>CM052963.1:2400000-3026293 GCA_028554685.1 Agrotis ipsilon
AATAGATACTGTTTGTTAATTAACAGTTGTGTCAGATATTCTATTAATTATTGGCAATAATTAACTCACTATTTCTTAAATGATAGATAAACTGATAAAAATGATAATTGACTAAACAGACTACTGTTATTCGTGAACGGCAAACTCATTAAGAATTCTTAATAGCAGACCTGTCTATTATGAATGCAATATCTACTGAATTTATACTAAACAACAGTGCAACGACCATTTATTTAAATAAAGCATATTGTAAGCACCCTACTACCCAAAATAACCATTTCAAGAATTAATCCTTAAATGCTTAGGCAATTTTGTACCCCGTAGTACACTTACATTTCGCCGGTTATATTTTAGTCCCATATAATGTAACAGAGGGCGATCCTTTTGCCATCAAATAGGCACAAGTCTATGTTCCGGGCTTCAACAGACAAATTCTTAAAAACTCTAATGATACTACAAAACCTACAGAATCAAAAACAAAAGAGCAACCACCAACAGTATAACACAAAAAAATGAAAACAATTCGTAGAACAAAACGTGACCTTTTCGAACCCCCTGTAGTTTAAAAAGCGTCGCACCCCACATTAACACATAGTACACACACATTAACATTCTCTATCTCCCTCTCGCACACACACAGACGTACAATTTGATAATGAACGTGGAATCAGAACGGAGATAACATTTCTCCCTCGCGTTATCAGTAGGATCGGGAGGCTGGGGCCCATTGAGTGGAACACACGTCATTTTTATCGTAAGCCACGACTGTCTAAGTGTAGGGCTGATGGATAGTTTTTTGGTTCGTTTTTTAAGATTGTATTAATTCTATTATGAACAGTAGCAGCTGTTATTTTACGAAAATTGTAAAGAATTTCATTGATTTTCGTTCCAAGTCTTTAATAAACCAATTCAGTACAAAAACTGATTAAAAAGACACTATGTATAATATTTTCTTATTTTTTTCTCTTAGAAATTCTTCCTGTTTATAAATTCTTCAAAATTATGAATTTAAAGTAAAGTTTGCGAAAAAAAAAAAAACCTAAAACCGACAATAGAACTGTGTGATACCGATGAAGCAACAAGATACACCTCTACCGAAACATATACAAACTATTTAGACATAGTTGACATTGACAGCAGCTGTCAAAATAGGAACATGCCTCACGAGTTCGGTATTTAAAAGTGGATTCGGTCTGGTTGCACTGTGATTCGGTATCGGCTTAAGATTGGTATCTAATTTTTGTAATGTCACATCACTATTTTGTTGTTTGAAGGTTTTTAATCAAAAGAAACTAAAGTGAGATTTAAATAAGGTTAAGGTAAATTTTATTGATAGTAAACTAACATTTTTTAAATTTGTTAAAATATCAAACTAAGGCAATGTATTTGTGTTTAAATGCTTTCAGCACAGTTTTCAGTAATGAATTGTCAATTCTTGTTAGTCTGTCAGCCAGTCTTACCGAGGAACTACCGTATCACCCAGCACCTTTTAAAAATGAGTACAGTAGACATGATACCTATTCCATTTCGATACAAACACGCAATACGGTCTAAAAACATGAAATCTAAGTACTTAACTCAAAGTAATTACATTTTATCAATGATTTACATTCGTTCATGTGCTGATAATGTATCTACAGGGCAATAAAAATCCTATATAATACATTAGTACCACTGTTAAGGCTATCTGACAAGAGATAAAAACGACGAATCTTAACGATTGGTCTTATCGCGAATTCGGAGAAAACTGCTGTCATATACTATAGTGTTGTGTCCAAAATATGTGTTGTTTTGATTTCTTTTTTCACGAACTTGGCCCTTGATATTGTTTTTTGAGATAGCTGCCAAAATATTTCGTCCAGTCTCTTGGGTTTTTTGTTGTTTTAAGGCCTATTCAAGGTTATTTTTTTGTTTGCAGCTACAAAGTGTATTGATAAAGTGTAGAGTTCAATAACCTCAAAAAATAACCTCGAAATTGACATCGTCGAGCTCTAAAACTCCATACATGTAACTTTTTTTATACAATTGAAAATAATTTACAATATTTTGGAAAGATTTCCGGAGGAACATAGGCAATGTGTTTATACAAATTGCATTTTAAACCCACTTCAATAGCATTCGAAGTGTTTTTCATACCTCATTGACACTAATTGATGCTCTGGTTATCCCGATCATTGATAAAACCTTCGTTAAACGTCCACATGTTAATTCCAAGAATGTTGTTTTATCTAATGTCAACAAATTCCACTGTTTTCCTCAAAATCAAAGCGTTCTGGAGAATTGTTTACGTTCAATATTAAACAATATTATAAGACACTTAAGTAATCCATAATAATAATATTAAAGATCCAAAAATTTGGCTAGTTGTGTTTCAATCGACGGCTGAAAATATTTTGATGATACAGAGTCTGGATTAACACTTATGACATTTTTTATCCCGGTGTTATAATCCCCTGGGATAACTAGGTAAGGAATTTGATCCAAGCAAAGCCGCTAGCAACGGCTAGTTTAGTAAAGAACTAACAACAAATATGTTTTTGATTTTTATTGCACTTCTGCAAGACGGACCTCATTGATTTCTCAAACAAAATTACAAAATTCAACTCAAATTTTACATCTAAGAATGAAATAGATATTGCTGAACTTCTCGAAGTAGCATTAGGTTGTTAAGCAATGAGTAAAAATGTCAAAGTTTAATAGATAAGGATAGCATCACGAGTTAGTAACAACAGTCATTCTTATTTGATACAACATTTCATTCAACATGGCCAAGATAGATGCCTCTAATCGGTATCAGTATCTTTTCTCAAGATATTTCATTGATACCCATCGCAGATTGAATAGACAAGAAGCTAGCTTTAGAATACGCGAATGGAATTAAACGGAGAACATTAAAAGGAGTTTAAAACTAGTGGAAAGTCCATAAAAATTTGAAAAACAAAGCAGAATAAACAGTCAGCGATATGTAAACAAATCTTACACATTGTTTTGAAGTCGACAGCGCCACCTGGCGGCGGGTCCCCGGCCGCCACTTCCAGCTGCTTCAAATACCGTAACCACAATAACATAATATCCACAGTTCCACAGCACAGCACTATTTTTTGGTATTTATTTTGTATATATTTGTGCGCGCGACATTTCAACCGTCATACTTTTGCCGCGTAAAGTGAGTGACTGGCCCGGCGAGTCGAACGCCCCCCTCTGCACACTAGCGCGCTCGTCCGTACACGAACGCACACAGACGCAACCGATCCCTTATCAGGTTGGTTTAACTAGCAATGGCTGGCCCCAGATGCTATCACTCCGGACTCGCGGTAACGTTGCATTGAAAGATAAGAGTCAGTGATATTATCGCTCTTTGAATAAACTTGTATAAAATGTCAAATAAAAAAGCTGCGCGCCATACACGACGGTCTAGCGGCGATTTTTTTGATACCCTCGCGATGTCGGAAGTCGGACAAGGTTTGTGATTTCGAGAATTTGTTATGAGCTCTCAGAAATGTGGAAGTACTGGTGTTTTTTGGTGGACTTTATCAGAGTTATGTTTTTGAGCACATTTGTAGAACTTGATTTTTATTGTTCTCTATTTTGTGTTTTATCTTTGTACTTACGATTACTTTAATTTTCTTTTCTTACGAAGATCGAGATCGGGACTTACCTGAAAAGAGAAAAATATTTCATTAACACAAATTCAAGTTATGTAAAACATAAATAAAAAGATTATAACAAATAATTGTAATAGAAAAAAAAACTGTTCCAAAAATGTTACCAGACAACATAAAACCTGTAGTAACTAGCTACACAAACAATGTGACGGACAAAAGGTGACACTGAGGAAAACTTCTAAATGTGGGTCAGCATTGAATGCAGGTCCACATAGTTCTGAGTCAGTTTCGTTTGACATTTAACAGTCTTTACACGTAGATTCCCTTCTAGGGTTTCATCAAATACAAGTATACGAGTAACATTCGTGTGCTGAATACTCAGAACCTTGGCATATCGATATTATGATAGTAATTTCAGTATACAGAGTTTTAAAAACTTTTTTTGTCTGTGCCATCCATTTTGGACAAATATGGAACTTTGACCAGATATTTTGCTTACGTTGATGACCTTTTGACAGAGGTCATTATTTTAGATATCTTTGTAACTTGAACTTTGGTATTTAAAATCGAATTAACACGTTTATAACATCACTAGCAATGTAAGCTAGGTCATGTTAACCAAATACGTCATATGAATGGCTGTGTCCTTTTAATTTTTGGGCCTAGTTTCCTTCCTTTCCGCATCTGCACTGAGAGTGACTCCCAATATTGTTTCTTTTTTTTTCATCAGCTGTCTGACAATCTCTCCTGCATCTTATGTAGGTTTTTTATACAGGAAGGCACACATAAAACATCGTAATCATTATCACCTGCTGCTTATCGATGGGGTTTATCTTCTTCTTCTGTACTTATTGTCTGTTAGTCGTCTGTCATGTCTAAAGTACTCCTTTCTACACAAACAGTCAGATAGTTCTTACTTTTTTCTTACGGTCTTAATATTCCATGTCACAATATCACAAAATCTATTCAAGTCTCCCATAATTTAAAACAAACACAGCAAGTTTTTGCCCATTGTATACATTTATCCGCATATACGGCACAAGTGCGCACACGCAGTTAATAGCAGTCTAAGATTCGGTGCTGATCCACCGATAGCTGCCAAGGTTATGATTTACTAGATACGGACGCAGGTGGCTGAACGGTAGTGAGGAGAATTCATGGGAACAGAAGCGCTGTCCCGGAATTTATGTTTAAAAATATTTTTACAATCTTGCAGTTTTTTTTAGCAATTCTTGTATGGGGTCCAAACCAGATGATTAATGAGATGTGCTGACAACAAGTCTGATAATGGGGATTTCATTAATGGTTACTTATCAAAATGAGTAAACTGTACATTAACTAGATGTATGATACCAGGCATTCACCATTGCCTCGGGAAACCCCTTTAAAATATAGCAGGATGCATACTTAACATAGTAGCAATTTAGCAGTTAATAGTGAACTTTGTAGAGATAGGTTTTTTTGCTTTATGATAAGTGTAGTAATAAATAGTACGGTTAGAAAGAAAGGGACGATTAATAAAGAGGTTTGGAATAAGATATCTTGCGCAAACCCTAGGTTAATTGACATAAGGATAGGATAATGATGAAGTTTTAGGACTAGGACTTTTGCTATCGTTTTAGTAGATAATAACCATGACAGTGTCGAGTACCTACTTTTTCTTCTTTTTAGGTCAGATCCCACTTCTGACCTCTTGCTATAGTTTTATTCTATAGTAACAATGAAGATACAAATCCTACTTCTTCTTCTCTTTATACCACTTCTGATCCCACCATCTAGCTACTATTTCCCACATACGTTGGTCCCGTGCAATACATCACTTGGCACCACTACACACACACAAGGGCGACGCTTGTGTGCGATCCCCGTCTGAGATTGTGTTTATCTCACATCTCGTATGCAACGTTCATTTACATAAAAACTATTATTTTTTCGACCATGCCTTTATCTTTTATCATCGATTAACTTTTTGTTGTGCTGTGTGCTTTAATAAGTCATAGTTTTGTGAGGTTGTTCTGTAATTTTAGTATGAGTTTTTAAACTGACGTGGTTACCCTCACTATCACTTCAAACGGGATTTTACCATGTACATAGTGCATAGGGGAAATTCCTAATATAAGGCATTTTATTTGAATATAAGGGTTCTGATAGTTGTGATCATTGCTGACCCTAAAAATATCGGAATCTTTTGTTTTTAGACTTTCAAAAATCTGTCGTCAATAATGTTTTGATATTTAACGAATTATCTTAGCTCTTTTAGCACTGAAATAGACTCCCTGTCATAAATCACTACCACAACCGATCCCTGACGGATATGCTCGAACCATAGTAACCACACAAGGTACGCAGATCGTTGATTGCAGCATGATGTCATCAGTTCAAGTGGATGCTACTGCTCATTCACTTGATGCAATCCCTTTCAAAAACCATGCAACTGAATCTTTAGCCAAAGATCTTGATAGCGACGATGATTTTATATAAATGGTATTTAGAAGTAGTTGGTTATTTAAACAAAGGAATTTATCTTGTATTGATTCCTCCTGATGTAATACTGTAAAATTATTTTATATTTAAATCTCAAAGTACCGTCTGATCCTGATTTTGAAATTTTGACTCGATCAAAGAACAAACCGTTTCAAATAAAACCGTGATCTATAAATAATTCTAAAACTTAAGAAGTTTTAGAAAAATCTTATTTTCAAATAGCAAATAATCATTTAATCCAGATTTTTACTTCAACAAAGACCGAACCACTTCAAATAATTAAAATAAAACCATGTCCTTTAAAAAACCAGGGCACCCGACGCAGGGCCCCAAAACACAAATCAAACGGCAGCCGCTAAGTACATCATATCTACTCGAAAATTCATAAAAGAAAGCCCAGTCTGATAGGCGGTCGGCGCCAGCCATATGTGTTGATAAGGTCCAGAATAAATCAACCCGTCTCGGTGCCTAGTGATAAGGGCAGATAAAACATTAATCAGTATTGGTCGAAGTTAATGGATTCTTAATGCGGCGGTCGTGATGTGGACGAGGAATTTTTGAAGCCCTTGATTTGTTGTGTGAATTTGTTAAGTGTGTTAGCGCCATTTTTGGACATCGTTAGATAGTTTGGAGATACTGGTGCGACATCAATTTTTCCTGGATCTTTTCTTATTCGAGTTCTTTTGTTTTTTTATGTTTTGAATTTTATTCATTTCAGTTCATTCAAGGTTACGATTTTTAATAGAAAATTGAGCATCAGATTTTCTTCAAATAGCTTCATTATAATAAACTATTCGATCACCACAACGCAAGGACACAAAGTCACAATCAAAAGTAGCCGCAAAAAGAGGTCTGTCGTCTAGAAAAACCCAAAAGTAGTTATAACTCATAACTTTGCTGTCTTGTGGTTGCTTCACAATCGTTCTTACATTCAGATGAGCATGTATTTTTAAAACTACTTCCCAGTTTGTCTGTCCATCTAGATCATTATCTTAGTGAGCTACTGTATTCATAATTTTTATCTCCATATCATTATTACCGGTTACAATTGTGTAAAATTAAATTTACATAATGACTTTTAATTGTAACCTTGTTGTCTGCAATTTTAACTTTCAATGTATTTTATTGTTTTAAAATTATAGCTATATGACCGTAAGATTGTGTGGTCAAACCAATTAAATAAAAAGAACTATGATTTTTAGGCTGGAAACAATTAATGTAGGCAATAGAGATAAGAGTTTCGGTAAAAAAGAAAAGAAAATTAGTGTGGTGTTGGCACTTGACACAGATGATAATGATACACTAGACGGAATATTGAAAAGCATCTTTAAACAAGAACCGTCAAGCTTTTAAAGGCACTACACCACAGCAGCCTAGCTAAGCTACGCAAGTACGCACGTTGTAGCTTCGATGCGACGGCTACGATACGTAGCATCTACAGCTGAGCTACGCGTGATGTACCGTGTAAACAATTGAAGAGTGGCAAACCTCTCTGTGCACATTCTTTTACAGTGGATGCTCACGTTTAAGGTTTTAAGAAACTCCCAACATTCTTGTCTTTCTCACTAGAGAAAGACAAGAATGTTGGGAGTTTAGACAGTACTAACTGTGCTTATGAAAGGAATGTTGTACTGATTGCATTGCCTTTGCAGGTTTCACGGCAGTCAGTCCTGTCAAGGACCTACCCCATTCCTTATTCACTGATAATAGGCAATTAGACAGCATCAATAATTTGCAATATTAATAAGTCCTTCAGTTAGAGCATTAAAAATAATGGACATAAATGTATTTCGTTAAACTAATGCATATTTACAAAGATTTATCGCATTAAAATTCGAAAGTGAGGCTCGTGACGTTAGAAGCAAGTAAAAACTGTACTTGCTTGTGACGTTTTGACAATTTTTAAAGTTTCGTATCTTTGTCAATTTTGGTGTACTACTAATTGACGGACTGATTAGATTTTTTTATTCGAATACTCTATTATCTATTGTAAAATGTTTAATATCAAGAGTGTGAATAAATAAATGATTGATTAACACAATATAGCCATACCGTCTACCAAATTCCTATCCTAACCGCAAGCACCCAAAAATAAACCGCAAAATATAACCACGGACACAGGTAACGAAACGTATCGAGTTTGATGCGTTTCGTTTCGTCGATGGAGCGATAGGCGGTCAATCGATACGTTATCAGGACCATCTGGCCTCCCCCCCCGCGCCCCACAGGTGCTGGTTGTAATGGTAGCAGAAGATGGTTAATAGTATTAATTGTGTGGTTGATATTTGAGGCTAAGTATTCTACGACATTGGTAAAGTTAGGATTTCGATTGAAAAGTGTCAGATTTCATAGTTATTGGTATATATAAATTGAGATTTATGCTTCATCGTCGTTTTTGAATAACTTACACAAAAGGTATTTCTATAATAGCATCGATAATTAATTTTGATACCATTAAGTAAGTTACGTCTACGTTCAACAGAGGACGACTTCCGATGCTGACTGATGCTGATGAAGTAAAAAGTTACAAAATTGTGATATGGATGTAATAATATCCCAAACACACTTTTGTAAATTTTTACTTATTCTGTGTTGTAGATCCCGATAGCTACTGCGTAGGTAGTGTCTACCGCATCATTTACTTCATTCTGTTTGTTATATTCTACTTTGTAACTTCAAACTCCTTGACAATAAAAGCATTGCTTCTACCTTATTTCCCTTTGACCACAAAACCACTGCCAACAGTCATATTTATCCAGTTGTTAAAAATATTAACCGCAACTTTTTTTCCTGCCACTACCACATTTGCGTGATGGTGAGATGGTGCTGATAATCGGCTGATCAAATTACCAGCGGGGTCACCACGCCTGCAAGCTTCCTCTGTAAGGTGTGATGATCAAGCGAGGACAAAGGAATCGCACAATGAGGATTAAAAAGGTCTTCATGTCCATGTTAAGGCAGAAGAATCAGAAAGTAGTTGGCAAAGTGTAATGGATTGCTATTTTATTTTGGAATAACTACTTTCTGTTTGAAAATCAAACCACAAATATATTTGCCAAAGTTTTTACTAGAGATCCAGAGGATTTTAGCACTAGTGGAACAACACGGTGGAAGAATAGAGAGTAATAATATAGTGATCCAACGGAAACTCCGGTAAAGGATTAATTTTTGGGAAGATGATTTTATACTTTATAGATATAAACATTGAAGATATGCACAACCAATTAGAAACAAAGGTTGTCTGCATGCAATCTCAGTAGATGTTCGTAAAACGCAGAAACGAATTGTAATTTTTGGAGGCGATCCCCTCGAGAGTAAATGCTACTCCCGGAATGATTGGGCATTTATAATACCATGTCCTGTGTGTCCTCTAAATTATTCCATATAGGAACTGATGTATACTTCAGAAAGTGACAAAGTCATAGCATAGTTTTGGGCCAATCCTATTAAGATTGTCGTGAACACACTAAGAAGTTGATTTAAATTATCTACAAGTTGCCTTCTATTCCACAATACTTCCCAATTCTAGCATCCTTCACCACAAAATAATTTTGTACCTCTTTGTTTTACCACCCATCGTATCACCAAATTCTTTGAACCACATTCTTGTAATACATTGCCCAAGACACCTTGGTTTTGTAATCTGATCTCGGCACATTGATTCACAACAGATGTAATATTTTTTATTCTGTTTCGGCTCTGATTAGATCTGAGGTAAGATTGTGTTTCTAATAAAGTGGAGTTGGTTAACTAAGAAGGGCAGAGCTACACGGTCACATAACGAGCGAATAAACACAATATTGAATATTAAGTAGGACCGTGTTATAGCAAGTAAAGTCGTGTTATTGATGATGTTATGGATGTTTGGCCTATTGACTGTTGCGCTGTGTGTCGTAGTTTAGATCCTGTAAGGAACAAATATTTGTGTGGCATGTATGTAGATTTGGTGTCTGGATGTTTGTGCAATATGCATGTGAACTTGGTGATAATCGTATCTAAGAAGGATGCAGGAGTAAATGCTGGTGAGAAGCAACATTTGTATGGAGCAACCTGTCTATCTGACTTCCACAACCCAGTTACTGCCTGGTGTCGTTTGGTAAGACTGGTTGTCAGACTCTCTGTGGTGACTCTCTCTCCCTTCAGCCAATTGCCATCTACTGCTGGACGTAAACCTCCAAAAAACGTTAACAATCATTTGCAACTACCCGTAACAAAAGAGGCAAGAAAAAAAGACAAATCTAATTCCAAGAAATTAAAGAAAAACTAAATGATGATACTACAACACATTGCTATTACAAATGTATAAGTAAAGAATATAGGTTATTGAAATAATTATCTATAAGCCATGATCTGTCATTCGTATCATGCGTCATAGTCTGTCATCTTTTTTTCCAAGAAACTTACTCAACTCACTGTCTGATCAAATGCGGTTTGAACGCAATGGATCAATTCACTGATAAATTAACTAAAATGGCCGTGAAACGTTAAATCATCATCATCATCATCAGCCTATAACATTCCCACTGCTGGGACACAGGCCTCCTCTCTTGTGAGAGGGAGTGGGCCATAATCCACCACGCGGGCCCAGTGCGGATTGGCAGATGTCACGTGTCTTCGAATTTGATGGTTCTAGTACATGCCGGTTTCCTCACGAGGTTTTCCTTTACTGTTTTGAGAGCAGTGGTGATGAAATAAATTACACAAAGTAATGAGCCAAGCTGGGTTCGAACCCACGACCTACTCTTAAGTCGAGACCGATACCACTGGGCCACCACTGCTCTACAAAAACGTTAAATAAACTTCGCTTATTACCACTTAAATCTAATAAGAAAATAAGATCATCTGTTTGCATTTCCGGCCACACTCTATCAGTTAATAACCAATTAATGTTGAATAAGTTATTATGACTCATATATGGATTACCACCGGTCGTATTGGGTTAACCTTGGGTACGTACACGAAGAACGAGAAGAAATATTGGTTCATACTTATATGAACTTATGCCTTTTGTCTGATGGGGGTAGGCAAAAATCATAGAGCGCCACCTGCTGCAATCCTCACATACTCCTTTCACCTCGTCCATATTCAGATGACAAGTAATAAAAATTATAACAATAACACTTGTATAGTAGAAGTAGTATTTCAAAATTCGCGTCAATATTTCATTAATGTTCATTAGCACTTCTCACATCACGCCTGTAATCCTGAATGGGTTAGGCAGAGGAGTAGCTGATACTGATACTGCGGCTGAGACTACTGCGACTTCAGGGCGAGCCAGTGGTAATAACTGCAAAATGCTGTTGGAAAAACCGAACCAATGGCGCTTTGCCCGGCCGAACCTAGGACTTCATGCTTAGCAGTCGCGCTTACGACAACTAGACTAATGAGGCACGAGAAGAAACTGGTTCCTCAAAACTAGATAAATCAAGAGCATCAATGATCATGGATTCCCAATTTCTCATATTATAAAGGGGTTTAATCCTATGCCGTTGATGATGTTGATGAACTTAGAATAGTTGGCGACCTTGAGGAATTTGGTAACGAAGGACAAAATAATGAAGCGAGAAATGAGACAAAGAAGTATTATTATTCGTTACCAACACTGTTAATTAAAAAAAATTGGATGACAGAGCTAAAACTGAAGATTTTGGGCTGACGTCTAAGCCAATACAATTCAAAAATATGTTGACGAATGCCAATAATGAAAGTGTAAAAGATTTAGACACTTAAGAGAGAGACAGAGATATAATGACTCTCTTCACTCTTTTACCAGTAACAGTACTAACTCATCTTTAACCGTCATATATGCTTACCACAAAAGCACATAAAACTGAAAACACACACAGTGGCCATCATAACCGCTGCTGAGACGGCCCATATTGCATTGTGAGGCTAATTGGATTGAGATCCTTATCTGTTGAACCGATAAAATGGCGTAGATAACATTCTGTAGTGACTTATTAAGGCCGTTCCCAGAATAATATTAGATCGCCCGATACGCGCTGTGTGTTCGTAGCGATAGCAGCGGACGAAACAATTTTTGGTGCGGTTAGTATTTTTTTTTTGGCTAGTCGAATTTTTTTGTGACAGTACTTGCGGAGTTATGTGAATGGTCTTTTGTGTTTGAATTTCGTGATTTTGGATAAAAATTCGTATGAGTATTGCAAAAATTTGGTGTAATAATCGTTTATTTGATAGATTTGTGATTATCATCTCAAGATAATACTTTGCATTAATCTCCAATATATTTATCCAATTATTATATATTTACCTAGCTTTAAAATTCAACTAAAATATTTTTGTTAAACAATGTCGTTCTTATCTGATTCTTTTAACCTCTACACATCCTCAATTTTATAACTGCATAACAAGATTTTTTATGCACTCATAAAATTGAGAATAGACTGATGAACTCACCAAAAACTGATGCAACAGGAAAAATTGCGTCTAAAAATCTCAAGACAGACAACATTCTTAAAAAACCATTGCTAAATCTACATTATAAAGGACGAAGAAACCAATTAGGTCACATCTTCCCGTCTTATCTGCGAACCCTACTTCGCTATCAGCGATCAGAACAACGGATCGTGTTGTGTAGTTTTTGCGAAATTGGTCCCGATCGAGTGTTATTCGCTCGTGTTGATTCCCTGGAACACTGCATGTATCGGAGGCTCAATCTGTGACAGTGCCCTCGGACCCTGGACGTGAGTCATCAGGATGTTTCAACTGCCTTAGGAATTTGACTCGATTTTACACTTTCTGATCAAATCTATATTCATGGCGAGGATTCCTAACTATGAGATTCAAAGGGTCAAGGAGAGTGGTAAGTAAATGGATTAATAATTTGTAGAAAACCATGACGAGGAAAAGACGATAAAAAAATCGAGACATCAACAAAGTCAGACTGGGCTCCAAGTGGTAGAGCGGAAGACAATGAGTCTTCTCAAAGATAAGAGGTAATGTGAACATTCTAGGCTGATATCGTTAAGTCTTTTAGTGTTGATTTCAGACTAGAAATAGGCATTACTCCAAACCTTCCTAATATGCTTAAAGATTTCCTAAAAGATCTTTGATTTTGCCAAACCCTAATTACAGGAAAGGTCAGTTGAGTAAAAGGTCGTGCGTACGAGACCCAGCCGTTGCACTGTAGACGTAATATCACTCTTATCATTAGCATAACTTGGTTTGAAGAGGTCGTGAGATCATTTGCAAAGAATGTTGCAATCTTGGAAACTGTACCTACTATAAGAAATTTTCAAAAATAGAAAAATTGGTGACGCATTCAAACAAGAGGAAAAACTAAATCAAAGACTCAAAAGTAGCCATGTTTCTTGACCGAGGAATCGGTGATCCTGAAGAAATGGATACTAAAACCTTTCAATATCCACCAATGGCCTTGAGATGTTTCTATCAAATCTAGCAAAAAGAACTAAACAGGATAATTTTCTGGTACCAACACAGACATTAGTTACATAACCACTGCTGTTACATTGGAACCAGATGTTATAGCCAATCTGGCTTCGAAACATCTGTACCACATTTTCTGACCAAATCTACCTCATCACATCTATCTAGACCAGACGACTTAATAAAGACAACATCAAAACCATCTAAAGGAGCATTCTGAACAATATTTACAATGATAACTACGTTATTAATAGCGTTTCTTTAATAAAATTAATACCATATCGTGACCGCTGCGATATAGATGAAGATCTTTTTGAAAAAAAGGTGCATAAACTTTAATTAGAGAAGCGAGATTCATTTGAGCGATAAAATGTATCGTTCAGATACACCTTGTTGTCTGGCAATGTTACTTCTTACGTGTATAATGGTGATCGCACCTGTGTATAAGGTTATGTTAATTGTAATTTGATGAAATAATCGGGTTAAGTTTGCTTCTGATGTAACTTTGATGTTTTGTGAACAGAAGCTCTTGGTGTTAATAAAACTATTATTTTTTTATCAATAATGAATCTGCTTGATTTGTAGCTTTTCATTCATGAAATTTCTACTTTATAGGAATAAATAATTCCAAAGTAATTATTTCGATCATAAGACATTTTAGAATCATGTAAGACCACAAAATCGAAAGCATGGTAGATAAGGAGTGAAACAAGGCTGTCAATGATAATCTTGATGATCTTTTCAACATAAAACAACCACCAGAAAGTGTTATATTTTGAAGTAATTAAAACGGTAATTCCACTAATAAATCCGATGTATCACCTTTCAACGATTGTAGTACAAATGAAAAAATATAGAAAGAAAGATATTGAATAAAAATAAATGAATGTAAATTCTTGTCATGTTATCAGCTAGATCAATCTAAATAGACAGGAAGTGTTTCTTGCAGTTTTTGCGACAAAATGACATTTAAAAGACAAAATAGTAACGACAGCCGGTTAATACTAGATCCGTCTGGTACAGATATTTGAAATGTAAATGTAACACAATAGGCAGGATGTTGATTACCTCGGTGTAACGATACCTCGGTGTCTGGTTGATAGTAACGATACTGCTGAGTGTGGGGTCCAAGGTTCATTTGATCTTTAAGTATGCAAAATGTAATTGACTGATAATGAAATCTGAAATCTTCTTATATATAAAAATCAACTGCTGTTTGTTAATCTCGCTAAAGCTCGAGAACGGCTGGGCCGATTTGGCTAATTTTAGTTTTGAACGATTTCTGGAAGTCCAGGGAACGGTTTTTTTTTATTGTTTCAAAGGCGGTACGAAGTTTAGCGGCGCAGCTAGTTTTCAATAATAATCGGCAGCAATAGATATTTTTAACTACTGTCGTTGTCGGTCTTTGCTTTGGTTCTCGAGAATCTGCTAGTGTCGCTGGACTGTCTTAAAAGAGCTCCGTGGCCTTAGAACGCAAAAGGCAACTAAACGGGTGGATAGTCAAGTCTTACAGGCTTTTGCGCTACATCCGAGGTGGGTAGGACTATTTGATGGCTTTCCAGGGCCAAAAATATAAGTAAGCTGATCTTAAGCTAAAAAAGATAATCTGCATGTTAATCTAATTCAGTTTTAGAATGATGATGGTATTATTTCCAAGAACACAATTTATTGATCCACCGAAAGCTTTATAATCATGAAGATGGTATATTTTAAAGACCTCAAGTGATAATTTAAATAAGTTTTACCGCTTTTGAATAGCTAATCGGAAATCTCTCCCATGTCCATTTGTAGAATGAAATACACATAAGAGTTGATTGATTAATAGAATCTAATGAACAGCGGTATTAACTTTATAGGCCTGTAAAACATGTGGGACGTTAATAATTTACGATGTGAAGAACTAATTGCCACAATCGACTTACACTTGGCCAATTTTCATTGATAAGCATCAGTCAGTGACGATGGCCATATACAAACATAAATTACTGAAGAGATACCATCAAAAAGTATTAAAATCAATAAATCTAAGTCCGAAAACGTATGCAAATGAATTAAAATAAAGAATGGGTGTATCGACTTGTGAGCTAAAAATATAGGTTCGATTACGATATCACACATGGACAAACTGATGAGTTAGATTTTAAATTTAGATAAGCAGTAGAAACTAGAAACTTTATAATAAATGTATGATAGAAACGATTAAGGAAGGAAGTTGTAAAAACTATTACAATAAACAAATCAAGTGGTTTTATGTTAAAAGAGGAAATAGAGCAAGTAGATAATATCATTACAAGCTTTATATTTGTAGGCTGCTGGATGGCAATCAATAATCTTGGTTCTTCTAACTGTCCAGACAGATGTGTTGCTGGGGAATTTGTTTCGCCACCTCTTCTTCCCAGCCAAAACACTAGGAAGTGGCGAAGGCCCTTTGGAGGACTGTCTTATGTAAAAATTAACCTTCAAAAAGTGCTGATAAATCAGCCTAATTTGAATAAAATACTTTTGATTTTTAATAGAGAAAATTATGAGAAATGCTACTCCGACTCGGAATTTATTAAGATAAGAACAGGAGAAGAAATACTGATGATGAAGAAGTAAAATTCAGGAGCAAAATGTTGAAGAATTAGTAGAGAATCACCTACCGTAAACAATGAAAAAAAAATTAGAAGGAAAGGGAATCGGGAAAAATAGGAAAACAAAAGGAACAATGCAAAGATTACATACATGAAAAGAACTAATTAAAATTAACACAATAATAAGGAATTGATAATTGTCATCTAGGCACTTTGTTATCAATTTGATTGATTATGGACAAATGGTCACATTTGGTACTGCCGAACATGAGATCTCCCCAAGTATGGTGAAGTGTATTATTATGCTTTTTCTTTAGAACTTTCTCTCTAGCCATGTTTTGGGGCAGACTGCGGATTCAATGCAACGTTTTAAAATAGGTGCTACACTCTTTATAAAAAAACGTTGCCCCTGATCTAAGAATTTCTTCTGTGTTGTGGGTGCTTTATCATACGTTTAAAAAATCACGTCCACATCAAAATCAGAACCGAAACAACTAACTGCAGTTATGCCAATATTTGCTCAGCTCATCAGCCAATTGCTTACAATCAGACCTCTAAGAATATTTACCCTGCTCGCCCTTAGAGGTGGGTATGTATCTATTGTTTTTTAAATAACAACATTAACCTTTGTTATTACTTACATATAACTATTGTCTCACTTTTAATCAGTAATGCCTAAGTTATTGTGTATCACTCATAACCACGTAATATTGTTTTCATTTGCCTTATTCTTTGTTTTCAAATCATGTGTGTTTATCATAACTGGCTTAGGCTATTCAATTTGAAACAAAAGGATTTTTATCAGTTTTGTACTCAAATTATTATTATTCAAGTGATTCAGTTAAGTGGTGTTATGATTCAGTTCTTGAAACTTAACGATAGTTTTGTTTGTAATTTTTATTATCTGTTGGTCTTGGTTGGCTTATGCTGTTTATAGAATCTCATGTAGTTTAAGTCCATCGTCACACACGTACACAAACGAAGCGTGTATGTATTAAATAATTATTATAGAAAATTCGAGCTACGTTTCTTATAATTCGTATTTCTTACCAAAATTTTAGATGTAGGTAACAGTGACTAAAAGAATTTGCCCCCTCATGCAACTAAATACTCGGCTTTTATGGCTCAGAAAAACGACTCCCTCTTTTTTTTTGGATTCGGAACTCTAGTTCTGCTAATTATGTATGAAAGCTTTGACACCTGTCATTTGTCAATTCCTTTCAGATAAAACTAGTAATTTTGTAGAATAATTTAATTCCTTTAATAGGTAAAATATTATTAGAAGTTGTTATGTTTGTTTATTTGATTTATGTAAAAGATCAGTGCAAGGAAAGCATGGACATTTAATTGTTGATTCTTCTCTTTTAGGTGAGTAAGCATTTCATTAGTTCAGATTTGGTTTTTAAAGCTAATTGTATTTAATAAAATAAAATTCTTCTCTTTTAGACGAATCACATTGTTGTTTATTGCTTCAAGAAGTAACGCTAATCTTATAAATCAACAATTATCGTACATGTGAAAAGAAAATACACGTAACTGTCAAATTGAAAATGGAGAAATTACGATTTGAATTTACAATAAAAGCAAAACCAGACGATAACAAGACGAATATGTATGCGATAACTTCCATTACGGATACACAAAACCAAACTTTCGTTGTGCCTAGAGAGTATCAATCATTGCATTTACACAAGGAAATAATAAAGCATGACATATTTGAAAAAATAAAGAAGTCCCTCCAGAAAAGGCACGATAAGAGACAGGTATGGATAACACTCACCAAGGAAATGAAATCAATATATCTTGATGATGACAACTTACAATTTGATGGATTTCTCCTTGAAAAACTAGAACAAGGTCATGAATTGCCGTCAAATGAAGCTACATTGTTTAAAAAAATAGAAAATAAGACAAGATTAGCAACAGAGTTTTCGATACAGAAGTTTTCAAGAAATACAACGAATGTTCAACAATGGTTAAATACTTTTGAAAGTGAATGTGCGCGTCTACAAATAGATTCAGATATACAAAAAGTTGAAATTCTAAGGCTACTACTGGAAGATACATGTATAGATTGGTACACCTCGATGTTAATCAAACATACCATAGACTCGGATTGGTCTGTATGGAAGAAAAGTTTAAGTGAAACATTCGCTGATAAAGGCTGGTCACCAATTAGGTACGCTATGAATTTCAAATATATACAGGGATCAATGTTAGAATATGCTTTGAAGAAAGAGAGATTATTACTGGAAATAAACAAAACAATAGATACACAAACCCTGATTTATTTGATTGCTAACGGTTTACCGAACTTCGTAATGGATAGAATAGACAGAGAAAGCCTTAACGAAGTAAATGACTTATTTAACCACATAAGAGGACTAGAAAGTTTAACAAGAAAGAACGACACAAAGAGAAATTCAAGCACGGGAAACAAATACAATAAACAAGAAATAAAACAAATTGAAAAAAAGTCGTGCAGAATTTGTGAAAACAAAGGAAAACCAAATAGATTTCATGCAGAGAATATTTGCTGGTACAACCAAGAAAAAACAACAACCGATGAAAAACATTTTAATTCTAACTCAGTATTAAAAGTTGAACTAAGTAATGAAAATCCAAAAAACTAAAATTCCCTCCACTAATTGAGATTACAGTGATGTTAAATAATACATTAGAAGCCAAGGGATTGTATGATCCTGGTTCACGAATAACATTAATAAATTCAAGATTAGTTGAGGTCACGAATATCAAGCCGAATTATTGTTATGACACAATAAAAACAATAAGTGGAGGGGCAAAAACTAAAGGTTTAATTACACTGGATGCGGAGTTATTGCAAAAGAAGATAAAAATTATTGCATTTATATTTGAAAATGAAAATTTTGAATATGATCTAATACTAGGATTAGATTCAATACACAAATTTGGATTGACTCATGATGAGAATTTAAATATCCAAATAAAAGAAAATAAAAATATCAAAATAAGAGAAAATACGTTAGAAGATGAACAGAATGAAAATATGGAAGAAAAAGAATATACAGTAAATTTTAATGAAGGTATAGATACAATTAAATTTGATATAGACACAGAATACTTAAATACGGACCAAAGGCAACAGATAAACATATTATTGGACAGCTACTCGGAAATTTTTGCTAAAAATAAATATGACACTGGAAAAGTGAAGAGCTATGAAGCCTGTATAGATTTGCAAGTTGAAAAATATTGTTATAAAAGACCATATAGATGTTCAATTCAAGACAAGATAGAAATAGAAAATCAAATCTCTCAACTGTTAAAACATGAATTAATTGAGGAATCGTACAGTCCATTTGCGGCTCCTGTCACCTTAGCTTTTAAAAGGGATGAAGGAAAAAAGAGCAGATTATGCATTGACTTCAGAGATATAAATAAAATAATTATACCTCAATCACAACCGTTTCCGCTCATAGACGACTTAATAACAAAGACGATTAATTGTAATTATTTCACAACTCTGGATATAAATTCAGCTTTTTGGTCTATACCTCTAAAAATTACAGACCGACACAAAACGGGCTTTGTTACTCAAGAAGGTCATTATCAATGGACCTGTTTACCCTTCGGCCTAAAGACAGCACCAGCTATATTTCAACGGATCCTTGGAAATATTATAAGAAAAAATGGCCTGGCAGGATTTGCAGTGAATTTCATAGATGATATATTAATCTTCTCGAAGACATTTGATGAACACACAGCACACTTGAAGAGATTACTGGAGGCTATTCGGAAAGAAGGCTTCAGACTTAAATTAACAAAATGTAAGTTTGCATGTGATTCTGTTAAATATTTAGGTCACATATTACAAAAGAATACGATTACGCCTTTGAAAGATAATTTGAAATCAATAAAAGATTTCCCTGCTCCTCAAAATAGAAAACAAATACGACAATTTTTAGGAAAGATTAATTTTTATGGGAAATACATTCCAAATGTCTCAGTAGTTCTGGATCCTTTACATAAATTGTTGAGAAAAGATCAAATATTTAATTGGACAGAACATTGTGAATATGCATTCCAGAAAATAAAAGACTATCTCTGTTCCAAACCTATACTAGCTATTTATGATCCACAAGCACCTACATTTATTTATACTGACGCCAGTGCTATAGGCATCGGAGCTGTTTTAAAACAAACTCAAGAAAATGGCGAAGAAAAACCGGTAGCATACTTTTCTAAAAAAATAAATGAATCGCAAAAGAATAAAAAAGCAGTGTTCTTAGAATGTTTAGCCATAAAGGAGAGCATCAAGTTTTGGCAACATTGGTTGATTGGAAACTATTTTACTGTGTACACAGATCACAAACCTTTAGAGAAGTTAAATATAAGAAACAGACCTGATGATGAACTGGGTGATATGTCACTTTATCTGTCACAATATAATTGCGAAATAAAATACTATCCAGGAAAAAATAATAAAGAAGCAGACTGTCTGAGCAGAAATCCAGTATTGAACATTGAAGAAAATAATGAAGATAACTTAAGAACGGTAAATACTATTGACATTCATGATATAAAATATGATCAGACTCAAAATATGAAAATGATAAAACTTGAAAATAATGTTGTATTAGAAGATGGAATTTATTATAAGAAAAGAGGAAAAAATAGAAAAATTATTCTAAGCGAAGATTACAGCAAAGAAATAATAAAGAAGACCCATGAGAAATATTGTCATACTGGAATAAATCAAACAGAATCTAAAATAAAACCATTTTATACTGCACCACATCTATCAGAAAATATTAAAAATATATGCAAAAACTGTGGGATATGCATTAAAAATAAAACAAGATTAAATAGAAAATATGGATTGATGTCGCAATTAGGTCCAGCTAACAGACCCTTTCAAATAATGTCACTGGATACCATAGGAGGATTTGGGGGTCAACGTTCGACAAAAAGATATTTACACCTACTAGTAGACCACTTCACTAGGTATGCATATATCCTATGTTCTAAGAATCAACATGCTCGAGATTTTATCAAACTTATAGAAAAAATTCCTAAAGAAGAATCAATAGAAATCTTATTGTCTGATCAATATCCAGCTTTTAATTCGACTGAATTCAAAAATTACCTCAAGACCCGAAATATTCAATTAATACTGACAGCTGTAGATGCACCTTTCTCTAACGGTTTAAATGAAAGGCTTAACCAGACTATTGTGAATAAAATTAGATGTAAAATGAATGAATCAGAAGGAAAAACAAATTGGTCAAAAATAGCAGAAGAATGTAAAAATAGATACAATGAAACAAATCATTCTGTAACAGGATTTTCTCCTAAATATTTGCTATCGGGAGAGTCGACAGATATGTTACCAGATGAAGTAAAAGAAAAGCAGTTATTTACAAGAAGTTTGGAAGAAGACAGGAAAATAGCATTACAAAGGTCAATAAAATCCCACAAATATAATAAAATTTTATTTGACAAGAACAGATTACAATACGAATTTAAGAAAGGGGATAAAGTATATGTTGACTATGGAAACAAATTGAACAAAAAGAAGATGGATGAAATAAGAATTGGTCCATTTGAAATTGAAGAAAAAATATCGGATTCGGTTTTTAAAATAAATACCGGTCGTGGATCAAGGTCTATTGGATTATATCATGTGACAAAGCTTATTCCTATGTATGTTAATTAGTTTACAGCTAAATTTTTCTCAACTTGTTAGAGAAAAATTTACATTTCCATGGGGGGTGATGAAAGCTTTGACACCTGTCATTTGTCAATTCCTTTCAGATAAAACTAGTAATTTTGTAGAATAATTTAATTCCTTTAATAGGTAAAATATTATTAGAAGTTGTTATGTTTGTTTATTTGATTTATGTAAAAGATCAGTGCAAGGAAAGCATGGACATTTAATTGTTGATTCTTCTCTTTTAGGTGAGTAAGCATTTCATTAGTTCAGATTTGGTTTTTAAAGCTAATTGTATTTAATAAAATAAAATTCTTCTCTTTTAGACGAATCACATTGTTGTTTATTGCTTCAAGAAGTAACGCTAATCTTATATGTATATCTCAAATATAACGTACTATCCAAAATAAAGTATCTCAATGAATCCAAATCACAACCCAGTGGCACTAAAAATAATGTACTTAAGAAATTGACAAATGATATCACGCAGATCAGCACAACAATCACAGACCACAATAGTAACTCGATTCCTTTTTGTATCTGCTAATCTTGTCACCTTTGTTCATATTTCGTATAATAAGCTGTAATCTGGCGATCGAGTGAATCATTAAACACCCGATAGAGGGCGGAGGTGACGCGTCGCCCACTGTGGCCGAATGGACATATACAAGTTATGGGCGATTAGCGTTTTATAGGAATGGTCAAGGTTGTTAAGAAGCTCTAACGTAAAATATAGAAATAAGTTCTGGGACACCACACTTGATTAAATAACTGTAAAAAAAGCTGCAGTATCTTAATGTGATAACACAGTTTCCTCTATCAGATTTCTAACAGAAAGAAAATAATTTTGAAAACATAATGAATAGGTTACCAATGAAACAGAATTTCTTCAATAGGATATTGCGGATCATACAATACCATTTAAGTTACAATATTCACCACATTCCCTATTCGATTTATTAGTGAAATAACCGTATCCTGTTTCGTTGTAAAGTTCATAATGATCAGAAACACAATGAAAAAAATTAAATCATAATCATTCTCTTGCTCTTAGCCCAGTGTATTTTAGATTGGTGCAGTATCTTCCACTTCTTCTATAGTTCTATAATAAAAGAAAAAAAGGAGTGTAGTATTAGCGAATAAGCTCCCGTTTCACTTAGACCAACACAAAAACTAACCGCAACCATATCTCCCTAATCGCGATCGCTCATAACTAAAGGCACGGTTACACCAGCAACACACGGTCGATTTCATCCTTTGTTGTGCACAAGAAAAATGGCCGAACACTATCGAGCGACGATACTATTACTTTAAACAAGATCCCCGCTCCCGATAGTTAACTGAGAGGGAACATACATAAGCGTTGGACACTGTTGTTGACTGTAGAGAATTAGAATTATTTACTAGAATTTGTTATTTATGCTTTTTCTTGGATTTGTAGTTAGTTCAACTAGGAATTCTAACGGTTTTGTATAAACAAGCTAGAATTTTCAAAGAAAAATAGAAATAAAAAGTATTGGGTTCCTCAAGGATGTATCTTAGGACTTTCTTTAAAATAAGTTAAAATTGAATAAAATAAGTTTGTGGGTCAAGATGGTAAAATCTTTGAAAGTTTATGTAAGTTATGCTTTCAAAAAACTAGGAGAGCTACTTACAGGAGATCCTGTTCCATTAGTTTTCGAGCAACCAAATAATCAACACCACGAAAGATTTCTATCTCAAGTTCTGTACAGCAAGGACCATTAAATCCGATCTACAAGCACACCTCACTATCAATTCCGTGTACCGAAACAATCCGAATAACTTAATAGGCGTCTCATAATACCAGGTCTCTCGTTGGGTGGGCTTAAGCAGCTCTCATTTGTCAACTGCGCCCGCTACCACGATACGCGTCACAATCCTTTGTGTGGAGATAGCTATCGCAAGAACAATGCCTCCTAGTGTTTATACTTCCAAACCGTTTAACACATTTGTTATAAGGTCAGAAATGTTAAATTGTTAAGATCGGGTTACCTTTGATTTGGATGGAGTTAAGGTGGAAGGGCTGGACAGTTGTTATTCATTTCTGTGGTTGCTATAGGATTTCATTCTTCTGTGTTATCATTGTAAGAAGTTTCAAGATCATTCCTTTAACAAATTTCCAAAGGCACAACTACAACTGAAACTTATTTTGTACTGTTGCAATAGATTTGTTCGTTGTCCTTATAAATAAGTCTTTGTACGTTGTAAAGATCTTTATTCTATTTGATCTTAGTATCTCCACTCGAAAGAAAATCAATAAATCTCAACGTGCCAGAATCGAACTTACGACCTAAAGCTCCACTTTCCTCACCACCATCCACAAACCTGTCTCAACCAATAAACAAGAAAATAATGGTGACAATCGGCCAGATCGAATATCGATACGTCGTACCGTTTAGTGTTTCAAACGTTGAACAATGAACTATTTGTTACGACAAATACAACCTTAAACAACTTCCAGTATACACTAACAAGTGAAGAAACAATTCTATATCCATCACTCTTTTTGTTCTCCTTTTAAATACATAACAACTTGTGTAGCCGTCAATGTATTCGATACAAATCGGTGCGTTCGGATTTATCTTCGTTTGTTAGTAGATGCTCTCGCGCCGGTAGTCTCGGCTTTTTTGTCTTCTATCTCTGTTTCTCGCGTTAGTTCGTGTTATATAGTGTTACGCCCTTTTCTCCGACGATCGATAATATTGTCCTACGAGACTTTTATTAGATTACTATCATTCTGAACTGTCAGTTTATTAAAACTTTCGTGTTTTGTGTTCTTAACGTTTGTTTGGTTTGTTTTAGTGTGTTCTTGTTTTGTTTTACGATTGGTAATAAGTTTTTATGGCATAATTATTGTGTGAATCTCTGTAGTTTATTGAAATTATATTGAATGGTATTATTACCATAACTTCAGGCCATGTTCGTGTAGTTTGAAGATAGTACTTCACCGGCACCGGCAGGCGAACGCAGACAGTTTGTGTTCCACTTGTGTTTGTCAAGAACTTGAAAGAAAATCTAGTTAAGTAAAAAGAGAAGAAAGAAAACCCTCCACGTTAGAATCACTGATATGTCTAACAAGTTTTACAAAAACCGCCACCGATGCATCATAATCACAATCTGACCAATCTTCCAACGGATACGCCAACAAGAAACTTCCCTATCTCAACGTCTAGACAATATATTTTTAGCTGCAACATAAAACGTAAAAATATCTCCCCGTACCTATCAAAAGATACCGCAATATAGCAGCAGTAATCTACAGACTGCTGCTATCAACCAATCTACTATCTAAGCCGACTTATCAGCTGTAACGACCGGCCAAGCTTATCACAGACGTGCTTTTTAAGCTTTTTTCGTGAATTAAAAGAAGGATGGACAAAACGTCCCACCCCTTGTAACACTTCTATCTATATATCAAATGAAAGCACTTGGAAAGTGTATCATTTCATTGTATGACAGCAAACCTGTAAACCATGGGAGAAAAAAGTTATTGAGACTTTTATGTCAAAATACCAATGATACACAATGTTAGGCAGAAGTCATGTATGTCTTAAATTATATTAATCCATACTCAATACTGTGTGCTAATGCATCGTTGACATTATTGTATTAAAAAAAAAGTCACATGATATGCAAAAAACTTGCTAGTTTCTTTGACCGATTCTCGCACTACCTTCAGCTCGTCCACGGTTCTGTGCCTTAACGATTGGGTTTGTCGACTATGAAAGTAGAAGACAGGCGTCAACTATGTGTTACGTGTTCGCGATCTTTACTTCGAGTCAGAATTCGTCATAGTATGTTATTACGAGAATATGTATATGGAAGATCGGCCGGGATTCACATAGAAAATGTCTGTTTTAATATTTAATTAACGCGTTTTTGAAAAAGAATAAGGCGCTATCTCCACAATCGATAGAATCGCGGCGATATTATAGTCGTGCCACATATTTTTTATATACTCTATACGAACGTGTCTCCACACGGCAATGTTCATAGATTTTCACATGGAAATGATGGGTACAAGCGTTGGCGTTGGTACGCATCATTACCATGACAAAAAGCTATTCAGACACTGTTAGCACTTCGGACACTAATGAAGGAAACCAACAAATGACTTCAACGACCATCCATAGGACACTGGTGTTTTTTTTTACTCCTTTGCTTCCTCGTTAGTCAGTCGAGTAACGTTTTGGTTGTGGCGGCATGTGACGGTCTTATAGCCATGTTCTAAGTAAGGCCTGTGGTACCACTACCACAGCTTTGAGCCTCTAAAGCCCCAATCTAGTTTAAATTCATTATTTTCATACAATTATTACTACTAAGTAGGTACTATGATTTTCTTTTAAAGAGTCAGAAGTGGGTGCCGCTAAGTCAACAATGTTACTCTTTCTCATGATCTATACACACATTATCATGAGAAAAAGCTAAGAGCAATGTTTTCTTCTGAAAATCGAAATTCATATTTTGACATAAAAGTCTCAATAACTTTTTTCTCCTATAGTTTGCAGGTTTGCTGTCATACATTGAAATGATACACTTTTCACGTACTTTCATTTGATATATGGATGGGAGTGTTACAAAGAAAGGGACGGGGTCCATACATTTCTGCCCATTCTTCTTTGTGAGCTGAAACTCGTGTGCAGATAGCCTTAGATTAATGACATCAGATTTCGGATGAGCAAAATATGGCGGATAGGAATCTAGGTATAATAACAGTTTTTGTTGTGTTTGTGAAATGTTTGTGGGATTTTTTTGGGGTCAGGCTTTTTGGTATAGGATGGGAAGAATTGAGGAGCTGGATTTAATAATAATATAATAATAATAATATTCCACAACTGTCACACAACGCCATCTAGTCCCAATGTAAGAGAATGTAATCCACCACGCGGGCCCAGGGAGGGTTGGTAGATGGCACATGCTTATTCTAGAACATGCCATGTGTGCGATGTTTTACTTCGCAGTTTTCAGAGCAGAGGTAATCAAATAAATTACACAACCGTCATGCATCTGGGTTCGAACTCACGACCTACAACTTGTAGGTGGGATATATTGTCAATAAATAAAAAAGAGTGTCAAGGAATTACAAGAGAAGAATTAGAAGAAAAAACTAAGAGTTAGGTAAAAGTCAACCTACCTATACATTTTGATTTAATTTTTAAAAGTCACTGAAGATGGCAAAAATTAACAAAGTGGACATTCTGGTTTGAAACATCTTTAGTTGAATGTCTACACTTTCGCAAGAGGAAACTCGCGTACTGACAACACGAAAGCTTCCGACGTCCCCCGAAAATAGCCGAAGCACTCCGATCCAAACTACCCCAAAATACATTAGGTTGGCGCCAAACCCTTCAACTGCAGATACACTATCAGAGAATTAAATAAACTCATTATAATCTTATCGTATAAAAGCAGACCTCCACGGTATTAAAACCTTATCAGATATTTTTGAAAGTCACATTTTTTATTGACGCTTTTTATTTGTGTTGGAATGACTTTTGAGATTGCAAGGAATTTGAAGGTTATAAAAGAATTTGAAATACTATATACTATCATAATCATCATCTGTCTAGCCTCTTCCCAGCTATATTGAGGTCGGCTTCGGCTTCCAGTCGAACCAGATGCAGCTGTACCAACTATCAAAAGAAAAAAAAATAGGAAGAACTATTTTAAGTTATACAGTAAATAAATAATTTATTAAAAAACACACACATACACAGTCAATATACGGACTGTTACTGATATTTTTTTTCAGATAAAATTCCTAAGTAATCCCTACCCGTTATCAAACGAAAAAACATTTATCACCTTTGCAAAGTCCTATCCTTAAGGTTAACACAGGGGACTCCCTTGTCCCCACTCAAATATCAGTAAAACTACAATTTACAAAGAACAATGACCAATAATCCATATCACCCAGTAAAGCAGGAAAACCCAGCAAATATCTGCATACTTAATTAGTACGAATCGTAAAATAGCATAAGTTTTTCGTTTTTTTTTTTGGCACAAGTAAATGGGGGCCATACGTTGGTATATTTTGGCACGGAACCCTTCGCTGCCGCCGCGTAACCCCCAGACCGATACTTTATTGAGGACTATTTATTCCCGACGATAATCGTAAACTTTGCGATTTTTGTATTATATTTATCCATCATTTATTTGTATTTTTAAGTTGAATTGTAAGTGGTTGTGTGTCGCTTGTGAAATTGTGAAATAAGACTATTTATCCAAAAAAAAATATATATAATACTTTACTTTTTACTGTTTAAATAAGCAGTAAGTAATATCATGTTTTCCTTTACTGACAAAATTTAAGACCAGTTTTTTAGGAAGCTTAGTAAAAGGCTAGATAACATGACAGTTCATCAAAGATTATAATGTCGTTAGACAAAAAAAAACGGAAAATAGGACTAGCTTATGCTTCTAAAAACTCGCTCCTGACAATTGGTGACATTTTAAATTGTAAAAATACGAAACGCCTTGAAAGCACGAGTGGTCAAGGATCTCTAAATCTATCATTATTTGTTTTGTTCTTCGTGCCAAACTCAAAGCCCAGCTGTAGGCCTACCCTATTTAAAATTGCCATCGACAAAGTTAAATAGAACCATAATCCCCTTCATTTATTGTTCAAATCAAATCCATAATATTATGTAGACACCGTACCTAAGCTTACACACAAATAACTCTTTTTTATGGCATATCTATCCACAAAATCCTTGAAACCATGTCAGAAAACTTTATATCATGGCAACATCGAAACTTGGAAAAGAAAAAGGTATTAGCATGAACATAAGAGTAATATTTTTGTGATCGTATCGTGGGTTAGAGCCAAGTAATGCCTTACTTTACATGTCACATTTACATAGCAGTTTTTCAAGAACACTGCTGTCGAATCAACGTTAACTATTTAGTTTAAGTTATAAGCGGTAGCGGGAACTGTTACCAATTTTATTATTTGGGTATATAGCTATATCAAACAATTAAAAATAAACTAAGTAAGAATAATGTGTAACATATTATAATGTAACGAATATAATATGTTAGACATTATTATGATATATTTTGAGAGTAGATCGTAATTCATGTAGGTACAAGTTTTTGCATACCCATGTGACAGCAGAGCATGGAGAACATTTCCAAAAACATAAAGATAATTTTGACACCATTTAAAAAGCTAGCTTTTAATTGCATAAAATATATAAAGTTCATAAAATTTAAGTACTTAAATTAGCAAAAGGGTTGTTTTGTAAAAAAATCTGCCGGAAATCATTTGCCAAAAAAATAATGTAGCGTTTTACAATATGAAAGGAGTACTTGACTGCAGATGAATTTGATTGTGTGGTAGACTAGACTAGACCAAAATACTGATAAGTATTTAGATTTCTGAATAATAAAAATCTAAGGATTTTAGAGAAGTTGTTTTCAAACCAGATAATAATAAAATAAAAGGCAAGATATTCCCGCTAACCGCTCAAGCCTTGCACCACACAACTTATAGCGTATTTTAGTGCCCAAAATGGCAAATTACATACAAGAAAATAGTGCAGTTGCATTATAGTATTAACATTTTTATGGCCCATATATTCAGTGTAAGCGTTGCCCAGAACAATTGATGGCCGAGGAAATACGGATTTAATGTATTTTTCCATAGTAATAGGTTCAACCGGTGATTAGGAGATTATACAGTTTAAAACAGGAAATATGGGGTATGTTAGGATAGGTTTTAAATGTTTTAGTGCATACTAATTATAGATATAAAATGACCCAAATGTCGTTCGTCGTGTCGTTGAGCTCCTTGAGTTATGAGTCGAGGTACACGATAACTGATATATGCTTGCACTGACTGGACAGGTAAGTACACTCAAATCTGTGTGGCTCTTTCTTCAAAAGGCCATCAGACACTAACCTGCATGGTCCTCGTTGGCATACCTTTGGGTCATTGATAAATCTGTAGGTAATTAGATTTCTAACTACATTAAATAAGCTAGTAAGTAATTAAGAAACTAATGTTTTATTTTGAGTTACATGTATTCACAATTTACACATAGATGATCATCATCTACCTAGCCTTTTCTCAACTATGTAGCTGTCGGCTCCTAGTCGAACCGGATCATTTCAGTATTTTTTAGTACCGACTGCCTATCTGACCTACACAACCCAGTAACAGAATAATACGTCATACTGAATAGTATGTCAGTGCTTCTGACCAATAGTAACGACTGTCAAAGTTTGCTTTTCGAGGAACGAAGGATGCTCGTTACGATAAAGGTGACCCATCCACAGACCAACCTCGGCAGGCGCGGCTTCTCTTATAAATTGTGCGGTTATTATAATTTAGACACGAGCTTTTATACATTATATACTATTTTCTATGTCTAACTTAGGTATATACCTACAATATAACAGCTGTTCTTGACATTTCTTTCACGACAAACAACTTTTGAATAATTTCCACTCTTTTATCTTTGAGATAAAGTACATTATCCCACATTAAAGAGTCATCGCTTTAAATACCAGTTATTTATTATTTACAAGAGTATGTCAAGGAAAAACGTCGGTAAGTAATAAATAGGCACGTATGTATGTCTGCTGTACACAACGTGTTGTTGATGTACCTATCTGTGTGGACACACGGGCGGGAAGGATCACCAACAAATATTTAGATTAAGAATGGAACGTTTAGATATTTTCTGGTTTTTCTAGTGCAGACACTATTCCATGTAGGGGTTTAACAGGCTGATTAAATCATCCTACTTCCAATTAATATTACAAACGTGAATATTTGTTTGGATGGATGGATGGATGGATGTTTGTTACTCTTTCACGAAAAAACTACTGAACGGATTTGAATGAAATTTGGTATAGACATAATTCATAACCTGGATAAACCCATAGAATAGTTTTTATAGCAATTTTATGTTCCTGTCGGATAATTTTCGAGTAATAGCGGATGGAGCCGCTGGCAATAGCTAGTATGTATATGATTATGGAATAGTACTCTTGTAGTTTTTGCGACTTTATTATTATAATAAAAATATGAGGCACCTGTAAATTATTTGCCCATGTAAGTTTTTACCGAGTGAAAATAGCTTAGAAGAAGTACTAATGACACAATGAAACTTTAAAATATGCAAACCAATTTTAATTTTATCTAACTATAGATACGAGTTCATTAAAAGTAACTAGGTTACCTACTATGTAAATTATAAAAACTTTGCGTGTTTCTTAACAACTAGTCGCTGCAAAAATTCCGTTTAAAATGACACTAATTACTGCAGTCTACATTTTGATTATATGTTTTGTTTGCTGGAAAACTTATGCACAATGTACAGCACATATTTGTGTAGGTAAATATTTTGGAATGTTATGCGTTTCCATACGTTTCTTAGCGTTTTACTTGGTTTTTTAGAAACAGCAAAAAAATAACTGAAAAACACAAAACAAACTGAAAACTATAAAAACAACAGCGCTTTAGTAAGTTTGAACGTTATTTCTACCTTTAATAAGATTCAAATATACCGTCTGTGAGACATCCACGTCACTTAAACGTTAATCCATCCTTATTCACGAGCATATCCTGGAACCGCGAGCCCCGTATGTCACGCAGCACAAACTTACAACAATGGCTTCCCGATAAGCTGTATACTTATAAAATAATTGGTCTACGATAATTCTAATTAGCGTACCGATACAATCAATATCTTGCACCAGAGGCAGGCAACAGGAAACCCAGATAGTGGCTTTATTTATTAACACTTTAAACGCGCTTAACTTGGAGACAAAAATAAAATTAACCGTGTATTTTGTAGTTTATCTTTTAGGCGTTTAATTGGAAATGTTTTGCTGTTAAACTTATTATCTATGAACTAGAAAACGTCAAAGGAAAGTATCGCAAAATGTCATTTTCAAGGAAGAAAAACATAACCCTATCTTCGCTGTCACGCAGTCGGTCAAAAATAAGACATTATGTTAATGAAATTGTTAGCTTCTTTCAAGTGGAAGAGTTATTTTTAGCGCATTTCTGTTTCTTTAATAATGTTTGCGTGAAAGTGGGGAAAAAAGGAGAATCAAGAATTTCAGTAGAGTCCGCGCCAAAACTGAACGAAGCTTTTGACGTACCGCTAGTGTCTATCTATGACATTACATGAAATTGCATTAAAAGATGTAGGCAGTATGACGGATTTTCCGCAGGAATTAAGTGGTGGTGCATACTCAAAAATTCGTTTGGTAGAGTCTGTTTTTATAATATGCAGGTCAACCTAGGAAGGTGAGATCTACTTAGCCGGACTATCCTCTGGGTTCCTCAAGAGAGCGGGACGGGCTAAATTTAATAGCACTTCTGTTTTTGGACAGTTGCGTAAAACCTAAGGGCCTACACGCTAAGGATACCCTTTCATATTATAATCATGTTGCCATATAATATGAAAGGGTAGCTAAAAAGAAAGTTTACGTAATCTATTAATTTACTACTAACTAATTAGGAATGCTGAAGTAGAGATAGCTGAATTGTGTGAAAAATTATGTGCAAGAAAAAGTAGTAAATTATGCAGTGAAATCTGACATAAATAAAAAAAACAAATGGTGATACTGTTACCTACGTATTTCATAGGACCACTATTTCTATTTTTTTTATTCTTTATTTTTGGGTTTTATCACTCAGTGATAATGTCACCCTATTTCTAATTAATTTTGAAACCAAGTTTTTTTAAGGGAAGGAAAAAAGTTGGAACAATCCAAGCTAAATATCGACTACACGTGTCATAGTAGAATAATCAGGAAACAATAACGAATAACTGTTATGAGTAAACTAGGTAATGATAAAATATTCTTTCTTTTCTCTTCTCCTAACAGCGCAAGAGAAGAAGCAGCTCTTTTATTAGTGATGTGACTAAAAATCAAATCGTTTGCGTATGCTGTTGTTAGAAAATGGATTGGTGCGTTGCGTGTTACGGGTTCGATTCCCGCACGCAACTAATATTTTTATGACCTAGAAGTAGTTGTTACGGTTGTTTATAAAGAACAACATTAACCTTTCCGTTTTGTTAAATTGAAGAAAAAAAAAGAATGGCATGGAGAACCGACGATAAGACAATTGATTAGTCGTCTCGTCATAAGTTAGTGCGTCATAAAATGCTCAAAATATTGACGCTTAATGTTTCCATCTCTTCAGCCAATTGCCGTCCACTGCTGGACTGAAATCTTCCTCAAAGAACGCGAACTATCCCGGTCCTGTGCAGTACGAATCCATCCACTGCTACCCTGTTCAAATCATCAATCCATCATAGTGCTGAGCATCCCACACTACAATTGCCTATACTCGGTCTCCTAACCTAATAAAAAATAGAGTCCATGGAGTTTCTTGCTCAATCTTCTCCATAGAGATCTACGCTTTGGAATGAGCACCTATTACGGTACTTTCACAGTTTTTATGTCTTCTGACTGGGACTGTAGCACCCAACGACGATATATTACTAGACTCCGCATGCACGATCTAAGGAACAAAAACTATTCTGTCAACTCGCTGAGGTACTACGTAAGCGAGGGGGACAGGGTACTGCGTTATGATTGGCTAACTCAACATCTGTTCTGTCTCAAGGTATTTTTACGGCTCACAGGAGTGGTCGAAATAAGACGGATATAAGACTTTTTTGCCTAATGTGTTTAGAGACATCGGTCGCCTGTTATTAGGAGTCTAGTAATATATCGTCGTTGGTAGCACTATAACTATTTTTGTACTAGTTTTATTTTATTTCTTTTGATCATTCAGACGTGCCTGTAATGGCCTAATTGAAATAAACGCTTTGATTTGATTTGATGTGATAATCCTCTAACCTAACCTAACACAATATAATAATAATAATATTCCACAACTATCACACAACGCCATCTAGTCCCAAGCTAAGCAGAGCTTGTGTTATGGGTACTAGACAACTGGTAAACATACTTATATATTTCTAAATACATACATATTATAGATAAATTACACCCAGACACAGAACAAATGATCACGCTCATCACACAAACATTTGTCCTGGGTGGGAATCGAACCCACGACCCCCGGCATAGCAGTCAGGGTCACTAACCACTAGACCAACAGGCCAATCAAATATGTCTACTCCATCGCATTACGGACGAAAGGATTGAGTAGATATTTAACTATAGTACCCACTTATAATACCTATCTACCTTCCATAACTGTAAGTCCACTCCAACAGAACCATTTCAAAAGCTTCTACAAAAAGATAAAAACTATTTATGTTCCTTATACGCGATATCAAAGTGCCGATAGCAGTTTTATAGCTTAGTCGCTGACAAACAGATAGTTCCAAGGTAAACAGTTATTGATCATCGGTAAAATTTGTTATGACTACCCTCTTTGTGGCCCTTGGTTCGTAGAAAGCAAGCAAGTTTTGTTGTTTTCAACGGCCAAGCTTAAAACAACAAAATATGAAAATGCTAAGTTTTCTTATTTACACAACAAAGATTATGTTCCCACTGTTGGGACGATGTGACATAATTATGTTTTCATGCTATAGAAACGCATACTTCATCACACAGGCCCAATACTGGTCTGAGGATCTTAAGTATTTTAAAATTTTGGTTTGAGGATTTGCTGGTTCCCTCACAATGCTTTCCTTCACCCTCTTGACAACAGTGGTGATGAAATAAATGATACAAACTAAACTGCAAATGGTAATTTCGCGACACGTTATTCGGGCCGTTACCATCAACGATAGTTTGACGATAATCAGATTTAGTAACTTTCACATAACTCAAAATCAAAATAAAAAAATCAAGCTCCTCTTTCTTGGAACAGTCCTATGGCTGTTTTTCTCCATCTACCACAACCTTGTGTATGACAGGTGATCACATTATGCGATCAGTAATGTATGTACTATTGAAGAAGTTTTCAAAGACACTGTGACACTGTGATATTGAAGAAGTTGTCAAAGAGACTGAGTCTTCACTGATTCCTAACGACTACTATTTTTAACACGAATTTATATCTCTATACACATGTATGCAACGACCTCTAAAGGCGAATTCACAAATTATCAACGCCATCTAGTTAGAACTGTGAAACTAATCATCTTAGATTTCACTTGAAATCTCTTTAATTTTCAACAATTTCATTCGTAAAGAGTTTCAGGTACTACACATTTAAAACGGTTCAATATTACACACACAACTCCTACATAGTCTAGAAACTAATGCTATCAACATAAATAATAATGATAAAAAGCTCCGTAAATCGCAACGAAACATTGATAACAATCGGCTGGATTTATACCGTATAGATAAGAGCCCAGTAGATAAAGCGCTTTCTATGTAAGTAGTTCGCTTTGTATTTTTATAGGTACAGCTTGAAAGTGCTTTTTAAAGCTGGAAGCGCGATAAGAGTTTGATGTTATCATTGTTTTTAAGTATTAAGTCCTGTGTAGGTGTTGGGAGTTTGGAAAAGGGTGTTATAGCAGTAGATTACTGAGATTATATTTGACTGATAATATTATTTTTCTTGAAAGAAAAAAAAATTGTATGTATCAGTTGTGTTAAAGTGTTTGCAGTATTGGTTTTGTGGATCTGCCTCTGCAAATTGAATAAAATGTCTTCTTCAAGACGGAAGACGCAGCGTAGGTAGGCCTCCCACTAGGTGGACCGACGACATCGTGAGAGTCGCGGGCAACCGATGGATACAAGTGGCGAATTGTCGTTCGGCGTGGCGGTCTAAGAGGGAGGCCTATGTTCAGCAGTGGACGTCTTCCGGCTGATGATAATGATGATGTCTTCTTTAAGTATTTTTTTCTTAGCTTTATCCCACACCTGGGCAAAGACCATCCACTCCTTCCACATTTCTAGATATTTGCATATTCCTTTCAATTCGGACGGAACCTGTCCATTTCATTCCGTCATCTCCTACTTAATGGCCTGACCCCTGAAGCGACCTCGCCTCGGTGCTTCGATCATAAGTAACTAGCACTGAATGACTAAGTACTATCCCTGAAGTAATAAACACATTCATAGATTTAACTTATGCTGAAAGCGTTGGAACACTATTTATAATGTAACTTTTAAGAAATATTCATCATAATCCTATAACTATCCCACTGCTGGGTCCACCACGCGAGCTTAGTGCAGACAATGTCACAATTCCTTGAATTTTTGGTTCTAGGACATGCCCAATTCCTTAAGATGTCCTCCTTCACCGTTTTGAGAGCAGTGGTGATGAAATAAATTACACAAAGTAATACGCCTTGCTGGGTTTAAACTCACAATTCGTAAATTACGGCCGATACCACTGGATCACCATTGCTCTTGAAGAAATATTTAAAAAATTATAAAGAATACCAATATAACACACAAATCAGTTTCATACAAAAGCCTACCTACAATTTATTCACACACAAAAAGAAACTATTGAAATCTCACAAAACCCTAAAACAAATACATCTATCAAATCGAAACAAAATACAATACAAAATTGAAGTCAACTTCAAGAAATAACGAAACGTCCTTGATAAGAATTTATATACGGGAGCGATAAGGCTGGGCGGGCGGGCGATAAGCAGCCGCGGGCGGTGATAACGCGCCGCCCGCCCTACAGATGTTATCTGTGATTAAATAGCTCGCCTTATCAGTAGCGGGAGTCGACGATCTTGGGCAGTACAGAGTAGTTGCAGAAGATAGATGTGTTCATGTGACTTTATTATTGTGAAATAATAATAATGAGGATAATTTAAAAGAAAAATCTTTCATGGACTGTGGAAGACAGAAAAGAGTTTTGTTATTCCTCCTCTGTTAGGAGTTAAGTTGTTGAAATTGTAATTAATGGTACTGTTTTTCAGAAATTGCTAAATTAGACATTGTTTTTATTATAATAAGTAAGGTGATAACTGGCATGATTATCCTAAAATTATGGCAACAGGAAAGAAGCACTGGGGATTAAAACTAAAAACGGCACTTTAGTAGGTAATGTTGCTATTAGCAATGTTGAAAAATTTCTTATTAATTATCAATTTAGTATATTCCATTCTTCCTTCGTTAGAGACATTTAGTGATGTCACTCACAGAGAAAACTCACCCCCTTTGGTAGTCCAAAAGGGGTGATTTTTCTCTGAAGCAAACTGTAAAAAAAATAAAGATTTTTGTTACTACGTCAAATACTATTAGATTTTTACTTATTTTTGTACCTACTTATCTCCCTTTAAATTTTTATCAATCACCCCCAAATCACCCCGCCGCCTCTACCCAAAACTACTCTATACAAAATATGAATACGCAGCGTTGTCGGTACGAATCCGTCAAACAGATGAGATAAGACGGACGTGAACTTTTGCTGTGTTTGTAACGTACCACCCCCCTTCACCCCTAGTCTTTCACCCCCTCGATGCCCCCTTCACCCCCTCGACACTTACATATATTCAGAAGTTTGTGTGTGTGATGATAATGTCTAGAAGTACTTCGCTTTTCAAATAAAAATAAGTTTTGGGTATTGTTAATCTGTGTGTTGGGGGTGTTTGATGATTTTTTGAAGTTTATGGGGTGTTGTGGGGTGCTGGTTAGGATTGAGAATAATTTTCATTATTAGTCTCTCTGTGTTGCTGACCTATGTTTCGAGAACAGCGAGGAATTTTGTGAAGATCATTTTTTAATTTTTACCACACTTTTTCTTACTACCTCTTTATCACACTTTTTTTTTAAAGCCTCACTGGCTCTTGTTGAAACATTTCTAATATAGGGCTGTGTATTCTAGGAGTCGTGATATTGTGGGTGCGTTTACAAAAATGTAAACTCACATACACCAACACCAAATATTTGCGGAAATGAACCCGTGACACTGATGACAAACGCACCCACACTCCAGGAGAGATACCTGTGTCCGGGACAACATTTTCGCTTAAAAAGACGCCAAATATGCTCAAAAACAAACGCCCAAAAGGCTGTACAATTTTACTGTCATACCATTTAGAGTGATGTGAAGAACTATTTTTAGTCTTAAACTTTTAATTCACCACTAACCTCTTTGTTTTTCAATTGCCTCTGAACTCGACCGGTCACTTACTTGCGCAGAACATAATGGCATCAGATGACCTACTTACCTGTAAGAAAAAAGCGAAATTAAATTACATTATAATATCATTACGAGGTGACGGGGGGTTGACCTGCGATTGACCTGATAGCTACAAGTTATAAGCGGGGGCGGGGATGGTAGCGGTTTATGAGTATTATGATTGTACTTATGGTCTAAGTTCTGTGATTGGGCTTTTATGTCTTTTAAAAATGAAGAAAGAAAGGAAACAAACATTAAGAAAATTCGAATATGTGTGCCATCTAAGTTAGTGGATTATAAACCTAACTATTATTTCTCGTCGAGAACACACCACTGTTTTCTAATAGTAAGAATTTCAAAGACTCACTGACTAGTTCTGAGTTTTAATCTATAAGGCAAGTATCAATATGTCTTTTTTCTGACTGACATAGTTAAAAGACAACATATCTTCTAACCGAACCTGTCCGAGTCAGGGTGCTAGATGTCCCGAGAGCTCGCTTCGCTCCCTCTTCAAAATGCAATCCATCAATTACAATATAAAAATTCTTTGAATGAAAACAAAACTTATAAATCGTTCAGTCGAAGTAGCGTTTGGCTATAAAAGGTTGCTTCACAATAAATTGTATTCTATCAATCGTTCAGTCGACTTTCCATCAATTGAACTTTTTTTTTATACTATGACTAAAATCCAAGGTGTCCTTCAATAGCCCTTTATGTTCCGGGGTCATGGTGATGGTATAAGTCCCGCGACCATTAATCGAACATATGACCCCCGAAGTTAAATTACGGACCGTAGTAATGGTAACAACGTACCATTCATTTATTATATCTTCATAATCAACTCGCCCGCTCCCGCTTATGTCTAAAACCGCCTCCCCCCATATTAGCGCACAAAGTTTATACGTATGCACTGTTGAAAAAAATCTGCGGTATTATGCAAAGCAGTGCTATCGCGCGATCTAGAGTGGACTGCACACGCGGTCTAGCATGTTCTGTGCTCAAGAACATGGCTCAGCCGGCTTTTTGTGCAAATGTGTTATTGATTGTAGGGTTACGATGCAGATTCTGATAAGTTGTGTTAAAGAATATATTGATTTTTTTAAAGAGTTTTCTCGTGTAGGCTTTGTTTTAGCTGATGAGAAAAATATTAAGCTCATCTGCAGTGATACTCTTTTGTTTTTGTTTTTTTTAAACACTGGACTACTTTTTTGAGGTGATTGAATATTCCAATAAATGGAGTTCTAAGTAGGTATAGCGGAAGGGAACATTAAACTTTTACTAGGTAAATAAAAGTTTATTCTGTTCCTTCGATTGCCCTTTGCGTTTCAGGGCTATGGTATGTTGCTTAGACAGTCCCGTACACCATGACAGTCGTGTTAAGATAATTACATTTTTCATGCGAATATAATACGGCATAAATTGGTTTTCTTTACGAATGAATTCAGCTCACTCCATAAAACCAGACGCTTCATGGCTTTTCTTCTTTCACCCATTTACAACCTCACTAATCGAACTAACGTTTTCAATAATCCTTCGCAAAAATAAAACCTTGTGTACACAGCACTATAACACGACCACCACAATCGCAGCACCCCTAGGCAGCGGTATCGGCCGGCCGCGCGGCCAAAACTCACGTTATCACGGTCACTTTTCACGTTTTTCACCAATCCGACCGCGCCAGAATAGGACGGTGCCAGATCTCGCGATATGAGCTTTATTGAAGCGGCTTATATAACGTTGTCTAGTTATAATTGTGGGCTTTTTATTTTGTATTGGGTTGTTCTGGTTTCATATGAGGTCAAAAAACCTTAAAAACCTGGATGGACTGTTGAATTGCTCACCATGAAAGGGTTCATTGATGACCTACAAAAGGTGATTGGGATCTGGTATAGACTAGGCTCAGAAGACGGAGAATCAGATCAATGTTTTTGAAACCAAGAGAACCGAATACCACTTTCCTCAAAGGAATATAAATATAAAGCCAAGGTTTTAAAATTCAGCCTTGTTTTAATTGCTAGAGGTGCAATACCAAACCACTAGGTATTGACTGGCCTGTTGGTCTAGTGATTAGTGACCCTGACTGCTATGCCGGGGTTGGTGGGTTCGATTCCCACCCAGAACAAAGGCTTGTCTGATGAGCATGATCATTTGCTCTGTGTCTGGGTGTAATTTATCTATAATATGTATGTATTTAGAAATATATAAGTATGTTTATCAGTTGTCTAGTACCCATAACACAAGCTCTGCTTAGCTTGGGACTAGATGGCGTTGTGTGATAATTATGGAATATAAAAAAAAAATACCAGAGGTGGGGTGCGATACCAAACCACTTGGCATCGGTCATCTTTGAAGACAAAACTGCTGTTTCATACTAAAGCATTTTTATACTACACTTTTAAATGGAACACTTGAACACGCATCCATTTTATATTTTTTTCTATCCTGACTCTCATGCTTTTTTGTTGTCATGTTAAAATCGACAATTTTATTGTGCCATCCCTTGGTGGGGAGATCATATTCTTATGGTTAAAAAATCACTCAGTTCTTTCTATTGCCATATGCGTAACAATTCTAGCCACGCCACGTTCCCTTCCACTTCACCCAGGGTGGGAGAACTCATTTGATGATTTAACTACCTCAAAAATTTTACGAAATTGATGGTCATCATCTACTGACCGACTCTGACGGCAAGCGCGGCTTGACGACATGGCTGGCGCAGTGGCTGAGCAATTGAAGTGCTAAGCTGCGAGTCGCGAGATCAATTCCTAAACGGAACTAATATTTTTATCACTACTACAAGTAGTTGTTACGGATCTGGACGTTTGAGTATGTGAAGTTATGTGTTGGTAAATGCACCCACGACACACCAAAAATCATTAGAATGGAGCAACGTTCCCCAAAAAAACTTAGAAGATCAATTTCACCAAGTATATTTAACTCTTCAGTGAAACAACAGTGTTTTTATAAAATATGTGTTGTCTATAAAGCCAAGGTTTTCAAATTCAGCCTCGTTTTAATTGCCACAGGTGCGATACCACAATCGCTTGCCTTCGATCCCGCTGCTCATTAACCGATACTTATTCACTTAGTTAACAATGCCGTACGTGATAACCGCTGAGCTGATAACAGCACGTGTATGTTCTGTAATTCGTTTTATTGGAAGGAGGTTGGTAAAGGAAGGTATGTAATTGTAGTGGTGTTATCTTTTAGGGAGATTTTGCTATCAAGCACCATTGACTTCAGAGCGGGCATATTTTTTTTGGTATCGTCATGATTACAAGAAAGAAAATATGTTAATTAGCATACAAGACTTGTCATAGTAAAAAAGGAATAACTTTCCTTGTAATTAATTGAAATCGTCAACGGAACTTTTCTTTTTTTCAGAGCCAAGAAAAGAAATGTTGAACTGTATGATTATTGTAAATTTTGTTTGTTCCTTAAAAGGGCAATATTAATAATAATTCAAGACATGACTTGTCGAGTAACCAATACAATAATGTCTTTGTATTAAAACGACTACCCCCCTTAACACACAGTATCATCTCAATAACAACCCTTTTACACCCCCCTTACCAAAAATCTAAACACTCCTTCCACAGTTAGTGGAAAACTACATAATTAGTGTAATTTTTGTTTATTTCTTAAAAGGACAATATTAATACCCATGCAATACTTGACTTGTCGAGTAACCAATACAATTATTATGTCTTTGTATCAAAACAACTACCACCCCTTAACACACAGTATCATCTCAACAACAACCCTTTTACACCCCCCTTACCAAAAATCTAAACACTCCTTCCACAGTTAGTGGAAAACTGTGCAAAATCTCGCAAGTATGGCTCGTATTAACTTACACATGAAATATATTCAATCTGCGACTATGCGATAAGGCCCGCCACCCAACATCCCTAGGGGGGGAGGTCCCCCTCTGAAGCTAAGCCGGATGCGAGGATGATTTTTGACGGTCACTGCGTATGTGATTTTTTATTTTGTTTTTTTTTCTGTGGTTGGTGGTTATTTTTATTTTTTTTGAAGTTTTGGGTGATCTTGAAGTGGCACAATAATGGTCTTAATTATTTGAGTTCAGAGAGATTTTATAACTAGAAGAAAAAATCGAGCAAATTGTCTGATGAAAAGTTCTTAAACCGAGGCAAGAAAATTATGGAAAAATCTGTGGGAGTGTTATTAATGGTTTAGAAATAATAACGCATTTATTTTATAGAGCTGTGGGTTAATGTACTTTATAGTTTACCGAGTAATTTTAATAAAATAACCTCTTGTCGAAACTCGAATGCGGGAAGTGCGACTATGGACCAAAGAATAAATTGAAGTTATATGCCAAATCTTTACCAACACTACAATTGTCAACTACAACCCACTAAAACCCTTATCACCCCAACAAAAACTTCTCACTTCATTACTTTAAACTCACGAGCGTCACTATCCAGTAGCCAGTATAACGGAGAGGTGGCAACCCTGGATCGCGATAATAAAATTATTATTATTCGTACTATCAGAGCCGCCACCCGGCGATGTTATCGTTGCTATCTCGCAGCGCCAAGCGACGCTTCACCCCCTTCTGTGAGGAGTAGGGGTGTGAAAAGGATATATTATCGATAGTGTGTTTAATTTGTTCTTTTTTTTATTTGGTGTGTGTGCTTTGGTGGATTATTGATAATGGAGTTTATACTGATTTTATTTTTAAGAATTAATGCTTTTATCAGATCTGATGTCTTGTGAGTTGTGGTCGATTGGTCATTTATTATGTTATTCAAATAAATCACAGATATAATTAAAGGTTTTTAACGTCGTTTTAACCGACTTCATTTAGCTTAGTAAATTCAGAATTGTGTCTTATAAAGTTAAAAGGATTAAAATCTTAAGTACCGTTAAAACATCGACAGTACAGCTACATCCCAGCACAAGTCTTACAAACAAACGCTATCGATATCAGCCCGTCACTAGGGGTGTAACCTGCCTTATTCCGGATAAGAATAAATACAGTGGTTCGCCGGCGGAATGTGCTAATACATCCTTATCGACTGACGCCCCTACACAGACGGGTTTATTTGTGCCATAGCACAAGGACTTTTAATTGGGATTTGTTTTCGTGTTAAAATGATATGTGAGAAAAGTTGTAAATGACAGTATTTGAAAAAAATAGGTGGACAGATGACCTTATGAAGGTCGGGATCACCAGAGACACGATCAGTGTAGAGGTGACAGATTCGCAGGAGATGATTACCAAACAGGTAACCACGTAATGCCCTGTTGAAGGAATACCATGGATTTTAGTCAGTATAAGTCTGACAGTCCTTTGCACTTCAACTAGGGCGGATGGACTCAGTTGATGAATTTAACACGTTTAAAAGAGTGAAGTAGAAGTAAGTTAAGTCTAGGGTTGATAGATAATTTAGTAGTATATTGTTTGTCGTATCCTTGGCAGTCAGTATCGCATTGGCCGTGTTGATTTTCTTTTTTTTTTTTTACCATGATTTCTGATAAAAAGGTCAAGATCTAGTATTACTCGTAGCTTGTTAACACTTGTACAACCTTGTATTATGATATAGTCCTACGAACCAACGCAGTTGTTTTTCGCATTCCATGTTCAAAATCTGGCGATCTTCTTCTTTTTCGTATGACGCTGTAGCCATCTTGACTAGCCTGTTGGTCTAGTGGTTAGTGACCCTGACTGCTATGCCGAGGGTCGTGGGTTCGATTCCCACCCAGAACAAATGTTTGTGTGATGAGCATGATCATTTGTTCTGTGTCTGGGTGTCATCATCATCTTCCTGCCCTTATCCCATTTTACTTGGGGTCGGCGCAACACGTTTCTTTCTTCCATTTTCCCCTATCACAAGTCATAGTATCATTCACTCCTTTTTCTTTCATATCCTTACTTATACAATCCATCCATCTTTTCTTTGGCCTTCCTCTTCCTCTCCATCCATCAATATTCATACTCATCACTCTCTTAGTCACATGAGTGTCATCCCTCTTCATCACATGTCCATACCAAGATAGACGATTCCCTTTCACTTATTCTATAACCGGCGCGACTTTCAAACTCCCTCTTATAAACTCGTTCCTTACTTTATCCATTCTTGTCACTCCACACATCCACCTTAACATCCTCATCTCCGCTACATGCAATCGTTTCTCATCCATCTTTTTCACAGCCCAGCATTCCGATCCATACAATACGACAGGTCTAATCACGGATTTGTATATTTTCCCCTTTAACTTGAGGGGCATCCGTGGGTCGCAGGTTGTTCCAGTGACCTGTCGCCATTTCATCCATCCCGAGTTGATCCGGTGTGTTATGTCCCGGTCTACATCGCCATCTCCTTGGACAAGCGACCCGAGGTACCGAAAGTCGGAAGAGACTGGTATGGGCGTTCCTGCAAGAGTAATGGGCACAGAACTGGAGAGACCGCCGAAATCGCAAAACAGATACTCTGTTTTGGTTCTGCTTAATTTCAGGCCAACGTTCCAGTCTGTCTTTGCCACCACACCTCCAATCAGCTCTGGACCTCTAGGCCGCTCTCGGCAATCAGCACAATGTCATCGGCAAACAGCATACACCAGGGGGCCTCTTCCTGGATGTCCAACGTCAGAGCATCCATTATCATCAGGAAGAGGTATGGGCTAAGAGCCGAACCCTGGTGCAAGCCAACAGCCACATTGAAGCTGCCGGTAGTGCCCGCTGTAGACCGGACTTGGGTGCTGCATCGACTGTACATAGCACGAATCAACTGCACATACTTCCCAGGCACACATTTCTCCTTAAGGGCCCACCACAGAACCTCACGGGGTACCCGGTCATATGCCTTTTCGAGGTCAACGAACACCATGTGCAAGTTTTTATGCGCACCTCTGTATTTCTCGCACAGTTGGCGGATAGCGAAGATGGCATCCGTCGTACCCCGACCAGGCATAAAACCGAATTGGTTCTGTGAAATTTCACTCTCCTCTCTCAGTCGCCTTTCAATAACTTTCTCCCAAACTTTCATACTGTGTGATATTAGCTTTATTCCTCTATAATTATTACATTCCAGCACATCACCTTTGTTTTTAAAAATGGGCACTAGCGAACTATTGCACCATTCGTCAGGTATGGCTTCTTCTAGCAACAGCTTATTGAAGAATAAAGCTAACCACGTCCAACCATCCATCCGCAATATCTTCCACACTTCCACAGGTATTCCGTCCGGTCCTAGTGCCTTACCATTCTTCATTCCACTTACCGCATTCCTCACTTCATCCACACTTATTCTTCTTACTAATCCCTTATTAACTGGTTTATTTTCAAGCACACCACTCCAGTCATTCTCCTCATTCATCAGTCTTTCAAAGTAACCCTTCCATCTATTCTTAATTTTCTCATCTTCCGACAGAATCATTCCAGCATCGTCTTTTACGCACTTTACCTGACAGACATCCTTCTCCTTTCTCTCCCTAGCTCTAGCAAGCCGGTACAGTTGTTTTTGGCCTGCAGGTGTATCCAAGGTATCATAGAGCTTTTCTTGGGCACTTGCTTTCGCTATAGCCACAGCTATTTTGGCTTTTTTCTTAAGGGCATCATACTCACTCTTTCTTTCAGCTTTCAAACTAACATGTTCATTTCCAATGCTCTGCCATTCCTTAAATTTCTTCTTTTTCTCCCTCAAAACATTCTGTACCTGTGTCGACCACCACCATGTATCCCTATCTATCGTGCCCCTTCCTTTCGTCTCTCCCAAAATATCTTTTGCTGCGCTCCTAATACACTGAGCTATCTCATCCCAACATTCATTTACGCCCTTGTCGTTCATATCACCCATCTCAATCATTTTATTTACTACTCGCTCTCTTAATTTTCCAGCACAATCATTCTTCTCTAGCATATGCCATCTTATTTTAGGAGGGGGACGCTCTTTATGTTTTATAAGCCCGATTTGTAAGACTACTTCCATAACTAGGAGACGATGTTGCGAGACCAATGCTTCTCCCGGTATCACTTTGCAGTCCTTGACATGCTTTAAGTTGTTGCGTCTAACAAGGAAGTAGTCTATTTGTGTATTATGTGCTCCACTCTTATGTGTTACTAGGTGTCCATCGGCTTTTTGGAACCAGGTGTTAGCTACTGCTAGATCAAACGCAGGGTGTAATTTATCTATAATATGTATGTATTTAGAAATATATAAGTATGTTTATCAGTTGTCTAGTACCCATAACACAAGCTCTGTTTAGCTTGGAACTAGATAGTGTTGTGTTATAGTTGTGGAATATTATTTGTTGTATTTATTTGTTGTATCAGAATTAATTAAACCGCATCTAGGAACCGCACAGGCCTCTTAGATAAATCCATTCACATTCATTTGGAAATTCCACTACCTACCAAAGGCTTTACGATTTAAACCGCACAGCGATTCAATTAATATATTTGACAGTAATCGATATGTAACGCGGAAACGATACTCGATAAAAACAAAAGGAGTTGATTCGAGGTCGAATCGGTTTCCTGGTGCGATATTCAACTCTGTCCTCGTGGCGTCCTTTGATAGGAGACAAGTTACTGATGTGTTAACTTAGAAGTGTTTAATGATAACAAGTCACGTTAATGCTGTATAAATTAAAGGGTCTGTAGTTAAGTGGGTTATTTGGCTACGATCCGTTTTATCATTGCACTTTCCCGTTTTGACAACTAAACAAAATAGTTTAACGAAAGTGCTGTTTTCTCATTTTTTGAGTTTTCATAAATTGAGTCCTGTTTTAAGATTTTTTTAGCTTGGTGTGCAGGTAGGGTCAAAGAAAAACTACTTTTCACTTTTTTATCGGATTAAAATCATCAAATGAGTCGTCCCACCCAAAAATCAAGTAAGAAAGCAGTCAATGATCTTTTGTGTTTTTTCCAAAACTAAGATGCTTTTCTTTTTTAATTTTCGTGTATATGTTTTCGCCTAGTGTAAGTCTGTTGCCGTCTATTGTCCAATACAAAATTTAAATGACTCATTAAGTAATTAAAATAAATTTTCAATGCATCAAGCGTAAACATTTTAGAATCATGACCGACGGAATAAATGAAGGGTGATTTTTTGCCCAGATGTGGGGGTGTTATGGGGTTATTCGTGTAATATCATGATTGGCAAAGCCTTAATAAGCTTAAATGCTAAAGTTCTTTTTATTTATTAAAAACAAAAGTTGTTCTTATTTTTTTTTCTCAATTGCCCAAAAAATCTCATAAATTACAATCAGTTAAGGTTTGTAAATTAAATGATAAATAGGACACCTGAATTAATAACACATATGATATGGGTGTCTTGTGATGTGGGTCTGAAGGTATATTATATATTTTTACAGCCATGTTTGTTGGTAATAATTAAATTGATCGTATCTAGGCCTGGACAGGGGCGATAAACTCTGTTTGTGGTGTGTACACACGGCTACACATCAAGTTATATAAAACCAGTTTATCTTGGCCTTGTTTTATATGGTATTTGCTAACAATGAAAGGTCAACTTGTACTGGTTGCCGTAGTTTTATGTGTAGACGTGTGTACCTCTACGTAGCTACTATTGGGTTGATGTGTTTTTGGTTGAAGTGATGTGAATTGTGTTTTATTATAAGAAAATAGTATGATTAAATCCTATCCATCAGTTAAAAAATCAACACCAAAAAGTATAAAATAACTCTTATCTATCTATCTCTCTTCCACTATCGTATTGGGTATGCCTGTAAAGATAGTGTGTGTTTTTAAATAAATAAATTATTTTGAAAGTCGGTGGCTTTTTTTTTATTCAATTTACTTTTACCACCGACTTAGAAACGATGATATTTTACTCAGTTATGTGTTTGTATCTATAAATAAAAAAAAAGAAATAGCAATTTTAACTACCGATACAAAATATTGAAAGTTATAATTATTGCTTTTAACATTTTTATTAATTTATTTAGCGTAAGACTCGCTCGCGTTTGACCAAACAAAAATTAAAAAAAATGAGAAACTTGCTTCAATTATAATTTGAAATGAATTTTAAGGAAAAAATAAAACATTATTTATGCTTTACCTCAAAAACGATCAAAATCGATCCACAACCAACAATCGATTAAAAATCAACAAAACTAAAACGCACAACAGACATTTAACAACGAAATTACCTGATAATACATCTATTCTTGCAAACACAACCAAATACCGACCTTACTACTTTATTATACCATCCATATCACCTTGTCAGGATACCTTAGTCATCTCCAAAGTCAACTCAATTGAATCCGAACCTTATGTGGTGTTACATACAGTTTATTTCAACTTGTAGGGATCTTTTGCCTGTTGCTTCGCCGGATATTGCTCGCTCTATCACCTCCCCAGCGGCCTCTAGTGAGAATTACCTTGTAATTCGCCAAATTACCCGCTGGTTCTTGTAATTAAATACTTTTCTTTGCGTTACCTTTCGACTGATAAGGGTTTTTGACCCGTTTTTGGCGGGAAATGGGGGTGATTTTAAATTTAGTAGGTTAGATTGGGGGTGAGATTTTTTTTGGGGATTTTAGGACGATTTACTTAAAGATATCGTAAAAACTAAACTATTTACTTCAATAAGGTTATTAAGGCTTTGATACACGCAAATCACCTTGAATCATTCAGTCTCATAATAACTTTGTGAATGAGAGCGGAGGTGATATTGATGTAGTCTTCAATGGGGCGCATTTTAATTTAGTAGTACGAAAATTATACATAATTATTATCGTTAAAAAGCATAGCAGTAGATATTTTTTAAACTTTTTTGATAAAAAAAAAACGTTGGACTAATATGGTTTCATTTTAACTATTTCGAGATGACTCTGTTTTTTTCTGTATCATGATGCCAATAGAAAATAATGAAAATAGAATAATATATAAAAAATAGAATATTATGTCCAATAAAAAATACCTGTCATGTACTGCAGGTACTCAACTATCTTTTACAAATTACTTAACTTCTCTGTAAGTTTCGACGAAAAATTTTTTACCTGTACGCCATTTTGCAACGTGTGTTTCCTAGAGGAGCCCCTAATACCCTTCCATCATTTCCCTTTGGAGGTTGTAGTTGTTGACTACATAACCTTATAATTTACTAGCTGCTGCCAGCGGTTTCACCCGCTACAACTCGAATATTATCCCACAGGAACATAAAATCGGGATAAAAACTATCTTATGTGTTAATCCAGGTTATAAACTATCTGTGTACCAAAGGAGATGGATATCGTTCCCATACAAGTTTGGCTTAGGCAAGGCCAAGAATAAAACAACGTATACCGTAAAGGATTAAGTTTATTTAATAGCCTAATATATGTTTTATTACTCTAAAACTTGTTGGGGACGAGATAATTAACATAAGACATGCTAAGTGAAAAATTGTTGGTGAGTATGTCATTTTGACATTTAAACACAAGATAAGTACTCGTAGTTACATACGGAAGTAGGAACAATATAATGGTGAAGGAAAGCGTAAAGCTGAAGAGTTTTTTCGTTTCCAAACAAACAAATGTCAGGAACTAGTGGTTCGAATTGAAAAATTCTTCGAGTTTTTGTTTTATCCAGTCTTTCCACGACACTCATCCATCTTAACATCCTCATCTCCGCTACATGCAATCGTTTCTCATCCATCTTTTTCACAGCCCAGCATTCCGATCCACAATATGACAGGTCTCATCATGGATTTCAATATTTTCCCCTTAAACTTAAGTGGCAACAGTGGGTCATAAGTTGTTCCGGTGGCCTGTCCCCATTTCATCCATCCCTAGTTGTTCCGGTGTGATACGTCCCGGTCTACATCGCCATCTCCTTGGACAAGCCCCCCGAGTACCGAAAGTTAAAGTAAATGATCAGATGCAGTGACCTAAAAGATTAACATTTTTAATAAGGATGAATAAATATTTTGGTAAGCAGTCCTCAGAAAACGTTCTAAAAATACTAAGACTAACCAATCTCGGAGAAATCTAACGTCTTAGAAGAGATCGAATTTCATTCGAATCTGCTAGATCGCTTCTTATGCGAAACGTCCTTATTCCACAATTAATGCAGCGTTGGTTTTCCATTATTGATATTCAAAATAAGTTGTCCAAAGTCCGAGTATTAGGAGATTCGAGCCCGTGCAAGCAGGGGTCGGGAGAGCAGATCAGAGTACGAGTAAGCAGAGGGCTTTTGGTAGATCAACTTATAGCAGATAGAGAGTCAGTAGAGACACAATTGAAAATGCAGAGTCCAATAAAATAGGCGTCAGTCGGAAAACAACTAAATAGCAAGAATAAATTCACGATGCGAGCCACAATAACATATGATTGCACAAAGTAATTTTATCATGAATGACTTTAAATGTCATGTCAGTTGTGACAGAAATGTCTTAACTGCAAAAAAAACCCGTAGCACATGTACTAATATAATATTTAAACTTATTTATGCGAAAGTGTGTATATTTCTATATATTATTTTGTTTTCACGACAAAATTACTAAAAAGATTTTGGTGACTTTTGGTACAAAGATAGATGATACCTTATTGACGCTTATAGGCTATATGGGTGGGAGAAGCAAGCAAGGAACAACGGATTGTGATTCATATTCTTTTAAGTATGTATAAACTTACTTATACACACCACTTTTCCCATGGTGTTAAGCAGAAGGTACAGAATAGTTGTGTTCTCGTTTTCTTTTATATCCAACTTCACATTCCCATCGCGCGTCCTTTTAATAACACAGATAAGTATACAAACATGCGGTGCTTATTAGTATATTACCGACCTTTGAGGATAAGCAGTGACTGCTAAGACCATTGCTGTTTTCATTAAAAAGTTCCTCTAGTACCCGGAACAGCATGCAATAAAATGGGCATGCGGGCGACGAGTAATGAGCGACTCGTTGTCAGACTACGGACCATGCCCGGGTTGACGGCGCGTTGTGTTCCTAGCCTGCGGGGTGGCGGGACTAAGGAATTACCTTAATCCCGGAACGTAAAGGACTATTGAAGGACACCGTGGATCAGTCCGTACGAGTCTGACAGTCCCTCCCGTTTTGCAATGGGTGGGAGGACTCAATTGATAATTTTACCACAACAAAAAAAGGGTACCTGGAACAGCACGTTAAACCGAACAAACTCGTTTGGCTGACGTATTTTAAAGAATAATAATAATGCTACCTAAATACACCTACCAAAATATGTCTATATATTTTATTGCTTCATGTGTACTTGACTTTAAAAAGAAGACAATGTTTCCATTACATAGACAAACCATTTAATCTATTCCTTATTTAATGAAAGACATGCATACATAACGTATAGTTTCCTCATGCTTTAGTTTTCGTGAAAACTACAATATCATATTTTTTTTAATTGATCTACTATCTTAAATATGGGAAAACAAATTATTATGCAATGGAGATTAAAGATTATTTATTACCATTTTATTTCCAACAATTGCAACACTAGTTATTTCCTGACAGCTTATGGATTCTAGCCAAAATAAAATAATCATAACAATACTCTTAATAATTGATTTATTTCCACATACTGTTGCGGAAAAATGAATATCATTATGAGATTTCAAATATTATTAGCTCTTTTTTAGACGTTATCAGGCCCGTGGCCGCCTGGGCCATGGGTTATCCATGTCCTTTCAGCCAAATCCGTTCAGTAGTTTTTGCGTGAAAGAGTAACAAACATCCATACATCCATACATACAAACTTTCACGTTTATAATATGTATTAGTAGGATAGTAGGATTTTCTTTTACAAAAAATTATGAAAACAGAAAAAGAAACCTTAGATCCTTCTTAAAGCAACTGCCTATACAAACTCCTCTCAAAAATCTACAAAACACCCCAAACCCAAGTAAAGCCACGTCGCAAACCTAGTGTGGGGTAATAAACAACCCCAACTTCACTTTAAAACGTTATCTCTCGGTTGCAAGCCACCCCCCACGCCCCCTACCTACACCCCGTCTGATAAACAGATATGAAACATTTTGATGTATGTAATTTTGTATGAAAATTGTCTTGACTATGAGATTGTGCCTACTATTTATAAATGGGTGTTTTATGGAATGACGAAGAGGCTTTAAAGTATAAGAATGGAGGAATAAAATAGAATAGAAAAACATTTATTTTGAAACTAGCGGCCTGTCACGGCTTCGCACGGGCGTCGTCCTCTAAAACCCGGTCCCGATGGTTACAAACACAACAAAAAAAGAATTATCCGAATCAGTCCAGCCGTTTTCGAGTTACGAGCTTAGCAACACATTTAGCGATCTATTTTTATATTATAGAAGAAGATAGATGAAATAATAAAAACTAACATTATAAATATGTACCTCTGCTAAGAATTTTGTTGAGTATGTCCAGGTCCACACCAAAAGTGTTACCAAGTCAGCATTTGCTGGGCGAAAGACAACCAGCGCTGGTTTTCAGTTGACACCACGCATTGACAGCTTCACAGTGGCAATGAAAGCTTCTTTTTATCGTGGTAAAATTATCAAATGGGTGAGGTCCCATCCAGGAGGGTCTGTCAGACTTGTACTGACAAAAATCCACGGTGATCCTTCAATACTTTACGATCACACAGTCCCGCGACTCCGGCAGAGAGGGGGCTGAGATGAGATATTGTTGGGCTACTGCGCGACCAGACAGATATATAAGGGTTTCGTTTTTTGAATTGATAGGTAATATGCGTTTCAAACTTCTATAAGTAAGAAAAGGACTGCCTAGATACTAGTTTGTGACTTAACAGCAAGATTGGCGCAGTGGTTGAGTGATTGACTGCTGTGTTGTTCCGTGAGGAAAACGAACCCGTGTTACGGGTTCGTTTTCCTCACGGAACAAAATCTACAAGTACTGCAAAATGTTTCGGGTCTGGGTGTTTTCATACGTGAGTTTGATTGTTTGTAAACGCATCCACGATACAAGTGAAATTCCAACGAATAAGAGGTACTGAGTCACAGTAACTCAGTTTTTCTCTTGAATTAACGTCCCAAGACTACCCCACAAGAAAACTCCTTAGCAACTTGAGCATACATCACAACAAGTAGTAACACAGTTATCAGTCGTCACGCTCAATTGAGCTCTTAACGAGACACCTTTAAACACGTTCGCGAACGCCCGACTTTTTATCTCGTAATCGTCCGAAACACGGACATTTCGCTGCTCAATGATTACGTCATCATAAACTTTCAACGTATGCTAAGTGTGTTTTTTGGTTTGGATGAAGAAAAAATATAGGACCTAAATATTAGTTCAGCTAAGGTCAATTGTTTTGAAAATATTTTAGAAAAATAGTTAAATTATTACTAACTGTTTAGTACTATGTAGGTATTCTGCATTATGTCTCAATTTTTATTAAAATAAAATGTGTCTCATGTTTAGTCATTTCGAAAAACATGGAAAAGTTGTTTTAAAAAAACTTGCTATAACAATTAAGTTTTTTTTTTTTAAATAATGATCTTCAATGGTTAATATGTACCTCATAATTTGAAATTAACCATACAATAAATGTCCTAGCAATGGAAATTAGACCCACAGTTTGTCAACCCCAAAATGGCGGCAATTACGTCACAATAGAAATATTGCAACAGCAACGAACAGCAATTGCTTGCGCTATTTAGTAATCTATTGCAGAACAGAGATAAGGATTTGTAAGTTTATGTAGAATGACATGATAACTTTGTAATCTTGATTTCATTGTAATCCATGTTTAGTACCTAAGTAACTAAGTATTAACTAAGTTTAAGTTACGGAAATGCTACAAGATATGTAACTATCAATTTTAATTTGTTACTTAATATTTTAACTGACTTTGAATGTTTTCAGCAAGTTGAAGGTGCTATTTTTTTTATGAATGTTCTTTGAAGCATAAGTACAGTGTCAAATACATAAATACCCAGTTACTAGGTTGTGAAAATCAGATACGTAGTAGATCTATGAAAAATACTGATACCCAGCCACATAATACTTTTTTCAGACTCTGTTCCAAATATTTATCTGTCCGTGTCGGGGTGTCCTAAATCCCGAGCTCGCTTCGCTCGCTCTTCGATACTTAAACGACGTATGTTTGTAAAGCTGTAGAGTCATCAACAAAATCAGTGTTCCTTGTTATGAAAACATAAGAAAAAGAAGATTTCCATTTGAAATCGCAATGAAATCGCCTAAAAAGTGTTAAAAAATAATGATAACCCACCTTCGCAAGATCCTCGGTTTCGCCAAGATTACCACGTTTACCACGACATACACCCCCAAAAAAACATCTAAAACGCCTATTAGAAGCGTACCATAAACTTCCATTCACCTAAGCCTATTCAAAAATTCACTCGAGTGAGTTTAAAAACGTCCTTATTCTGTAAAAGGTGCGATATAGCCGAGTTTATCGTCACGCGCAATTTGGCGAGACCGACCGGCTCGTTCGAACTAACGAGCCACATCTACATCGCTGATAGCACGCTTTGTGATCGTAAACTGTTGGATTTTTCTGTTTTATAGAATAGGTATGGTTTTGGAGGCATATTGGGGCTATTGAGTGGGTTTTTAATAAAGTTATTGGGAATTTTAAAGTCGGTTAAATACGTAGATCAGTAGATTCTCACCATTTTCTGATAGGTATGAGCAAAAACTATATAATAACTACAATATGTACAATACTTTTTGTTGTACATTCAAGTCATGCACGGATATCGGTTAAAAGTAGGTACAACGCACTTACTACCAGCTTTCGGTCAGCGTATGCGTATATCCTTTCAAATCATTTTTAAATATTATATCTCATTTGCGAAGTGTAGATAACTGAAAAGTCCAGAAACGTAAAGAGATTCTTTAATATTTCTAGAGCCAGCAACAATAACGTTATTTCGTCCACAAATCCAATACCTAGGTAACTTTAACCCCCCACACACCACCTCGAATTTGACCAACCCTCCATCGATACAGTCCTTATCGCACCACCTCGCGGAACAAGAAATATTTCATACGAGATTACTCGTGAGAAGGGCCTATAGATTGATCACAGGTGACATTATCGCATTAATACCCGCGCGGCCGCGAGCAGCGAGAAACGAGTTCCGATCGAGTAACGATAGTAATTGATACCTGACGCGTGATCGAGAATCGAGAATCGATTCCGACAATCGTTTTGACGTGAATCGGGCAGCGTTGAATTTCTTAGTGATTGATTTATATGTAAATCGATTTAATGGTAGCCGTTTGAATTTTATTTGGTTTGAAGTGATGGTTATCTGGTAGTTGTCACATTGTTTTGGGGATGTTATAAATGTTGTACCAACTTTACTTTTTTTATAAACATAGTTGACAAACAAGCCTGATGGAAAGCGGTAACCGTAGCCTCTGCGGACGGCGAGTGATCGATAACTCGTCGACCGACCAGGGAGAGACCATGTCGATGTTGATCGATGGTATGTCGCGTTCCACGTGTTTCTCAAAGAAGTGTCAGCAATCTGAAGGCGACCAAACGCCTGCCGGGGTCGCGGGACTGCCTAAACAGACTACGATGACTCTGGAATGTAAAGGGCCATTGAAGTACGTAGAAATCTGACAGTCCCTTCCATAGCATATAAAATACCAGCTTGGCTTTCTAATTCTATACATAGCTAGCATACATAAAAATGTTTCTAAACAAAATCCTTTGAAATCAGTTCAAGATACCAAAGAGTATGTATGTATTCGTAATTCGCAGATAAGGCGTTATCTCTTGAGGGAATTGGGAGTACAGATGAAATGTTCACGTCTGCTTTATCAGGAAGTTACTTATGTTTCCTCGAACGAACTGCCTTTATATTCTTTTTAAAGATACAAATACAAATAATGTAAGTTACTGTTTTCAGGACTGCGAAGTTTCATTAGAAAAGGCCAGCCTTTTTTTTTTACGTTGTAAAATCATCAAATGAGGCCTCCCACCCCTTACTGTCAGACTTGTACTGACTAAAATCCACGGTGTCCATCAATAGCCCTTTAGTTTCCAGGATTAAAGTTCTCTGATTAGACAGTCTCGATACCACAAGCTAAGCCTAAAGTACTAGGTTACTACTATATGGAGACATTTAGTTCATTAGGACTTTCATATTCCATCAAAAACAAAAAGTACTCAATAACACAGTTATGCTGCATCTTCTCACATTTATCACATTTTCTCCATGATCGGCAGTTCTCACCTCATGGAGAAAAGGATAAATAATTTAGTATGATCCCCGGGCGAAGATAGCCCGTCAGAACAAAGGTAGGGCGCTATCGCGAGCACCAGCCTTCGCCCGCCCGCCCTCTGAGCGTGTGTCCGTGGTGACGTATGATACGACACGAGATTTTCTTTTGAGATAGATTTTGAAAGATCTCTCGGTAATTGTTAAAATTAAATAATATAGAATAACTATTGTTTTAAAAAGATGGATAGACTGTCTAAGGAATGATATGAAGTAAATCATCATCATCATCATCTCAGCCATAGGACGTCCACTGCTGAACATAGGCCTCCCCTTTTGATCGCCACAAGTACCGGTTGGAAGCGACCTGCATCCAGCGTCTTCCGGCGACCTTCATAAGGTCGTCTGTCCACCTTGTTGGTGGACGTCCTACGCTGCGCTTGCTAGTCCGTGGTCTCCACTCTAGCACTTTTCGACCCCATCTGCCATCCGCTCTGCGAGCAATATGGCCTGCCCATTGCCACTTCAGCTTGCTAATCCGGTGGGCTATATCGGTGACTTTAGTTCGTCTACGGATCTCCTCATTTCGGATTCGATCACGCAGAGAAACACCGAGCATAGCCCTCTCCATAGCTCGCTGAGCGACTTTGAGCTTTGAGATGAGGCCGATAGTGAAAGACCACGTTTCGGTGCCGTAACTCATCACTGGTAACACACATTGGTTGAAGACTTTCGTCTTGAGGCACTGAGGTATATCGGACGAAAAGACACTGCGTAGTTTCCCGAACGCTGCCCAACCGAGTTGGATTCGGCGGCTGACCTCTTTCTCGAAGTTGGATCTACCTAATTGGACTACTTGTCCTAAGTAGATATATGAGTCAACAACTTCGAGTACCGAGTTTCCAACAGAGACTGGGGTGGGCACAACATTGGCATTTGACATAATTTTTGTCTTGTCCATGTTCATTTTCAAGCCCACCCGTTGCGAAACTCGGTCGAGGCCATCGAGCATCATGCTGAGTTCCTCCATCGACTTTGCCATGACTACGATGTCGTCGGCAAACCGAAGGTGAGTGATGTACTCGCCATTGATGTTGATGCCAAGTCCTTGCCATTCCAGGAGTTTGAAGGCGTCTTCCATTGCGGCAGTAAACAGTTTAGGGGAGATAACATCCCCCTGTCTGACGCCTCTTCTCAATGGAATCGCCTTCGTACTCTGCCCCTGTACTCGGACCGACATGGTGGCGTTATTATACAAACACTTCAACACCTCGATGTACCGACAGTCAATACGGCATCGCTGGAGTGACTCAAGCACCGCCCATGTTTCCACCGAATCGAAGGCTTTCTCATAGTCCACAAACGCTAAGCATAATGGCAAGTTATACTCCTCGGTCTTCTGTATAACTTGCCGCAGCGTATGGATGTGGTCTATGGTACTATAGCCTCTTCGGAAACCGGCTTGTTCGGGAGGCTGGAAGTCATCAAGTCTGTGTTCGAGACGGTTCGTGATAACCCTTGAAAACAGCTTATAAACATGACTCAGAAGCGTGATGGGTCTGTAGTTCTTCAATAGGCTGTTATCACCTTTTTTGAAGAACAGCACCACCTCACCTCTGCTCCATGCTTCGGGCGTTTTGCCCTCGAACAGGACGGTATTAAAGAGTTTCTGGAGGACTTTAAGTACCGGTGTTCCACCCGCTCTCAGAAGCTCTGAGGTGATTCCGTCCTCGCCCGGCGCCTTGTTGTTCTTAAGCTGTTTCAGGGCCATCCTAATCTCGTATAGACTGATGTCCGGGATATCTTCGGTATAATGTCGGGACAGCTTGGCTCTTGGATCTCCTACCAAGCTGTCAACGGGCTTTGCGACCGAAGTGTATAACTGTCTATAGAACCTCTCGATCTCACCTAAAACCTCTGCTTTGGTCGACGCTATGCTGCCATCCTCCCGTTTCAGCTTTGTCATCTGGCTTTGCCCAATAGACTTGCCCTTCGCGAACACTTTGGAGCCTTGGTTTCGCTGTATGGTCTCTTTAACACGATTCGTATTAAAGAGACGCAGGTCGTGCCGCAAGGACTTAGATATACGTCTATTGAGCTGCCTATATGACTTCGCGTCATCGGAAGACTGCAACTGTAGCAAACGTCGTTCAGCCATGAGGTTTAAGGTTTGATCGGTCAATTTCTGAGGTCTATCTTTACGGCCGGGTCTAAAAAACTTAGACCCTACCGTGTGGACAGTTTCCACTAGCCCGTCGTTGATCTCGTCCACTGAAACTAAGTTCTCAAGGCAAGCAAAGCGATTAGAGAGCTCGAGTTGAAAACTTTCGGGGTTTTGAATATGGGACCGAGTAGGTCGGAGCGTAGACTTCATCAGGTTGGACCTTTCAAGTTTAACATTGATATTCAGCGAGCCTCTTACGATTCGGTGATCGCTACCGGTTTTCACCCTGTTGATCACAGAGACATCACTGAATATCCGTTTCTTGTCGGTCATGAAGAAGTCTATCTCGTTTCTCGTGGAACCATCGGGACTCAGCCAGGTCCATTTCCTGTGAGGCGGCTTCTGGAAGAAAGAGTTCATCATGAAGAGTTCTTCTTTCTCCAGAAAGTCGGCCAGCCTCTGTCCCCTAGGGTTCCGTTGCCCATACCCAAATTGCCCCACTCTCAACTCATCACCGCTTTTCTTGCCCAACTTTGCGTTAAAGTCCCCCATAACAACAGTGAAGTGAGTTTTTGAGCTATGTATGGCCCTACTTACGTCCTCATACATAGTCTCTACTTCCTCATCGGAGTGTGACGAGGTCGGTGCGTATACCTGAATGACCTTCAGCGAATATCTTTTGGATATTCTGAGTATTAGGTATACCACCCTGCTCGACACACTGTCGATGGTTATTATGTTGTTAACGAGGGACTTGTGAACGAGAAACCCGACACCACCTTGGGACTGTTGGTCGCCCTCCCGGTAGTAGAGCAAGTTACCAGACTTCAGGGTTACGGTGTCCTCCCCCTCTCTACGGACTTCGCATAACCCCATAATGTCCCAGTGTAACTTGCTCAGCTCCTCTTCCAGCTCGCAGATCTTTTCGTCAGTCCTCAATGTGCGTACGTTGTGTGTTACCAGGGCCAGTCGTCGTGGGGGTGGGTAGCTGGATCTCTTCCGGAGATTCTTAGCACCCCCTGCTCCGCCGTTACCTTGACCGCTACCCGCGCCAGGGATAGCGGAGCTGCCGGGGACTGGGGGCCTGGTTTCTGTGGTTCTCATGATAGGGGGTAATTTGCCTTAATCGCCACGCTTGGCAGGCGGGTTGGCGATCGCAGTGAGGATGTGCAGTACACGGAGGACGCTGCTGCCCGACCTCCGGTTTGTCCCTTAGTCGCCTCTTACGACACCCACGGGATGATTTGGGGGAGCGCAATTCTAAGCCGGCGCCCCACGGCTGTGAACACTGAAAACCAGCGCTGTTCTGTGGGCCATAGCACAGCTTTGTGCTGAGTGGAAGCCCTTTTGTCACGGTCATGACATACAGCTGTCTACCTATTATGTTATTATTATGTTATTTATTTAATGATGCAACTTTTCTGTGTAATAGGTATAAGTTTCTTTTTTTTTGTCTTTGTTGAATATATGTATAGATAGCGCGCGAGCTGAATGCAGAGCTTAGGAATGCGGTAGTGCTGTTGACAAGGATGGCACAGTACTACACTGCAGGCGCGTGAGGTGGGGCGTGCGGGTAGCGGGGGGCTCTTCACCTCAGACCCCGACTGCATTCAACTCGCGCGCTATCTGTATGTGCATGTTCTGTGTCGAATAAAATAATTTTTCTTTCTTTCTAAAGTTCACCGTTCACCTCTTTAGCTGGGTGACCAAAGCCGGTGAAACATTAGATTTGACACATCATAATGCGACTAGTTACTGTAAGACCCGTTCTTTAAATTAGGATATCGAGTCTAATGGAAACAATCACACTCGACTGAGGGTGAGCAAAACTCAAGGTAAATGAATCTCTTATGAAAATGTGATACAATGTATTAGCTACCGATAGCCGGAGAGATAAGAAAATGATTGAGCGAATGGAAGACGGGTCGACTGCCATCGAAAGGAAACGCTGAGCGGAAAAAATAGTATAGCTTTAGTTGATAAAGGAAGGTGGCCTTAATATTTGGAGTAGATGATAATTATTTCGGAGAAAATCTAGTTTGTTTGTTGAAAGTAAAATGTTCACTCTTTATTTGTCTCACTTCCTCGTGTTAATTCAGATTTTGACAATCAATTTGAGTTTTACTCAGCTTGTATATTATAATTCAACATGGATTAGAAAGACGTGGCGACATATTTTGTCTTAAGAACGTTATTGTGGTTTTCTAAGGAACAGTACTTTTTTTTTTTTGGATGAAAGTTATCAATCCGTTCCATTTATAATATAACTAGTTAGGATTTTATTTATAGGTGGGAGGGATAAGTCTAGGGAGCAACCATGGTGTAGAATCTAGACTGTGGATAGTATAGATGATTATGATGGTACACAATATCCACATGCTGTACTGATTGGGGTAAAAGTGGAAGATAGTTGCAAACAAAGTTTTGATAACCACATCTTCAAATTGAATTTTTTCATGATCAAATTGCTCTTAATCTAATTCCTACTAATCCAAATCTGCAACCATAACATAGATACCTGAAAACTGGGCCAACCAACCGATAAATACACCCAAAAGCCATCTAATCATCAGGCCAGCAAATCAAAAATCAACCGCAAAGTCGGAACTATTATCTATTACCAGACAATTACACCGATCGGAGATCTTTAGCCCCCTGATACCGGGAGGCGTCGGGGTGAAACTGGGGGGTGGAAGCGGGTTGAATGGGGGTGAAAGTGGGGGGGTGTTATCAGCGATTTTCGCGCCATTACCCGTCGCGATACAGTCGGCACTCTATGCACAACGCGTTAAGTTTCTATTTAATTGATGTGGCACAGGTAGGCTTGAGTCAAGTAGCTTTTCATGTCCATCTAAGTTATTTATGGTCGTTTAAGTTAGTTGTAAGAGTGACAAGTGATGGGTTGGGGGGTAAGTTGGAGATTTTGAAGTGATTTGAGGTGATCTGCACTTGTAGATCACCTCAAATCACTTCAAAATCTCCAACTTTTTTCACTGATGGACGATTTATTCTGTGTTTTGATACTTAATACTAAACACAGCCGTCTTACCAAAAGAAAGATGAACTTTGTGTCGAAAACTGTCAACGTCCAAACGAAATTTCACGTTGATTTATGGGTGGGTCGTTTTGCAGTTACACTTTTTTTTAAACAAGCTTTCAACATATGTTTAACTTTTTCTGGTAATACGGAGGTTGATTTGGCAATACTTATGTTACTTTGTGGTTTATCCAAGATTTTTTGAGTGCAACTTTAAAATCAGTTCTTTAATTATTGAATTTGAATAATAGTTTATATTCCAGCTGATTACACTGAATTGTTTTGTTATTTTCGTCACTTCAATAAGCTAGACACTCTCTTATGTACTAGAGCAGTAGCCACCTAAGTTTAAGAAAAGACGCTTTTGCATTGACTTTTTAAGAATATCATAAGACAGAATAGAATATAACTACTTCTCTACTTACACCAAATTTTTGTCACAACTGTAATACAATTTGCCAATTCTATGGTTACATATTCACCGAATAGGGAATATTGATTTCGTGTGAATAAATAATAGGTAAGTGTAAATAAATCAATTTTTCTATAAGTATACTTTTTGCTAAATATTCATTCGACTAGATCTACTTAACCCTTAAAGTCGCAAAACATTTCATCGAAATAAAACATCAAAATTATTCTTGTTTATGATTATTTGACCAATAATAAGGATAGGAAAAATAGTACAAAAAATCTAATTAGCTAGTCTTCTAAGATAATTAGTGTATATTATACTATACATTGCCACCAACGTTAGTAATTCTTAGTTGTAAGGTGCGTATAGTATAATATACAAAATACACTTTTGACATAGCTTGTTCAAATTAATATAACAACAAATGTGCTTCAAATTACAATAAAATAATGACAATCAGTGCTTATGATAACCCACGAAACAATTTTTTTCAACCCCATAACAAAGGTAGACATTCCACTGGGTACAACGAGTACTACCTTGGCCTTTTTTGCAATATTTGCACTTCAGATACTTGCTATGTTCCATCCACTGACCTTTCAGTTGAAAACTTTTGAAAAACATAACGTCTGTAATCTTGCCGTAGTCTACCAATAATCCCTGTGGTGTTACATAAATGGCACAACCACATCTCCCATCAACATATTGATGGAAAAATATCAACTTTATCCTTTCTAAGTGCTTGTGTTGAGTTTCCCGTCAAAAATGGTATATAAGTTAGTGTTATTTGCTATATCAGATATTAGGTCTTCAGGGAAAATCGATAGCAGTGGTCCACCGTCAATCGATTTCATGAAACAGCTTCCTGAAAGCCTTGATAAGGCAATCCAGCTGCCTATTGTAATCTTCTCTTATTCAATTGCAAAAAAAAGTTAGAATTTCGGTATTTTTCGTCTTTTTATCCTGTTAACAGCAACTATAGGACCTCTGCATTTGCTATGGTCGCATTTTGATGAAGTTTCCGGCGTAAACAGTGACAGTTTAACTGCAAGGAGGGTAGTGATACGATAGAATGGTATATCATTGAAACTGCATTGCGTTCGAAAGGAAATTATTGATTGTGAGTAGTGTTGGGTCTTTGCCGCTTTCGGAAACAGTTTTGGGGCTTCAAAAATCTAGATTCCAATTCTAAATGAAGAATCATCAATGATATCACCACCACCCATTAGTTGGCAATGTATAGAATGATATACATTAATATCAATATATTTTTTTAGCAAACCGTCGCAATGTATAGTATACTATACACCCAAGATTGTGGTCGTAAAAAGCGATGAAAACTTGTATATGACGTGGATAATTTAGCACTAGTAGGAGCACAATATATTTATAATTTCAATTTCAAAAAACACAGAACATATTTTCATAATGAGTAAGAAATTATAATAAATTTTATACTGACATAAACAGGATTCCTCCGGTATGGTTTCGCATTTATGTCAAAATTGACAAATATACCAAAGATAATACTTTCATTTATTTATTATTAAAAAGAGGAATATTCTGAAATTCCTTTTTGGTAAAAACATTTCATTTTAAAATATTTGTTTCATCAAAATATTTTTTTTTATTCAAGTGTATAGTATACTATGCAAAGTGACTTTAAGGGTTAAATTATGATCCATATCAAACTGGATATAGCTTAGCAAGTAATTACTTAAGAAACAGCACACCTGTAACTAATAACTAAGAGATCGGCTAAACCACTGATAAGCAGGTGCTTATCAGCCACATAACAGTATCCGATACCACAGTAGTGCAACTAAGTAATGTAACGTCTGATGGCACCCCGATACGGCACGCCTGCCTAAACGCGTTTAAACTTGTTGATTCACTGCTATACTTAACTCGACTATGTAGTCACTTGAACGGGAGTATGTTGTATAAGGGTACAATCGACAAAGTGGAGTTATGACCCACCTTAAGCTTATTTTCCTATAGACATTCAAATACAATTTGGTCCACTTTCGCGTAAATATACATTGTCCACTTCATTTTTTTACAAATGGACGTTTTGCAACCGGTGGACTTTTTGGGAAGTAGGTAGACATTTTGAGCCTAAGCGATCTAAAATGTCCACTGCTTTTTTTTTGGATTTCGAAATGTTCGTTTTGGAAAGTGGACATTTTGAGCCAAAGCGATCCATGGTAACGACTGTGATCTTTGTAATTTTTTTGACATGATGGGTCATGATTCCACTTTGTCGTTCGTATATTCATGTTTTGAGGGTGTCAGAAAGATTAAGCGGTTAGACTAAATACGATCAGGATGACTGTAGAGCAAGAGATGTCATTATTAACCGACTTTTTAACCAACTGACTGGGTTTTTTTTTAAATATTTGTTACTACTTTCGACTCTGTGTGAACCGGTTTTGATGATTCTTTTTGTTCGATGCAGTATACTTCCCTGACATTTGGTAAAAAAATCATTCAGTTTGGTTCAATAGTTTTTATTTTATGAGCATTCTTCGCTTGTTGTGACGATGTTATTACCGGTAGATTTGTACTACGTATTACAAAATTCTACTGCACGTGTAAGAAAATTTGGTATTATACAAGAATTTAAGCTGAACTTTTCAACCAATAATAGTAAAATAAAGTCACCGACTACCTGAAGAATATCGTGGTAAAATCATCAATTATTGAGTCCTCCCACCCAGGGCGGGGCGGGAAGGACTGTCAGACTTGTACTGACTTGAATCAACAGTGATCCTCCAACAGCTCTTTACGTTCCAGGGTCACGGTGATGGAAATAAGTCCCGCGACCTCGGCAGGCTTTGGCCCTCTGTGAGGGGGCCCCGTCATTTTTCTGACGCTCTTTGAGGCGCGCGTGGAACACGACGCACCGTCGACCCGGGCATGGTCCATGGACGGACAGCGAGTCGCCCTAAGAGACGAATACTTACCTAAACTAATACATCTCAACATTAATTAACCAAACACTAACAAAGATTAAATATATTGAAACAATAGTGTTATTTCAATTACTAAGCTGCCACATTGCGTCATATATTACTTAAAATAGTTATCGAACATAATTTATCGGCCGACTGGCAGACGCAATTCAATATATTGAGTCATTATCTATATTTGTGACTCAATAATATCAATGTCTGTCTGTGGCGACTTGCTACTGTAATGCTGTTGAGATTTTGATTGCGTTTTATCGGGGGATAGAGGGCTTTTAGCGTGGCGGGAGTAGCTGGACCTTTAATGCAGAACTAGCTCTTACCTGCAGCTTTGCTCGTCTTAATTTAAGTTGTCAATGAATTCAGTTAACGCATTTGGTGCCATCATTATCGTATGCACGTTATTTATTGTTTAGGAGATTTTCCTTGGACACCTGGCATCTGCGAATTTATTTTATAGGAGTCTAAGGAGCCGTATGTAGAATAGTTAAGGTGCTATTAGCTGAGGTGCCATTTCAGCGTGTGCCAAATTTGGAATACCTTTCTCTATTTCGGGTACAGTACGATTTTCGGGGATGAGATGTATATCTGACAACGTATATGCAAAATTTCAAGATGATCAGATCCGTGGTTTCCGTTTGCAAAAGTAACAAACAAGCTTTGCTTAGGAATTTAAAATGTTCTGTGGTTTGCAATAGTCTGGTGACTTAAAGATACGTGAACTGATTCAGTAGACTACGGTTACTCATCACGCGATTGCGGAATCATCCTTTTTTCCTCATCGAACGTATTTCTTTTTGATATTTTATAAATTATAACTAGCTGTTGGTTTCGCCTCAATCCATGTATTTAGGTAACAAAATCGGTTCATCGGATTTTTGACTTTGAAAACCAACCTATTTTTAGTTAAGGTGTTTTTCGGTTAAGGCTCTTTGTGTATATGACTTAAAATGCTTTTAAACGCAACGACGATATCACGTGAGAGAGATCCGTAGTTGGAACACGTACTACAAAAAAGTGATTTCTTTGCGTGGTTAAATCATCAAATGAGTCTTGAGCCCCGGGAAGAGCGGAAGGGGCGTCTGTGAGACGGTGTAATTTAAAGTCATATTTCCTAAGTACCTATACATATCGTCACACTCACCATTTAGCGGCATACACTACACATACAATGATTGAAAAATACTTAATCCTACTTTTTTGTAACACCACTTACAACCAACACCACATTTACACTACAATCCTTATCTCACCTCATCCCACAATCTAGAAACATCTATAAAACTGGAGTGATCCGGGAAATAGCGGTTCGAACCGGTTATGATGTACTTATCTGAATGTACAGGTGTTTAATGCAAACTGTCTTGTTGCCGCCATCTTGGGAACGACGTGTGAACACAAATTTTATTGTAATAGATGCTTATAAGAGAGAGTCCATGATCACAGAAGGGACACTACTTTGAAGATGTTTTTAAAACTCATCATCAGCATCATCAGCCTATAATGTTCCCACGGCTGGGACACAGGCCTCCTCTCTGAGAGAGGGAGTGGGCTATAATCCACCACGCAGGCCCAGTGCGGATTGGTAGATGTCACATATCTTCGAATTTTTGGTTCTAGGACATGCCGGTTTCCTCACGATGTTTTCCTTCACCGTTTTGAGAGCAGTGGTGATGAAATAAATTACACAAAGTAATACACCTGGCGGGGTTCGAACCCACGAACTACAACGCGTAAGTCGGGACCGATACCACTGGGCCACCACTGCTCCCTTTAAAACTAGTTTCTTGTTATTTATTTCCACGAAATTGAAAATAATGCCACGCGAACGTAATAATGGGATAAAAGATATCCTTTTAGTTAATTGTTCTTGCGTGAAAGTGTTTAGTACAAACATCTTCTTCATCTTGCCAAAGGAAATGAGATGAAAAATTAGAGTCTATTATTTTATAAGGCTTAAGTTATAGAGAAGGTTGGATTTATTCAAAACGTTGTGTATTGTATCTAATTCCTTTAAGGTGAATGCATAGCCCGCGAAATTCAAAATTTCTTGCGTTTTTTGCAATTTGCAGACCATTGCTAGGTTGTTATGTTATGCTGATTAAAATATTATTCGCGGCTGTAAGATTTACGTAAAGTACGATTATTAATTGTAGTCAATAAAATGACATTTGTTCACTATAGAAATGTACCTACTAAAATTCATAGTATCAGTGACAGTTGCACTTGTCATTTTACTGACTGGAATTAATAATCGTACAACAATACAACCCCCCAAGTTCTAAAAGGCCTAGAAACACAAAAAAAAAACAGAAAAAGTCATTTCTAGACCTTTATGAACTTGGAGGGTTGTATTATATGCTCCAACTAGCCCGCGAAATTCAAAATTTCTTTCGTTTTTTGGTTGTATTGGTAAATCTCACTTAAATAAAATCCGTATTTAAATGAATGAATAACTTTCAAGTACACTAAAGACAATGGGAGATAAAATCTGAGTCTGTGTTTTATCACCGAGAAGATAGAAATAGACAGAGTTATCTTATCTTTATCTTATCACGTATTATCAGTATTTACTGTCTTAACAGATGGCTGATATGATTGTAAATATTTACTTTTCTTATCAAGATTTCAGTTTTAGTAGAAGAATCTCGAGTTTGATAAGAGATTGTTTGTTTTTATGTAGGTTCACGCTTGTTACAAAAGGGACAATTAACAGTGGTTGTTTACACCAAAGAGCGAGGTGGGTGCATTCACAAACATACACAAACACCCAGACCCGAAACAACTACTTGTAGGTCATACAAATATTTGCTCCGTGCGGGAGACGAACCCGCGACACGCTGCGCAGCAGTCCATAGCTCAGCCACTGCGATAACCGTGCCGTCAACTAACTAACTTAACTTATTCGAAAACATTGCCCAATCTGGGAATTGAATTTACCATTCAAACGTCATTTGGGGGCTCTGAGGGAGCTAAAGCATCGTGAAATGATTGCGAAAATTATGAAAAAATAGTTTAAATCCAGTGTTTTTCAAGAGTATTTTTAATATTATACACCACGTATAGTTTTGGAATGCCATGTGATTTCATTGTAATTTGAAACCTGTCATATGAATGTGCCAAAATTGACATTGACATGACAAACGAGTACAATACCATAGGATCACTGCGACTACCCACTATAATCAGGATGTGAATAAAACAGTCATCATCATCAGCCTATAACGTTCCCACTGCTGGGACACAGGCCTCCTCTCTTGTGACAGGGAGTGGGCTATAATCCACCACGCGGGCCCAGTGCGGATTGTCAGATATCACATGTCTACGAATTTGATGGTTCTAGGACATGCCGGTTTCCTCACGATGTTTTCCTTCACCGTTTTTGAGAGCAGTGGTGATGAAATAAATTACACAAAGTAATGCACCAAGTTGGATTCGAACCCACGACCTACAACTCGTAAGTCGGGACCAATTCCACTGGGCCACCACTGCTCAATAATAAAACAGTAGTTATGAAATATTATATTCTTAGGGCCAGTTGTTCTATCTCTGGGTCGACTGCGCGTAGTGTTCCACGCGCGCCTCAAAGAGCGTCACGTAGCCTTGCCGGGGTTGCGGGACATACCTACGTATACCGTGACTTCGTCACACAAAGGGCTACCGAAGGACACCGTGGATTTTAGTCAGTACAAGTCAGACAGTGCCTCCCGTCCCTGTCCGGGGCCGGACTCATTTGATGATTTTGGCACGAAAAAAAAATTGTTCGATCACTAGTTAAACTTAGTAAATTATTATGTTTTTCATGCAACAACTAATTATTTATGTCACTGCCACTCAATTTGGAAAACAATTAATAAAAGACATCATATTCAAAACATCACTCTCTCTCTATCATCTTAAAATGATTGAGAGAGACAAAAAATATGTTAACTCGTATCATCAAGCTATACATTTCCAGTATATCTTGAAATCGCTATATATGATTTTCCCGTACATTGAAAGGTCAGCATGAACTGGTTTTTTTATAGCTTGAAAGTTATCCTAAAGCCAGTATAACTTGACCCCGCTTTGTATGAACTTCCCTTACAGTAGCCGTTCATATATGATTGGTGAATAGTTACGAAGAGAAAAACATCATCGTTAGATTTATCAATAAGTAATTTCTATTAAGTTAATAATCTATCGTTTTACTTTCTGTTAATGTAGTCAATTTTAACAGTCAAATAAATTACTTGTTAATTTTAGTTTACAGCATTCTTAATTGATTTTAGCTTCTTATAAATTAGTCAAATTAGTTTACCGACATCTTTATGATGATGTACTTTATAACTCTTAAATTAGTAGTTTATTTTTCTTCATAGATTATATGAAATTTTAGATATCGCTTTTACAAATGCCAAAGTATGTATGGATGGATGTAGGTAGGTATTTTACTAAATCAGGGCTACTGTTGATTCTGGCTTTCAGGAGCTGCAGTGGTTTGGAAACAGTGTGGGCTTACCCAGCAAAAAAAAATGTTATAATATAGAATCCAATGGACATAGGAAATGGGACCTATCGTTTATACCTAAAAATCGGATTCAATAAAATTACCTTTGAAGAAAAACTTTAAAGAAATGTCCTTTCTCTATTTTTTAATAAACTTAGTCTTTGTGTCAAGAGCACTAAACGTTCATCTCTGAATGCAAATTTTAATTTTATCGATACCAACTTAGATATCGATAGTCGATACTTACAACACTACAATGTAATGTCGATGTTTCTCAGGGCTAAGATATGGATTAATATACAGTGTTATTAATTAATTGAACATTAGGTACTTAATGATTTTCTGAATGAGACTCTGTGGTTAAGCATCATTCAGTGTTTTTTTTTTAATTATAAGCTTTTTTAAGTTAAAGTAAAATAATCAAATGAGTTTTCACGCTCTCGTTGGTACGGAAAGGACTGTCAGACTTGATTGACTGAACAACAACATGTTTCTACAGTCGCATTGTGTATTCCTTCCTGGACCTCTGTGCCTATTTAAGACAGTACCACTTCTTTTAGAAATTTTGCCGTGGGTGGAGCGAAGGGGATTGTCAGATTCTTACTGACTAAAATTTACTAAAACACAACATCCGTTTACGTTCCACAGTCGCGGTTATCTGATAAGACAGTCTCGCTACCCCGGAGAGAATGCCACCTACAATGATCATAGAATCTGTAAAATAATCTCCTTTATCTTAATTTTACTATTCTAAATTAAAACCTAAAACATAATCCTAAAAGCCTTATCATCCAAAAACACGAACACGAAAATGATCAGCGATCTAAAAGTTATGGCTTGAAATCCGCCACAGCCGGGAATCGAACCGGCAACAAAGGCGGCGACACCTCCGCCCTTATATTTATTGCAAATTATGAGCGTTATCCGCCGATCTTCAGCACTCGATAATGGACTTCATACGGAGGGTAGAATAGAGTGGATAAGACGAGTAGGATTGGCTCGCGTCGCCGTCGGACTTATTTTTTGTTGAGGGGAAAAGTGTTTTTTTCTAGGTATACCAACGTAGATGCATGCTAGGAATTATAGCCTTGTCGTTTACAAAATTTTACACAAACAGCTAGATCAGCCGATAAAGTGTAAAGTGTGATTATAAAGTTTAACTCTAAAAGAATTGTCGTTACATATCACATACATCGGAAGTATGTGCTCTTGATAAGATAGGTAAAATAAAAATAAAACACAATAAAATCTTCATTTTTTGTATTATTTTGTTTTAGTATCCGCTCGAACGTCGCGCTAAATGTTAAAAATTTTGGCTAAATGACAAATTAAATTCAACTTATTAATTCTTGGTCAATTGAACAACTTTTAAATACATTCATAAAATATAACCATGTAAAAAAGGTTTTGTTTCATACCACTCGCCCAGATATAAGTTTTCTGACACGAGAAGAAAAATTATCAACATTTGTCCTTTGAATCAAATTAAATGCAATTTTGCATTCAGTTTCTTTGAAAGGACAAAATACATAAACTAACACTTAATAAGTCCTTTTTAAAAAAAAAATCAAACCGACGAAACATCGAACTGAAAAGAAAAAAATAAATTTTGAGGCGGCGCCAAACAAACAAACATACTTATAAATTAACAATGTGAAGAGCAGAATAGCTCGTTGTATAGCTTGTCGTGGTTGAATAGCTCGTCGTAGCTATTCGTTGATTGTTTCTTTGGCGCCGCCTCAAAATTTATTTTTTTCTTTTCAGTTCGATGTTTCGTCGGTTTGATTTTTTTTTTAAAAAGGACTTATTTTTTACTTTTTAGTTTCCTATCTCGTGTCATATTATATAGCAGAGATGTGGAGAACATAACATGATGGCGTCACCATCATCAGACCAACGGCAGCTGTTAAAGATCTCTAGCTACTGCCCTCTGTCACCATCCTCAGACCCTCAATGACAATTATAACCCAGCTAGGTATAAAGTTTACATCAAGACTAGTGAAATGAGCCCAAACACGATAAAGGCGCTGTTCACTGTTGAGGACCTCTTGCCCCTGTTATCCGTCACCATCCTCAGACCCTCGATGGCAATGATACCTCAGCTAGGTCTAAAGTTATCATCAAGCTGAGTGAAATGAGCCCAAACACGATATAGCTGTTGTTAACTGTTGAGGAACTCTTAGGACTGACTTCACAAAATAACAGGGATCTGGAGTTGATCTGATGATGGTAACGCCGTCATGTTATGTTCTCCACATCTCTGCTATGTAATAATGTCCTCAGAACTACAATTGTTAACTTTATTTCAACAGAATCGGTTCATAATTGAAAATTGTGTAGGAAGATAGACAATTAATTCTTTTTTTTCTAACCTTAGAGGCCGATTTCAGTTTTGAAATTTAAATGGGACCAACTTTGAGATATACTCTTTCCAACTAAAAAAGAATTTTTGAAATCGGACCACGTTTGGAAAAGTTATGCGTGGTCATACATAAAAAAAAAAAATAAAAAAAAAATATACATGTCGAATTGAGAACCTCCTTTTTTTTTTTTTCGTCGGTTAAAAAATATCATCAGTTGAAAGTTAAGATTTCAAACATGTTGTAAATTCCAATGCAGCTTCCAAGTAAATTATCAGAACTAATTAATAGTCAGGTCCTCCCTAATCCAACATGGCCGGCCACCTCAAAGCTATTGACAGAGGCGGCGTAACGTTGATACCAGCTGATTTATTCGCCATTACACCGGCCTTAACTGATCGCCAGATTATTGCGATTTTTATTCAACCCCTAACGACCCCACGGCCAATGTCTACTGAATGGGGAACAGGTAATTATGTTGTGATATTTTGAGGTGGTATTTCTATGAGTTTATATCTAACTAGTGTCTTGGTTGAGCTTCGCACAGGTGTAATCTTGCTAGTATTAATATTTTATGTTACTCAATCAATTTAAACATTTGAGTGGATCTTGATGCACAGAGATAGATTATTGTTTGGAATTACACATAGGATACATTTATTCCGGTATTTTTTGCCCGTTGAAACGCTGCCCTACACTAGGAAATTCTCCTGAAAGTGTCGTGAAGTGAAGCAACTACTTGTGGATCACACAAACATTTGCTCCGTGCGGGAATCGAACCACACGCAGCGCAGCAGTCCAATCGCTTAGCCACTGCGCAAACCATGCTGTCGTCCGTATTTCATTCCTGTGAGATAATTTTCAAGTTATATTTATATTTTAAGCGATGACAGGAGAAATGGCAGTCCCAGGTGCACAATTTATAATAACCACTCATGCATGGAGGCCATTTTAATGAGTTTTAATAATATCTGCATTATACGTTGGTAAATGAGCGCCTGTGAGAAAATGAGATTGGACACTTTTTCACAGGCATGTGTACCTTTATTAGTAAATGTTTTTCTTTATCGTTTTTTTACTTTGCACTGCACTAGGAACCTCTCTTGTATCGTGGGAGCGTTTACAAACATTAAAACTTAGAAACAACTACTTGTAGATTAATGTAGATCGTACAAATATTTGTCCCGTACGGGTTCGAACTTTCGACACACTATGCAGCAGTGGATCGCTCAGCTACTCGTTAGTAGGAATTTTTAGCTTATTATTTTGCACAGGGTCCATATGTTTTGGAAAAGTATTTATTCGAACTGATTCGTTCTGAACTGAATCACTTTTATAATATTAGTACGAAGTACAATTCTAATACACCGTTATTTAATTAATTTGTACAACTGGGCAAACAACAACTGGCTAAAGTGTACAACTGGGCACGCACAACTTTGGGAAGGAGGCAGCAAGAAGAATACGCTTGGGCTGGGCGGCATTCGGGAAGCTGCGTCATATCTTTGAATCATCGATCCCACAATCCCTTAAAACCAGGGTATACAACCAGTGTGTCCTACCTGTAATGACTTACGGAGCCGAAACGTGGACACTTACCATCGGCCTGGTCCACAAATTTAGGTTGCTCAGCGTGCAATGAAGAGAGCAATGCTCGGGGTTTTTCTGGTGGATAGAATTCGTAATGAAGTCATTCGCCAAAGAACCAAAGTAACCGACATTGCGCTTAGAATCAGCATGCTGAAGTAAAAGTGGGCCGGCCACTTCTGTGGACGATGAAGCAAACATGTGCTAGAGTGGAGACCGCGAATGGGCAAACATAGTGTAGGACGCCCTGCTGCAAGATGGCGAGATGATTTAAGGAAGGTGGCTGGCAGTGGATGGATGCGGGCTGCCCAGGACCGGGATGGTTGGCGCTCTTTGGGGAAGGCTTACGTTCAGCAGTGGACGGCAATAGGCTAATACATAAATTAATTAAGAAAATGTTGCTATAGATTGTAAATTTCTTCTACTTGACAAAAAGAAGAAAATAGTATTTCTTATCCATCAATTGTCCCAGAAAACCCTAAAACCAGGCCAGGGCTATCACTTGCCACAGTTTCTATAAATATCCATGATTGTACGGTCAAATGGGACCACACGCAAACAGTATTTCTTTTCTCGTATCAGTAATACGAGTTGCAGACATTTCTCAACCGTTTGATAAAAATAAACGAGTCAAAACACGTTATCAATGCTAGGTAATGTACATTATGTTCTTAGAATGTGTGCTATTCAGTATTAATTGTAAAGTTGGTAGTGGCATTATGAAATCGATCGCAGCGCGCGATGTGGCAGAAATATGAACTAATTTGGACCAACGGAAGTCGGGTGTGTCGTGTGTCAGGCTTAATATGCAACGTTCTTAAGAATTTTTTGGTTTAATTAAATTTTTATGAATATCACGGTTAAAAATCTGGAGGACGGTCTTTAAAGTCCCGAAATTGTGTGGGCAAAGAGGCGGTGTCATCGTACACACGGCTACACATCAAGCTATACAAAACCAGTTTTTCTTGGTCTCACTTTGTACGATTTTACACAAAATAAACGGTCAGCTAATACTTTTTGTATAGCTTGACGTGTAGCCGTGTTTACACACAGCGTATTGCATTGTTGCGATGGTTTTTTGTTACTTAGTAAGCAGAACTTGAATTTTTAAGAATTAATAAGCTCAGGAGCTTTATATTGAGGATCGTTCTAAAGAGTAACCGCAGATCTGTAGGCAATTGATGGATCAGTGTGGGTTTAAGTCAGTGAGTCTAGTCATGCTCAACGTGCAGAAAAAGTTTTAAACGACAATTTTCTGTTTATTTCTTACGAAATTCTGTTATCAAATAATTTATAATGTACTTTTCTTCGTAATCAGTTGACTACGTTAACAATTTTTCCATAATCACCAATTAAAATACACCCTTCGTTTTACGAGTGCTGCCGTTTTGTGTGAGCTAGATAAATCTTACAAGCTGTGGTCCAACAGTGGCCCAACACGGGAAGAGTTGGAGGTGATGCGAAAAGGGCTTGCCCACCATTGGGATGACGTAGGATAAAAAATAACCTAAAGAACTGATCTCAAAACCTCAACTCTGCACCAGAATCTCGATAAGGGCATGTCACCTCAAATAGCTAATTAAGTGAGTGTATTTACAAATAAGGCTAGGTCGATAGTCACTTTCTCTTTATCAAGCAATAACAACATTATCGGGGACAATGCACTATCGCGCTGCAACTTGCATCGCGGACTAGGGCTGTGTGTGCTGACCTTTTGCAAAGGGGTGGTTTTTTTCCATGACGACGGGAATTAAGGATGATAGTCACTTCATAATACGCCAATGATACGCTATGTGGAATACCTCGGAGCTATTAAACATTGGGTGGTTATCCGCTAAAATGGCACCTGAGCTATGCTACATACGGCAACTATCAAAAATTTTAGCAGACATTTAAGATCAAGAACTATTAGTGTCTCTAATGTTCTGACTATTGTTTTCTGATTTATTTCGTTGCTGGATCCAAGACAGGTAAAATCATTCTCCGGGCCACGTTGAGCTTCATTGTCTCGGCGCTTTTCTGGTGGTTGCCACTGTTGAATCTGGCTTTCAGGAGTTGCAGTGGTTTTAGACACAGGTCTGTAGCCTATTGCTTGTTGGTACCTATATCACACCAGTCTTCAAATTTTTGTTTCAGGGCATGCCGATTTACTTCATCGTTATTGAAAGCAGTGTTATTGAAATAAATCACATTAAGTTCTGTTCTTGACTGGCACAGTTAAAGAGACGCAAAGGAGGACTATTCGCAGTAGCGGATGAAATCAGGGTTGAGAATTGGTGTACGTATACATTTATGTAATTTTTAAGAATTTAAAACGTATAAAAATCATGAATTTGCCATAAATTCTAAGAATTTATCTTTAATTTCAAAATGGGGATACAGATTAAGGTATTTTTTCTTATACAACTTTTTGGTACTCTACTACTTGTATTTGCTACGTTAAAATAATGTCACTTTGATAAACCCTTTGCTTTGCCCTTCTTCTATAAAGAATCACAAAAACAAAGTACATCTTAAAAACTGCATTTCATCTCGCCACCCCTGCATATCTAGCGAAAGTGCACGTCGCCGATATCGAACAATGTGACTCGGACGATAGCGTAACGTGATCGCGGCGTTATCGCAGCGTTATCGCAACGTTATCGCGGCGACTCGGATACCGTGCTGTTGTTTGTACTAGCACTGCGCTTTGAATACAGTGTAGGGCAAAAATTTATACCATTTTGTTTTCGTTGTCTCGAAGAAAGTGTATGACTTTATCAGTTTGTCTGGTTCTGATACTGTTGTTGGTTTGTTGAAGTATGTTGTTGTGGTTTAAATGTTTTACATTGTAACTGTTGTTATGTACAATTATTTGCTTGTTGTTAGATTGTGATGGATATTTGAGATGGAAACGAAATTTTTTACATTTTAAATGTTAAATGTTGGAGGTAAGGAGTTATAATACCTAAGTAAAAAAAAAATATATAAGTACACAATCAATAGACGCTTCCATTTGTTCTATCGGAAATCTAGGCTTATATCTAGCAGTGGACATCCGACAGCTGGTTGATGATTATGAATCGATAATTATAAAACTTAAGAAAGCGCTCATGAACCTCTCTATCTCAAATTTGGAAACTTTGTAGTCTGATGCTATTATTATATTAAGCTAGCGGAAACAGTAAAGACACACCATCACGCCTAGCATAACAAATCCGGAACGTAAAGAGCTATTGAAGGACTGTGAAGTTAATTCAAATTCATATAATTTATTTTGGAACAACGGGTTAGTGTACAACAAAAACTTACAAAAACTATTGTTAGTATTAAAATGACACATAAAAAAGAAAACTCATTACATTAATTAAAAAACAAATAAACAAAAAGAAACAATTAGTAATACTTAATAGTGCCCCTGTGCTGAGACATCCCGCCCCCCCAAACTAACCAACAGGGAGATGCCTCTTTAATGGATCACCAGACGAACAAAATGCCTCAACACAGGTGCGCGCACATCTTACGCTATGGTTTTCAGGATGCTGTTGTGACTGCCCCGCACCCTCCTCATCAGTGACACAACAAGTTAAGTCACAACGAGTCTGCAATCCCTCTCGGTCCGCTGATTTTCATCCGGATCTTATAGCGTAAAAAAACACGTCAAAGGTGTCAAGTTCGCATCGAACCAACTACCCTAATCCAGCTGAATTCTTAAACAGTATAATAAACACACGTTCTATAACTACATTATATTCTCAAACACATGTCGAGATCCCAATCATCAAAGTTTTTGCGTTCACACACGGCAGACTCAATTCATATGCGGAACGCGTTTCGTGTTAATTTCCTCGGCGGGACGCGCGCGATCCCGGGGCGGGACGAGTCCGGGGCGGGACTGGTCCGGGACGGCTGCGGGACGCTTGGATGGTCAGTAGATGGATGGTTAGAGGATGTGACAGGTGAATTTTGCTTTCCGATTTGTTTTTTTGGTATGTAGGCTTATCTACTTACTTATAATTATTTGGACCTATATAAATACTGCTTTACAGCACCGAACTTTTGAAAATGTAGAACTGTGACATTAGATAATAATAATATTCCACAACTATCACACAACGCCATCTAGTCCCAAGCTAAGCAGAACTTGTGTTATGGGTACTAGACAACTGATAAACATACTTATATATTTCTAAATACATACATATTATAGATAAATTACACCCAGACACAGAACAAATGATCATGCTCATCACACAAACATTTGTCCTGGGTGGGAATCGAACCCACGACCCTCGGCATAGCAGTCAGGTTCACTAACCACTAGACCAACTGGCCAGTCACAAAACTAACCACTAGACCAACTGGCAAGTCAAATGACTGCTCTTACAGTCAACTTCCTTCTAAATCTGTAAAATACGTAACGTTTGTCCGGAAGCCTGAAAGTCTGACAACTAGTATTACTAAGAGGTTTCGTATAACCCGGTTACTGAGTATGGATATGGTATGGAGGTTAGATAGGCAGTCGCTCCTTGTTCAAATACTGATATTCAGCTGCATAAAAGCGACTGGTAGCCGATTTCAACATTGTTAGGAAATGGCTAGGCAGATGATTACTATACTCCCAAAAACCAAGTAAATAAACAATAATAACCTTTCCATCCACCACAGCAAAAACCCACGACCTTTACAAAACAAGGATAAGATCCAAACAAAAAAAAAACAGCCACAATTGAACGAACAAACAAACGTAAACACAAATCAATACCTACAGCAAAAGAGCTCACACATGTTGGAAACTTTTTAATCTATTCAGACAATTCAAATGCGCCACCATAATGCGCAAGCGACGTCGGTGGAGAACAATAGTTAAGCTGGCTCGGCTTAAACATACGAAGTGGGGTATCTCTGCGTTTTGTGCTGGCGTGTTAAAGTTTGTTTTTGCTACTTTTTTTTTTAATTATTAGCTGTGGTGCTTTTTTTCTTTTTTTTTTTTGTTTATGATGAGGTGAGGTAGGTGTGAGGGGGTAATGAGAGTGTAACTAGGGGGTAACTGGGTAAAAAGGGTTATAGTTTTATACGTCAAACTAAGTGACTTACTCGAGACAATTATGAGGACGGACCAATACAAAAAATTGATTCTGTAAAGATTCACCGACGACCGGTTCATCATTGGACGTTTCGTCGACAGGACGATTCACTTATGGCCGTTTCACTGATAGGCTCTTTCACCTTTGGACTTTTCGACGATCGGACGATTCATTTATTACTGTTTCACCGAATGACACTTTCACCAATCAATGTATAAAAGTGACATAGGCTTCATCAAGTTTTATTTATGTCAAACCGTTCGATAGTCCCTTTGAAAGCAATTGCTATATAAATAGGCTCTCTTATATAGCCTAGAGAATCATGGTAAAAAACCTCGAAAACACCTTAGAAGTATAAATATGAGAAGTTTCTCAGCTTATCATTTATTTTATTTGAAGTCTCGAGGAGACTTCTGGCCGTGAGTCTATAGACTACAGATTAGGTGTCACTGAGCAGTGGCGTTTTCGTGTATACTTTCCAATGGCAGGATAACTTAATTAAAAATACTCGCAGAACGCATCTTACTAATTGTAGAGTGTAGTGTGCAAATCTTAAAACGATAAATCAGAAATATTATGGTAATGTTCATTGGATGTGAAGATACTTACATAAGTATTGGTAGGGTGATAGTACTGCATTTGACACTTACCTGAAAAAATAAAATAACATGGTTAATATTTTAATATACCACAGTGAAGCTTGATATATACAAAATATTTTGGCAGCATAAGTTAACACTTACACTGTCCGCGCACAATACCTAAGCAATAGTCATGGATCACATGTGGTTCATCGGAGCCGGAATGGGTTAATTGAAATTAATAAATTTTCAGCAACTTATGTCTAATTGTATGTGAAGCTGTGTCGACATAATTATTATAGCATTATGCAGGCTTTTCTCTTGCTCTTTAAAATACCATCTCCATATGAAAATCCCATCATCATCAGCCGGAAGACGTCCACTGCTGAACATAGACCTCCCCCTTAGACAGCCACGCCGAACGACAATTCGCCACTTGTATCCATCGGTTGTCCGCGACTCTCACGATGTCGTCGGTCCACCTAGTGGGAGGCCTACGATGCATCTTCCGTTCCGTGGTCGCCACTCGAGAAGTTTTCTTCCCCATCGCATATCAGTTCTACGAGCGATGTGGCCTGCTCATTGCCACTTCAACTTGCTTACCGTGACTCTGGTTTATCACCGAAAAATTTCACAGACCCATAAGTAGGTCGCGGGTCTTATACCATCACCGTGACCCCGGAACATAAAGGGCTATTGAAGGACACGGTGGATTTTAGTCAGTACAAGTCTGACAGTCCCTCCCACCCTGCCCGGGGCGGGAGGCCTCATCTGATGATTTTACAACGTAAAAAAAAAGACCCATAAGTAATTAACTAATCACCTCCCATTTTCAAATAAACAGCAAAATCCTCCATTTTCTATCTTCAAAGTCGTTACGCGAAATATATTTTTAATTGCAACATTTTTATTTTATTTCTTGGAACATTAACGAAAATGGTGGACGCATTAAGAGATGAATTATAATGCCTTTTTAGACGTTTTTTTTCAATTAAGTTAATTATATTTTTTCTTCGTTGTTTCGCTTACCTGCAGCTAATCTATTTAGTGGCTGAAATTACGCTGAAAGCGTTGGTTCTTGTTAAATAAGAGATTTTTATCTGCTAATGTGGTTGATAGATTTTATTGCAGTTTGTAGTAATCTCTGACTTTAAGAGAATTCGTAGTGAGGAAAATTCGGGAAAATTTTGAGCTTTTCACTTAAATTGATATGAGCATTTGAGCAACCAATAAAAAACACTAAGAAAGTTTTTTTCCTCAGTTATACATTTTTTGTGTGACACTATAGCTTAGTAAGTTATTTTCGCTAAACTAAGCTGCGTGTAAGATTCAATTTCAGCATAGAGTTAATATTTATTGTTTAAAGAAAGTTGTTCTGGGTCTGAAAGATTTTGTTTTTACACTTTTTTTAATGTTTGTAGACATAGGTACGTAAGAAATATTCGTAGTATGAAAATATTCATAGCATGAGGTAAGGGTAAACGACGTCAGGAAATACTGAGGTTCCAGCACAAGATAGTTTTTCTGACGTAAAGAAATAAACGCAGACTTTGACGTTCATTTGATGAATAATTGTCATTTCCAATATAATTTGCTTAGTACATACTTCAAGTACAAAATACGGTCAAATTCGTGCTCGGATCCCGACGCTCGCATTGCCAATTATTAAAAACAAAACAAAATCAAAAGTTCATATTCCATTTATCTCTAACTACCCCTGTCTGGCCGATACCCCTTAGCACCCGTGATACAGCAAAAGATCACACTCCATCACCCCCCGCACCCCTTTCCTGCCCCTCCCGAAGACGGGAGAGGTCGAATTTCCGCCACAGCCTCACCGGAAGTGACGTCATGTTTACAAATTGCGCGACAAACGTCATCGCGGAATTTTAAGCAGTTAAACGGTTTAATGATGTTTTGTGATTGTGTTTTGAAAGTCTGATGGTTGTTAAAATATAGAATATTATGTATTTGGAATTTTATGAGTAAGGAATATAATGGATGAAAATAATAATTTCAGGAAAAAATGTACTTACTGCCTGCCTGTATCTAATCTTATAATATCGAGTTATTTGATGATTCGCACGATATGTGCAAGGTAAATTGCGTAGGTCATCATATCATCTCCAGATCGAAAATTGTCAGTGAATACCTTTTTTCTACTCTTACTCTTAGAGGCCGATTTTACTTTTCAAATGGAAAAACTTGGACGTTTATTCCCGCACGAAACAAATATTGAGAAATTTCTAGTGTAAGACAACTTTATTTTTTTCTTCTTAAATACAATGTTAAATGTTTAATGTTTTGTTTTTCGCCGTCGAGGTCGACCGCGGCGGAGGTGGTGTGACGACCGGATCATGTTCGCGAGGCAGGCATGGTCAGAAATTGCCCAAAATAGAGATGTTTGGAAGGAGAAAGGGGAGGCCTTTGCTCAGCAGTGGGACACAAGATAGGCTATTAAAAAAATACAATGTAAAGTAAGTTTTCGAAGACGGAAAATGGTTAGAAACATGCATGGTCATAGGTACAAACAAAATGTATATAATTAATATTGTAAAAACGCTGTTTATTTATTTTGGTGTACAATAAAGTATATTCTAATCTAATCTAACTCCTCTTTAATTTCCTCAGTTAAAAAATAATATTATACTACCCATTTTCATGTATTAGAAATCTCAACATCGTTGTAATTTTTCATCATCAACCTCTCGATTTTCTTCACCCCAACTTTTAATATCGTTTTACAAACAGATCAGTCTGTAAACTCATTACCAGCCGATGTTATTGGAAATGGCAGTGATCCGACCAACAGCGTGTCAATGGGGGACGTTCACCGACTTGAAAAATGAAACATAATGTGTTAATCCTTAATTTATATGCGTCGCCGCGGGCCGTCGCGGGACACTGTAGGGCTGCTAAACATTTTGTTAGTTCGAAATCAAGTTATTTATTTTTATGTTAAGGATAAGGATACATTTAATTCATAAAATGTTTTTACATAAATTGGTGTAAACGTACCCACAGAAATGTAATATAGTTAAGTCTTATATACTAGTTAAACAGTTCATAAATAAAAACTGGTGTCTAAGGAAAGAACATAGGTACAAGATATTTAACTAGGTAATTAAATTAAAAGTAGCGACCTGCCTGAACTAAGTTACTCAAAATCTGTGTTTCAATCCATCACTTCAATATTCAATTGGGGCTAATTTGTGTAAACTAGATCACAAATATAAACATGTTCATCGAATATAATAAAAGCAAACAAAAAATGTTGGTTGTAGTGAGAGAAAGTTAAGTCTAGATTAAGAGACAATGTTGTAATTATGTCGCTGGTGTAATCAATTAAATCTTTTTTTTTTCGTGGTAAAATCATCAAATGAGTCCTCCCGCCTCGGGCAGGACGAGAGGGACTGTCAGACTTGTACTGACTAAAATCCACGGTGTCTTTTGGTAGCCCTTCGTGTACCGGAGTTTCGGTATATGTATGTATGTCCCACAACCCCGGCAAGGATTTAATTTTAATTAAATGTTAGGGGGAAATATTGATTTGTAATGAAATATTAAGTTATAATTGACATGTAAAACAGCACAGTACCTAGCCGCTGTACCTAATGGCAAAAGAAGTATACAATCTCTGGTGTCAAAAGTGTCAGTTTCTTTCAAATTACGTGAAAATATAAATAAAAAATAAATGTATTAAATATAGAATCACCGTTTCATCACTATTGTATTGATTTAAAATACAACTTTAACTAATGTGGACGTCTTTGAGAAATGGAAGAACATACATAAAAAACCGATAAATTGTAAACCTCCTTCTTGTCAGAAGTTTGTTTAAAAAAAAAACTAGGTTAGTGTTCTTTTTTTAATATTTAACTATAAGCTCGTTGTTGACCACCAACGACGATATATTACTAGACTCCTAATAACAGGCGACTGATGTCTGTCAACATATTAGGCAAAAAAGTCTTAAATTCGTCTTATTTCGACCACTCCTGTGAGCCGTAAACATACCTTGAGACAGAACAGACCTTGAGTTAGCCAATCACAACGCAGTATCCCGTCCCCCTCGCTTACGTAGTACCTCAGCGAGTTGACAGAATAGTTTTTGTTCATTAGATCGTGCATGCGGAGTCTAGTAATATATCGTCGTTGTTGACCACTATGTCGATAGTGAACGATGATGACATGTGGTCGATGGTGAAGCACGCTTGCCTAAAAGTAAGTTTGGCTTTAAAGATGTTCTCTTATAGGCCTCAGCAACTGAAAATTGCCAACCCTAACCAACCATCCCGATTCATTTCTTAATAAGAGCGTTGTCAAGTCGCCGCCGGCGTTAATTTGTTTGTGCAACATCGAACACCATTGATCAATGGAGAAGAGATCACTTTGTTGACAATCAACTGAGAAAGGAGGTTTTTTAAGAAGAAAAAAATGTCTTGGAAGTTGGTTGTGATGCTGTATATTTTGTAAAACAGAAAAGAAGGTACCTTTTTGATTTTCTCTAAAAAATGCTAGGAGTGTTTTTTTTTTCTATCGTGGTTATGTCATCAAATGAGTCCTTGCAAAAAGAGCACGACGGGAGGGATAGACAGACTTGTACTGACTAACATCCACGGTGATCCCTTTATAGCCCTTTACGTTCAGGGGTCATAGTTACCTGATGAGACAATCTCGCGTCACTAGGTTTGACATTAGCGTAGACCTCAATCATTTAGTACGTAATCAAGTTTCTAATTCCATTTTTCATCACGTTCAATTAAATTATCCTAGTTCCATGGATACAACTACAAAACATTTTTTTGTAATGCTTATAAAATCCATAAGATTTTTTGCTTATGTCACTATTATCAGAAAATAAGAATAATCAAACCACGATAGTTGAAAGAATTGGGCCTTTTTTCGATGGCAAAAACAAAATTAACAAATGAGTCCTCCGGCCGTGCTTGGAGCGGAAGGTACCGTCAGACTCTTACTAATTAAAAATCCTTGCCCTTTGCATTCTAGGCCATATTTTAGGCCGCGACTCTGGAATAGAACTAGGCCTAGCTGACATTTGGCAATCCATAAGTTCTTCATTCGCAATCAAATCATTCTAGTAACTTCGTAACTCCACTTCTCCTAACTGAACAAAATAACTTAATATCAGTTTTTCCTTATAACTAACATTAATAACATCATGAAGCAATAATCAAGTTATAAGTAAAACTTGAAGAGCTAGGCCTCAGGGGCGGAGGCTCGCGACGCTCCTCCCACCAGCCATGATGTCGACTTGTTTGGCGGGAATTACACTAGCGACATCTGTCTTTTGCGCGGGAAACTGTGCGTTGAGGTTATGTTTTAAAACTTTTAAAGTTTTTTTAGATAAATAATAATAACATTAAATATTATGTTGTGTGTCGGTATTATTTTAATTTAATAAAATTCAGTTACAAGTTCTCCAATAAGATAAAATAGTGTTTAAAATATTATTCGTCTTAATATTAATTAGGATGAAGAAATATTTTAAATACAGGAGCTTGTAACAGGAACTTTAAAAACTTTTCTAAAAACAGACCAAAAAATTGTTAAATCAATCATGTGTAGATTGTGCATAATGTGAGAAAAACACTCGGATGTGAAAGATGTTTTTTTTTTTAGTTTTAAACCCTTAATTCTTTTAAAGTTACCAAGAGGCTGCTGGCTAAACTCGCATAATTTGGCAACTCTCATTATCGTCATTATCTTACTCTTTCTTGACCTCTTCTTTTCATATGACAAGTCTATTCATCACCAGTAAGTGAGGAGTAGGGAAGACGACAAATAAGTATAAGAATCGAAACTAGGTTCCTTAAAGCTGGGATACAATAAGGAATTTTCCTGTTGATTTTCGATAATGGTCTTAAAAGATCATTAAAATGTTCGAATGAACGTCCAGTAACAACAGCATTTCCCGTTAGTGTATCCCTAGTGTTAAAAATCAGAACAGTACCAAAATAATTCCTAAAACCTTTAACCCTTCAATCCACCCGTTCCACGTTTTCCTTCTTCAACATTCCGTGAATCAAAATATCCGAATCATAAGTCTCGAGCTAACAAACACGTAAGCACGATAAAAACAGGAAAAACTTCAACAGTTAATTAAAATACAGGATAATACGACAAATTTAACGGAATATTATACACATGCTACATCGATAATAATTAAACTAGCATGTTTCCTCTTGATTGCTGTAAGGGATTTGTTCAGGGTATTAATAGCTACTTCTTTGTGTTTCTCGTTTTGAAGGAAAATGTGACTTGTTGCTGCTGATGGTGGGTTTAATTTAAATAAGCATCATTCATTGTCAATATTCTCCAACCCTTGTCTTAATTTAAAGGTTTATAGGTAGTTGCAACATGTCTTCTTCTTCCAATCCGTCATTCTTAATCGTTATCTTAGTAGTCACCTTCTTTCTAGCATCAGTTTTCAAGTTTCTTTGATCTTACTTATTCTGTTATACCGAAGATAATACGTTCATTTACTTACTATTCGAGAGAGTGGTGCTCTGACATAACTTTTTGATAAAAATATTTCATTTTAAAGTATTAGTTTTCCGATAATTAATTAGTCTCATTCATGTCAGATTTGAAATTGAAGAAATCAAAATCTGAATGCGCTTTAGCAACAATTTCATAATTATCGTCTTAATGGCAACTGCCCCTTCAGCCCCCTTTCTCTTCCTCTTGCTCTCCATTTAACACACATAACACAGCTAACCAGTAACTTTTAAATTCCCCCTTCATCATCACTCTGTTCTTGTCACAATTTATAATTTGTCGCATCATCTCTATTAATCTTCAATTTAGTAGATATATTTTAGTGTCAGTGCATTCACATTTTTGCCCAAATTATTCCCACATTTATAATCAGTGTCATTCATGCCTAAATACGAAAACCCCATTCGATTTAATGTTTACCTGAAAACAGTGGGTTGCAGGTAGAGTCAAACTAGGTAATATGCCCTAGTTGACAAAACGCCCAATAATTCTAGTATTCAAACTTACTGCGCGGAACCACGCAAGTGTGGTCTCTGTTGGTGTATAACAGGGCCGAGGCAGAGGACTGTAATGCTGGCTATAGAAATTCCGAGAATAAGGTAAAATCTACCATTAATGAATAAGTATTGTAAATATTTCTACAAGAAACTAAAAAGCAAGCTGTCAGTAGAAACCAGGAAATGGATAATACCATAAATGCTTTTTAATTTATGCCAGACCTGATAGCTTCGCTTCAACTGGGTTAAGAAGCATGGAATATAAAAAAGGGAAAGGCTTGAAATTGGTGACCTATGGAACTTTCAGATTGCAAATGAAGCCCATGAAGGTTATCACAAAATGGACTACCTAAACGTCATATTTAAAACTAAATTGTTCGTTGATTTGAGCAAGGTACTTTTACCTTCCTCAAATCAAACGATTGTGATGAAACAATGCAACAGTTCCTACAGTCCTACACACAGATGGAGACTGCACACCAGTCTATTCAAATGAATGCCTACGCGCAAAACTCACGTACACATACCCAATTTTCAAAAAATCCTTCAATCATTTAAAACAAACCGCTATAAAAATGAGAAACCAGTTTCGTCGAACCATCCCATCAGAGAACGAACCATCAGAAGAAAATAAAAGCGAACATTGTTCTCGCACATCGCCTCCTCAAGATGTATCTCACTCGTTATTTAGTTAGCAGATCACCCCATTGTTACTTAGGAGAAACCACGAAAAAAGCATGGGCGGGGCCCCTATCTTCACTTGCATCGGGACCGATGAAACATGCTCTCTATCGCGATACATGCCTTACAACACGAGCCAAAACAACCCACAACTTCAAACCTAAAATCTTACAAAATAAAGCTCAAGTTGCGGTGATCCAAGTATTAGCAGCTTATTAAAGAAAATTAAATTTGCAGCCACGCGAAATCGAAACGAATCCACGAAAGGAGAACAGCGTATTGACGATCAAACAATATTGATCCTTATTGCTTTCGAACGAGTACTTAACGTTCGATAATGACCGTTAAGATTCAATTTGGTCGTAAAGGTTCACAATCGTTTGGGGGATGTGTGTGGCTTGGGACGTTTTATGGGGTTTTGTGAATGTTTATATAGTGAAGGATATTTATATAGAGTGGATTATAGATAAGAGGCGAACGTATTTTCATTTTATTACCAAATTACCGATGGTAAGATTGTGGGCCGGTGAGCCGATTGTGGTGCCCCGTATCGGTAACATTTGCCAACAGGTAATTGTCTTATTACTTATTTTGTGCATTCCAACACTTGGTCCGAGTGTGTTTAAGTTTAATATCAGGGTATTGTTCGTTATTTTTAATTTACTTGTTCGGTTGATTTATGATGATGATATTTTTTGTTGAGAGATGGTTGAATTTTGAATAGTAGATAATAGTAGGTACACTACGTAGAGGAAATAAAAGAAACATTAGATGAATGAAGCTTATTTCAAAACTCTTGTTGTCTAACAAAGAAACACCAAAATCTTAGGATGGTGATTTTTAATTTCTATATCAACCACCTCACCAAACTTCAATTCATTCAATTTAAATAATTATCTCTCTCTATAGCAGTCTCTACCACTTGTCCGCTATTATTTTCTTCTGGAAACGCGGAACTCTATCTAAGTTGGTTCATTTAATTGAAAAACGATATCCCCATACCGAAGCCTTTCTAAACAATCCATAAACAATACCCTTTATTTTTCCTCACGCACAAGCCAACACATAAAGAACAAATTCTAAAACAAACACTAACGAAACGAAACTAGCTTTTAAATCAAACGAGTAACATTTATTAGTTTTATAGTTCAAACAGGCGTGCTAACAAAAACAAAAATTAATTATAAGCTGTGAGCTGTCCTATCCAGCATCAGCACGACCCTTCGCCAGGTCTTAAATCATACAACGCTCCGCAAATTGATCGATCGAAATTCGAGACTTTAAACAAAGGGTAGGGCTTGCAACAATCACATAAGTCAGTCGAATAATCATTTGTTGAAAACTAAATTTTAGAACAGCGACCTCTATTGGTGGTGTTAGACAGTGTAATGGAAATTCTGATCAATAGATGGCGACAGCGTTGCATTGGCGGGAATTGTTTGGCTGGATCGCGAATTCGTGATTATGGATTTGTAGTGTGAATTGGTTGAACTTAATATTTACTAAGTGGAAGAAGTCAATTTTAAATGATATAGTTGCTAAACACATTAAAATGTTGCAGTTTCTGTAAGTAAAGTTTTTATATTCGCCGACAAAAACGACACAATTGAAACCGGTACTTACACGGCTTAAAACATGGCATTACACATAACTAGTACCATTAGATAAAAAACACGTCCACTATTTAAATAAACCATCTTTCTATCATCTATTCCATCGCACAGTCGTTTAATAGCGCGATTTTAATCTATGAAAATGTCACACCATGACAGGTTACTGTTATTATGACACAAAGACATACAAACTTACTTTATGCACTTCACTTAATCAACAACCAACCTTAACTCTTCAACATAAGAGTTAAATTTTAGTTTTCAGGGGTTAAAGTTAGGTTTGTCTCGTCATAAAGCTTTGGTCTGGTATCCGGCGTGCGCGCAGCGTAACGTCGATTACTCGATAATTTCAGAAGATTAAAATCGGCTTTTTGACAACACCAGGTACTTTTGAAATACGATTGAATAAGTGTTTGTACAACATTGACATGTAAAGGCAAATTGTCAGCCATTTTGATAGATAATGACGTGTAAATACGTACCTACATACAATAATGAGTTAGATAAAATCAGCCTTTCGGCTATTGTATAAATGTATTGTCTAAATGTTCTGAATAGTGCTGCCAGTACTGATATGTGAAAAGGGAAAGTTCTTAATCAGAATTAATGAGAATTGTTGCAAAATGCTGTAGTTAATATAAGTGTGGCGAAGTCTAATAGACAGATGGCGAGACAGTTAAAGATGTATTGGTTGACAATAACGATCAAGATGGAGTTGCAAAAGATATAGAATCAGAAGAAAAGACTAAAAGCAATGGGAAGAGAATAGTAAGACAACTTAAACATGACATGATGGTAATGTTAATAGAAAAACTGTGATGAAAACCAATATGACCGAGATATAAGTCGGTATTATTAGCGTAGCAGTTTCTTATTGTATTAGCAAACCATAAATATAACATGCCAAGTAGAATATTTAAGATTTACAACTGACCCGAACAAATTAGTTTTCCTCATTCATATTTCCTGCTTCTTCAACCAATTACCTTGTCAGTTCAAAAACATATAGACCCCCAATATCTTCCCAACTAAGGAAGCTTCCACTTAGCCCTAATACCGTTCCCTGCCCACACCGTACACAGCTTGAAGATAAATAAATCCAGAACTATCGCACGAAACTTGGATCCGTTCACAATCCTTATAAAGCTGGTGCACACTGTTTTTGTTCTCAGTACAAACGATTTTATCTGCTCGTACACAGCGTTGCGCGTTTTAGACAATAGTGCGTAGGCGCGTATTAAGGCGAACCTATCGAGTTTCCAATCGTTCTGTTAGACTGTTAAACACGATTTTGTATTTCTGCAGATTAATTGGTTTTCGATTTGGGTATTGTGTTTTTGCATTTACATGCCAAGTTTAAAACACCAAGTGAAAAGAGAACTTGTTGAAACTCGGTTGATTTCTAATGACATAGTCCACCGCTTTTGGAAAATTCTAATTAAGAATCTAGATTGTCTTAATTCTGCAATGCTTTTGCCCTTTCATCAGTTGATATTCATATTTACTACAAACAGACTCACTAACAAATTAATTATTTCTTATGGGTTTTGCAATAACTCCTTCCATTTTGAAAAACATTTTCAAAAACTCCGCATATCTAGATGACATCATCATATTTTGGTTGAACCTTTCAAAGCTACTGTTGTATTTGTTTTTCAATTCGGAACCAAATCACCATCCCTTAATCACCAAGTAGCCACCGAAGTAATAACAATCATTAATAGTTGTATAACACAAACACGTATATAATTAAAGTAAAACATTGTGGTGTTATCTTATCGGTACATCGGACCATTAACGGTGGCCACAAAAACACGGCCGGCTAGGCGGACGCGCGGACCGATGTGTGTTCTAGTTGTTATGATACACGAGTGCGGAGACTGAGCAGCTTGGAAAGATGGACGAATTGCTCATGAATAATAATTAAAAAGAGACTTGCATAGTTGAAGGAACTATGTATGGAACGAAAGAGAGAAGGCCCAGACACAGCAGTGGGTGGAAAAGTGCTGCTAATGATAAGAAAATAATGAGATGTTCGGAAAGCTGGTCTTCAGAGAATTGAAGTTTCTATGAAAGGAGAGGATAAAATGGAAGTGATTCCGTCTAAACATTATTGCGTAAAGAAATTCAACCGTCACTATCATCCAGTCTACTTGAAAAAAAAAGGAATGTACTAGAAAAAATCCTAAATAATTTGAGGAAATGATATGCTGAATCCAGAAAAGATTACATCACACTGCTTGAACCAATAATAGTCGAAGAAATGAAGAGTAGTTTTTCTACATGAAAACAACTTTAAAGAATCGAAGTAAAAATTGAACAAACAGTAAGCTGTCCAACCTACTAAGCCGTATGTCCACTCGTGTTATCTGTCGATCTAAAACGCTCCACACAATCGCATAATCGTAGTCACCCGTAACCGAACACTGACTGTCAAAACAAACGAACACTGTCCTTAAACAATAAGCCCATAAAAAGTACGCCCACTATCCTTTAAACAACACTAAACCTTAACACAAAGAGATACAGTCTAAAATGATAATAAATGGTAGCTAATAACATCCGTCATATGAGATGAATCGATATCGAAAGCAAGTGTCAAAATCCTAACCTCAAAATATTATGTATCGCTTCAGTTGCCGGATAAAGCTTCAATCGATTTCAGATAATGCTGTTCTATACAATGAGATGCCATTTGTATTGGTATATGAGCTAATAGAGCTTATTACACATAATACACATGCCATAATGAATTTATTCTATTTTTGAATATTGCGAAGAAATCAGTATGACAAAAAAATGTTTAGGACATGAAACATTCACCATCGTGCACTGGGCTGACGCGGGATATCACAATATGGCTAGAACACTGGAAGGAGACCTATGTCCCAGCTGTGGGAACATTCAAGTATGTATTATTATTATTGTATGTATTATTAGTATTCATGCCAACGAATTTCTCTTAAAAGTATGCTTGCTGGAAAGAGAAGTAAATAAGCTCTTTTGCTCCGAAACAAGCTAAAGAAACGAAATAAACCTCCAGCACTCAGTCTGACAAATACCGCCAAATTCATAACACTTCAAAAATAATTGTACTCACACTATCACATTTTAATAACGCATGATCTAAGCCTCGGGGTGAGAATCGAATAAAACAATCGAGTCGCTAGTGCGAGAAAATAAGCGACGTAATCGATACTATCGCTTCACGAGAATCGAAAGGTTGTTAACAATTGACGCCTATAATGTAGTTTATGCTCCGAAGAGATGAAATGGATCGTGAGGCCGTAGGTCGAGAAAGATCCAGCCTTCAATCAAGAACCAACCCTTTATAAACCAAAATAGGGTTTGATTTCTATTGCTGCGAGCTTGAGGAACAATTGTTCAGTGAGAGATGAGAGAAATGATTAGACAGCTATGCTTTTAGAAACGTAGAAGTTGTGGCAACAGTATGACGTGTATTGCACATTCGGTTTATTTATATTCAATCAATTTTAGTTGGGATTGGAGTGGTGGTTGTAAATGTGACGTTTGTAGGACGAACGGTGGAAATGCGGCTGTTTGAATGCAATTGAAGGCTTCAACGCGAAACCTTGTATGGTTAAATTACGGTTTCTTGATTTTCTGTTCTGCGAATGCTGCGTATTGGCCATCATGACTTGGGTATAGCTATTCGATTATTTCAGATGGATGTACTTTTGCTGAATGATAATAGGAATGACCACCCTTTTGCTCAAGTCCCTTTCTTATCCTAGGTTGGCCTACGGTGCCTTCGTCTTCCATAATATTTCTCATAACTCTTCCATTTCTTTTACATTAACTATTATCAAATTACCAGCTAATAGTATCCAGATTAGTAACAATTGCTACTACTCATAATCATAACATTCATAATTTTATGAAATGAGCTTTTCTGCAGCTTAAGCCTATCTAAAACTTATTACAGTTTTTATCATCATGTAGTTCTTTAGATTTTCCTAGCAATTACATGGTTTACCTAAAATTTGTAAAAGTGTTATGTAAAAGTGCTATATGTTATTTGTTTGCGCTTTCACAACTAAGGCGATGAGTTTGGCAGAGGGATAGCTGGAACCCTTTAGTTAGTAGAGTTATCAAATTAGTCCTAACCTGAAGTGGAGCGGAAGGGACTGTCAGACTCTTACTGAATAAAAGTCCACTCTCTTCCGTTGTCTTATGCATTGCAGGGTCACGGTGTCCTTTGAAGAAGATCCCGCAACCCATTGATTAGGTCCTGGAGGTGATCATCATCACTTGTTATGCAGTTAACCAATCAATTTCGATTTCTCCATACTCAAAGATGATCACAATTCATAATCATGTCATACCAATAAAGATTCCTTATCTCCTGACCTCACTGATCACATGATTCACACATTATCAGATGTTTATATGTAATAAAATTTGTGAGTTAACATTACACGTGTTCTGTATGTATCGGTTATATAGGAATCATGATTAATGATAACTTTTACCTTTGTAATGTCACACAAGGTTGTTCTAGGCTTGTTTTCAAACAGCACGCGTGGAAGAAACCGTAGACGAGTTTTGTTGACAAAGAAATAGACAATATTACAAAATATAGAAAGATTTCTAATCAATGTTTCAAATGTAGAAAAATATTTCCATATATTCTTCAGTCGTTTACGGTTTATGCGTTACTGGGCCAAAAAACTGTCGAATTGCAGGTATAGAAATAACTGTCTATTCTTAGTGGAATAAAGATGGAATTGGTCATGCTACGAGCGTAGTTCTTAGGTAGAAAAAAATTACATTCACCATAATAACCATAATCCAGCTAATAATATAATGTTCCCACTGCTGGAACCCAGGATCTCTGTGCGCCTCTCTGTGAGAGTGAGTGGGCCGTAATCCACCACGCGATGTTTTTCATAACTAAATTATATTTGCCATGTTTTTAAGCGTGATTGCAATGGCATTATTATTATTATCTTGTTAATATCATTTTCATAACATGATTATTGTTTAAGAGCTTTTAAGTACTTAAAAAGCGTGCTTGAAAATCACGATAAATGGTGCCAAGATAATTCTGTTCTTATTCGTTAGGAAGGAGGTACAACAAAACATCTTAGATACAACGCTTATAATCACTATCAAAGAACACCTTACTTAATCATAACTTAGAAGCATCTGATACTAACATAACAGTAACCGAACACTTCACGTGTGCTTCTCAGAAGCGCGCGGGTGGTCGCCAACCGCCCGTCAATGCAATTACGGGTTGCTGGTGAGACAACCAGTTGCTACCTATTGGCTTGTGATGCTTGATGGGTGTCAGTGGTTACTGTTACATTTGTGGTGAGCTACTGTATAAGAAGCTTGTAAAAAAGTATAAGTATAAAGTAGCGGTCAATCGAAAAAATACAAGTAGTAAAAACTGATTTTACTGTACTGTTTTTAAATTACATTACAAATTAAGTTGATCTTGTGTTGGCAAGCACATCTGCTGAGCAAAAGTTTCTAGGTTTGATTCCCAGATCGGGCAAATTTTTATGGTGTATTTCTATGTGGATTTTTTTAGAAGTTTAGTAATAGGCTCTACTCGTATTAAATGCGACTTATACATAACTGGGTTAGCCCCTTTGTAAGTACACAACACGAAGATCAGTCTCCGATACCTTACGACTTTGGTATCCAGGCCTATCGCAATTCAAATCCATAGAGGTTCGTACACGGACACGCGTCAATGGAAACCTAAGCCCCTTCGTATACTAGGCGATACCTTACGATACGACATCGGAATCCAGGTGGCTATCGCAATACAAATCCATAGAGGTTCATACACAGATACGCGTCAATGAATACCAAAGTCGTAAGGTATCGGAGACTTGCGTCGCCTAGTGCACGAAGGGGCTAAAGCTTCGAGAATAGCAGAGGTGACGTTACGCAATGGGCACGTTAATAAAACATTATCAATTTAAGATTGCCGTTCTATTCATCATTAGTCTTAATTTACCTTATCACAGTTAAACTAATGAGACAATTAACCTTATCCACACCATAAACAAAAGCCGATTTTATTTAATTCCCAAAGAGTTTGTTATCTACAAAAAAAAACACAAATTACCTTTGTTTTTTTAAAAAACAAAAATAATTAACCCAACAAATCACTATCACCGTCGTTCCGTAATCGAATTATTTCAAAATTCGAACTTTCCTATTGTTCTTCGCGATGGAACGTCGCGATAACCCGACCAAAACAAATAGTTCTAATTACGTTCGGTTAAAAGTTAACAATCGGGCCATCTCTATCTGGTAGTATTAATTGGGTGGGCATCAATCAGGCCGTTGGACAAATTGGGCAAATTATTTTTTCGATTACACGGCTATTGTTTAATCACGGCCGGGTAATAGGGGACACGATAACATCAGAAAGTTGGAGGTTTTGTGTTACTTCGCGTTGTGGTACGGGAAAAGTGTTAAAATATCTTTTGGATATAGCTTTAGGGTGAAGCGAAATGAGCGTAATTTTTGAGTCGTTACTCGCAGAATTTCGATCGCTTTTATAGAATATTTTGCATCGCGTCTTTTGTTTTGTATGAAAGCCTCACCCTTAGAGCATATGCAAACCACGTTTATTAAACGCGCCGTTGACGCGCGTTTGTAGCGATACAGACGCGATGCAAACGCGCGTTTGACACTTTGTATCGCGACAACAAACTGCTGTGTTGTGCATATATATATTTATCATTTATTGAAGGCAACAGGGCCCATAGAATTACTTAACCTAGTTACATTTTATTCAGAGTGTTAGTAACAATATAAACTTATACCTATGTTAGTAACACAATTACAACATACAACATTTAAACACACAAATATTTACAATACACACATCTATCATTGCTTCAGCATTCCGGCTGAAATACTGGAGCAACGGTTTAAAACTACACAGTCTAACCTGTCAGCAATCATGCTCAGGATGCTGTTGGAGCTGGCCCGAACCCTGCGCACCAGAGAAGTACATCTTTTACGCATCAATGCATAAAAACAATCTACGCGCATTTCCGCAAACATCCCTGATGCACTACAGAAGCGAGGCAGCCCCATCAGCACCCTAAAAGCATTATTACACTGTACACGAAGGGCGTTGTACGATTTTTGCGTAAAACTAACCCACAGGCTACTGGCGTAAAACGAGGTACAGAAGGCCCCGAACAGAGTCTTCTTAACCTCCGAAGAAGCACGTGAAAACCTGCGGGCAATCATATTCGCTCTGACCGACAACGCCCTTCGCTCTCTCTCAATGTCCTCATCATCTTTGAGGCTAGTAGTCAAAATGTGCCCAAGGTACTTAAACGAGTGCACCCGCAATAATGGCACACTATTAATCTTAATTGGTGGCACTGTTTCTGGGAGTTTTCCACCAGCCCCAAAGACCATGACAACACTTTTTCTTACGTTATACACTGGGCCATGGGCACTAGCGTATTTCTCACATATACTCACCAGTTTCCTCAGGCCACAAACTGAAGCACTGAGCAGCACCATGTCATCAGCATAACTAATATAGGATATAGGCATAGGCCTTTACTGGATTAAAAGCGTGTGCGCTGAAAGGCATACCACATACCAGACATTTTCAAATGAGTACTCTCGCACTAGGTGGAGGGTAATGGACTGTCAGTCTTACTGAATAAAAGCCGCCATCTTCCTTCAAATGTCCGTTTCGTTCCAGGGTCACGGTATCCTGTTTAGGCAGTCCCGTGACCCCGGTAGATGTTTAGCACTGTCATGTGGAGGCCTCGACAGTTTTCTGAAAACTCCTCGAGGCGCGTATGGAACAGTAAACGCTGTCGGCGTGGAACCGGGAGTGGTTCTTCATCGGGCACCGAGCTTACTTTCAAGCTACTAACTGAAACTTCATACGATTAAGGGCTGATTTTTTAAAAGTCAGATAACTTATAACAGAGGAATGAAAATGGTGGTTTGACAGCTTATCTATAGAAAATATGTCAAACCTATATTTTTATTCCTCAGATATTCGTCTTCCGTCCTTTTCTCGATTATCTGAGTATTGAATAATCAGCCCTAAGTAAAAAGATTATGTCTTAAAAGTTATCTTGTAACAGAAAGACAATTGCTAAAAAAGGTGTATTTCTATTTTTCGTTATAATTTTCAGAAAGACAATTGCTAAAAAAGGTGTATTTCTATTTCTCTTTATTACATATTTTGTTAATTGTTAATACCGTACCGTGTCTAGCAATGGAAACTCACGCTAATGCCAAAATCCATATAAAGGAGTTTCACGTGAATTTGTTTAAGGTAAAGTTAATTTATGTAAGGCAATCATCAGACTACTAACGTTATTGTTTAAATTGTTTTATCGAAAAGGCTATTTGACTTTCACAACTTAACAATTCTGGGCAAAATCAAAATCAAAGCACTTATTTCAAGTAGGCCAGATAAGGCACTTTTGAATTGTCAAACGACAAAAACAGTTGGCAACAAAAACTGTGAAAGTACCGTCGATGCCCGTTCCAAGAAGTAGATCTCTATGGAGAAGAACGGGCAAGAAACTCCATGGACACTCTTTTTAGATCGCCAAAATTATTACAGAAGGGCTTAAACGTTATAAAAACCTAGTAGTTGCCTTCAGCTTCGTTCCCCTTAATTTATAGTTTATGACAATCTCTAATGTTCCATCTATATCTGAATCAAAATTCATCGCAATTATTTCTGCCGTTTTGACAAGAAAACGGAACATACTAAACAGACTGTGAGAGACTGACAGACGCAGTGTGCTTCAATAGCCCTTTGCGTTCCAGGGATAATGTTATCTGATAAAACAATCCTGCCAACCCGGCAGGCTTTGGCCGTCTCCCCATAATAATGCTGAAACTCTTTGAGGCGCGCTTGGAACCTATCGCTCCGTCGACCCGAGCATGGTCCATTGTCGGACAGCGAGTCGCCTATTACTCGCTGCCCGAAGCCTATGTCAATTGCGTTCTAACATCATTAGCCCCTACTCCCGAGTTTTATCTTTGTCAATATTCATTAATATAATAATAAGCACCACAATTCGTGGTAGGTGGGAGGGAGATTATTTGGTGAGACAGGTGACTCAGTGATAGAGTCTTGAAAGTCTCTCAAAACGTTACCTATGCATGCAGTAATGCGAAATGATGCGACTAGTCCACCACTACAGTGGACAAGATGTAGTGACACATCATTTCGCATTAAATTTGCATAGGCAAGGTTTAAGAGACTTTTCTGACTGGGTTGCCTGTCTCAGCAAATAATCTCCCTTTACGTTACTATATTTTTAGTACAATTTGATATAATGACATACTAGTTCCACATCAAAAGGACTCTTTTAAGTCAAAAGGACTGTAATTAACTCAAAGAGAAACAGTTGTATTAGTCACTCATCAAAGTCCGTGTTACTAACATCGGGCGAGTGATAAGCTCTGTTATCACGGCGTCCGATTGCACCATTGTTTATCTCAATGTGGACAAATTCAAATTAAACTGATTAAAATGTATGATTCTGGGTGGCGGGTTTTTTCGTCTCAGGACAACGCGTCTTTTTTGGGATTTTAAATCTATTAATGAGTCCTGAGAGAAATGGGACTAGGACCATAAAACTCTAAGCCCCTTCATACACAACGCGACGAAAGTCTCCAATACCTTACGACTTTCATATCCAAACCAATATAGCAGTACAAATCCATAGAGACGAACCCCTATGGATTTATCGTACTGCTATATTGGCTATACACAGGTACTCGTCAATGCATACCGAAGTCGTAATATATCGGAGACTTGTGTCACTTATGTACGAAGGGAACTAAAAATACCTTGGTCCTTCAAATCCCCTTTGCGATCCTAACCCGCGACCCTCGGATTTGGGTGAGGGCACGCAAAGAGCCTACAAGAAACAAACGTTTTGTTGCTTTAACGATAACGTTAAAAAAAGTTTGCTTAACTACTGATCAAACAGGTGGCCTTAAGACTGCTATCTCCAAGTTTGGTTTATCCCAGGGATAACTATCAGGGGTCATCCAAAAACCATACGAACATTACTTCACCGTGTTTTTCCACAAAACCGATCGCATCACGCGATAAATACAAATAATTAAATATAAATTTAAACACAGACGTCATGTAACGATGATTTTGTGTCTCTCATCAGTGAGATAAGCCACTGATAACAGCAGATAGTTCTCTTAATGGAGCTCGTTGTCCGACTGATAAGATACGTTAGTAATGAATCTGTATCGCTGTTTTAAACTCTTAGTTATTTCAAAATATCTAGTACCCTCGAATTCGTAATTATTTTCATTTGTTACTAAGGTGCTCCTCCCGCTCCTTTACCTCCTCCTCTTCCTTCACCTTTTCCTCCTCCTTCACCTTCTCCTCCTCCTTCACCTTCTCCTCCTCCTTCACCTCTTCCTTCTCCTTCACCTCCTCCTCCTCCTTCACAGCCTATTGTTATTGTTAAGTACTCTCTTTTCCACATCTACACTCCAAGGCGATCTGTTATACGTGAGGAGGGATGGTTGGGTACCTGAGCCAACCCAGCTCCTTCCAGTAGCTCAGAAAACTACTGGGCCGTCCACAGGCTCCTTATAGCTTGAGGGCCTTTTATCCTATGTTAGCAAGACCAATTCAGCTTCATATTGATGAAAGAATTTTTGAAATCGGTCCAGATTTTTGAGTTCACTCATTACAGACAACGAAAAAAAATCTTTCCTCTTTATAATGTTAGAATAGATATAGTTCGCGTTTGACCACTATTTTGCCCGGTAATAAAGCCAACTTGCCTAGAATTAACCTATTCACTCTTGACTTAAAGACCCAAAGGTACATGGACCTTAAGGACCCACATGTTCCCACTTATACAAGTGGTAGTTCCGTAGTAGGGTCTGGGTGTTTGGGTATGTGAGTTTTTTTTTACCCACGATGCAGGAGAAATTGTTCATGAGATTTTTTTTTTAAAGAATGCTCTTACGAAACACAGACTTCGTCAGGGAATTTCACTACGTAGCTGTGCACACAATGAAAATATATTCAAAACGCTTTATACTTAAGGGCGGGCTGTCCTCTTTAAATTGTGATTATTGGTCAACTTAAGTTAGTAGGTACTCATAAGATCTAGCACAAGTCCCCAACCAGTATCGCTACCCGGATCCTAATGACAAAGTAACTAATTTTTAACGATAATACAGCGATAAGCGACTTGTTAAGCAAATGCACACTATAGCCACATACGTTGCTTTGTCTCGACGATACTGTTTCCGAGATAAGACACGTACAAACGTACATACATGCAGGAGAACTTAGTAATGAAAATAAGCGTCTTGGGTGTTGCAAATGTTATGATAAACATATGTATAAACGTTGATTTTCAAGATTAACTTCCAAAATTGATATTCAATACACAGACCGTGCCCGGAACGTAAAGGACTCTTTAAAGACAACGTGTATTTTTGATGATTTTACCACGTAAAAAAACGTCGCCGTCGGTCAAGTTGTTGATAAAGAAAGAAAGGAAAAACGTTTATTGGCACATGCCACAAGTGCACAGTAATAAGAAAAGAAACAGGAAGATAGGGGATGATTCTTGATAGGGGACGGTCATGCCGAGTTCCCTCTTAACCTGGAAGGCATGTTAAGCCAATTGGTTCCTCGCGAAGGTATCATCTAATGAGTCACTCCGCCTTAGGTAGATATAGCCAGGGCCAAGGTGTCTTTTGAAGACAGTCCTGCAAAGATTTTAGATGTAAATGTTCATTACCAGTTTTAGATGTTTTCCTGCCCACACTGTTTTGTCCACTGTCCAGCGATGGGCAGCCGCCATCTGCTGAAAAAGAGAAGAAATTAAATATGATTAAATTGATTAGATAAAAAACTTTGTCATATTCAAATAATATGTCTCTAATTAGATATTATGCAATAAAAATGTGTTGCGAAGCAAATTGTATGACAAAATTGATAAACAAAATTCGCGGGACGGGACTATCGGTCGCGGGACTATCTTTTCTGGTAACCGTGACCCTGGAACGAAAAGAGCTATTTTAGGATCACCGTGTATTTAAGTCAGTACATGTCTGGCAGATCCTCGCGTTTCGCCCTGGGTGGGAGCACTCATTTAATGATTTTAAAACGAAAAAATAAAGGAACTGCGTGGTTATAAGTTAGTAAGGGCCAGACACTCCGTTCTGCTTCACAGAGGGCGGATTTCATATTTTACCACCCAAAAAAAAGCAATTTTTTTTTGTTTTTACGTGTTAAAATCTTCAGATGTGTCCTCCCACCCCGGGCAGGGCGGGAGGGACTGTCAGACTTGTACTGACTAAAATCTACGGTGTCCTTCAATAGCCCTTTATGTTCCGGGGTCACGGTGATGGTATAAGTCCCGCGACCCCGGCAGGCTTTAGCCCTCTGAGAGGGGGCGTCGTCATTGTGCTGACGCTCTTTGAGGCGCGCGTGGAACACGACGCGCCGTCGATCCGGGCATGGTCCATGGTCGGACAGCGAGTTGCCCTTTCCTCGCCGCCCGCATGCCCGCGCCTACGGTGGCCGGAGATCGTCATGCGACGTCCGACGCCGTGGGCGTCCACCACCGCGGGTAAACAAAAGCAACATAAGATCAGTTAACCCCAAAATAATCGATTGCTTTATTTTAGATCTGACAAAATAATATTATTATCTTGATATAAGTAAGACCGTTCTGGAATCTAAAGAGCGGTAACCTTTGATAACCTGCCTGTCCACCAACATTTTAGGTACTCAGTAGATATAAAAATAAAGGCTTATCGAGGAAATCTTATAAAAGTAGAAGACCAAAGAAAAGATGAGACTAAGTAAAAGATTTTTCTTTACTGAAAAATCGTTGCCTCACACTAGGAATTTGTTCCTGTATCGTAGGTAACGTTTACAAACATAGAAACTCACATACACAGACACCCAGATCCGAAACAATTACTTGTAGATCATACAAATATTTGTTCCGTGCGGGGATCGTACCCGCGACATACTGCGCGGCAGTCGATAGCTAAGCCAATGCGCCAACCGTGCCGTCAATATAATAAAAAAATTGTAGGGTAAAACTAGGAAATATGCCCCAGTTGACAAAACGCCCCATCATGGCTAGCACTCAAACTTACTGCAGTGGTATTCTAGGATATGCATGACTGGTAGCACTGTTATAAGTATAGATAATCGAATAGTATTATAGTCTATGGCACTCTATGGTATTGAAGACAACACATCCCTAGAAATATAGAGCAGACTGGTCTATGGACAGCTTCACCAGAACTCAGCATGACTATAATTATGTAATTTGTACACCTTTTATTTAATAATTATACATTGAAGACTCAAGTATCTTTTATTTAATATAATGACCAACATCATAATAAGCGCGGACTCTAAGGGCGGCCGTACACGGACTGCTTCAAGCAGTTGAGACCAACTGCTTAAAGCCGCGACCGCGCGGTGAACTATAGTCATTCATTCGCTGCCGTACACACGACTGCTCGAGCAGTCGCGACGGCTTCAAGCCGTCAACTGCATGATGAAATTCCATCGTGCCGTCGACCGCTCGCGAGCGGTTGCGAGGCATACACCGACTGCTCGAGCCGTTGACTGCGCTAGAGCAGTCGACAGCTCTCCGACTTCCCTCCCCCCGCCCTTTGCGGCCTCGCGGCGTCTAAGGTAGACAATCAACTGCTCGAGCAGTTGGGTAGTACGCTACCCAACTGCTCGAGCAGTCAACAACCGACAGCTCAAGCAGTTGACGCCGACTGCTCGAGCGGTCTGTGTATTTCGCTCAGCCGTAGCGTACTACCCAACTGCTCGAGCAGTTGATTTTCTACGCGAGGCCGCAAAGGGCGGGGGGAGGGAAGTCGGAGAGCTGTCGACTGCTCTAGCGCAGTCAACGGCTCGAGCAGTCGGTGTATGCCTCGCAACCGCTCGCGAGCGGTCGACGGCACGATGGAATTCTATGGCCAGTAGTACACGGACTGCTTCAAGCAGTTGAGACCGACTGCTTAAAGCCGCGACCGCGCGGTGAACTATAGTCATTCATTCGCTGCCGTACACACGACTGCTCGAGCAGTCGCGACGGCTTCAAGCCGTCAACTGCATGATGAAATTCCATCGTGCCGTCGACCGCTCGCGAGCGGTTGCGAGGCATACACCAACTGCTCGAGCCGTTGACTGCGCTAGAGCAGTCGACAGCTCTCCGACTTCCCTCCCCCCGCCCTTTGCGGCCGCGCGGCGTCTAAGGTAGACAATCAACTGCTCGAGCAGTTGGGTAGTACGTTACCCAACTGCTCGAGCAGTCAACAACCGACAGCTCAAGCAGTTGACGCCGACTGCTCGAGCGGTCCGTGTATTTCGCTCAGCCGCTAACTGCTCGAGCAGTCCGTGTACGGCCGCCCTATCATGCAGTTGACGGCTTGAAGCGGTTGCGACTGCTCGAGCAGTCGTGTGTACGGCAGCGAATGAATGACTATAGTTCACCGCGCGGTCGCGGCTTTAAGCAGTTGGTCTCAACTGCTTGAAGCAGTCCGTGTACGGCCGCCCTAACTGCTCGAGCAGTCCGTGTACGGCCGCCCTAAATGTAAATACTACATACACACGCTTTTGTTCTGTATACGTTTCAATTTGCACGTATACACTAAGTTAATAAGCAACAATGCGTAATCAAAATCTTATTCATATTAATATCTTTATTACATTTTCTTCTTTACAATAATGACCTCTTCGTACACGTGTCATTCATTAATAACAAAAAAGACGAGACAATAATTTGGAGAAGAAACGTGATAATCGATACTTAAACAAACAAATTTTTACCAAAACAATCTTACGAGAAATATTGAGATGTGTCATCAGGGTTGCCTGATTATCAGTCTTCTATTATGAAGATTCCTTTGAGATGTGCGCATGATTTCAACGATCTTATCCCACCGGCCCCGTTGTATCATCGAACTTCTAGAACGTGCCGCTGATTACCATCCATACTTAGTTACCATTCCACAAATTATCACATAGCGCTTTCAATCTTCCATCATAATTCGCACAGCATAGAAAGTGGAACTAACTTCCTGCTTCGGCGTTCCCGAACACATACAACCAGAATCGTTAGCTCCTGCTAACGATTCGGGTTGCTTCTTACCCAGAAGAAGCCTTTCTTCTGTGTAAGAATCACTCCATCGTAGGCTTTGTCTCAGACACCTTTGACCTCGACTCAAGTCAGAGCAAACCCATCTCAAATAAATTTAAAAAAGTGTATCAGATGAATTTTACTGATAATTATAAACTAGAATACGCGCCACAAATCAAGGCCTGCGGAAAATTCGTGGTGCAAATGTATGATTCCCACCTCAGTTTTGCCGCTGCATCGCTGCGACGGTGCCGCTGTGTGGCAAAACTGTTGCGGGGTATAAATTGTCGCCACGCTTGCTCTTGCATCTTCATCATCTACATCCACTCCAACCACTGCAGCACCCTTTTTATGGAACCATGGGAGACCGTATCGATCCCTTTTGGTTTTATTGCTTTGAACTTACTATTCAGCAGTTCATCTCCACAGTCTCTTGGTATCTCTTGTTCAGTGCCAAAAATAGGGATAAAGCCAACGGTGCCCAGGCCAGGACCATAACTGCCCAGACCGTGGCGCAGTTGCAAAGAAGCTTGCACTGAGCGCATTAAAGTCTAGTCACGGCACTGCTCTCATTATCTACCTACCCCATAACCACGTGACTACATACATGTATCCAGAATGGTCATTACACGGTTACGTGTCCCTATCTTTGATTATCAGACGGCTGGTTTATCTCGGTTCAACGGTTATCAGAACGAGATTAAGAAGCTACAGTTAAGGGTCGACTTGTATTATGAATTTTTTGTATGTTGATGAAAATATTTTCGGTGATAAGACTATTAAAATGTATGGGACACACAATTGGTAGTTTCTTTGTGTAGATGGATTTGGGCCAATTCCACAGCACTATTCTCAAACTACTGCAACTCCTGAAAGCCAGTATCAACAGTGGCAACCAAAAGAAAAGCACCGAGGCTATGAAGTTTGACGAAGCCCCGGAGATTGAATTTAACTGTCTTGGATCTTGCAACGAAGTTAATCATAAAAGACTAGTGGAGGATTCGAAAAATACGACAGTTCCGCTTTGTTTCCACAGGTTGTAGAAACAGGAAGTATTTTGATAGATGTAACATGGTAAAAGTTAATCGTGACATTTTGCTGTGAGCCCACATCACCATCTGCCTAGCCATTTCCCAACTATATTGAGATCAGCTGGATGGGAATATCAGTATTTTACATGGAGTGACTGACTATATAACCTCCACAACTCAGTAACTGGGTAATACGACACCCTTTGGTGAATTTTGGATTGATTTGATTCGAAGATATCATTTAGTTTACCAGCCAAACAGGCAGGTTGATAAAGATACGAAGAGGTTCGATGTTCAAATCATCTTCTCAGCACTCATTTCTGAAAGAACTGAAAGACCATTTACAGAAGAAGTACGTAAGAAAAAGATATGAGATATGACTCTTTAGTGTAAGAGCTGGTTAACGATATGAGTGGTGGTGAGTCATATGCAATTTCCACGGCTAAAAATGGTCATGTTTCCTGCGTCGTTTACAAAGTAATTCATGTTTATTTATCAGATAAATTATGGCAAAAAAAAACTAAAGTAATTTTCGGAAATTTATACCAAAAGTTCGGATTTTGGCGATAATCAGTGCGCAAGCGCCGGTCTGGGGTTGGTTTTCTTCGTCAGCTGAAATATAATCTATTTTGCTAACTATTTATTTGTGTATCACACATTATAATTCCTGACTACCTCTCTCTTTTTTAAAATTCGAATATCCCTTGTAACGGTTTTCTGGAAGATATCGCTTTTAGCGTCATTGTAACCATAAAATTAGTAATTTTGTAACACAGTTAAAGAAAAAGGTAAGTGTACAATAAAGTATGGTTTGCATACATTCTCAAAGCACAGAGGAAAGTAGAGTGACAATATTATTAGGTAAGTACCTTACAACATCAGATAATTACAAACACGCGCGCAAAACAACTCATCATCACAAATACAACAGAAATCATGGACCATTGACACAACAGATGTGACACTATCATCACCGATACGCTGACGGATGCTGGCTGATAACACCACACTGATAACGATACTCATTATTTTATTTTTTTAATTTCGTAGCTAGCCGATAAGCTAGAGGGAGATAAATGACTGATTTCAGTACGAGTAAGAGAGACAGGTGGAGCGTGATGGACGCATGGACGTATCGTAGATTATCGAAGTTTAATGATGTGCGACCTTTTCTCTCGTTTTCTTGGTTTTCCTGATGATTGTGCGTGTGCGCATCCTGAGGGGCCCCTTGCGGTTTAGGTACGAGTGATGATGACAAGCATACACAGTTATTGCTTCTCATATTTACATTAATACGCCTCTTGCATCGTGGTGGATTTACTTATAATTTATTTATTTACTAGCTAACCCAGCACAATTTACCGCCTCAGATTCTTACATTTCTGAACGACTTCTACCTAAATACAATTGATTGCTGAAGGACGAGACGTAAATCAAAAATTTGACAGGTAGAAATAGATTCTAAGGGAACACGAAATTGTTGCTTTTACTATATTCATAATATTTTTGTCATATTTATTCACCTTTTAAACCAGGAAAGGTTTTAGAGCATTTCCAAAAGTAATTCGAAACCAAAATTTGTCAAATGAATCGCCGTTCTTGAGTTTTAGCGAGACTGATGAACAGAAATTGATTACATTATAAATATAGATTTACACTTCATTTTCAATAATAATAAAGAAGCTAGCCACAAACTGTTTTTACTAACCAGATTTTCAAGAGTAAAGCAAAATTAGATAGGTCGTAACGGATTTGAACTTAATGCTACGAAGCGTTCTCTACCAGTCAACTTTTGGGTCAAATTGGACAAAATTGTGATAGGGTATTTACTAACATTAAATACACATACAACAACAACACAGGAGCAGATTTGAAACAACTACTTATACTTTTTTTTTACATGGTAAAATCATCGAATGAGTCCTCCCACCCAGGGTAGGACAAGAAGGACTGCCACACTTGTACTGACCTAAAGCCACGGCATTATTTAATAGCCCTTTACGTTCAGCAGCCACGGTCATTTGTTAGTCCCGCGACCACAGCATGTTTTGGCCCTCTTAAACTACATAAACTTATCGACCAAATTATAACATTTATTAACAGTGTATAAGGTGAATAAATAAATAAAAACTCCAGTCTTCCAAACAAATTAATTCACCTAATTACAACCCACCTAAGATGCAGCATCCCATAATCAGAGATAGGCAATCGTGCGCAAACCAGACGTGAGAATGTATTTATCTGCGCAGCATCCCAGCCGCCATTACTCACAGATACAGCACGAATATTAGCCCACGCTGAAATCTGATCCTGATCATCAACGTCACTTTGACTTTTAAATTAACGGGACCTCGTATCGTGAGATAGGGGCACTAATCTGCTTGCATAAAGTTTTAAGAAAATGTTAAATATCACTAGCTACCATTATCAAATCATTAGTTAACATTATAGCATGTAAAGCACATGTAAAAAAATAACATAGAATAATAAATTCGTACGTTACATAGTATCAGCTCTGTAAAATATTGAAAAAGTCAAACTTCTAAAACATCTCAAATTACTCGTATTAACAACATGTTATTGAGTATTTAAAGTATCTTCATGGTATTACATGGTAAATCTCAACTGTCTTTATTGTCTTAGGATAAGCAGATATACTGAACATAACTAGTATTTTTAAATAAATTACTATGATTTTAGCCAACACTGAAATCTGATCGTGATCATCAGCGTCACTTTGACTTTTAAATTAACGGGACTCGTATCGTGAGATAGGGGCACTAATCTGCTAAGGTTAGTTTGCATTAAGTTTTAGAAAAAGATGCTTGTAGGAACTCTTTGTACAGATGCCAGCACATAAACCTACCTCAATCTGTCAAACGTTAGTAGTTTTTCAACCTTAATACAATAGCGGAAGGTTAATATTTGATTGGTAAAATTTGTCAGATTCGAGTAGGTTGACCTGCCGTTTGTACATTATTTAAATTAAAATATTATTTTACTACACCGGCACCATACCCATAGGTTACATTCATAATATCCGAATACCATAACAAAAAAGATCTGTAAGGGCCTACCCTCAGACGGGGCCCCCTCTCAGAGGGCCAAAGCCTGCCGGGGTCGCGGGACTTATTTCTATTACCGTGACCCTGGAACATAAAGGGCTACTGAAGGACACCGTGGATTTTAGTCAGTACAAGTCTGACAGTACCTCCCGCCCTGCCCGGGGTTGGAGGTCTCATTTGATGATTTTACCACGCTAAAAAAAAAGGGCCTACCCTCAGTGGATGCGTTTTAATTTAGCCAGTATTTTGAAAATACAGCTATCACTGGCCACTAAAATCTGGTCCTGATCATTTGCAAATATGTATAAGTACCTAAATCTTCTTTTTATGTTTGTAAGACTCGCTAAATCTCGGAAACAGCTCGATCACAAGAAGTTGATCAACATGTAAAATATGAAAGGAGGAAACCAGAGTCTGTTTCAGTGTAATAAACCAAAATTCAGTGTATAGTAGTGGAATAAACCAAATATTTATGTCCCCAATCAATGCAGCGATCAACGATATTGATTTTGAGCACTCTATCGTATCTAAATATCAATCAGTTTGGCATTGATCAATATCTTTCACAAAAAAAAAACATTTTTGTTTCCCTGTTCTAACAAATGATTCTGATAACGATACATATGTATTTTTATGTGTTATTTTTTATTGATTATCGTTAAATTGTAAAGTGTAATCGTGACATCGGTAGCAAGCGATCTGCTGATAAGAATATTGTTATCAGTCTGTTATCACGATGGCAGCTATGTACAGCAATCGTTTGTACACATTACATGTGTTGGTATCTAATCATTGTGTTATTTTTATTTGTTATGTCGTGTTTTGAGTCAATAGGGACAAGAGAAGTGCCTTAAGGCGCTCCCTCATCGCGAGCATTCTGTCTTCATCTGTAATCTTATATATAAAAATCAATTGCTGTTCGTTAGTCTCGCTAAAACTCGAGAACGGCTGGACCGATTTGGCTGATTTTGGTTTTAAATTATTCTTGAAAGTCCAGAGAAGGTTTAAAAGGGTTTTTTTTATTGTTTTTGAGGCGGTACGAAGTTTGCCCGGTCAGCTAGTGTAACATTTTTTTTTTATTTTTTTTTTTATCGTGGTAAAATCATCAAATGAGACCTCCAACCCCGGGCATGGCGGGAGGTACTGTCAGACTTGTACTGACTAAAATCCACGGTGTCCTTCAGTAGCCCTTTATGTTCCGGGGTCACGGTAATAGAAATAAATCCCGCGACCCCGGCAGGCTTTGGCCCTCTGAGAGGGGGCCCCGTCATTTTTTGCTGACAGCTCTTTGAGGCGCGCGTGGAACACGACGCGCCGTCGACCCGGGCATGGTCCATGGTCGGACAGCGAGTTGCCCTTTACTCGCTGTCCGCATGCCCGCGCCTACGGTGGCCGGAGATCGTCTTGCGACGTACGGCGCCGTGGGCGTACACCACTGCGGTTGGGGCGGAGGGAGGACGCTGTCCTCTCTCTCTCGCGGCCCGCCGCCTCCTTCACGAGCATTACTGCCTCGCAGAAGGCGGCGACCGCTTCCCACTCCGTCTCGCTCCGCAGCATGGCCGAAACCAATGCCGGGCGCGAGAGGTCTCCGCCTATCGCCGCCGTGAGGACACGTCGGTGCTCTGCCCAAGCTGGGCAGTCTTGCACCGTATGCTCTACTGTGTCCTCCGGGCGATCTTCGCAGTGGTGACACCCCGGCGTTTCCTCCTTTCCCATCAGCCACAGGTACCTCCCGAAACTTCCGTGTCCGGTGAGGACCTGCGTCATGCGATAGGTCAGGACGCCGTGACGTCTCTCCAGCCAAGCTAGTGTAACATAACATAAAAGTGCGCAATTTGATGCTCTATTGCCATCGAATGATCGAATCTGTAACGTTACATTACAGGTGAATGCTCGCGATGAGGGATGATTTGAAATAACAAGATTTCTGCCGCACTATCATAACTTATTTGTATTTGTGACCTAAAGTAAACGAGAACTTTGATGTTAGTTTGAAAGGATACTAGAGGCCTTTTAATTTTTCCATATAATAAACGCAGTAAATACTTCAAGTAACTAGGTTGTTTGTGTATATGAGTAATATTGAATGTCCACGAAACTGAAGTCATGGTGGCGCAGCATTTGATGATTTTACCACGACAAAAAAGCCAAAGTCAAAGTCAAATCAATTATTCCAATTAGGCCATCAAATAGGCACTTTTGAACGTCGATTATTAAAACTAAAGGAAATAGGAAGGGATAGGATTGATTCTACACCCATTCACAAAGCCTTTTCATAAACAAATTCATCGCATTAGTAAAAAGAAAAAAAAAACTTCTAATCGCATGCAAAACGCGCACATAATACGAGTTCAATTAAACCTAAATTTACCTCATCAGGTTAGATCGCAAAACCTAGATAACCTGAATTTATTGACCCTCAGATTGATAAACAGTCAGATGTTATCATTTGAAAGCGATTTATGTACCAAACATGTGTCCTTAAGTCGTGGGATGAAGATGTGGTCACTCTTGTTTTGTTTTTGACATGCGACACGAGATGGCGTTGTTTTAAAAAAAGGTTTGAGATCGAGATCGGATTATAAAGATTGTTTTGGAGATTTCTTTTTAAATTTTTGTTTTATTTTTTATGAGGATATGTGGTTACCGGGTTTGCATGTCGTTTAAGAAACATCTTCTTGGGTTTTTTTTCGCCTGCAGAGGTCGCGGGAAGAACGAGCTACCGTGGCTTCAAAATTCAAAGAGCTATTGGAGGAGTGAATTTTAGTCAGTACAAGTCTGACAGTCACTCCTGCTTTACCCTGGGTAGTTGGTGCCTATCTTGAGGTCTTTAATTATAGAGTAAAAAGGTTACTTCTAGGCAATATGCTTCACAGTCGACCATATCATCGTTTACCATCAGGCGAGATAGTCAAACAAGCAAATAAAAAAAGTGATTTTGAATGGGCGGACTATGTGTGTTTCTGTAATTCAAAATTGTTAGTTGTCGGTAAATAATTAAAGATATAATTAGTGGTTTGAATTGAACAGTCTTCCAAAGATAAACGTTACACCAGGCCTAAACATTTAAATTACGATGCTCAAAATTATCAACTATGAACAATGTTAATTTAATTTCAATAAAGATATTCCTGCATCCACGTCAAAACACAAAGAAAACATCTTAAAATATTTCACCCTAACTATCCATACACTAAAAATGATCACAAAACAAAAAAAAAACGATCGTAACCCGGCATTTCTAAGCTTATCCAATGAAGGTAAAAATTATAAATCTCTCGTTTATCGATTAAAATCACTATCTTAATGTATATCTGGATGTGATCGATCAAGGGGTTATAGATAAACTGGCTTCATGCGATTACGGGACGAGATATAGATCAAATTACATGGATGGTGTGTGTTTACTAAGAGTACACATAGAAGACACACTGGATAGAGTTGAGACAGTAGTATCCGTTTCAACAACTGTTGTTAGTTCAAATGTATGTAGTAGCAGTCATTTTGCATTCGATGTGAGATAAAGATATGAAGGAAGGCTTGCCGTCCGATCAGGGGATCATGGGGTCGACGATGAGTCGTGTTCCATGCGCGTCTCAAAGAGCTGTCAGCAAATTGATGTTCTGTCCATGTATAAGCAGGTAATCCTAACTATGGAATGTCAAGGGCAATTGAAGGAACGACGTGAATTTAAGTCATTATAAGTCTAACGGTTCCCCGACCGCTCAACACAGGGAGGACTCATTTGAAGATTTTGTACGATAAAAAAAAGACTGTAGGTTGGATTATAAGTAGGTACTCTTGGCTCGGTAAATGATTTCAAATTTTGGAAGATTGTTTAGGTATTCTAACCTACTTGATTACGCTTTTTATTATAGCTGAATTGAAATTTACCATATGCAAATACTAATAACATTTACCCAAAAACTGTTCAAGATTGCAAAAAATCGTTAATAGTCTGGTTAAAAAGCAAGAGTTATGACGACATTGAATCGTTCTTAAAGTAACCTAAGTTAATACAAAAGAGCACTCATGCACTCACACACATAAATACACATACACACACACACACACACCCACATACACACACACCCATATACACAGCATGTCCACTGTCTAAATTTAAGGTTCAAGTTTAATTTATTTTGTTAGTTACTATACTCCTACATTGTTATTGATTTTTTTTTAGTTTTAGAAGAGCGGGGTCTCCTAGCACAGGTGTTTCTTATACTTAAAAGGAGACCTCTATGTAAGATCAAACATTGTAGAATTTGATAGTAACTGAAATAAAATTATTATTATTATTATTTATTATTTAATGACGCCCAACTAAACGCTATTGGCGCCCAACTCAAAAGTTATTGGCGCCAATTTTTTTTTTTCTCCACAAAATTAATATTTTACTTCTTATAAGATTTCGGATAATCAAAGCATAATGTTGAATATTTACTGTTTTTTTTTATCATGGTAGATACTGGTCCAACAAAAATTTGGGATATTCAAAATCCAACTTCCCCTGTAGGTGTACACGGCTAGTAACCTATCTAGACTGCATGAGTGTGCGTTTATCGACATGCTGTTATCAATAGATCGCTATCAGGTAGCCTAGCGATTTTAATCCTACATCGATAACATATTATCAGTGGCTTGCTTAATTTTCTTATCAAGATTATGGATATGGCGGAATAAAATTTCTTATCCGTAATCATTTTATTATTTTAATTAGGAAATGGCTAGAAAATTTGATATTTTCAGTTTTTTTTAGACTAGCTTTTGCCAGCATCTTCACCAACTCACTTATAACACTCAGGATCAATGCACCTTTCAAATGGTTAAAGAATTTTGAAATTGGTCCAATAGTTTTTGAGTTTGCTCATAACAAACATAGACAAAAAACTTTCCTCTATAAATTTTAGATAGATTTGGTACATTAGTATAGAATTTAGATGAGTTCGCTCTTGATTGTTCCAGGTCAGAGGTGACAGGTGATAGAGACAAAGTCTACGATGGAGTGAACTTACCCAGAAGAAGCCTGTTCACTCTAACTTTCAAGAAATTCGGGTTTTATGCGTTCGGAAACACAAAGGCCTGTAGTGAGTTCGATTTTTTTACCGTGCGCATTTTAAAGTATGTTTGGAAGCACTTTTTTTACTTGGGAAAATCATCAAATAAATGAGTCCTCTCAGCCAGGGTAGGGTGGAAAGGATTGTCAGACTCGTACTGACTAAAATACACGATGTCCTTCAATAGTCCTTTATGTTCCGAGGACACGGTTATTCGTCAGTCCCGCGATCATTTTGAACTTTGGAAGCACTTAGAACGATTTTTATAGATAACTAGCGGCCTGACCCGGTTTCGCCCGGGTTGAAGTCCTCTAAAACCCGGTCCCTATGGTTACGAACAGAACAAAACAAGAATTATCCGAATCGGCTCAGCCGTTTTTGCGATCCGTTTTTATATTATAGAAGATAGAAGGAGATAGATAGAAGATCTAAATTTTCCTGGTTTCTATCAGGACAGTCTAGATTTCCTGATCCACAATACTTCAATCACTAGTTATAGTTCTGATAGTAATCAATAATTAATTTATTAAAAGATTTTCTCTGCGATCGCTTAAGCGATTAATTGAAAGATAGTTAATTGTAGATCCCCACTGATTGCCAGTTTAGCGGTTTTACAGGGTTACCCTCCAGGTAAATTGATTAAAACTTTCTGTGTTCGCAACAGAACTCACGTACCCGTTATTTTGTTACCTATCCGATAAAACACAAAGACAATTCGCGTAGTAGCTGAGCGATGCCTGGGTCGACGGCGCGTCGTGTTCCACGCGCGCCTCAAAGAGCTGTCAGCATAATGACGGGAACCCCTCACAGAGGGCCAAAGCCTGCCGGGGTCGCGGGACTTATACCACTGTGACCCCGGAACATAAAGGGCTATTGAAGGACACCGTGGATTTTAGTCAGTACAAGTCTGACAGTCCCTCCCGCCTTGCCAGGGGTGGGAGGCCTCATCTGATAATTTTACCAGGTAAAAAAAAAAAAGTGGCTGAGCGATCGACTGCTACGATGCGAGTCCCGGGTTGAATTCCCATTTCGTATAAACATTTGTACCTCACAAACTCGTAAGATCTTAAAGTAGGAAGTTCTTCTGGGCTAGTCCCAGATCCCTCATACTTTTACAAGTACCTTTTACTTTTGTATGTGAGTTTCAATGTATTCTTAATGTTTATTAATACTTGCCGGGATTGCGGGACTATTTTAAAAGGTAACGCGGCTATGGAATGCAAGAGGCAAATGAGAAAATAAGTTCGTTTTTTGGTCAATCAAGTCGGACAGTCTCTTTCAAACAGCGAGGACTCGTTTGATAATAATTTTCCAAACTAAATTAATTGTAAAAGGTGCCATTATTTATTTAATTAATGTTATAAACTATATTTAAACAAAATTTCATCCAAATCTGTGCAGAAGTATCATCCATCATTCATTAAACAGCTAGATATTTTTTTTACTCAAATTAATCTTTGATCTCAGTTTTTTAAATTTAATTTAAAATCTTTTAAAAATCTATCAATTTAAATAAAATTAAAATAAATCTATAAATAAATAAAGGAGTACAATGAACTAATAAAGTTATAGGCAAATCGATAGATACCTAAGCAAACTTGACAGTGATTGGACGATTAAGATTGCGCAGGAGTTTAGATATTTTGAGATTTTAATATTAGGTATTCATTTGAATTTCAAATCACTTTAAAAACTCATAAATTAATTCGACATATGAAATTAATTAATATATTTGATCTGGGAGCGTTAGCAAGTCAAATATTTCATTAGCAGGTCATCGTTTAATCAATATACGGATATGGAGTGATAAAATAAATTAATTTTTTTTACAATTATCTTTGCTAATGAATGGCATTTGTATTATCCTAATCGAAGTATTATACTTATCACCATACTATTCATTAGTGAATGTTTTTTTTTTCAAAATTACTGAAACATCACATTCTTTTTTACAAGTTTTAGGTATCTACAACAAACTAGAGATTGGCTTCGAGTCAGTGACTTTCACGTTTTTGTGACGTAAAGTGAACGGAAATTTTGACGTTAATTTGATGGAAGAAATTAGTTCATCGTTCGTACACTAGAGGCGCTTTTTCGTTTACCATACAATAAATAATGTAAATACTTCAAGTATGCTGTAAATAAAATATATACAGAAACCTTGTGACAAGGGCTCATGCAATTGCCTAACTGTGGCTGCATTTGATTTCCGAACGCACCGACTCGAGATGGCAACACTGCCGCCATGTTCTTGGAGAAGACGTTGACTGTCAAACAGCTCTGTTAATCTGTGATCTATAATATTTCTGTGCTATAAGAACTGTGACGCCTAGCTATTGTGAAACCGATACCTGCTTGTAACTAGTAACCAACTGCCTTTTTTTTTTGGGACAAACCCACCACACTATTCCTAAACCACTGCAACTTCTAAAAGCCAGAATCTACAGTGGCAACCACCAGAAAAGCGCCGAGACAATGAAGCTCGACGTGTCCCGCAGAATGAATTTACCTGTCTTGGGTCCTGCAACGAAATTAATCAGAAAAGAATAGTGGAGGAGTAGGAAAAAATATGTTTTTACTTCCCTCCATGCAAGCAGGAGATAGAACAAAACAAGACCAATAGGCACAAAGGGACATTACAACTGGGAGAAGCCCATAACCAACTGCCTGTGTTTGTGAATAATAAATTGTGCACTGTTCTGACGGAGTGTTATTATTACGTGGGAACCGATCTGCTTCCTGAAATCATTGATCCCATAGGCCCATTCACTCAACTACTCAAGGTCCTGAATGGGCCGTTAAGCAGCTGGATCAAGCGCTTGATTTAGTAAGCAATACTTCTGGACACGGCGCGTATTGTTAAAGACGCTCCCTCACAGGGGGCATTCGCGTGTAATGTAACATTATAGACTCGACTTTGAGCGTTACATTATAAACCTCCCTGACAGAAGAGCATTCGCGTACATTTAGTGTAGATTTGATACAAGGTGCGCATTGTGATGCTAGATTGTCTTCCGTCACTGATGAAATGCTCGAATCTGTAACGTTACATTACAGGTGAATGCTCGCGATGAGGGAGCGCCTGAGGTTCCTCTTCCTCTCAAGAGGCTACTACTCTGGCCCAACCACCGGTTGCTTGGACCTCGGATACTCTTTATGTGTTTTTATTTCTAAATAATATTAAGATTTTAAAAGACAAATAAAGATCAAAAAATCTATAGACAGGGAAAGATAAACAACCGTTAGGTGACACTTAGCTTTCCGTTAAATTTCGCACTATGGAAAATACGAGGTAATTAATTCAATAAACTTCAGATATCAATGGTGAATTATTCATAATATTATGTAAAATAACTTTATTGACTTTGAAACTGTAGTATTATTTTCCTTATGGAGTTACACGGAACTTAGAGGTATTGAGGTAAATCCTAGTTATCGGTCCATCAAACGTCAATGTTTTAAAATAATACAATATAGAATATAGTCGTCCTAAAGCCATGTCATCTCTTAATTATTACAATGACGCACTTCAATAGATAACAATATTTATGGTTAATGTTTGTTTAATACAGAAATAAAGGCTTTAATAGATCTAAATAATTGAAAATCCGACGGCCATATTATGTCTGCAACTATCGCATTCTTTCAGCAACGTTGCCCCACACTAGAGTCATTTCTTTGGTACTGTTCGTCGTGTCGTTTAGCTCCTTAAGTTATTAGTCGAGCTACACGATAACTGACAAATGCCACTGACACTGACACTGACTGGACAGGTCCACTCGATATTGTGTGGTTCTTTCTTCAAAATACCCTTTCAGACACTAACCTGTATTCGTCCGCGTTTGGCTTGACCATTATAATGTCTGGACTTTAGAAGAGACTGTGACCTCTGAGTTTATTTCAGCCGTTTCTTCTCAGAGTAGTCAGGTAGGAAACACTACATAGCCTCTCCTTTTTTATGACAAGTATAACCTACTTGCAAGTTGCAAGTTTCAAGAATATCGTACAATTTCAGTGCATGGGTTTTGATGTATGGAAAGTGTCAGTTGTAATCAAACACAGGTAAATTCATTCAGAATTTCCTGCGTAGTTATATATATCAGGAAAATGAAAAGTTTGCAATGATTTAATTACTATGCAATGCTAAGTGCATTGCGCAGTTTTAAATCATCGAAAACTCGCACTTATCAGGTTTTTGTTTTCAATCCAAAAGAATTACCATGTAATTTTTTTTAATGTAAACGTTTATTTATTTAAGCTTGCCTAGGTTTTTTATTTATTTTATTTAAACACACATACAACTATCATCACAGGCTTAACCTAATACAGTAGTGTAGTTATAGTTATTATGAGTATATAGGTATCATAATATTCTAAATAGAAGCTACAATACAAAATGCAGCCCGTGTGAATTCACTCAAAGTGCAATGGAAACAGTCAATCCGTTGTGACACCATGTTGAGCGCTCGCGTCAGCGGCGCGTGCTGCAGCAGCCACCATAATCTCATAAATCTATTTTAACCATAATCTCGTCTGATCGTTAGCGATAATGTGGTCCATGGTGAAGCACGGTTGCTTAAAAGTAACCTATTCATTCTTGACTTAAAAACCCAAGGTTAAAGCTATCAGGATATACGTACACCAATACAACCGCCTCTGGCTAGACACCAATACAGTACCAGAATCGCAACCAAAATCAATTTTTTTTCGCCTAGAAATAACAAAAAAATGCTCATCTCTTGCTCAACCCTGATTGAAATATAACCCTCTACGGTCATTTTAACCATCCGTTTATAATGGCCATCAACCCTTAGAAGTCAAAATGGGACACGCGCGCTCCATGGGAACCGAGGGTGCGAAGAAAAATCACGAGGGGTTGACACCCTAACCGCTAACATATGGACGTTTAGACCCCGAGCGATTATAGGGTTGGAGGACAATTTGTTAATGTTTCTAGTTTTTTGATAGGACTTTTGAAAATTTTTCTTTTTTTAATTTTAGGCAGTGACGCGTCGCGGGACTGTGTCATCAGTACCTTTAGCACGAGTTTTCAGTATTTAAGACGTAAAGTAAACCGGAACTTTGACAATTTCAAAGTGACAATTTTCAAGGAAAAAATTAGTTCCTTCTTCGCACACCAGAGGCGCTGTTCCATTTTTTCATACAAGTCATCATCTTCCTGCCCTTATCCCAGTTTACTTGGGGTCGGCGCAATACGTTTTCTTCTTCCATTCTCCCCTATCAAACGTCACCGAATCATTTACTCCTTTTTCATTCATATCATCATTTTTTCATACAAGTAACGCTGAAAATACTGGAAAGATTCTGTAAATTAAAAGAGTGAAAACTCGTGCTAAGGGTACAAGTATCTTTGATTCTGGAACGTAAAGGACTATTGAAGGACACTATATCTGGTGGCAGAAACAAAATGACTAATGAAATGACTCTTTTTTTTGTAATTGTTAGTCGTAAGTTATGATTATGAACGTTCAAAAATAATAAATGTTAAGTAAGTAAATCATCACTTTATTAAAATATTTAGACTAAAACTATTTATAGAAAAAAACACTTTAAATGAATTCAAAGAAGTAAATGATGACAATAATTTACGTAAAATACCATATTTAATTTATTATAGGCGGTAATTTTGAATATATTTACATATAAAACGTAGATTATGACCATAGATCATATTACCATATTCATAGACAATCCTGTTATTTTTATTATATTTAGAGATATTGACACCTGATATTTTTTTGCTACTGTAACTACTTTTAAGATGTCTGTATACCTAATATACGAGATTTATGAAACCATCCATCCATCCAAACATTCACATTTATAATACTAGATTTTACCAACGGCTTCGTTCGCTACAACTCGTAATTTATCCCACAGGAAGATAAAATCGGAATAAAACTATCCTATGTGTTAAATTCTATGTATCATTTAGTAGTTGTTTTTCTTTTTCATCCAAAACCATTCAGTAGTTTTTGCGTGAAAGAGTTACTAACACACATACATACCTACTTGCTCATCAATCTCTCTAATTTATTATAGTACTAGCGACCCGCCCCCGCTCCGCACGGTTGCAATTTCTACTATAGTAATACATAAAAACCTTCCTCTTGAATCACTCTATCTATTTTTAAAAAAAAAACCGTATCAAAATCCGTTGCGTAGTTTTAAAGATATAAGCATACAAGGGGACAGGAAGCGGGAAGCGACTTTGTATTATACTAAGTAAAAAGTAACATTAGGTACTTGAATCATTGAGCTATTATTACTACAAAGACGACACCACGTATCACAACTATGTCCCATCCAGGATGAGTGCGCGCGCCTATGTTCATTCTGTTGTTTGACAGCTCTGTGGCGTGCTCTAGGCGCGTGCTCTCATCCTGGATAGGACACAGTGGTGATGCGTGCTGTCGTCTCTGTAGTAACAATAGCTCAATGGCTTGAATAAAAAAATTCACGAGGACATTCCACAGCAAAACGATCATGAATCGTAGTGAAGTCACTCAATTAAGAAATATCGATAATTTATCGATAGTTGCAATAATTTTAGAACAGTCAATATCGCGTAACACGCTGATAACGTTATCAGTCATATCTGATGTGTTCTAGCAATATACCAGCAATTGCTGGTTATTGATAAAAAATATTACACATTCCTTTACTTAATAAGTATTTTTAATTGTTTTTTTTTTCTTGTTGTAAATCACTTTTTTTTTAATTATAATTTAAAAAAAAGTGATTTGATTTGATGATATATCATATAAGGTGTGTAGGATCTCTTACACGACGACGCATAAACAATATCTACGTATTTAGGCTACGTATTTATCCACAAAGAAATAATAATAATAAAACAATACTTATGTTTTTGTCTAACAAAATCTAACTAGTCCGTTATATCATCAAAAAATATTCGTCCTGTATTTTTCTTTTTTTGCGTCATCCAAAATTGAGAAAGATCTAATTTTAAAAGAAACTTTTAAAATTGCGCAAGCGCATGGACGCCGTCGAAGCCGGCCCAAGAAGAGATGACGAGACTACCATAGCGCTATACCACGGTTTGACGTCGGCCCAAGATAAGAGATCAAGGGAGGAATTGAGGGTAGCTTTTGCCTAGCAGTGAGATAGAAAATAAAAATAGAATTTAATGACACTTTTCACATAGTAAAAGTGCATTGACACACATCAGTCACGTCACGTGACCGAATGAAACTTGTATGGAAATATGCCTGACCGATGACTGATAGATCACGTGCGTGACTGACGTGGGGTATTATAGGAGTGTAGATACATTTTGTTTTTTAAACCGGGCTGGTGAAGTGACGTGACGGTGGCAGACAACGACGCTATATTACTAGACTCCTAATAAAAGGCGACCGATGTCTGTCAACCCATTAGGCAAAAAAGTCTTATATCCGTCTTATTTCGACCACTCCTGTGAGCCGTAAACATACCTTGCGACAGAACAGAGCTTGAGTTAGCCAATCACAACGCAGTACACCGTCCCCCTCGCTTACGTAATACCTCAGCGAGTCGACAGAATAGTTTTTGTTCCTTAGATCGTGCATGCGGAGTCTAGTAATGTATCGTCGTCAGTGACGGATTAAGAGTACTTGATGCCCTAAGCAATTGAAGCCTTGGTGCCCCCCTATCCACAGGTTTTTTTTTCGTGATTAATTACATCAAAATAAGGTTGTCCCGCCCAAGCAGGGACAGGAGAGACTGTCAGACGTGTACTGACTAAAGTCCACGATGATTCTTCAATAGCCCTTTACGTTCCAGGATTACGGTTAGCTACTTGATGAGATAGTCCCGCGACCACGGCAGTCTTTTCCCTCCAAAGGGAGGCACAGTCAGTTTTGCTGACAGCTCTTTGAGGTGCGTGTAGAACACGACATGCCGTCGACCTAGGCTGGAACAGTCTATGATCGGTTCCTAGCCATCCGTATGACTGCGCCTACGGTGGCCTGAAATCACCTCGCGACGTCCGTTGCCGTGAGCGTCTCCCATCTATCCACAGTACTGTCTGCCTTTTTTTTTTTCTAATATTCATTAGTCATAAGGAAAGTATATTTAGGGAAGAACTTCGCTCAGTAGATAAAACAGAACCTAGGGATAAGCAAGAGCGAGCGAAGCGAGCTCGTTTTTTTTTTGCACCTTTTTGTATATGCATTAAATAAGGTAACCAAGCCTATGCACGATAGAATAGCGAGCGAAGCGAGCTAGAAAATTTAAGCAGTTTCAGTAAGTTTTTGGTGACGTGAGAGTGAGACGTGATGCCCACGGGGGGCACCAGAAGAAGCACAATAAAATCCGTTCCAAGGATTTTTTTGTGCATCTTCTGGTGCCCCCCCAGACGTGATGCCCTAGGCAATTGCTTAATTTGATTAAGGGTTAATCCGTCACTGATCGTCGTTGGTGGCAGATGAGGGTGAAAGCACCTGATAAGCACTTTTCACACCATCAATTAATATATTTCCTCAACAATTTTGCACGGTATGACACAACTATTTTACTTACATTCAAAACAAAATCTTGTCAAGGAAAACTAAGTTTATTATTTACTTAATGTAATAACCGTTACAGTCACGTAAATGATAGACTTTAGTGTGTCATATGTGGGATTTCACCAATCAAAAATCGAACCGGTAAGTGTTGTTGAATTAATTGGCATAGACGAACGGTAAAATTAAATATGCAAATTAATGTTCGCGAATCACAAAACGATTGTTAAGCTATTTATGCCGGTCGAGTTTTAGCTATACCTACTTTAAGTTAGTTTTTTTCCACAAAAATAGCCAATCGGCACAAACCGAATGACCGGAACAGTACCCTTAGCACGAGTTTTCAGTATTTGAGACGTAAAGTAAACTGGAACTTTGACACTTTCAAATTGACAATTTTCAAGGAATTAATTAGTTCCTTCTTCGCACACCAGAGGCGCTGTTCCATTTTTTTATACAAGAAACGCTGTAAATACTGGAAGACTCTATAAAGTAAAAGAGTGAAAACTCGTGCTAGGGGTACAGTTTTGTTTATTTGTTTTTATTAGATATTATACTGCTGAACAATGAATACTGGCCCGCTTTTGAGTATAACAACTCTTACGAAGGTTACAGCTTATTATCAACCGAATATGACTTTGGCTGACTTTGACTTCGGCCGTTATTAATTGCTTTCGGTACAGTAAACCCTTTCGTACACTAGGCGACGCCAGTCTCCGATACCATACGACTTTGGCATCCATTGACGCATGCCTGTGTACGAACCTCCACGGTTTTATATTGCGATAGCCACCTGGACACCAAAGTCTTAAGGTATCGAAGTCTTGCGTTGCGTTCTGTGCGAAGGGTCTAAAGGCCATTGACAATGTCAACAAATATTGCCGATGGCCCTAACTGTACCGGCTGTTTTAAGTAAACTTGAGTCGCTAATTCGATCGCAAAGCAGTTCCTTAATCGCTTAATAATAATAATATATTATACTTATTATATTATTATTATTAAGCGATTAAGGAAGAAACATATTTATCGCGTTAATTAATATTAATTTCGAAAGTTCCGTGGCGCCATCTATTTATCATTAGAAAGTTATTGTTATTTTCTTTAAGAATATTGCTTGTTACAGGATGTTACCCAATGCCTGTTTCTGAGCACCTGACGACGACAACATAGTATACAGGGTGGAATTTGGAATGCCACCTTTCACCACACCAGGGTGGAATTTGGAGGGAAAGTACTTTTAATACTGCTGATAGTAAATTTTACTCAAAGGAAACATTCCTTTATTTTTGTATAGAAAGCAAACTGCATTCAAAGATTTTCGAAAATTCTCTTCTCCTACACCCGGGAATCGAACCGGCTAAAATCTGAAAAAAATATACCCTGTACTTTTATTGCATCGATCGTTAGGGTCAATTGAAGACATGAGTTGATGAAGGTGATATGTCACTGATTCATAATTTATCAGGAGCAAGGTTTAAAGTTCTCATTATTAATTTGTGGATATTTGTTTAAATGAGTTACTTTTGGTTAGTAATACTGGACTATATACTCAATAATGTTGTGTATTTTATTGAAAGATCAAAATGCGTGTAGGGACATAGCATCTTCATTTATGCTATAAAGTAAAAAAATCACAGAATGTTACATATCACCTTCATCCACTCATGTCTTCAATTATAAGGATGAAATCTCTCTAACAAACAAGCGCAATTATGAGAAATAATGTAGTGTTAGTCCACGTGTACGAAGGTCATTTAAACACTGTCAAGTATATTGAAATAAAAAAAAAACAAAATCTCAAACAAAATCAAAAGAAACGAGTTAAATGGTTTCCCCGAGGAAGTGCGAAACCAAATAATAAAAGTACAGGGTATAATTTTATCAGATTTTACTTTTTAGCCGGTTCGATTCCCGGGTGTGGGAGAAAAGAATTTTCGGCTCTTTTCCCGACTATTTGCCCGACTTTCCCGACTAGTCATTACTTACAATTTTACTGAAAACAAGAATGACCTGGATCTTAATCATATTCACATAGGAAAATGACGCAGTCTGAATCATTTTGAGTCGTTCGTCGTAGTTTATCTAATTATATAGTATATACGGAGAAAAAATAATAAAATATATTCTTTGAATGGTCCCCTATCTTTGTGTAAAATTCCACGTTGAATGGGAATAAGGAAAAAACTTGCATAGGAAAAAAATATACCTTCATCGTCAACCTAGCTTTAATTGACCGCAGTAACGATAGAAAAAATGTTTGTCATTGACCACATAGTATATCAATCTTCAATAGGCAACGACGATATATTACTAGACTCCTAATAACAGGCGACCGATGTCTGTCAACACATTAGGCAAAAAAGTCTTATATCCGTCTTATTTCGACCACTCCTGTGAGCCGTAAGCATACCTTGAGACAGAACAGACCTTGAGTTAGCCAATCACAACGCAGTACCCCGTCCCCCTCGCTTACGTAGTACCTCAGCGAGTTGGGAGAATAGTTTTTGTTCCTTAGATCGTGCATGCGGAGTCTAATAAAAAATCGTCGTTGTCAATAGGTAACCTGTAGCATAACATTAAGACTATAATGTTCCCACTGCTGGGACACAGGCCTCCTCTCTGTGAGAAATATTGGGCTGTAATTCACAAACCACTTTGGTAGATGTCACCTGTCCTAAAACTGACCAATGACCAGGAAATCCAAGAATACTAAGAACTAAGTCCTTCTCAAGAATTAACACACCTCATTTTGTTTCCAGTCTTTAAAATAAACACGTCATGATATACCTGGTCATTATCCGATGACCATATTGCCTATAGAATAAATCTTTACATAGTAAATCATAGAATGCATAACAATTAATTTACAGCTATTTTTCGAATATTTAGACACCCTTTTTTTACTCATCTATAGATATAAAGTCCGCTGAAACATACATAAAAATTCCAAAGAAAACTTCGAACCAACAAACCCAGTACCGTCCGCGTCGGCCAATAATTTCCTCCAACCATCAACCCATTTCAAGATGCGCGCGGAAATCATAAGTTTAGCCTTACATAAATCTGTTCACATATATGTACGATTGTCTGTTAACATACAGGGGTATTAGCAGTCCACCTGACTGAAATTATACCGGGCGGCACGCTCAAAGGCTTATTGTGCGTCACTTTTACGCAAATGACGGCGGTGCGCAGGCGCAGATTCAGAAATTGTGACAGAATTACGCAGCGCCCACTGTCTCGGTTCCTGGTTCATTGTTTTTTAAGGATGGGAAGATGTGGGGATAAGGGTTTTGTGTAAGACTAGTTGATACCAACGGCTTTGCCTGTGTTTGCCTTGTAAATTATCGAGCGAGAATGTAATACGGAGTTACAAAGTATTCTATGGGATAATCTAGGTTAAACGCCATGTTTTGTTTTAGGTAGTAAACTCGTCATCACAAATGTGTCCTCCCGTCCTTTGTGAAGCAAAAAAGACGGTAAGATTAATACTCACTAAAATACACCATATTCTTTCTTCTGTTACGTTCCAGGGTCAGTCCCGCGACCCCGGCAAACTTTTGGCTCTATGCTCTTTATTTTGCTGACAGATTTTAAAGTGCGCGTGGAAACTCGACGTGCCGATGACCTGGGCATGGTACTTGATTGGTCCACGAGCTACCCGATGTCTACATTAATTAACTCTGATGTGACACTAGCAACATCAAAGATGCATGCATGCAGCTACCTCATCATTTATTATTAAGAACTGTATACTGTATACCACTCATATGACTGGCTTGTTGGTCTAGTGGTTAGTGACCCTGACTGCTATGCCGGGGGTCGTGGGTTCGATTCCCACCCAGGAGAAATGTTTGTGTGATGAGCATGATCATTAAAATTTGTTCTGTGTCTGGGTGTAATATATCTACAATATTGTATTTAGAAATATATAAGTATGTTTATCAGTTGTCTAGTACCCATAACACAAGAACTGCTTAGCTTGGGACTAGATGGCGTTGTGTGATAGTTGTAGAATCTTCTTCTTCTTCCTGCCCTTATCCCATTTTACTTGGGGTCGGCGCAACACGTTTCTTTCTTCCATTCTCCCCTATCACAAGTCATAGTATCATTTACTCCTTTTTCTTTCATATCCTTATTTATACCATCCATCCATCTTTTCTTTGGCCTTCCTCTTCCTCTCCATCCATCAATATTCATACTCATCACTCTCTTAGTCACATGAGTGTCATCCCTCCTCATCACATGTCCATACCAAGATAGACGATTCCCTTTCACTTTTTCTATAATTTGTGTGGAATATTTATTTTATTTATTTATACTTATATGTTTTTATAAATAAATATATCTTTACCGGAGAAGATTGCTTTCAAAACTACAACCAAGAATTTACAAAGCATAGCATCACAAGTAAACGATCTCACTAAAGTCCACTACAAATTCATGTTTCAATCCCACATACCGAGGGGCTGGGCTGATAACAAGATGTAATTGGTACATGTAATAGAGATTGTATAGAGCAGTGATATCTTCAAGTGGTTTGCCATCGGCACTCCAGTTTAATGGCACCGATAAGCATTGGGCCACTCTTGAAGCATGTTAGGGGCTAGTTGTGACGGCTGAGTATAAATAAAGTTGGCTATTTTTAGACGGAATGCTGAATATTTGTATTACAGTGTGTGCTGGCGAAATGGGTGTTATGTTTACCTATTTATAATTCATATCCACTTGCTGTTTTCAGCGGCTTCACCCACTGAAAATCGGAATTATCCCTCGGGTATATCGAAACTAGAGCAGTGGTGGCCCAGTGGTATCGGTCCCGACTTACGAGTTGTAGGTCGTGGGTTCGAACCCAGCTTGGCACATTACTTTGTGTAATTTATTTCATCACCACTGCTCTCAAAACGGTAAAGGAAAACATCGTGAGGAAACCGGCATATCCTAGAACCATCAAATTCGAAGACATGTGACATCTGCCAATCCGCACTGGGCCCGCGTGGTGGATTATGGCCCACTCCCTCTAACAAGAGAGGAGGCCTGTGTCCCAGCAGTGGGAACGTTATAGGCTGATGATGATGATGATATCGAAACTATCTTATGTGTTAATCCAGTATCTTATGTGGTTAGTCCAGAATATTAAACTATCTGTGTACCATATTTCATCCAATTCCGTTCAATGGTTTTGTTGTGAAAGAAAGAAACAAACATCCATCCATCCAAACAAACTTTAACAATTATAATACTAGTAGGATTAGTAGGAAGTAGGATTAGGTTATGCCTGTGGTATTTGCCGTGTGTATGTCGAAAATCATTCTACGGGATCGTAATATCGGCATAAAAGGTCCTGTGAAATATGTTTCTTAAAAAAAGGACCAATTAAAAAAACCTCTAAATCTACATGCGTACAATATTGTATTTAAGTTATTCAAAACGTTGTCCGACACTTATAATAATTTCTGCTGTATTGAAGCTTGAGTTTGTTTTAAAAATATTTGAAAATGCTCAGATCTTTAATCTGAGTGAATAAGTGGTTTTTTTAACTGCTCCGCACTAGAAATTTCTCCTGTGCCGTGGGTGCGTTTACAAACATAGAAACTCACATACACAAATAGCCAGACCTGAATCAACTACTTGTTGGTCATACAAATATATTTGTTTGGAGTGGGAATTGAAACTGCAACACTCAAATTAGGATTCAGTCACTCAACTACTCGGTCAATGTATGTCTGTTTGTAATTTTAAAACCAACAACACAATGAATTGAGAAGTTTTTCAATATCATCATCACATCTAAAGTTCCATCTTAAAGAATTACATCACAGTAATCACACAAAAAACTGCTAAAATTATATCATTTATCATAATAATTAGAATGTGTTATCTGTAAGAGCAAAAGTCAAAGTATACTTTCAAACGTATACATAAATTATCAGAGTTTTATGAAAGGTGTATTGTGATTGACTTGATCCGGGTTTGTTTAAAACAAAAATATATAAAATATTACATGAATGTTTTCTCTTTTTTTTTTCCTGTATATATTATTAGTAGGCTTTTATTTATAGTTTGTAAATTAAATTGAAAAAAAACATAGGTACATTATAGGTAGGTACATACATTACACAGAGATAAATAACATTCTTCTTAAAACATAATTTTTATGCAACTTAAACAGCCTTATTACAAAAACTTAAACATCTGTTGAAGACTTGTCTAAAAAAAGTGTGACTGTAAAACGGACCTTATTTCAACGTCATAATCTGACATTTTTGTTACAAACCTTCGAAAGACGTTTAAAAGTTTTTGTGGTACCACGGTTATAGTTTAAAATTGTAACAAACTTGCAGTATTTTAATTGACATTTCATTTCGCGCTTTTACTCCGAAAACTTTTTCCTAATAATTTAAAAAAAAAATCTTTAAAATTTTATTGTAACACTATTTTTCGAAAATATTCTACTGGCTTTTTAGACCAATGTATCCTTCTTATGTGTTGTCTTATTAAAAATGGTTTAGTCATTTCGAAAAAAGAATTGAAAACTTGTATGAAATATCATTTGACGCAAACGTTAACTAACCCTTTGTATGCAGCAGTTTTTATTTCTTCGTTGTTAACAACATTACAATTAAAGAAAGAGCTATATTTTGACACGTGCATTTACAAGTCACCTTCAAAGTACAATACTACAGTCCAGTGATGTGATAAAGATTACAACTTACAACAACTGTCAGTTTTTAATATAAAAATAACGATCAAATCTGCGTTGACATTGCGAATGATAACAGGTCACAGAAGATACCTTTATCAGTTGTACATTAATCATTTACTTTCTACTACAGTCAGCCGCAGAATAGCGACTGCTATTTGACAAGTCTTATGTGAACTGGACCCATCCAAGATGGACCCGCGGGATAACTTTAACCCACCAACTGGACTGGACTGGACCAATTACCTAATTTATGCTACTCTGTTCTAATACTTAATTTAGGCTGTAGGTCCAAAGAAGAGTAAAATCGAATCTTTTAGTGTTAGGATTTCAAATTTCTTGAGAATTACCGTAATTGAATTAACTTTTATTATTATTTTATTTATTTAGTCACTTTAAGCATACTAATATACCAACAGGCTAGACTCAAGGCGATATTGTAGTAAATTATTATATTTTGACAAGCCTGGTCGCGGGACTTATCTCATTACCGTGACCCCGAAACGTAAAGGGCTATTGAAGGACACCGTGGATTTTAGTCAGTACGAATCTGATAGTAAGGGGTGGGAGGACTCAATTGGTGATTTTGCCATGTAAAAAAAACCGGACTGTATCCACTCACTAGTACGTACTAGATTTTTTTAGGTCCAGTTCACCAAAAATAAAGAAAATAAAGCGGGTCCATAACCGAGCGGGTCCATTTGACAAAATACTCAATTTGACATTGACAGAGCCTTAACTCTTTGCTTTAAGGGTTGTTTTTGTAGAGCTAGCGTGAATTGATATGATGTTGACTGTAGTTACAAGTAATTGCTATAAAATATTATAAACATTACACCACTGGTTATTGTTTGTTATTTTTCGTTGTGATTGTCTATCTGTGTTCTCTAGGATGTATGTTTGACGTCAAGAAATATAGATATACATAATTTATTTCGTATCTGGAATTATAAAACTTTCACCTTTTTTCAAATTTTATTTTCATTCAAGCTCAGATTGCACTGGGCCCATGTTAATAATAAATAAATAAATAACAACGAACACCTTTCGAGGCTCTCCTTAGGGCCTGATTCAGAAGGCAGTACTTCTTGATACGGCTCGTATTGTGAGGAGGTTCCTGTCTCTGGAACCCTAACCACCGGTGGACCCTGCTCCCACGCCGCGCCGGCGGACAACTATTTTTATATTTTTAAATGTTTTTATTTTTTTTTGTTTTCATAAAATATTTAAAAATGTAAACATATGGTAAAGGAAAAATAAACGAAATAAATAAAATTCGTTTATTTCAGACTACATAATGCCCATAATTTTGTTAGTAACAATGTCACTTAAAAATATGCTAGTAGCAAATGGCAATGGTTAATATAGTATAATTTTAAGATAAAAAAATAATATTACTAGCACTTCGCACACCCATTATTAATTTAATTTAATTGAAACTTTATGGCCCAGTCTGATAGACAGCAGGGTTCCAAAAATTCTATTGTAGTAGAATCATGAAATGAATTGCGATATAATTCATGAAATGGAATCATTGCATAGGACATGTAGAAAAACAAATAGTTATTAATAATTATACTTATTTTATTGTTCTGTGTTGGTAAAATCATCAAATCATTCTTCCCGGTCGTCAGATTCTTACTGACTAAAACTCTATCCTGTTCCATCGGTTGTCCTTTTTGTTCCTAGGCTGCGGTGGCTATCCCATATATCTTCCACGTTCAAATGCAAGCGTTTAGGAATAAAATTCAACTGATGGTCAAAAGCAATCCAAAGTAATTTTTCTTATAATGTTTCATCGACTTCTAACGATTGAGAAGAAATAAAACTTTCCATAAAAACTCATTTCATACTTTATCAGGTAATAAATACATCAATTACAAGAACTGTTTTATATTCATAAAATTAACTAAGTATGTAATAAATATAACAAAATTAATGTAACTTTAAATTTTATATTACCTTGTATCTTAAAACATGATTAATTGAAGTAGTATTTTGAAACTATAAAAACAATTTCTTGTCTTATTTTATAGTGCAACAAAAAAGGTTTTTAATTATATGTTGAATGACTCAATTAGTCATTTTAATTAGTGGCCTAAGTAATAGATTTTGTTACTTCATTATATGTCTATAATAATTTATTAAAAGAAATACAAATTAATTTCAGGTTTGAAATGCGATGTTTGGATGGATTTTTGTAATTCAATCATGTATGTCGGAACGGCTGAACGAATGGTGATGAAATTTAGCTCAGAGATAGGGTAGTTTACACACATAATGCTATTTCAAATCAAAATCAAATCATTTTATTTATGTAACATAGATAGGAAATTCAGTTCTTAAAGTCATTATACAATGTGTAACGTTAATAGCGCACAACCTCTCGTGGTGTAACTCAGCCCATGTTACTGAACAATGTTTGTTCTAAGACTATTGGAAAATCGCAAAAAAAATGCTTTTTCATACAAAATGAGGAATTGATCGGGTCTATCAGTATGAAAAATCATTTTTTTTTGCGAATTTCCAAATGTCTTAGAACAAACATTGTTCGCTAGGGCGCTATGTTATCCCAAGAGGCGTACAAATATGGTTTCATGCGAACTGTGACAAGAGAAAAGATATATTTATAATGCAAAAGCTAAAATTTGTAGGTATATCACAAATGTATAAAAACCATAGTATAACATTTAACCGGGGTATAACGTCCGCGTGGGAAAATAACGTATTAAACGCAGGTGAAGCTGTTGATTTTACATAATTTTGTAGGTATTTCGATTTATAGAAGTGTTTGTATTAAAATATATAATAATATATTTCCTTCGAAAAGCGAAGATGCTTTTTCATGAACTAGATTTTTTTAAATAAATTAATTTAAAGCTTGCAATAAAATATACATTTAATGATAAAAAACAGTCCAGCTTTTCCCACTTAAATTTTATGACTGTCAATAAATAAATATTTATCGAATCATTTAAATGAACAACTCAATGATATTTATTAGATTTCTAGAAGTCTTTAAAAACGTGAATAATTTAAAAATTATAATCAAAATCACTGAAAACACGACTATACCTATTATATTTTTTGTCTGACAAATAAAAATCACCAAATTTATTAAGCAATTCTTGAGAAACTCGTACAAAAACCGATCAACATTAATACACTTCACTTTTCTCATACCCCCTTTAATCCCTTCCAAAAACCCCTTTACCACCCCTATCATAATAAATAATTTATAACAGTATAGTATGGAAGTTTGGGTAAGTAGTAGTAAAGGCATCCATTCAGCAAGAATTCTAAGGTTCTCTTCCCGGGTCATGCAAAATATTATTGGTTCTTTCTTTTAAGAATTTCCCAGTAATAGCCATGATTTTTCATGGTTGATGGTAATCGGGCATAATTTGGGACTTATAGGAACGTAACTGGCGAAATGTTGAAATGAAGGTGGTTGGCGCAGTGGTCAAACGATTGACTACAGTTCTGTGTCGTGGTTTCGAGACCCGCATGGAAGAAATATTTTTATGATCCACGAGTCTCTGGGTTTGGCTGTGTATGTGAGTGAGTTAAAATTTTTATAAACGCATCCACGGCACAGGAGAAATACCAAGTAAGGAATGATTTGTTAAAAATAAAAACTGACTTCATAGAAACTTTGTTTTTTTTCAGCCACTAAACAGAGCGACGTAAAATTGAAATTTCATATAAATAAGTATTATTAATTACAGAATATAAATAATATGAAAACAGAAGAAAATAGAGGTGTGGGGCCCATTTTTTTAATGTTGAAAAAGTGTAGTTCTGCCTAACCCCCCCGGGATTTAAGCCGTGATATTATATTATGTTCCACAGAAAGTAATTACAGTTATAAGTTAAAGTTATCGTCAACCAGTGATAAGTAAACAATCAAAGAATATTAATACAAAGATAACAGTTTAACGAACTTTCGTGCTCTTCGATCCAAGCGTAGAACAAAAAATAATTATACCTATACGCCTTACGTTACGGTTAAACTGGTAGATTAGTCATTATCTATAATTGCTGGCTCGATAAAAGATCAGAGTGGTTCTTTTTATTTTTTCTTGCAAAAAGGTATAATGTGTTTTTTTTTTCAGTCGCTGCTATGTTTATGAATAATTTGAATTTAGAATCGAGAATGGAAATGGGATGTTTTGTCAAAATAACCGATGAAATATGTTTTTTTTTGTTTTCAAAGTTATTTTTTTTATTAATAGATACAGAATTTCAAAAGAGTTTGTCGTTAAGATAATGTCTTAAAAACGAATAAGCTCATCTTTTTACAAAGAAATAACAAAAATGGGTTTAGAATATTATGGAAGTCATTTTCATAAGAACTACCTACGTTTATTTCATTTCTGTGTGTTTTCGATAAACAGTTAGATATAAAGATTGTCTAAAATAAAAGTCCAAAGAAAACGCAAAGAATTTAGACTTAACACTAAACAACTATAAACCAATTTATTTGTATTTACGAAAATAACGTATTGAAATACCTCAAATAACAGATTTAGAATTGTTGTTTAATTCAATGTACTATATATAACAATTCTTATATGGAAATATAAGGATAAAACTATTAGTTATTTCAAATGATAATAATTCTTTGTAGTTAGCATAAAGTGTGTTTTGTATAACTTTGGGGCTATTTACTGTTTACGATTTCCTTCTAGTTAAAACAATTCGGTAATAAGAGTTCAATTTTAATATCATTTGCAATTTCTTCAAAATTTAAAATACAATTACTTATAACAATACTAAGAAATATGTAGTTATAAAATAGCGTTTGCTTAACATTAACATCTCAAAGTGACAAACTGAATTGACCAATGTTTAACTGTTAGCACCTGATAAATGCTATAATCTACATTCTTATTTACTTCAGAAAGTTATTAAATACAATCTTAATACAAGAACACTATGAAACAAAACTGATAAACAAAAATAAATAATTAGTTGACAATTTACCAGACATTACATAGGTACTCTATCTAGAAGTTTTACATAATTGAAACCTTCAAGAACACCACTTTTGTAAGTCTTAAAGTATATTTCACATACAAAAACTTCCTGAAAACATCACGTGCAAAGAACTTTCAAAAGTTCGCCAACTAAAAGAATTGCAAATAAACTGATAATGCGACCAACAAACAATAAAATCAGACATTACAAATAATTGCTAGACTTTCTAAAAAAAAAAAAAAAGAAAACAAATAACGAACGCGCCAAAACAAATTCAGATGCCAAAACTTGAAAAAAGAACCAAGTCTAAGTTTTTTTTTTTTTGTTGTTTTTGGAGGAACTGAAAATGGTGATTTCAACTTACGTTTCAGCGGTTTCGGGTTGCTCTGCTTCCTTCGTGACATGACCTAGCACGGGGCTCCAGCGATTCCCAACATGACACAAACACTCACTACACACGATACTAGTTTGTTTGCACTGACACGCGACCGGCTCCGTCGAAGGTCGGAACGCAACTGAATCGGAGGCGTTTTCAAGCACGTTGGTGCCAATTCGCGAGACTCTCGAGGGCTGGGTTTGGCGCCGCCCCCTTTTATCCCCCCCCCGTCTCCCCCCGCCTCTCTGTACTGAAGACCCGTAGAGTAGATGTTTGCTGAAACTTTTTTTTGAGTTTTGTATTTTTTTTATTTAATTGTAGAACTATTATTGCTTATGGTTATGAGGAAGTCATTTCATAAAAACATCACGCTTGTACTTTCCTTAAGGATTAAGCAGAGAGTTACTAAGTCACGGGATTGTCTCAACAGATAACAGAGACCCTGGAACGTAAAGGGCTATTGAAGGAATACCGTGGATTTGAATCAGTTCGAGCTTCACAGTCTCTTCTGCTCTACCTTGGGCTATTCTATTTTACTAAGCTAAATAAAGGGTGTTCGCGGGATTTATCGAATTACCGTGACCCTGGAACGTAAAGGGCTATTGAAGGAACACCGTGGATTTTTGTCAGTCCGAGCCTGACAGTCTTTTCTGCTCTACCTTGGGCTACTATATTTTACTAAGCTAAATAAAGGATGGTCGCGAGACTTATCGAATTACCGTGACCCTGGAACGTAAGGGCTATTGAAGGACACCGTGGATTTTAGTCAGTACAAGTCTGACAGTCCTTGCCGTTCTGCCCTGGGTGGTGCCCTGGGTAAGGAATCATTTGATGATTTTACCGCGAAAAAAAAGAAAGCTAAATAAAGGGTATTAAGACACAAGCCTCTAGTAAATAATAAGAGGATGTTGTATTACTGTTAACTGGGTACATAATTATCCTGACTATGAACTTCTTTTTATAAAAAGAAAAGTGTTCTAACATTTTAAGAACAATTCAATAATAGATTTTCAGACCTAGGAATCGAACCTAAGAGCTCACGAACGTAAAACAGAAAATAGTAGAACATCCAAACTAATATTGCTTCTAATAACTGCAGATAAGTTTGTTTGTTACCTTTTCACACCCAAAGCATTGAGCCGAGACGAACATACTATACCTTTCATCCCAATTTAAATATAGTTCCTTCAATACCCTTTAAGTTCCAGGGTCACGGTTAGTTACCTGATAAGACAGTCCCACATTCCAGGCAGGTTTTGACCTTCTAAGGGGAAAACAATACTACATACTCGTAGGTGCGTGCGAATATTTGTATGATCTACAAGTAAGATCCTGGTCTGGGTGTTTATGTATGTGAATAAAAAATAAAATATCAATAAAAACAAAAATTATTTTATTTTTTTATAGTTTCTATGTTTGTAAACTCACCCACGACACAGGAGAAGTTCCTGGTGTGAGGCAAGTTTTTTTTTTTAATGTAAAATTCCAGGATGCAAACGTTCATTCAAAACCGCTCAGTACTGTAAGCTATTAAAGAAATGGATTTGGACGACCTGCAGGGCTATTGCGTATCTCTGTGGACAGTTCAAATGATGACACTTGCTCTGGTGACCATCAAATAGCTGTCAAAAGGGTAATTTTCTTATCATCATTTCAGCCTATGGCAGTCCACTGCTGGACTTAGGCCTCTCCCAGGGCGTCACACCCTACGCTGACCTACAAAAACAAAAAAAAACACGTATTGGCTTTTGCCTTTTCAATGAAACTGATAAATGTAAGTACTCCCCAAAATCAACTATTCTAACGCTCTACTGGCCCTCTTCAACTAAGGCTCATAACAGTCGTCGTCGGTAAAATATATAGAGGTGTCAAACCATGTAAATTCAGTTGACAACTGCTGGTCAGTGACTATCATGTTAAGCAATAGCCCTGCTGAGAATTCTTCCAAGAGGTTTTATAAGGGGAAATGGAGGAAGCCAGATCAGGTTTTGAACTCAGGAGTGCGGACCACTGTTCCAGCACTTTGACTCAAAGGCCACAGATGCAGTGCAGTTTATAATCCACAGATGCAGTGCTTACACCTTAGAACTCGTTACAATAGCGGCAAGAGGGTCGCGATGAGTTAATCTGGGTTACCGAAAATTGATAAATTCAAAACACTTATTTTATCACCGTGCGAATCTTCCGTTGTCGGTCCCACTGGTTATGAACTTATGAGTTGAACTACACGTTACTGACAAATGCATGCACTGACTGAACAGATCCACATGAATCTGTGTCATTCATTCCACAAAAGACTGTCTCAGACACCTGCATAATTCTCGTATGACCTAACCAATTGTATCTGCTATTTCTTAATTAATAGTTACCCGACCTTATCCAGCTTTTATGATGTGTAAAATAAACAATTTAATTGGCTGGGTTAAATAGGTCAGAAAAATGTCGGGCACCGATTATTGGGTTTTCCATGAGGCATTTTCCCAGTACCGTTACAAAGTCCGGATTCTTAAAATGTTCGTAATATTCCATTCCATGACAATACTCTCGCCTCTACTACATGGAACGGATAGGTACTAAATCGGCTATTTTTATTATACGCAATTAAAACATATACAATATTAAAAGTAAAACAATTTATTCATTCTAAAGTTCTACATTGCAATTTATAACTATTTATTGTAGTAACTTATTACGTCATACAGTATGTACTAAATACAAGCCAAACAAGGAAAAAAGCCTTCGTTACAGGTCGTAAAATAATTCATTCACATTGCTCGAGACTGGAAGTCTCGACGAAGTGTAAGGTCCCATACGGACGGAACGGAAGAAATAAGCCAGCCCTCTGGTCACGTAAAGTGTCGACATCTTTAAAGTTTGGTGGGCACTCGAACCCCATAGCGTGTTTCAAATACATACATAGCCACTAATTAAGCCATTTTATTAGCGCCGTTTGAGGTTTTCGACACTTGCAGCAGCCGCACCAGCACAGCACGCCGTGACTGGAAGATGGGATGGCGCAAAGGTGTCGACACATGTTGCATCCAACACCAAGGGCTTACTCAACTTCCATGGCATTATGGTAATACCATCTAGTCTCTTCATATACAGGCCTATTGGTCTAGTGGTTAACTCAGCCAATGCTACTGAACAATGTAAAAATATAAAACTTTAGGAAATTCGCGAAAATAAAAATAGTTTTTCATACTGATGGGCTCGATCAATTTCTCATTTTGTATGAAAAATATTTTTTTTTTTTGCAAATTTCTAAAAGATTAATAACAAAGATTGTTTAGTAACATGTGCTGAGTTACCCCACGAGAGGTTTTGCGCTTTTAACGTTACACGTTGTATAAGTATGTTCATCAGTTGTCTAGTATCCATAACACAAGCTCTGCTTAGCTTGGGACCAAATGGCGTTGTGTGATTGTTGTGGATATTATATTATTATTATACGGTTACGTGGCGATCTACTAGGTTCTAAAACGGCAGGCAGGGTGGCAAGAGCATGATATTATGTTGACTGCATTAATAAATTGTAAATCTAAATAATCTGTCAGGTAGAGTATAAAAAAATAATGGACATGTATTTTTTTCCTTTAAGTCAACAGCGAGTAAAGGCAACTCGCTGTCTGACCATGGACCATGCCCGGGTCGCCGGCGCGTCGTGGACCATGCGCGCCTCAAAGAGCCCTACCAAAAATGACGGGGCCCCCCAAAGCTGGTGTCGCGGGACTTATTTCTTTACCGTGACCCCGGAACATAAAGGGCTACTGATGGACACCGTGGATTTTAGTCAGTACAAGCCTGACAGTCCCTCCCGCCCTGCGCGGGGTTCGAGGACTCATTTGATGATTTTACCACGATAAAAAAAGGTCAATGAGTATTTACAAAGATTTAATGCGTGTGAAAATTCGAGAGTGGAGTCTCGTGACGTATTGGAAATTTTAAAAGTGTCGTTTTATCTATAATTTTGATTTATACGACGAAAGAAAAACACGTGTGAAATATTTGTTGAGAATCCATTTGACGAATTAATTAGATTTTTTCAGTGAATTACCTTATTTAAGCTAAACTGCCGTGCTAAGCGACCTGCACTCTTGCTGCAGAAAAGGCCATAGTGACCTAGTTAGTCCAGCAGCTATTAACCGTCCAGGTTCGAAATGTCCAACGGTTTCAAAACGTCCAATTCACAAAACGTGAGTATTTTAAAAGGTCCAATTCTTAAAATGTTAAATTCTCAAAAGGTCTTATTCCCAAAATGTCCAACTCCCAAAAAAACAGTGCATGAAAAGAAATCTCTATGCTTAAACTTACCTAAAACAGGCAAAAACAGGAAAAACAGGTTTTATTAGAACCTCATAATTATCATGCTTGTAATCCTCGAAAGGTTACAAGCAGAGGTATGAGTATCCCTCCACCCACAGGGCTGCTTTTCCACCAGAGATGCGCTATGTAGCTGTGCTGCGAGGATGTAAAAGCTGAGTTACGAAACTGTGTGACCGTTTCCACCGATGCTACGCTATGTAGCTGTGCTATGGAGATGGGTAGCTGCGCTATAGAACGCATCCTTCCATATAAAAAATACATCTTAATTGAATCCGTTTCCACCAGTGATGTGCTATGTAAACCAAAGAATGTGTTTGGTGGATATCAAACGCATCCGCAGCAACGTAGCATAGCGCATCTCTGGTGGAAAAGCAGCCTAGCCAGTCATGTTTACAACTCGTGTAGTAGGGGGACGAGCCTGTTGCCATCAAACAGGCATTAATTCAGTCCCCGTGGATGCTACTGAGAAATTCTTTATGATGAAAAATCTAACCAATGGCCCTCACTTCTGGAGGTAAACACAATTTTCTCAGAGGACTCAGAAGTCACAGTCTCTTTTAAGGTCCATACAATTTTGTATTGAATTATTTTCTAAGCAGGTGTCAAGGGCAACTCGCTGTCCGACCATGGACCATGCCCGGGTCGACGGCGCGTCGTGTTCCACGCGCGCCTCAAAGAGCGTCAGCAAAATGACGGGCCCCCCTCACAGAGGGCCAAAGCCTGCCGGGGTCGCGGGACTTATTTCCATCACCGTGACCCCGGAACATAAAGGGCTATCGAAGGATACCGTGGATTTTAGTCAGTACAAGTCTGACAGTCCTTCCCGTCCTGCCCGGGGTGGGAGGACTCAACAGATTTGAGTGGACCTGTCCAGTGCAAGCGTGTGTCAGATAACGTGTAGCTCAACTCATAACACAAGGAGCTCCACGAAACGACGAAAACTACCAAAAAAAAAACATTTGGGTAGACCGCAGAAATAACTCAAACAATATAAATAAACCGCAAAAATATGTATATGTAGATGTTTTCTTTGAAAGCTCGGCTAATATCTCTATTATATAAAAATCAATGTCCGTTAGTCTCGTAAAACTCGAGAACGGCTGGACCGATTTGACTGATTTTGGTTTTGATTTATTTTGGGAAGTCCAGAGAAGGTTTAAAAGGAGAGAAAATGTGAAAAAAATGATTCTGAAGCAGTACGAAGTTTTGCCGGGTTAGCTAGTACATGATATAAATATTATTTATAGCCTACAACCTACTTATAGCAATCAGGGACTCAAGTCTACTAATTTTATTTAACTCACATGCTATTGATATTCAATTGAGACTCAATCACGATTCCATTACGATTAGAACAAATTTGGTATTCTGCAAAAACTTCTATGTATGCTCAATAGAGTCGTAATGGAATCGTAGTGTAAGTGTAATTGACTCTCAGTTGACCGGTAAGTGTTGCCAAACAAACGTCAAATAACAGTAGAATACCGATAAAGTCCACAATCGATTTACGATTGGAACACGATTGAAGAGCAGACAGAACAGCAAATATTCTGATAGCAGTTCAATGGAATGTCACTGGAAAACCATTGGTCTAAATGTAGTTAAAACTGCTACTAAGATCCAATTGATATTCAATTGAGCCATTTGTAATTTAGCAGAATTGGGGCCCTGGTATATAGCCGCTTTCTGCAGAAAAAAAAGAGTATCACATAAACGATCCGAAGACGTCTGATTACCCTCTGCAATCGAATAAATTCTACCTCTTTATAATTTTAGTTTAGATTTAAAAAAGTTAGAATTAAGTAATAATTTCTCTAACTGAAAAGTTATATTTTCCTATGCCTTTTTTAAATTTGATTGATTAAAGCTACTATTTGTTATACTTGCACATGCCAGCATAACAGACATGACACGAATGGCAGCAAGGGCTAGGCAACAAAAAAAACTGCTCGAATTGTGCGCTCTATGGATTGTTGTTCACAGGTAGTTGTTCCGAGTCAAGGTATTAGTATTATGTGAGATTTATAAACACACCCATAGCACAGGGAAACTCCATCAGCCAAAGTATCAACTATAGGAATGGTTGTAGCTCTCATTTTTGGCAGCCATGTAGCACGTCTACGAAGAGTGCTACGCCGGCTACGAGGCTACGACTCACTAAAAGTATCTATGTTTATTCAACAATTCTGAAATTAATGATCAGTTCATGGTTTTTTTTTATGTTCATTTGTCTAAAAACCGTGGACCACGTTATTATTAGTTTTGTGAATTAAGGGAGACAGCAATATTTTTTTTCATCGTAACTATTTTATCCTTGAAAACAAAAAAAAAAAGAATTTAATAGTTAATAGTAACTATTAACTTCATTCTTTTTTTAAGGCTAGTTGAGGCTTTGAGTTAGTTTAGTTAGGCTGTCCAGTGTCCTATCCCACTGCTGGGTAAAAGTCTCCCCACCTTCCATCTGATTGCTAGGTGCCATATCCATCGCAGGCGCGAGCTTGCAGATGGCGAATAAGGCAGCTCGTTGTCCGATTAAGGACTAAGCCCGAGTCGGTGGTACGGTTTTCTCCCAATTTTAACCATGATAACCAATTTCAAATACGTTTTTAGAGGCCATTTGAAGTTCTTAAATCTGGTAATCTCACGTGTTTCCGTTACCAGTCTGTCTACGTAAATAATGTTCTGCGAGATGGCCTAGAGAAAATGATAAACGAAAATGCTCTGTAGTCTTCAGTCAACTTTATACTTTAGAGCATAAAGTTGAAAAACAATTAAAAACCAGAGTGGTTTCGTTCGTTTGTGTCGTAGTTTTTAATAGATTTTCAACTTTAACCTCTAAAGAATAAAGTCGTTTTTAAACGTTTCCCCACACTAGTAGTTTCTTCTGTGTCGTGGATGCATTTACAGAAACTCACATACACAAACACCTAGACCAGGAACAGCTATTTGTAGGTCAAACTAATTATTTGTTCCGTGCGGGAATCGAACCTGCGACACGCGCGCAGCAGCCGATCTCTCAACTACTGCACTAACCTGCCGTCCTACCAGCACGGGCCTACAGACAAGATTATATTTTTTTTTAAGATTGTGAAATTCTCAACTTAGTCCTGCTACCATGAGTGTAGCAAAAAGGATTTTATCACTAAAATCCACCCTGTTCCTTCAATTGCCCTTTGCGTTTCAGGACCACGTTTACGAGAGTCCATAGGCTCGCCCTCTAATAATGAGTATTTTTTATTAGTGGTAAAATCAAATGAATCCCAGCACCATGGATAGTGTGAAAGGGACAAACGCTATTAACTAAATGTTCACCCTATTCCTCTGGTCGTCTTATGCGTTCCAGGTCCATGGTCCCATTTAAGAAATTTTTTTTTTATACAAAGTACTGATATTTTTATTTTATACACAATTTTTTAATTATTTTTTGTGAATACGAGGATCCATGTGGGTCAACCTGTTGTTTTTTTTTATAACTATAGTGTTGTCTGACAGTTTGAGTAACATTAACGGCCTACACAAGTCCCTTCTTTGGTACTGTTCGTCGTGTCGTTGAGCTCCTTGAGTTATGAGTTGAGCTCCACGGTAACTGACAAATGCTTGCACTGACTGGACAGGTCCACTCAAATTTGTGTGGTTCTTTCCTCAAAAGACCATTTCAGACATCGACCTTCATGGTCCTCGTATAATCTTTTCTAAATTTTTATTGTCTGGACTTTAAAAGAGACTGTGACCTCTGAGTTTGTTTCGGCTGTTTCTTCTCAGAGTAGTCAGGTACGAAACACCGGCCCCTTCTAGTTTTATAAAAAGACGTGTAAAAGTGTTTATATAACCTACTTGCATAAATAAACATCATTTCATTTCATTTCATTAAGATAGTCCCACGAGCAAGCAAACAAGAACATAGATTTGTGTCCTTAAGTAGGCTCGCCCCTAATACTATGAGTCTTTTTTTTTTTTTAGCGTGGTAAAATCATCAAATGAGTCCTCCCACCAAGGGCAGGGCGGGAGGGACTGTTAGACTTGTATTGACTAAAATCCACGGTGTCCTTCAATAGCCGTTTATATACCGGGGTCACGGTGATTTGATAAGTCCCGCGACCAAAAAAACGTTCTTTACCGGACAAGAATCGAACCTCGAACTCGTGGTTCACAAGTTCATGCGACCAACCGCTAGACTATGCACTCCGCTAATACAATGAAATCTTGAAACAAAAATAATGGTGGTCTGTTTACATTTCTGACTATCCTTTCTTACGATACGAGTTTGATGTTACGATATTTACAACAAACTTCATAGAGCTTTTATGTTTATTAAGAGCTGTTATCTAATTTTCTAATAAATTATCTATCTCCCTAGACTTGAAACTGCTACGATGAAGAAAAGACTTCAACGAGCAAAATGACGCCAAACCATTTTTTTAAGCCACGAAATTGTAATTGAAGATTTTTCTACACTAATATTATAAAGGAGGAAATCAAATCAAATCATTTATTTCTTTGCAAACATGAGTGGATTTACATACAGAGAGCGCGCGAGTTGAATGCAGTCGGGGTCTGAGGTGAAGAGCCCCCCGCTACCCGCACGCCCCACCTCACGCGCCTGCAGTGTACTACTTTGCCATCCTTGTCAACAGCACTACCGCATTCCTAAGCTCTGCATTCAACTCGCGCGCTTAGTGTAGATGTTTTGCATAAAATAAAGCTCATTCCATATTTTAATGCTATGGTCAGTCACGTCTATCAAGTGAAACGGCAAGAGGTTATTTTCGTTACGGAATTTCTTGATTCGGTTGCCGCGCTAAGAGCCCGCGATAAAAGCTACCCAATAGCATAAAAAACCTAACTAAACCATAACTCAACATTTTCCATGAGCGGACAGCGAGTTGCCCATTACTCGCCGTCCGCAATAATCCGCATGCCCGCGCGTATGGTGGCCGGCAACGACGATATATTACTAGACTCCGCATGCACGATCTAAGGAACAAAAACTATTCTTTCAACTAGCTGAGGTACTACGTAAGCAAGGGGAACGGGGTACTGCGTTGTGATTGGCTAACTCAAGGTCTTTTCTGTCTCAAGGTATGTTTACAGCTCACAGGAGTGGTCGAAATAAGACTGATATAAGACTTTTTTGCCTAATGTGTTGACAGACATCGGTGGCCGGAGATCGTCTTGCGATCCGGATAGTGACTAGTTGTGGAAAAGTTAATGCAGTACTGCATCAAGGGCTACAGTGGTATCTCCCGAAATGAAAAGAAATATGTGATTAAAAATAATTAATTGTTATAAATATATACTATTGGGTCTGCATTACTCAAATAGGAATAGCGGCGTGAAGATACGATGGTCGTGTTGTCGGACTCCTTGTGAAACTTTTCCGCAGAAAGTAAACAGTAGCGCCACCTATGCGTTTTGTAGTTAACTATGTAGTGCCATACCTACTTATCTAGTAAAAGAAACAAGCGAGTGTGCGTGTGTTGGTACTTGTTGAGTGGTTAACATTTAAGTTCATGTTCATAGCCAGCGCTGTTTAAACTACATATTTTTACTCAGTTTCTTTTCCTTATTTTAAAAAATAACTTTATTTTTTTAGAATTCACCCGCCCTGGGTCCACAATGTTCCATCAATTTTCCTTTACGTTCCAGGCTTAAGGGTTTTCTTTTTAGACAATCCCGCGACCGTCCCAAAAAGTTACTTTTATTTATTCGAATAAACACACCTACAACATAATTTTTAATACATACCTCTACACACATACAAAGTCAGCGCGTACTTTCTATATTTATAACAGCGCCATCTATAAATATGTATCCTAACTACGTTCATACCTACTCAACAAGTATCAACGCACACGCGCTACCACATTCCTTTGTTTACAACGAGTAGGTATTGAACTAGTTTACTACAAAACGCATAGATGGCGCTACTATATACTTTCTTTGGACCTACCGTATTTCCAAGCAGTGTTTGGTTACCTGGACAAATGGACAGCCTCGTTGGTGGACTCGCGGGTTCACTTAACAGCATATATCATATTTTCTATTTTTAGTAATTAACTAGTCCCACAGTCAATTGCTCAGTCTGACATTGTAATCAGTCAAGTCTATTTTTTATTGCATACATGTATCTCTCTTGTTAGATCTTTTGAAGAGAAATTATCAAATCAAAGCCTTTTTTTTAATCCTTTTGTATGAGTAGGCACACCCTTTTTGGTATAGCTTTAATTACAAACTTCGTAATTACAAACAAATAATATCTGAATCGTCTACGGGTAATGTTGCCTCTAGAATTGTACTAGGCACACTCAGACATTGGACGTTACTGACCTACTGTTTGGCGCAGGCTTCCCCTAATTACTTTATCAGTTACAAAATTATCGATGGCACAGTTAGCGCAGTGGCTACTGCGCTGCGTGATGCCAGTTCGATTCCTGCACGGAACATGTATTTGATTTACAAACAGTTGTTCTGGGACTGGAATGTTTATGTAGTGTGAGTTTCAATGGTTTTTTTTTTACGTGGTAAAATCATCAGATGAGTCCTCCCACCCCGGGCAGGGCGGGAGGGACTGACAGACTTGTACTGACTAAAATCCACGGTGTCCTTCTTAGCCCTTTATGTGCCGGGGTCACGGTGATGGTATAAGTCCCGCGACCGAGTTTCAATGGTTTTAAACGCAATTTCTTAGTGTGAGGCTATGTGTTTTAAAAAAATGCTAACGTTGTCTATGTATTTATTAATCACTGTTATTTCACAATGTCACACAACAATAGTTTCTCTTATCACTAGATTATTGTTCTTTACATTATTATATTGTAATATGCAGTTTCCTGTTTTTGCGGACTAGATTGCATTTATCAAATGGGTTTTTTAAGGTTTTCCGCTTAGTTAAGAAATTCCTTCTGTGTCATGTGTGGCAAACGTTATGAAATAAAGTTTATTTTATTTTTTCAGACGGTAATTCATTAAATGAGCTCCTTAATACGAGTTCGAGCTACATGATAACTGACAAATGCTTGCAATGACTGGACAGGTCCCCTCAAATCTGTGTGAGGTTCTATCTCTAAAAGACCACTTCAGACACCTGCATGGTCTTCATATGGCTTTAACAGTATACTCGTAATGTCTGGACTTTAAAAGAGACAGTGACCTCTGAGTTTGTTTCGGCTGTTTCTTTTCAGACTAGTCAGGTACGAAACATCGACTTCATCTAGTTTGTAAAAAGACGACGTTTAAAAGTGTTGATATTCACATACTTGCAAAAATAAGTTTCATTTCATGTCAATGAGTGAGGACTCTTTCGCTCTACAAAGGGCGGGAGGCTGCCCTTTGAAGAGCGAAAGGGAATACCAGACTCTTACTAAATGAAGGTCCACCATGACCTTCGGTTGCTCTTTGCTTACCGCGGCCACGATATCATGCTATGACAGTCCCGCAGTCCCGGCAAGCGTTGGGTTGGGCCTTAAGCCCGTCAGTTTGCTGACGTTCCTTAAGGCGCACGTGGAACTCTATCCGCCGTCGTCAACCCGATCCTGCAGTGGTATACTTTATAAGGAATCTTATCGCTGGAATCTACGGTGTACTCTGCGATGAGCAATGTCGCTGAATTGCAGACTTTTGTCGCAGCGTAGCGTAAGCGCTGCGGCCTCGCCGTCACAATGCTGTGTTTATAAAGAATAGCACTGCTGGTCCCTGTTGTTTCCCTGACTAGAGGCCAAAGTGTCATTTAAAGCAGCCACAGAAAAGTCCGGTCCCTTGGCGGCAAACGCACTCACTACCTCCGGCGACGGCGAAAAACCATATCGCCACCGTCAAATTTAACCGGTTTTGCTAGTCGGTTACTGGCTGAGACAGTCGGCGCAATATAACACTGTAAACTGCGTAAAGTGAGCGCAAAACTAACAAACGATGGAAGGGCGTACTAAACCGATACGCCGCGAACTCAGTCGGCTGCTAAGAGTGGTAGTAGGGACACAGCCTTAATGACCAAGCCTTTTGAATCATGTCTACTCCTGACATGACAACATGTTAACCTAAAGTCACCATTCACGTGTTTCCACTTATTGTTAATATATTACTGGGAACTTTTAAGTAATCTGCGGTTTTACTACGAAACAATAGGCCATTATGAACATGTACGCTGAACGACATTTTATATAAGCTTTGAAGGCCTTATTTTACGAACTGACTAAACTAATATTTATGAATCATATATCATCATATCAGCCGTAGGACGTCCACTGCTGAACATAGGCCTCTCACATCCGATAAGACCGGTTGGAAGCGGTTTGCATCCAGCACGATTCTGTGGTCTTCATCTGTTGGTGCGTGGTCTCCATTCGAGAACCTGACTGCACCATCGGCCATCAGTTCTGCGTGTTATGTGGTCTGTTCAATGCCACTTCAACTTGCTAATTCGCTGAGCTATGTCGGCAATTTTGATTAGTTGGAGTTTAACAAACAAAAACTATTGTCGACTTATTACAAACCGCTTTTATAAATAACCCCCAGACTTGACCCTAACCGCGAGAAATTCACACATTTCAACTCGAAACATAAAACTGCATTAAAACACAACAAAGAGCTAACCGGTCAACGGACACACCCAACACAAACACACACACATACATACATAGGTACGTGACCATAAACACACAGTCACACGTCATGCGCGCACGCAACTCGAACGCAAAGTGTGCAGCCATGCGAGACGAACTGAGTGCAGTTTCCAATGTTTTCCTTATCCAATACATATTTAGAATGTATAATGCTAACGAAACAATCTGAATAAAAATGCAAAAACAATTTAATTTTCCAAAGTAAAACCTGGTATTGAAAGGACTGTCAGACTACAACTAACTAAAAGTCTACCCTTTTTTTTGGTTGCCGTTTCAGTTCCATGGCCGCAAAGTCGTGTGAACATGCGGATGGCGAGTAATTGGTGAGTGGTGACTCGCCGTCAGAATATGGACCATGCCCGAGTCGACGACGCATCGTGTTCCACGCGCGCCTCAAAGAGTTGACAGCCAAAGCCTGTCGCGGTCGCGAGACTGTCTTTTCAGGTAACCGTGAAAGTAAAGGGCTATTGAAAGATCACTGCGGATTTTTATAAGTACGAGGCTCACAGTCCTTCTCGTTCTGCCCTGGGTCGGAACGGGAGGACTCATTTGATGATTTTTCCAAAAAAAAATGCCCACAAAGTAACGAAACTATCTTGAATTAACTAAAACTTATAGCTTCAAAGTAGTTAGTTGGTGGCTGATAGAGTGAGTGCTTCACTGCGTGACGCGGGTTCGATTCCCGCACGTAACAAATGTTTTTAAGAACTATCTACAAGAAGCTTTTTGTGGACTGAGTGTTTGTGTATGTAAGTTTGAATGTTTGCTAACATATTTCGTGTGGTAATGTTTAATTAAAAAATAATCATTTGGAACAACACAAATTACTTATTTTGTGATATAATAAGTATGTAATTCAAAATAGTGCAAACTGCAAGTGATATTAACAATTTTAACAAAGAAAACAAACAATAACAATGGACATAAAACAAATCATAATGAACCACAGAGAAACCACATAAATCACTAATAAATATTCAAGTAATATTGTTGCCATTTATTTTATATACAATCTCTTATGATTCAATATCCCGTTGACTCAGTGTCGTACATAAACGACGGATTTTTCATCATGCTACTATTGCGTCAGATAAAGTACCATTTAGTGACACGATATCACTCTGGCACTACGTGTATCATTTGCGCAGCAGAAATAGTGTAATGTAGTGTAATAATTACTAACGGCTACATAATAATAACCGCACAGGCTGATATTCATAGTTAAGTTGCGCTTGCTGAGGTTGTCCTGTGGATGGATGACCATTATTCATAGTGAAAAAAATTGACCATTATTCTAGTAGTCACTTGTAGATGTTTGAAAATTTTTAGAAGCTCAAAAATGTGACTACATTTATTTGCACTACCTCTTCTCCGCGGTTTTGCCCGTTTCTATTGGTCGTAGCGTGACGGTATACAACCGTATACAGCCTTCCTTGATAAGAATAAATGATTATATTTATTCAGCAAATTGGTTTTTACAAACTCTTACACGTCAAAAAGACACTATTTTTACACTAGATAGGGCCGGTGTTTCGTACCTGAATACTCTGAGAAGAAACATCCGAAACAAACTCAGAAGTCACAGTCTCTTTTAAAGTCCATACAATTTTGTATTGGTAAAGTTCTATGAGAACCATGCAGGTGTCTGAGGTGGTCTTTTGAAGAAAGAACCACACAGATTTGAGTGGACCTGTCCAGTCAGTGCAAGCATGTGTCAGTTAACGTGTAGCTCGACCAACTACGATATATTACTAGACTCCGCATGCACGATCTAAACAACAAAAACTATTCTGTCAACTCGCTGAGGTACTACGTAACGGGGGACGGGGTACTGCGTTGTGATTGGCCAAATCAAGGTCTGTTCTGTCTCGAGGTATGTTTACGGCTCACAGGAGTGATCGAAATAAGACGGATATAAGACTTTTTTGCCTAATGTGTTGACAGACATCGGTCGCCTGTTATTAGGAGTCTAGTATACAGGGTGAATTTTTCAACTGGGCGTGGATGGCTACTTTCGAAACTATGAGGAATATCGAAAAACGTTGAAAGGAGTCTCGAGGCCGATTTTGACGAAAACTAAAACTGCATCATTGGATTTTAGAAAAATCAAAAATCCTGGCCAGCAATCGAACCCGCTGATTTTGGAAAAAAAATCACACCCTGTATTATTACACCGTTCGATAGTGTTGCTAATCAGGATCAAATTCTGGAAAGTAATCATATACGGCAAACTTAAGTAAATGGCTGATTTTTATGAAATTGCTATTTTTCCATGTTAATTTACATCTACTGAGCCATAATTTATTCGAAATATAAAATTTCATTGTTTTCAATGTCTCACTGGATTTGACGTTTCAACAATCCCACTGTACTTAGCAATACGACATTATTGAGTTGAACTAAAAATAGCATTATTTTAAAGAAGAAACGGTAACTTATGTTTCAAATACGCAGTCTTTGCTTTGAAGATTAATCAGTTTTTTTGTAATTATACGTTTTCCTTAAGTTTGCCGTATATGATTACTTCCCAGAATTTGATCCTTATTAGCAACACTATCGAACGGTATATTAATACAGGGTGTGATTTTTTTTCCAAAATCAGCGGGTTCGATTCCTGACCAGGATTTTTGATTTTTATAAAATCCAATGATGCAGTTTTAGTTTTCGTCAAAATCGGCCTCGAGACTCCTTTCAACGTTTTTCGATATTCCTCATAGTTTCGAAAGTAGCCATCCACGCCCAGTTGAAAAATTCACCCTGTATATCGTCGTTGAACTCGACTTATTACATAAGGAGCTCAACTCATCAACTCAATATATCCTACACAAAAGATTTTTCGAATTCGAATCAGTAGTTGCTGAGATCACGTATTCAATTAAACTAATTCCTCGGCTGGAGAGTGTATTATAAGTATAGATTTAAAATTCAAGGTTATGGAGCTTATTCAGAAAAGAGTGGAAGCCGTGAAGCAGTTCATTTTGATGTTTTGAGTTCCATCAAAAATAGCCAGCCATGCTGCACTAGATTCAATCAAAACATTGAAAATACTCATGCTGCTCTAAGCGACTTCACTCTTTTCTTAGCCTCCGGAGGTAGCCATCGCAAAGTTTGAGTATGTTGTTATAATGTTCTCTGTAAGACTCTACGACGAGCTCTCTTGTAACAAATTTTCATCTGTATAATCTATGTAATAAAGTCGAATATCCACCGTAATTTCAGCGCTGTCACAGCGCTGCGTCTGTAGTGAATACCACAACTGCTCGAGGTCACACAGACAGACAGCGGTGGTGGGGACGGCTTGCCATCAGGTTTGTGTCCGTCGAGCCGCGCCTCCGCTGCCGATGACGTGTGTGGTGATCACGCGGGCCGCACGTGAACACCGTGTTCAATGCGGGCTAGGTTAAATCAGCGGTCAGATTCGTACGCACTAGATAATCGTTTATTTGTTGATGTTTTTGCAAAACACTGCTAATTAAGGTTTCTTTTTTAATGGAGAAATACCCGTATTGAGTGGTGGCCCAGTGGTATCGGTCCCGACTTACGAGTTGTAGGTCGTGGGTTCGAACCCCGCCATGCGCATTACTTTGTGTAATTTATTTCATCACCACTGCTCTCAAAACGGTGAAGGAAAACATCGTGAGTAAACCGGCATGTCCTAGAACCAAAAATTCGAAGACATGTGACATCTACCAATCCGCACTGGGCCCGCGTGGTGGATTATGGCCCACTCCCTCTCTCCAAGAGGAGGCCTGTGTCCCAGCAGTGGGAACATTATAGGCTGATCATGATGATGACATTTTTTTTTATCAGGGTTAAACATTAAAATGCTTCCTCTCACTCAGGGCGGGGCGGGACGGGACGGGAGGGACTGTCAGACTTGTTCTCACAAAAATCCACGGTGATCCTTCAATAGCCCTTTACGTTCCACGGTTATCTCATGAGATAGTCCTACGACCCTGGCAAACTAGACATTTGTAGTATTAAAAATATTAGTAACGTATTTCTTCTTTTGTCACGTAAACCAAAATTGTCGACGTCACGTTTAATTTTACAGGCTTTATCACGTCACAAGCCCGGGTCCCGAATTTCGAAGCGTTTTGGCTTTGTCAATAATAATCATTGATTATGAAACAATAAAAAAATACGTGTCCATTATTTCTCAATACTCTACCTGACCACTACCAACTAAACAGACTTTCATTTTATTTATGCTGCAAAGGGGCCACCCTTGGGCATGCGGACAGCGAGTAAAGGGCAACTCGCTGTCCGACCATGGACCATGCCCGGGTCGACGGCGCGTCGTGTTCCACGCGCGCCTCAAAGAGCTGTCAGCAAAATGACGGGGCCCCCTCTCAGAGGGCCAAAGCCTGCCGGGGTCACGGGACTTATTTCTATCACCGTGACCTCGGAACATAAAGGGCTACTGAAGGACACCGTGGATTTTAGTCAGTACAAGTCTGACAGTCCCTCCCGCCCTGCCCAGGGTTGGAGGACCCATTTGAAAAAAAAAGGGGCCACCCTTTAGAGGGGCAAAGCCTGCCGGTGTCGGCACTTATGAATTACCGTGACCCCGGATCGTAAATGGCTATTAAAGGACACTGTGGATTTTAGTCAGAACTAGTCAGACAATCCCTAGCTCTGCCCTGGGTGTGGTGACTCATTTGATGATTTTACTACGATAAAAAATATGCTGAATAACTAAATGAAGGCAGGAAACATGATGATGATCACCCGTCATCATGACGACCCGTCATCATGACCACAGTTGTCCAAGTCGACCTATAACCTGTTAGCGACCTGATAAATGATAACAATGATGCTGTTATCGCGACGTCAGGCGGCGTGGTTTCCCCAAACATTACACACACATCGACGTCAAACCCGTTTGTTTATTTCACGAACGTGATGTTGTGTGGTCTGAGTGATAAGATTAAGCGGGTAACGGAGCGAAATATTTTTGTTTGGAAAATTTAATAATAGAAAATCTAAAAAGATGATTTTGTTACTGTACTTCGACGGGTGGCGAGTAACGGGTTATAAAAATTAATAATAAGGTGTCTAAAAGGGCAATTTTTGCTACTTTACTTCCTCGGGCGGCGAGTAACGACTGTAAAGAGTAACACGACGTCTGATCAAGAACTAGGTCCGAGTCGCGACAAAGACCTGTCAGCAAACATACGCTCAATTGCCGGGGTTGCGACAAAGTGGTCCTGAAACGCAAAGGGCAACTAAAGGAACAAGGTAGACATTTAGTATGTAGAGTTATTTAGTCTGACACTGAAGTAAAGGATTTTACGCATAATTATTTGACAAAAAAAGAAACTTTAAAATTTTCTGAAAAACGTGATCTACTATCCTGTTTAAAAAATACATAAATAATTAATTCTGCTGAGATTTTTTTTGTGCAAAAACTAAGAAAACTTAAAGGAAAAAATTAAACAATTTACACCATTTATTTTTTCTATTAAAACAAACATTTCAAATTACTAAATCTTTATTTCTTATAAAACAAATTAAAAAAAAATGACATAAGTATCAACTACAAGGAAAAAACGTCGAACGAAAGTGACGAACAATAAAAATACGCGTAGTCGGTCACGTGCTTGCTACGTCACCGTAGCGCGTAGTGCTACGACGTAGCACGCGTCGGTTACGTCGTAGCACTTCGTAGCCACGATGATATGTAAATCCTCGAAGTTTTACTTTATTGTTTTTGATTTTACGAATTTATTGTTTTCATGTTTTTCAGGAAAACTTAATATTGATTTTCAAGGTGTAAGCAAGAAGGTCAACACAGTAAAGGAAAACATCGTGAAGAAACCGGCATTTCTTAGAACCGAAAATTCGAAGACATGTGACTTCCAACCCGCACTGGGTTAGCGTGGGAGATTATAGCCCACTCCCTCTCACAGACAGAACGGCTGCGTCCCAACAGTGGGAACTTTTATAAGCTGATGATGAAATCAGTAGTGTATGTTTACGTTCCACGTTACAGAGATGAGTCTATTGTCGTAAATATTATAACCTAGTGTTTGCTCACGGCTTCGTTCATATTAATTTAGAGTTTGATAATCAATTCGTGTCGTACATGATATGGCGTCATTTACCATGATTTTTATAGGACTTATGTGTATTAATAACTTACTTCAACCATTTTAAAATTCCACATAATCTAGTCATCAGAAATATTTTTTACCATCAAAACGCATTTCTCCTCCCACAGTCCAAAGTCCACAACCACGACCTCGCTGTCTCCTCCACCTTGCTCCCTCCCCGATCACTCGACCGACGCGTGCGCCGCACTTTCACAACACGACGCGATGCGTCACCCACTCACACAGCGACGCGTCACCCACACTATGACGCGTCACAACATACGTCACGCACACATTTACACATGCGTCCGCGCACACCGGTCGTAACCGTTACTACTGAGTAGGAAATTAACATAAAATGAGTAACTAGTTGTATTTTTATGTAGAAAAATCATCATAGCAAGAAAGGTAGGTTGACTTATAAAATTAATTTGAAATCTAGGTTTTTTGAGGTCAATGACCTTTTCTTGAGCAGGGTAATAATAAAAGGCGTGTGCGTTTGTGTTTTACAAACACGGTGATGTAAACAATGAAACTTGATTTTGAAATAATGGAAACTTTGGCATTTGTTGATGATGTTTTTAGTTTTAGTTGTAGTATTTCAAAGTAGAGCTCTACTGGCTCTACTGCGTTTTATTCACTTATAAGTACAGTGTTTTAATAATACAAACTAAGAAACAGATAATACCAAACTTTATTAAATTTTCAACATTATCACAAAAGTAGAAGATTCATTTTTGATTGGGTTTTTACAATTAGGGTAGATTCAAGTGTTGACATATGTGCAATGCGTATTTATACAAATTACAAAGTAAGTCATATCGTATGTGACCTATAACCTGAAAATGGCGACCTGTGAAAGTAAGTCCAAAGAAATTTTAAAATTTTCAGCTCAGTAAAATTTCAGTACTTCCTGCAAATAAAACATACATACATAATTATTTCATTTCCTGACACACCTTCTTTGAACAAAATCAAAATGTAAATTAAATACATACAAAACTTAGGCATCTATGTTAAGAAACTGACTAAGCAGTGTTTTAAGAAGTTGTGTTTTTTTATTTACCAGTTTTGAATATTTAGCATACGCACAAAATTTTGCATAACTGTACATGTATTTACAGTTAATATACAAACTTTAATACATGCGTAAATAAATTCGTAGATTTTGTATATGGCCCCGACTACCAAAGATTTTTAAAATCAAAGCCGTTACTTGTAAGGTCACACAAACAACTGTTCCACGCAAGAATCGAACCCGCGATACACAGTGCAGGACTCGATTGCTCAGCCACTGTGCTATCTATAACATCAGACTAGCCTTTTCTCAATTTCGTTATAGGCGGCTTCCAGCCCAATCAGGTACAGCTAAATATGAGTATTGAACATAGAGCAACTGCCTATCTGACCTCCACAACCCTGTTTGTGTAACATGCCTTAGTGAGACTGGTTTGTGACGTTAAGTCATCGACCTAAGTCTTGCAAAATTCGTCTAGATCATTAAAATACTTAGGTAAGCAGTGATACCTTGCGAAATGATGTCTGCTAAAGAGAAACTAATGTTTTGATGACGACTGACCTACAAGACTGGTACCTATTTGTCAACGATTTAACAGAACAAACCAGAAAACAAAAAAACCTTTATTTCAGACATAGAGATCCATATTTTTAACTTAAAGACTAAATATAAAATACTCATAGAAAAACACATTACAAAGTTAAATACAGGCAAGGAACGATCATAAATGAGTTATTTGTACCCATCTGCCATACGCAACACTTGTCACAAGCCTGTCAGCCAATCCACTAAAATACTGTTAACGTCAAAACGACATGTTCACGTTGATAGCATTTTGCAGTTGTAATTTTTTAAGCAAGTGTTTAACCGTTGCCTAGTAATAATCTCTTTTTATTATGTACTACACAGTTACACACAATTAATTGTTGCCTAGTTGCTCAACTTGTATGCTACTATGGACTTATTCGTCAACTCGCCTGCAATTAACTCGCCCGCTCGGGCGAGTTGGCACCTTCCGATTTTACCTATTTTTGTTGTCGTCAACTCGCAACTGACCGAAAAATGGTACAGTCATCTATAAAAGTGTTATAATAAATTAATATAGAAACCTACTTTTTAGTATGAGGCGCTGTAAGATTTGAGTTTAAATATTTGAAAACGTACCCACGATATAGGAGAAATCCCAAGCGTGGGGCAAAGACACCTTGTCAACTATCTGGTATTTCATATTTGTATTTTTGTAAAAACAGTGTAAAATACCTGTATACTATGAAGTACATTTATTTAATGATTTAAATACCACCTTTTCGTGCAAGCCTAGTACTTTTGTGATAAATAGATTTTGCCCAAAACTTGTATGTTGAGACAGAACTGTTAAAATGCAAAATACCACTTTGATTTTATGCAGTCCTAGTACATTTTTGGGTATTGAGTATTCGCCAAAATAAATTTTTAGTTTTGAAGACCGTTCGTTGGGCGGCATGAAAACCTTCAGCATGATTCTGTTCTCCTAGTACTTTTTGTTCTAATTCCTCATTTAATTTCGGCACCAAAACCTTCTTCACGATCCTGTTCTCCTGGTACTTCCTGATTAGATTTCACATTGAATTCTAACTATGAAAAAATCATTATTACATAAGTCTTTGTGCTTATATTTTATTAATGATCTCAAAATAACTCCGCCCCTAAGACGACCCACTGGCCCTGAATTAACCTACTTTACACGTTTAGTGTCATAAAAGTGTGAAGAAGGTTTAATTAAATTAAATGTTAAATTTATAGAAACACTTTTGTAGACGACTGTAAATACGTCAGATTTTCGCTTAGTTGCGAGTTGACGACAACAAAAATAGGTAAAATCGGAAGGTGCCAACTCGCCCGAGCAGGCGAGATAATTGCGGGCGAGTTGACGAATAAGTCCTACTATGTAGTAGGGCGGAGAGGGTCTATAAAGATCACTTAGTAATATTCCAAATGATTCACTTCATGAACTAATGTTGTTGCTAGATGTGAATCATTATGAATATTGCGTAAAGGGGCCGTTTTAGATCTGTCGAATTGAATGTTAGTAAACAATGTCTTGTGACTGCTACTGGCTTTGTTTTGTACTGGAATCAATTGTAAGAAGACTGGAAGAGAAAAAACCTTTTTTATATATTTTTGTGTGCTGCGTCATACATACACTGTTTTATTTTAAGCACTTTGGACTTAAAAGTGTTTATTCGTAAAATATTAATGACGCATCTCAGTTCTCGACTAGTTATTATACTAGACACGTAGATATACAGCAGTTTATCTAATCTCACTTGATACAATAACAACATCAGCTCTGTGTGAAATAATTCACTTGTTGCTGTTGATAGCATTTATCACGCGCATAACCATTTCTAAACGATGTCAACGGATGAGAGAAATGCTACAAAGTAATGTCCATAACGGAACACCAAAGCCCCATAAGCCATTGAAGTAAGAAAGTAGCGAATGTCTAGCGCGGGTCATCGAACCGCAACTGTCAAAATAGTAGAGCTAGATGTGCACGAGTGTCATTGATTGTGAGCGCGCGGTGCAGGCGGCGACCTTGTCGCGCCCGCGCCCCCCGCCGCGCCCCTCCGCCGACGTCATGCGGGGGCGCGCCGGTGACGTCACGCCGACCTCGCCGTCACACCGCGAGCACGTGAACAGCACGCGCCGCCACGCGCCGGCTGCGTGATCAGTCTGCGCTCATTGGCCCGCGCAGCCGAGCCGCCCGCTCCCATTGGACACCCGCCCCCCCCTCACCCCACAATCGCATGCCTCGTACGGCGAGCGCTCGCCGAACGGTTTATTCGTCTGCCGCCCGCTAACAGAACCACACGGCTCCCAACAGCGAGAGCGCGGAGCGAAAACACAAGTTTTGTGAATTAAAAAAGAAAGTTTTATTGCGTTGAATGATATTAGTTTAATCAGAATGTCGACTCTCCTCGAAGTTTGTGGACCCCTCTCACCGCCGTCAACGCCACCGTTGATGGAAAACAAAGTGAGTGTCTTTTGAAATTCGTCTCGAAAACTTAAAAAAAAATTGTTTTAATAATATTATTGTGCCCCAAAATTTTTTTCCTGTCTCAAAAAAAAATCTCAGTGCCATTTGTGCAATCGAAAGTACGGTAAGAGCGCACGACGCGATCACGCAGCGCGCGCGTGCTCACATAGCTAGCGACCGTTCACTTACGTGCATCTGTCTTTGTCTCACAGGTCGAGTTACCTTACAAGAAGGCTGCAGTGAAGCGGGCTCGCGAGTCTCCGCCACTGGGCCTCGTCACTCCTCAGCCCTCAGACTCAGAGGGTGAGGAGGAGTTCAGCAAGCGCGCTCGCTGTGAGCTGGCGCGCCTCCTGCTGAGCACACCGCCTCCGGAGCCCTGCGCGCGGCCCTCCGTCATCATGCGCGCGCACAAGGACGGCACCTGCAGCCCTGAGCCTCTGCCGCTTCCGCCGCAAGACATGAACATGAACATAGTCAAATCGCTAAAATTCAAAATGAACAGAGGACACAGTTACTCGCAAACTAAATACATAGCGTCTCAAGCTCAAGTTGTGCCACCGATTCATGTGGAGCCCCCTAGTCCTCCACCTAAAGTGGAGGAGGCTCGCGTGCCGTCCCCTCACCCCGAGTGTGTGCCCAAGCATGAAGTGCGCGAGGAGCAGCGCGTGCCGTCCCCGGCGGCGGCCCCGGGCTGGGTGCCGCTGGCCCCTCGGCCCGCGCCCGCCGTGCTGGTGCCGGGCACTCTGCTACCCGCCGCCGCACTGTGGCTGGTGGCTCCTGCCCCCGCCGCGCGTCGTCGTCTATATGAGTGCTCCTATCCCGGCTGCGGCAAGAACTACTTCAAGTCGTCCCACCTGAAAGCTCACGCCAGGACACACACTGGTGAGCGTCCGTTCCGCTGCGCGTGGGACGGCTGCGAGCGTCGGTTTTCGCGCTCGGACGAGCTGTCCCGCCACAAGCGCACGCACACCGGCGAGAAGAAGTTCGGGTGTCGTGTGTGTAACCGCCGTTTCATGCGCTCCGACCACCTCGCCAAGCACGTCAAGAGACACGCCAAAGAGCGCGTGCCGCCAGCGCCTGTTCTCAAGCTGCTGCCCTCCCCACCTGTGGGCCTGCCTGTGCAGCCCTCCGTCGCGCACTAGGGCTCTGCGCCTGCGACAACTCGACTGTGATCCAGATCTCATGATCGTTACCTAGTTGTAGTTCTACTCATCTCTAAGACTGTCCTATGTCTACTTAAGTAGCATTTTAGATGTAAGAAGAATATGTTATTGTTAGCGACGTTAAGCTTCCAAAAGAATTAAAAAGAAGGTTTTATACAAGTCCGTTGTTTTGTTTTTACACCTCACTGATTGCATCACTGCACTCCTATACACTGCACTCACCGACACACGTCCTGAAGTGGTTACAAGTAGGCACTTGTAGCGAGTGGCACACGGCGGTGGCAGGCCTGCCGACCACGACACACTAGCTGGCGTGAGGGTGCGCGCTGGCAGGGCGGCCCGGCGCGCGCCCGCCGACTGCCGCCGCCGCCGCCGCCAACTCGAGCTGATAACAACAGAGCCGCTCTTATCACTGGCGATATCACGCCGAAAACATTTCAAACAAAAAGACACACTAATTAGCATACAGACAGATAAACGAAAACGAACAATCAATTAAACATATTATTTATCAATATTGACGAGTTTGATACTGATAAGGAAACAATTAATGAAAATAGCCACCTCAGCGATAAACAAAACATTACTTTGCTAATTCGATATAATAACGACACAAATCCAGGATATTGGATTAAAAGTAAATTTGGCAATCATAACCGCCACTCGCCTACAAACCTGTAATTATTGCATCATACTATATTGCCATGAAACAAGCAAATTCTTGGAATCAAAGAACATTCATGGGAACTATGTATAACATAATCACAATTTGGCAGACTTCTGAACGTGTGTGAGAATAAAGAATTATGGCAGATATTAAACGATGACTCGAGAAGCATATTTAAGTTTGTAAGAAACTAGTGTTTTTCTTTGTAAGAGGAAAATTTTTGAGTACATAAACACAGGTGTGTTTTTGGAAATGTTTTTGTTATTAAGTCTTCCACTCCTTCACTTTGCGAAGAAGTTTACTGACGTACGGCATAAAATTAACTGATATTTATTTTATAAAATGAGACTTACGTAATAAAACATAAAATAAACAGACGTTGTGTAAATTATGTATTTCCCATAGACTATTGAATTAAATGCTGAAAATCCCCCGCCTCTACAATGATGCAAACAGTAATCACTCAGTAACATTTGTGGTTACACTGATATGCATAATACCCACACTAATGTGAATAAACAGTAATTATAAATACATAATGTTGGAGTTTCATAAAGCTATAAGTTGTTTATAAACTGCAAATGTATACTTTTTTTCTTTTTATCGTGTTAAAATGGTCAATATGGCAAAAAGGGTCACGATTACCCTTTTTTTATCGTGTTAAAATCATCAAATGAGTCCCCCGGGCAGGGAGAGAGGGACTGTCATACTTGTACTGACTAAAATCCACGGTATCCTTCAATAGCCCTTTGTGTTCCGGGGTCACGGTGATGGTATAAGTCCCGCGACCCCCGGTCACGGTTACCCTTAAGAACAGTTCCGCGATAACTGTATGTAACCTGCAATGACGGCTCCTGATTCCATTGGTCATGATAGTCCACCAGAGTCCCTTGCTTAGCGACCAACATCCTGTGTGAATCCGGCGCCAAACAGTTTTAACTGTGGTTCTATCGGTGCGCAGGAGTTCCACGGCTTTTTGGGAGAGCTCGCTCTATCCTAGGCCTTTGTTTTTTAGCTAGTTTGAGGCGCAAGAGCAAGAACAAACAATCTGTGGATATAACCATAGCAAAAATACATAGCACATTCACGCCGGTATGACCAGATGTATGAATGTGGATGAGGCGACAGGAGGTATTCCACATTGGGCACCCGTTGAATTGGCACCCTAGTTGATGGAACCTTAACTATTCCACATACAGCTCCCATTTTTTTTTCTTAGGTGCCAAGTACCTAAGGTGTAATACCATGGCGAAAGTAGTATGTAAGGATCGTAGCAGCTCACGCTCTGTAGTTTCTGCCAACCCCCATGAGAACAAGGCGTGAGCAAAAAGTACGAAATAATAAAATCGATGATCACATAAAGAAAGTTCCTTGTAACTACGCGCCAACGCATACTTACCAGTTGCCAAACAGTAGTGGAAATTGCTATAACAATGTCATTTTGACGCCAGCTGCGTCACTATTAATGACACGATGACGATGACGCTGACGTCAGCGTCATCGTGTCTTTATTGAAGTGTATTTCCTCCGCATCAGATGATTGTTAGGTACGTAATTTTACCTGTCGGAATGTCGAAAGACAGTACATACCTTTCCTTGAATAATTTTAAGGAAGGTAGCTGGTTTGGAAGGAAAATACCTAGGTACTTGGTTTATTGGACAGCGAATTATTACCATAGTTTTAGTGATTTTGGACCTTTGTGTAAAAATGTTACTATGGTATTTAAAATTTCCCCGGGATCTGATCTCTATGAGTGGTGCGTGGAGGCGCAGCGCCGGGTTGAATCTCCGCTGCCTCGACAAGTCGAGGTGCGACGTAGCGGGAAGAGCTATTGAAGGACACCGTAGATTTAAGTCAGTACGGGTCTGACAGCCCCTCAAGCTCTGCCCTGGGTGGGAGGACTCATTTGATTTTACCACGCTAAAAAAATGGTATTTTAAATATCAAAAGCTGTCCATTAGTTTTGACGCGAAAACAAACCGCATAAACTCTTTTGCTTTTATATTAGTTAGACAGAGGTAGGAATAAGTAATTAAGAAGGAGTAATTAGTAGGATGGTAATAATTAACTGGCTTAAACTTAAAGATCAACTTGAACGGCTGTTTCTACTTAGCCAAGGGCTCTTCAAGTTCAGAATTTTACTTTGAAAAAATATGTAGGTTATCCCAATCAGTCTTAAGACAAAAATGGTAGAATCTATTTTAGCTTACCATAGCCAAAAACTATTTAAAACAATTCTATTTTCGCAGAGACTTCCCCGGTCACACGTAGTATAAGACTGGTGCCAAGAACAATGGAAATTGCTATTACACACTATCATTTTGACGCCATTATCGTCACATGCGAATCCTATGACGGTTGTGACAGTAATTTGACGTCATTAGTGCATTTCCATTGCATAAGTGAAAGTGTCTCATGAATGGATCTCATGCTGGTTTGAAGAATGCATCATTTGCATGCGCCTAGCGGCCATCCTAAGAAGTTCATATTGGCATCTTATATCAATTTACCTCGGGGAACGGACCACAAGCTAACTGTAACCTTATTATTAGGTGGAAAAAGCATGAAACAAGTCTTTCCGCCGCCATGATTGGAGTAAAGGGGCACTGACTCGTACTCCTACTAACTAAAATCCATCGTGTTTCTTCAATAGCCCTTTACGGTCACAGTAAGCCAGGGTCAACGGCGCTACGTGTTTCACACGCGCCTCAAAGAGCTACGAGGCCCCCCTAAGAAGGCCAAAGCCTGCCCTGGTCACGAGACTGTCTTATCAGTTAACCGTGGCCCCGGAACGTAAAAAGCTATTGAAAGACAACGAGGATTTTAGTTAGTACAAATCTGACAGCGCCTCCCGTCCTGGGTAGGGCACACTTATTTAATGATTTTATCACGTAAAAAAAGTCTCATCTTTGCTTCTGGACAAGATTAAACGTTGGGTAGAGAGGACTCATTTGATCTCTTTTTTTGCTTCTGGGCATAATTGAAGCCTAGAACAAAACCCATTAAAAAAAAAAGCGGGCAAAGACGGGGCTTGAAGCTAATCGCTAAAACACGAGACGAACATTCCTCGTATCAACAACGCACGCGCTATGTGAGTGCTCGCAGATTGTCCGGAGATACGTGGTGTGTTGCTAGCCTAATATACCGTGAATTTTGTACCTAACCGGAATTTCATTGATATGCTTTTGAATTTGTTTGTTTTTGTTCATAGAGATAGTTCTTTTACTGATATTTCTTTGTTGAGGTGTATTTTATTAGGTTTTCAGTTAGTACTTATTTAGATTTCATCCTTTTTTACCGAATTTCCAAGGAAAGGTTGTTTTTCGCACTTATCTTGTATGTTTGAAAACTTTATGACCTATCTCTCAAACTGCTGGATGATTTGTACCTATTCGTTTTAAAAACCCAAGTGTCTTTAGTTAGGTGTTCGAAAAACAAAATAGTTGGGGAGAGATGCAAACACCTGCCCAGCCTTTTCCCAACTATATTGGGGTCGACAACCAATGCAGAATATCAATATTATAAATACCTAAATACCTATCTGATCTCCAAAACCCAGTAACTGGTAAACAAAATAAATACCCCTTGGCATGCTGAGTATCAGCAACGACTGACAAGGATCTAAAAAATTACACAATGAGACAGGCAGAACTGACTCCTTTTTGCTTTCTAAGGTACGATGGGAACTCGCTATAATAGATGGTCATATCCACAGACTAACCTCGATAAGCACTGTTAAACCTGTAATATAAATCTGTGCTGTTGTAATCATTAAACCACGAGCTCCAAACAGAAACAAACATACAATGTACTTTCAAGATCACACCGGATTTTCTAATAAATCGGGTGTATTTAATTACCAGTCGCCTGAATAGAGGTTCAATAACAAAAATATACATGTTATTTGATGAGTGATAACAGCTTAGAAAAACATTCTTTTTTGCAAATGTACTGGCTGTAGGCGGTGCTTGGCAGTCAGTGTGTTTGCACAAATAATCATTTTAAATGTATCACGATATTTTTGCATGATCTGGGCCGATTTTATGGTTGTGGTTTTCCTGCTCTAACATACGATTTGTTTTCTGATATTTCTGATTGAATGACAAAATGTGATAGTTTTGTCCTTGTCAAGAAAATAAAGCATGCTCGTGTATACTCGTTGTATACTTTATTTTCTTGACAAAACTTTAGAGGTGTACCCAATGAGGTACCTACAACATGGGGAGCCCCATTCAAAAAGGGGAGTGAAAAAGTTTTGTAGTAGAAGGCTTCTGAAGGTTATAGGGACCGCTTGCCACCATAATTGTTTAAAAAAATAACTTGAAATTCAAAGCAAAAAAAAAATATACTGAACATAACAAAAGTATCTGTCAGATAATAACTACCACTACTCTAATGTTCCCTCACATCTGGGGCTCTGTCTCCAGGCTCGCGAGACTGACGAAGCAGAACCATGGTCACGGAACACGCAACAGTTGTCTAAAAACAGTGTTACTGCAAATCGGACTTTATATCAACGTCAAATGCAATTTTGCAGTTGATTGTCTTTTAGACAAGTATCCAACAAATGTTTCACTTTTTTTGTAGAATGACGGTAAGAGTCTAACAGACTCCACCTCGACCAAGACAGGAGGACGCAATTCATAATTTTCCCAACCAAAAACTCAGATTGGATTTATATCTTAAGTTAAAGTCTGTTGTTATCACCAACCTTGCATACTTCCTGAAAATTATATATATATATATATATATATATCTAAACGAACTATCAAATAATGTGAACAAACATGCATCCAGCTACAATATTTCACAACTTCCACAATAGATCCATTTGCATATAATAAGTAAATATAACAAAAAAACGGCAATAACAATATTTTATAACATAAAGTTTGATTCACAACATACCACTAACTGACCACAAATTATTATTTTGACAAATATTTGTGTCAATATAAAGCTTTTCCCATAATCGTGACTGTGGAAAACGGATACTCCATGTGGTTAGATCATCGATTGCATAAATAATAATCAGCTTACAATTTTTCCACTGCTGGTACACAGGCCTCCTCTCTGCGGGAGAGAATGGTGATTTGTATGGTGTACATAATAAAGAGTATTCTATTCTATCTATTGCGCTTAGTATGCTGAAGTGGAAGTGGGCCGGCCACGTTTGTAGACGGACGGACGGCTGGTGGAGAAAAAATGTGCTGGAGTGGAGACCGCGAATGGGCAAACGTAGTGTAGGACGCTCTGCTGCAAGATGGGTCGATAATTTAAGGATGGTGGCTGGCAGTGGATGGATACGGGCTGCCCAGGACCGGGATGGTTGGCGCTCTTTGGGGGAGGCTTACGTTCAGCAGTGGACGGCAATAGGCTGATATGAATAATAATAATTATATTCTATTCTATTCTATCCACCACGTGGGCGGGTTGGTAGTTGCACAATGTAGGTAATCCAATTTTTGGTTTTAGGACAGCCCAAACTTGCGTCGATTTACCTTCATCGTTCTGAGAGCAAATATGAAGAGAGGGGATGCCCTAGAAAGCCCAACAATAACCTTAGACCTGGTCTGGGTGTTTGTGTGAACGATTTAAAATGTTTGTACACGCACCCAGGATGCAGGAGCAATGCCTATTGTTGGAGCAAAGTTAAAGAAAAACTAAAAGCTGCTGGGATCAAAAATCACAACTTACTTAAATTTATCAATTTTCTTCATATATCTAAGTTGTTATTAGCAAATTCGAGAACTAATGCCTTCTGCCAATCCATTTAGTCACATTAATGGAGACAGGCCATGTCGTCACATCCGCTATCATATTATTAGGGCTTTCCCCAATATACAACGGACATCCCTAGAGATTTCAACACGCCTTTTGGGTATTTCCTGAGTAATAACTGTGGCGATGGTATTTCCAAAGACAAAACTGATAAAAATATCAGCTTCGAAAAATAAACAAAGGTATCTCATATCCTGCCGGGGTCGCGGGACTTATTCCATCACCTTGACCCCGGTACATAAAGGGCTATTGAAGTCCCTCCCGTCCTGCCCGGGGTGGGAGGAATAAAAAAAAGTTATCTCATATGGGCTTGCTGACGTCGAGTACTAGGTAGCTTGCCGTCTGACACAGGCTGGAGACGACGGCGCCGTGTTGGCACTTCAAAGAGCTATCAACAACGAAACTCCCATAGACCCAAAATTCCTGCTGGGCCAAGTTAGCACCTGGAATGCAAAGGTCATTTGAAAAAACAGGGTGGATTTTGTGATGACACGATTGGCGTAGTGGCTGAGCATTGGACTTCTGCGCACCGTGTTGTGGGTTCGATTCACGTACGAACAAAATATTCGTTTGTCGGTAGTTGTTCCGGGTTTGAGTGTTTGGGTATATGAGTTTCTTTCTCGAAAAGAAAATAAGAATGTCTAATATCAATGTGCGACGTCATGTTAGTTAAGCCAAAACTTGTTGACGTGTTATCGCGTTCGAGGCACGACGCCGCATGGCGTCCACAGACGGGCGGCACGCGTCCTTCACGCACGCCCATCGTGATTTGACGTCATCGTGACTATAATGTAGGGATAATCGGCTTGATAAGTATGCATGGTGCAATATTTTTGGACTTTTAGGTAATGCCTTATTCGTTATGCTGTTTGCGGATGTGAATTTTAAGGAAAATTTCAAAATAATAGGAGGATAACAAAAAAAAAATGGAGTCAAATGCCTGACCAATTTTGCTGTCTTAATGTTAAGTTACTATTACTTATCATTGAACGATATAATTATTAATTTTCTTTTTGTATATTTTAATTGTATAACATAAGAGTCCTGATTAAAGTCTACACTAATGATCTAAGTAAATTGCCAACGCAAAAAGGACACAAATAATGAACATTGCCAAAATAATTCGATTCCTGTCTCTTCAAATGTGATTAAGTTATTTATTTTCTGTTATTTATATTCTTAACACAATTACTGCATAAAAAAAATACAAAAAAATATATATAATATTATGGAAATGACCAACTTCCTCTTTCCGTTATCGAAAAAACTCAATGCAATTTGGGAATTTCGAGTTTATTTTTAAACCACAATGCGAAGGCTTGGGTGTGACCAACCAGTTGTTGGAGTGACGTCATTGCCATTGACCCTGGTTATTTCTGGCCACATAAAATAACCGTACAGTATATAATTTTGTCCCTTCTGATTTTAAAATGGACATGTGGTGAGTAGGGATGCCACTCATTAGATAAAAGGTGTTAATTTATGTATGTAGATTAATACTACAACAAATAAAGATATGAATATGAATACTAAGATTCTGTTCAGAGTATGATGTATAAAAAGAGGGTGTGTCTTTGTTAATATTACTATCTATGTATATTAAATCTAATAACTAATCAATATTTTAAAAATCAATGGCACTTTTCGATATAGATATTTTAGATAGTTTATGTGAAGTTTGCACAAAATCGATCGGGCGGTTCTTCATTTATCACATTTTTTGTAGTAGCGAACCACAGGGCGGGCGGCGTGCCACTAGTAATACATTTATAGGGAATAAATCTCTGGAACTCTACTGTTTTTTTTTAAGTCTTGCACAAGTAGAAAGCTACATTATTTTTGAGTGTCCCAAACCATATTTTATTTTGAAATTGCGAAGCCAGGGATCTTCCCTGGCTTCGCAATTTCAAAATAAAATATATTATGTTGACTCTGTTCCCGATACCGGAAGGCCACAATTTCTTCAGTTCAAATAAAACCAAAAAGTTTTGATCATGTTCTCCTAGTACCTACTTTCTGTTCAGATTCCACATTGTGTCCTCGTTTTTGGTAGTTTTCTGCTGGTTTTTATTATTTAATTGTTCTGCTATCCGTGCAGAAAAAAGGAAATGGGGCGAATTTACATTACAATAATAAAAAAAAAATACCTTTGGCTGATTTATAGGTACATACTTTTTTTCGTGAGGAATTTATCTTGTGGCGAACTTATATCAATACTAGCGGCCCGTCCCGGCTTCGCACGGGTGGAGGACCCGGTCTAAAATTTGAGATTTAAACTATCCTATCTCTCAAGTTGGATCGAACTGCACATGGTGTGCGAATTTTATTATAATCGGTTAAGTGGTTTAGGAGTCCATTGAGGACAAACATTGTGACACGAGATTTATATATATTAAGATTATCTGCTTTACAAATTCATGTCGTAGGTAATACAGGTACCTACTGCCATTTATCAATAAAACAGACAGGTAAATCTACTATTTATTTAAATATTTATGAATGAGAAACCACAGTGTGAATCAAAATGTTCTCACTACCATGTTACGTTTTTAGGTATGAGTTTTTCAGATTTTCCTGAACATTGTGATTTATTAACATGTAGGTGAAAATGTTATTGTTGTTAAGGAAATATTCGTTTCCGAACCAGTAGAAAAAACCTTATTTTATTATACTTATATACCTACCTACATACATTCTTAAGTAATATTAATTTATCACTTAAATGCCAAAAGGTCATTTTGCCCTCAAAAATCAAAATCAAAAAGTAAAAAAAAGTTCATAAATGCCACTGGGAAATTCTCCCCCTAGGCTGACGGGGATATAAACAAACGTCTACAGTTATGTCAAATTGACAGCTGCGGTGACATTTTGGGTGACCTTTTTCTCTTCCCACCCAGAAACCTCTGGGTGGGAAGAGAAAAAGGTCCTCCAATCAATCCTCCCACGGTGTGTGGAGCGAAAGTGGGTGTCAGACTTGTACTGGAGGCCTACCATTAACTTTTAAAATATGTGCCAAGTGCAGGGCAGTTCAACACAGCATGTTAACCTGACAGGTTTTGTGTTTGTACCATGAACAATTCCCACTGACCTGCAGCATGCCAACTTTTGTCCTGCGTCATAGTCTCTGGATTGTAAGGTGGCAGCACAGATTATATAAGATTATAAAGAACAAATGTTCTAAAATACATAAGCGGTTTTACGGTTTTTATACTAACGAAATATGTTCTTATGATAACAGTTTAAAATAAAAAGTGATGAAGGATATATTTCATAGCAAAAAAAAGGATTTTGACATTATTTATCAGAGCAAACGCCCTTCCATCCACTTATAAAACTTGAAACAAAAAAGTTAAAATATTGACACTTCACATTTATTTTAGAGGGCTATGCTCGGTGTTTCTCTGCGTGATCGAATCCGAAATGAGGAGATCCGTAGACGAACTAAAGTCACCGATATAGCCCACCGGATTAGCAAGCTGAAGTGGCAATGGGCAGGCCATATTGCTCGCAGAGCGGATGGCCGTTGGGGTCGAAAAGTGCTAGAGTGGAGACCACGGACTAGCAAGCGCAGCGTAGGACGTCCACCAACAAGGTGGACAGACGACCTTATGAAGGTCGCCGGAAGACGCTGGATGCAGGTCGCTTCCAACCGGTACATGCGGAGATCAAAAGGGGAGGCCTATGTTCAGCAGTGGACGTCCTATGGCTGAGATGATGATGACATTTATTTTCGAACGCACCAAGTACATGTTAAGCACCAAAAAGTAAAACGAGCCAATTTCAAATCCAAGTGGATATGTTTTTGTAAAGTTTAAGTTGTAAATGCTGTGACGTAGTTAGTCATCTCACCGGCTTAGGTCACGTGATCGCTGACTCGCCTGCAACTTGGCGCGTTCATGGTACAAACTAGCATGACAGGTTATTTTTCGTCTAAAAATGACCTGCTATAAGAGTTTATGGTAAGCCCCCTGACTAAAATCCACTGTGTTCGTTGAAAACCTTTTACATCCAGGGTCACGGTAACCTTTCTGGCAATAGTTAAATTAGTTGTAATACATAATACAAGTATAAATTTACGTCTTTTTCCCATTGGGGTAGGTTAGGTACAAACTACTGGTCGTCACAAGTTGCCTGCACAGTTTCAAGCACCATAAATAGCCTTACCTACTAAAAGTATCAAAGTAAAAATATCAGTCATTTATCTGAATCATTTTTTAAATTAATTAAACCTCAAACTATGTCGTAAATTAGATATACATAGTTACCTAAATATCGCAAGTTCATCATCATCAGCCTATAACGTTCCCACTGCTGGGACACAGGCCTCCTCTCTTGTGAGAGGGAGTGGACCATAATCCACCACGCGGGCCCAGTGCGGATTGGCAGATGTCACATGTCTTCGAATTTGATGGTTCTAGGACATGCCGGTTTCCTCACGTTTTCCTGCACCGTTTGAGAGCAGTGGTGATGAAATAAATTGCACAAATTAATGCGCCAAGCTGGCTTCGAACCCACGACCTACAACTCGTAAGTCGGGATCGATACCACTGGGGCACCACTGCTCTCTGGAAATAGTTAAATTAAATTAAATTAGTTGTAATACATAAAACAAGAATAAAATCACACTTTTTCCCATTGGGGTAGGTTAGGCAAACTACTGGATGTCACAAGTTGCCTGCACACTTTCAAGCACCATAAAAAGCCTTACCTACTAAAAGTTAAACAGTCATTTAACTGAATCATTTATTTAAATTAATTAAACCTCAAACTATTTCGTAAAATTAGATATAGTTACCTAAATATCGTAAGTTGCTGTGTCATTTTTTTCTTACCTATAATGGAACTCATTGAACACGACTAAATAACGTGCACTTGTCACGTGAAAACTATATCATTTAGAAGATATTTTGTGCTGAATAACCACGACATGTAAAATATAAGGAAAAATAAAATATTAAAGCATCAATGAACTCTTCCTCAACGCTGACGCAAAACTCGAAAAGCAGAGGCAATCGGCAAGAGGATTGTTGCACAATAAAAAATATGGATGTATCAACGACAATATATTACTTACTAGACTCCGCATGCACGATCTAAGGAACAAAAACTATTCTGTCGCTGAGGTACTACGTAAGCGAGGGGACGGGGTACTGCGTTGTGATGGGCTAACTCAAGGTCTGTCCTGTCTCAAGGTATGTTTACGGCTCACAGGATTGGTCGAAATAAGACGGATATAAGACATTTTTGCCTAATGTGTTGACAGACATCGGTCGCCTGTTATTAGGAGTCTAGTAATATATCGTCGTTGGGATCTATAGATCAATCACGAATTGTTACTGTTTCTTATAGCACAGGTGCCCTAACCTAGTTTAAGTGACAGTCTTAAAAATTGTAACCAAATTTAATTGAGCCAAAAAACGTTGTTATTATTATTATTAATCATCCTCTGAGGAACTGACAGCATAATCGATCAGGCTTCTTCTGGGTAAGCTCGCTCCATTGTAGGCTTTGTCTCAGTCTAGACTAGAATCAAGAGCAAATCCATCTCAAACAAAAATGGAAGATTACGAAAATGGCTTAAAATGTGCCTTTCAGCGAGTGCCCAATGTGGAATAACCTCATAATATGTATGCATTGTTATGTTTTACTTTTTAAGATGCCAAAGAAAACAAAGGCAAAAACCTAATTACTACTTTGTTTTTAGCCAAAGAAAACTGTCAACTAATTGGTTAATTGGCAGCGTTTTGTGTTGTGTCAACTCAAGGGAATTCCCTGCCCACCTTGTCAATGAGTAAGCGTTAAGATACAGGTTTGGACTTGCCCTTTGAAGGTAATTACCTTCAATTTCACAATATTAATCATGCTCTAGAAACGCATTAAATGATTGCAAATATTACACCATGTATTGTTAGATTTGCGTATTTCGTATTTCCTTGAAAGGTTAAAATATATTTATATGAAGTTCTAGCTTTTACAAGCCCTTGCCGGGGTTGCGGGACATACGTATACCGCGACTCCGGTACACAAAGGGCTACTGAAGGACGCCATGGATTTTAGTCAGTATCTACAAGTCTGACAGTCCCTCCCTGCCCGGGTTGGAGGACTCATTTGATAATTTTACCACGAAAAAAGAAAAGCTTTTACAAGCGGCTTTGCCCGCTCCCCTTATTACCTGTATGTCACTCAGGACCATAAGCATCTTTCAAACTGTGAAAGAATTTTTGAAAGCGGTCTAATAGTTTTTGAGTTTAGGTAATAACGCAAAAATAACACGCAAAAATACAAATGTTTCCTCTTTATAATATTACTTACTTTTTCTTAATAGCACGGAGCCCAAATCCAGGCTCCGTGCTATTAGAAAGTCCTGACGAAAAAAAACAATGACCTTTTCCTAATTTTGGAATTTATCAAAGCATGCTTAGCATCACAGAGGGCCAAAGCCTGCCGGGGTCTCGGGACTTATTTCCACCCAGAGACGATCCTTCAATAGCCCTTTAAGTTTCAGGTTCACGGTTACCTAATCAGACAGTCAGACACATTAACGACTGCGTCACGTATTGTAAACTTTTTTGTGGAAAGAAAAGTTCGACCGCGAGCTCTATAGTTATGTGGCTGTTTTAATGCCAAAGATGTTTTCAAACTCCTTTTCAAAACAGTTCCACAAACCAAAGTAGTTATTATTTTTCTCCGAACACTTAATAACTCTCCAAATCTTTCCACTACATCTATTATTTACATACAAACATTGTCCATTGAATACAAACTAGAGTGGTGACGGGAATCGGGATTAACACGGGATTAAAATAACCGCGCTAGATATAGAGGTGTGGCACGGGATCATGGACTTTGCGCCGGAGTCTATTTTAGTAGCAAAACAGTACACAAAGTATTTACATACGCTTTGTCTGATCTGTGATCCCTCTCTGAGAATACTCTCGATTTCTTTATGACAACACTTAGGTGTTGCAAGTTGTTCGCGTGTAACTCCAAAATTAACCCACGGGAACATATAGCAAGCATATAGCAATAAATTGAATCATATTTATGTTGTTCCAGTTCATAAACTCTAAAATTATCTCATGCATGTAAATGACGAGGCCCTATCTCAGAGGGCTAAAGCCTGCCGGGGTCGCGGGACTTTTACTATCACCGTGACCCTGGAACATAAAGGGCTATTGAAGGATACCGTGGATTTTATTCAGTACAAGTCTGACAGTCCCACTCGCCCTGCCCGGGGTGAGAGGACTCATTTGATGATTTTAACACGATAAAAAAAATGGGTGCATGTAAAATTGGTATAGAAATTAACCTATTACCTATGGGTTACTCCAAGTTATAAACTATACCAGTACATAGCGCTAAGGGGTAATACAGATGGTATGTTATTTATATTTCTTTGTGTTTTGCTCTTTCTTTTGATTATGTAAAAATATGGACTGTGTCTGAATTAAATAAAATAATAATTTAAAAAATCAAACAAATTCACACGCCCATCCAAAGATCGGCCCTGGCAAATACAACTTTACTTTTAAAATCGACCTGTAATTAGTACGACTTTTATTTCAACCTCACCAGTTTCACACGACGCAAGGGTGCCTTATCTACTATTAAAAAAAAACTGTATCAAAATCCGTTGCATATTTTTTTATGTACAAGGGGACAGAGACTTTGTTTTATACTATGTCGTGTATATAGTGATGTCCCTTAAATGTACAACTGTACATACAGTATTCATTCTTAAATGCAAGAGTCTTTCCCAGCGCAGTTTTGGCACGGTCTGCTCACCATATTTGTCATATTATGTGGGGTAATTAATTTAATTATAGCATCGCATTGCACTATAAATAGCTGCTATGCGCTAAGCTAATAAAGCGGCCATTTTTAGTGTCGAACGCCAACACTGTCGAACTTAACAACGACCATAGCCAAGCACAGAGCCAAACCTCGCTCGATGATCGTCATATTTTTTTTTCATGAAGATCTGAAATCTTTCAAATGAGCAAAAAGCTCGCCAAAACGACTCGCTAGAATGCTCACTAAGACGATCAGTACCCATAGCACGAGTTTTCAGTATTTGAGACGTAAAGTCAACTGGTACTTTGACAATTTCAAATTGACAATTTTCAAGGAAAAAATTTGTTTCTTCTTCGCACACCAGAGGCGCTGTTCCATGTTTTCATACAAAAAACGCTGTAAATACTGGAAAGACTCTGTAAAGTAAAAGAGTGAAAAAAGGGTGCTGTACCGTCAGCACGAGTTTTCAGTATTTAAGACGTAAAGTAAACTGGTACTTTGACAATTTCAAATTGACAATTTTCAAGGAAAAAATTTGTTCCTTCTTCGCACACCAGAGGCGCTGTTCCATTTTTTCATACAAAAAACTCTGTAAATACTGGAAAGACTCTGTAAAGTAAAAGAGTGAAAAAAGGGTACTGTACCCTTAGCACGAGTTTTCAGTAAATGAGACGTAAAGTAAACTGGAACTTTGACACTTTCAAATTGACAATTTCCAAGGAAAAAATGGAACAGCGCCCAGGGCAGGGCGAGAGGGACTGTCAGACTTATGCTAACTAAAATCCACGGTGTCCTTCAATAGCCCTTTATATTCCGGGGTCACGCTTATTCAAAGTTCCGCGACCGGCTCATTTATACATTATATGGTATTTCAAGTGAAAAAATTCCGGATTATCAGTGCAACCTTGCCAAAAACTGCCGTCACGCCCACCTAAATTCCCGGAAGTAAACCTTAGTAATGTGATACTCTGAATACACCCACAATTCAACAACCATCGTAAAATACTAAAACACAGAACTAGTCGTGATTATTCAAAAGTAATGTAATACGTAAGGCCACATAAATATAATGGACTAGCTGTTGGCAACGGCTTCGCTTGTTACAACTAGGAAATATCTACGGGAACATTAAATCGGGATAAAAAGTATCCTATGTGTTGCAGGTTATAAGCTATATGTGTAACAAATTTCATCCAAATCCGTTCAGTAGTTTTTGTGTGATAGAGTACCAACAATCCAAACAAATTTTCACACCTATAAGGTTAGTTGCGTTTTTTTTTTAGCTTGATATAATCATCAAATGAGTCTTCCTATCCAAGACAGGGCAGGAGGGACTGTCAGGCTTGTAGTGACTAAAATCCGCGGTGTCGTTCAATAGACCTTTACGTTCCGGGGTCACGGTAGCTCGTTAGTCCCGCGACCTTGGAAACATTCATATCCTATCAAACTTTCGCATTTGTAATATTAGTTACATGGACAAAAATCCGTACTATGGATGTACGAGGAGATTCTTTATTTTTATTTCCGTATTGAATATTTCAAATGTGTTCTCTCGTCCTGCATGGAGTAGAAATAGACTGTCAGACTTTTAATGAAAACTACCATGCTTACTCCTTCACAGTCCAAACACACCTTCTTTAAAACCGACAAAATTCTCTCATCCGTGCGCATACACATGCCTTTAATTTTAATATAGCTTATAAAACAACACGCCGTGGCCCGGTGTTACTACACATCGTGGCACGTGATCTGCGCGCACGCAGTCGTCTCGTGCGACCACTCCCCTCGTGACGTTGCGGTGGGACGCCTGGTTCGAATCCGGGTTTACACACTTTGGAACTGAAATAGACATTGAATTGAACTGTTTTTGTTCGAATATTAGCTGATTCGACTGACGCTGTCTTAGTTACTGTGAATTTTGAATTCGTCTCTACACTTTGTAATATTATAAAGAAGGAAAGATTTGTATTTTTGTGTGTTTGTTTGTTATTATTGTATTCAAAAACTACTGCGCCGATTTAAAAAAAACACCTTGTAATGCTACATTAAACCTAATTTACAAGGCTATACATGTCCATGTCCACCCGTACAAAGTCGGGACAGCCCCCTACTTATTAATAAAAAGGAAAAACTCAAAACATTGTGCCCATTGTGTCACCTTATTTATAAGATATTGTTAATTTGATGTATCCTATAATTTGTATGATGTACATAATAAAGAGTATTCTATTCTATTCTAAAACAAAACTTTGTAGAGTGAAATGGCATGCGATTGGAGTGGCCTATGTCCAGCAGTGGAATGCTATAGGCTGATCATGATACTTGGATATACGAGAGCAGCAATCGCGATTGATTAACTCTCATTTATTGATCATTTTTCTCCAGGATTCCTCTATCCGATCCTACCGTAATCATTTTGGAACCACCTGGGAAACATAATTTTAAACAAAAAAATAATTTTTCATCCCCCCATCTCGGAAAGGGTACTTTTGCTCTTCGATATCTGACCGTAAAAGCCGTTTTTATCCTCTAGTGAATAAAGTAAATTTGAATTTAGAACATCGTATGAACAAAAAACTTTTAGTAGTTATTTTGTAGGTTATTTTACCCTTTTTTGTGGTTTTTTTTAAGGCGGTTATTTTTTTTTTGAAATAAGTTTTTTATTTTACTCTTTTTAGTTTTAATATTCAACCCAAATTCTTGGCAAATACATCATTTTCTTACATGTGCACTAGAATTTTGTAATCCGTAGCACCGGTATTAACATCGCCCATGTTGTGTACATAAAAGAAAGTTCCAATAAAATTCCCTATCTCAAAAAATGCTGAACAGAGTTCGATGAAACTTGCAGTAACTCCTAAGGTGAACGATCCCTAGTACAACAAAAAAACAATTTTGAAAATCGATCCACAATTGGCGAAGTAATCGCGTAACAAACACGCAAAAAGTCAAGATCATCATGTCATCCAAGTAGGCGAAATTAATAAAAATGCTCACAAAATAAAAAGTACTAAACCAAATTTGATGAAATTTTTATGGGACCACACTGCAAGTATCCTGCATCGAACAAAAAAAGAATCACACGAATCGGACTAGAAACCTCGGAGTAATCGATGTACATACATAAAAAAAAAAAAAACATACCGACCGAATTGAGAACCTCCTCCTTTTTTTGAAGTCGGTTAAAAAGAGTAGCAGCAGTAATGGCGGCCGATGACCGCAACAGCTGATCGCTTGCTGTGGTGCCCACTTGACGTTCGAAGGTTGTAAATTTGATGTTACCACATCAAATTTTAAAAATAGAATTTGTTTCCTCGCCTTAGGTGGGAAAGCAGAGTGCGCTACTCTAAGTGTAAGGCTGCGTTGCTTTGGGCTAACTTGAATCCCTTGCTTCACAAAGGATTTTTAACTTTATTCCCTCGTTTATTTCGGCTATTAACACTTGAACCTCCTCGCTACGCTACGAACGGAGGTTCACCCCCAGAATCCTCAGTATCGCTTCGGAATTCAATACGCCTCCCTTGGAGCGTAATCTACAATTATTTTGTTAAAATCTCAGACCCGGAACATTCTTGGCTCAGTACTTTGTTATACCTTTTTTTATTTGCTTTGTGCGGTTTTCATTTCACGTCTTATTGTTATGTTATGACAAACCAAGATAAAAATAAGTAACTTAATAATACTTAGGTAGTAGTTTTCAACTACATACTACCTAAGTATTATTTGTTTTAATTTAAAAATTATTCTGTTCTATAATAATGTCTTAGTTAATACCTAAACTGAAATAAAAGCCTATCTTTTGTTTATACGGCTGTACATCTGTTTTTTTTTTGTTTTTGCATGTAGTGATTTCCTCGCTGAGGTGGGATGAAAAGTTACGTGTTGCACTCGAGTGCAAAGATTTTTCACCTTGTGCTCTTTTGATTCCCTCGCTATCACTCATGATTCTAATTTTTGAATCACTCGTTGCACTCGTGATTCAAATTTAGAATCATTCGCTTGCTCGGTCATCAAACATGAGCACGCGGTTAAAAATCAACTTTGCACTCTTGTATAACAAATGACTATTCTCAATCAGAAAATCGGTTAGTAAAATTGTTAAATCTGCCCTCCCGTCCTGGTAGAGCAGAAGGGACTCGCAGACTCTTACCGACTAAAAAATACATTCGCATTTGTGAATGCGAAAGTCCTAAGAAGTAAGGAGGACCGGTAAAGAAAAAACTTAGTAAAACATCTCGCTGTTTTCATGTCTATTTTGGACAATACAGTATAGTTAATTTCATCACATCAAAATGGCGAATGAATCCTACTAAAATCCTTTGTTTGGATGGATGGATGTTTGTTACTCTTTCACGCAAAAACCACTGAATGGATTTGGATACAATTTGGTACACAAATAGTTTATAACCTGGATTAACACATAGGATAGTTTTTATACCAATTTCATATCCCCGTGGGATAATTTTAGAGTTTTAGCGGGTGAAACTGCTGGCAACAGCAACACATTTGTATTGTTAAATTCGTTGCGACACGTGTATAGTACATATGTAACTAGGAAAAGCTGTAAAAGAAAAACATCTAAAGAAATAACTTAAAACCGTGTTATTTCTGCCTCCTCAATTATAAAGTGGTAGAGTGTCGCTAAGCGGATTGTGTCTGAATATTTGTAAACAAAATAAAAGTAGATTCATTAGAACTGTTTTCCTCGTATCTGGTAAATATTTTTTTCGGAGAAGTATGCCCACGCGCCGGCGAGTGATGGGTAACTCGCCATCCGATCATGGAAGGCGACATGGTGTTCCACCTCGCGCGCCTCGAAGATCTGTCAGTAATCACGGGGCTTAAGAGGGCCAAAGCCTGCCGGGGACGCGGGACTGTCTCATCAGGTAACCGTGACTCTGGAACGTAAAGGGCTATTGAAGGATCACCTGGATGGTTGGCCCACCCAGTTCAAAAACAAACAATAAGCAGATGAAGTTTGTGGAATCAAAACGACGTAATTGAAACAAAAACAATACTGTTATTAGCAAAAACAAACCTTAACTTACGTAAACTACCAAAACACTTCCTAGATTAGTATGAAAAAAAATAAGATTCCCCGAAAATTCATGAGAGGTGTAACCTTGACGTCATCGCCAGATGTTAGCCATATTTCTAGACTTTGTTTATGTATTACTCGATAAACAACACATAATTTATTCTAGACTAGCCCGACTGACTAGGAAAGCTTGGTGAATTTTATGAAATTTTGAAGCACACTGAAAACTTGGTCAGTGTCTCTGCTCGCATGCCCCTTTGCACAAAGCTTATCATCATCATCATCAGCCGGAAGACGTCCACTGCTGAACATAGGCTTCCTCCTTAGACCGCCACGCCGAACGACAATTCGCAAATTGCATCCATCGGTTGCCCGCGACTCTCACTATGTCGTCTGTCCACCTAGTGGGAGGGCTACCTTCGCTGCGTCTTCCGGTCCATGGTCGCCACTCGAGAACCTTTCTTCCCCATCGGTTGTCAGTTCTACGAGCGATGTGGCGTGCCCATTGCCACTTCAAATTTTAAGAGCTATGTCGGTGACTCTGGTTCTTCGCCGAATATCCGTGTTCCGGATTTTATCCCGCAAAGAAACTCCGAGCATAGCTCTTTCCATTGCACTCATTACATAGCGTATAGATAGCGATATATTGACTTAATATCCTTGGAAGGTAATGTCACAAAACATAGTTATATGATAAACAACGGCTTAGTCAACAGTATAACGCCCCCCGCATACCATGGCATGATAAGCTCACGATTAGGCTCTTATCAGGGCCTCCATTAGTTCTCGAAGGTTTTTTTTATGTCATGTAAATTCTCAGATGCTTACTCAGTTTTACTGACTTCGCTGTTCGTCTGCCACCAGGCTGTATTTCATAAACTGTGATAGTTGACAGTTGATCAGAGATAAAGTATTTCTGTTGCCGCTTTATCAACAATACTTAAAAAACAGAATAAAATTAATATTTAAAGTACGATTATTAATTGTAGTCAGTAAAATGACAGTAAAATGACATTTGTTCACTATAGAAATGTACTAAATTTCCTTGTATCAATGACAGTTGCACTTGTCATTTTACTGACTACAATTAAAAATCGTACTTTAGGGATTTTTTTTGTTTTTTTTTTTCCGTTTACAATAAACGGAACCCTAACGGATTCGCACTTGGACGGCTTTTTTTCCATACTTTAATATATTTTTTTTAGGTTTTGTTAACAAATTGCCTTACGTCAAGCCTGGCTGCTGAGTCTCTCATGTTTTTGCATTAAATTAGCAAACTTTATCATAGTTGCGTATTTTATAACTACACCATATTCACGAAGTCCCAATGCTTTAGAAGAAAACTGAGAACTATTTTTTTTGTAAATAGCTGTTTTATAATCTCAGTCAGTTACTAAAGAGGTCAATGTGTCTTTTAACAGTTACAAAACTTAAATAGAACCGATGACTCACGAAAATAATTATTTAGTAAATTAACTTAAAGTTAAAAATACACGCACGCAAGCTGTGTCGTCTTTTTGTTGCATTTTATGATTCACCTGCTCAAGTTCGATGACATTTTCTTGAGCCAGTGATCTTACTGACCAACATGAGCAACTGCGAATGGGACGAACCGCGAATGTGACCAATTGAGTCACATTCGCGAATGGGTCGAAGTGCGAATATGATATACCACGATCGCAGGACAAAGTGCGCAAACCCCCTTTGGAATGGAATGGATTCAGTCTCTATTTTAACTCTATAAAGTTAGATCGCGATTGCCGAATTTGTGGATGGGTGACTAAGTATCTATCATAGCGAGTTTCCTCCGTGTCTTGGAAAGCATGTAAAGCCGTTGGTACCGGCTTTTATTTGTAGATCTTTGACAGTCATTAGGTACTATTAGTCAGTAGCTCTGAAGTCTGACAACCAGTCTTACCATGGGGTATCGTATTACGCCGTACTTATGGTCCAACAGGCAGTCGCTCTATGTAAAATACTGATATTCAGCTGCATCTGGTTCGACTGGATGCTGGCCCGAATAGGTACAGTTGGGAAAAGGCAGGCTGATGATTAACTACATGCATCTGAAACTATAGTGCGAAATGTAATTCGCCTAGAGACCGAGGGTTTAACGCTGTCATTAATGTTATTTGTTTTCAGTGAATTCAAGATTTCATTTATTACAGTAGTAGACGTGTCTTGATTCGCGTAAAGTTTTGGGCCCAAGCCATCGCTTCCCATCACTTCCCTCTCGCACTTCTACTTCTTCCGAGCTCCTTTAAGCTCTGCTAATATTAGCCGAGCCTAAAGAATGAAAATGGTAGTTTTTTGTTTGTTCAGGAATTTCTCCAGAATCGTGAGTGCGTTCACAAAAAAAATACACTTTTTTTAAAACCTTGCTTCACAGTAGTCATTTCTCTTGTGTCGTCGCGCTCCAACCTTGAAAATTAACCCTGTATATCTTTTAAACATTCTTCTTGATCACTCACATCGGTAATTAACCGTACGTACCCTCCACTGTTGATATGTCAAAGTCGTGATACTCAGTCGTGTCGGTATGTTAGGTTACAACACGCATCTAGACTTGAGTCTGGTCTAGAATATATTGTAATTATAGCCTGATTAGGTTGTGTTACGACATTGTAGATGGAGCATAGTTTAATACGTAGCTATTTGCACAGCTCCGTCTTTTGTCTCGTTCAAATCCTGGAAGTGGCAGATGTTAAACACTCACGTATTTTCCTCTGAAACGAAAAAACAACGAGCCAAAACTTTCCATCTCAAAATCTAAAATCAAAATTCGTCTGCTAACCGTCTACACTCTACACCAATGTCATAGAAAACACACACTTGGCACAAATGCCCGTAGCATTTGAATTGCGTGGCGGTGGGCGTGCGCGACACGCGGCCGTCGCGTGCGCACGTGACGTCACAGCCGCGCCCGCACCTGCGCGAACGCAGAACATTGACACACAAACTGTGAACGAAATGAGATACAGACATTCTTGTGTTGGCCGGGGGATTGATGTTAATGTTGTTGTTTTTTAAAAGAGATTTGGTATACTGTTGTTATGGCGACTGAAAATGTTTGTTAGAAAAATTCTTGCATCCATTTCGTCGACTCATCTTAAATCTATTTTGTATAATATGTATGACACAACACACCGGATCAACTCGGGATGGATGAAATGGCGACAGGTCACCGGAACAACTTGCGACCCACGGATGCCCCTCAAGTTAAAGGAGAAAATATACAAATCCGTGATTAGACCAGTCGTATTGTGTGGATCAGAATGCTGGGCTGTGAAAAAGATGGATGAGAAACGATTGCATGTAGCAGAGATGAAAGAAAGGAAGAAAAAAACGTGTTGCGCCGACCCCAAGTAAAATGGGATAAGGGCAGGAAGATGATGATGTATAACATAAAGAATTATCAAAGATATTTGACGAACGAAAAATTGAGCTGCGAGCAGGGTTCGAAGCTGCGTCTTCTGGTAATCCAGACGCCATTAGGCCACCGCAACCACTAACACTCGAAGCTAAATTTATCGTTTGTGTTTTATGAACGCTGTTTACAGAATTATGTATTAATCATCGAATAAGTCCTCTCACCTTGTATGGAACGGAAGGGACTGTCAGACTCTTAGTGCCAAAGCAACAACCGTATGTGTTCTTGCCCTTTGCGTTCCAGAGCATCCTGCTTAGATCTTCAAACGATTTCTAAACAATCCTTGGAATTAGATTATAGAAAACAATCCGACCCTGAAAATAAAACCTATAAACATATTCCACTCTTTTTGACCTCATATTCCAAGTTACTACGCGAAGTTAAATAACGAGCAGTTTTCCTAAAAACCTTTTTAAAATCGGTTCAGCCAAATGCGAGATGATTGAGAACACACATACGATTTGAACTAAGAGACCTCTTTTTTTAAGTTGGTTAAGTAGTTGATGAACCTAGTAACTAACCACTACAAAACAACACTATACAATCACACACACAGACACGCACACTCGACTCTAAACAAAACATGAGAACGCCGCGTGCAATGCGCGTGAGACTGCACAGTTCGAGATTCTTCCGATTAACGTTACCCGATGTAACCTAGCAATAGTTACAATGTTGTGGGTAAAGGAATGGAAATACTTTGAAGAACATTACATGACATCCAAATGTTGTAAGTATGTATGAATCCTTTTTTTGTCATACCTTTTATTGGAATCAAATATAGCAGCTCACAATTTACGACCCATTAATATTGTAGTCATTTTTACCCGTGGTGCTAGGCAACTGGGCTTCTCCCAGTTGTAATATCCCTTTGTGCCTATTGGCCTTGTTTTGTTCTGTCTCCTGCTTGCATGAAGGGAAGTAGAAACATATTTTTCCTACTCCTCCACTATCCTTTTCTGATTAATTTCGTTGCAGGATCCAAGACAGGTAAATTCATTCTCCGGGACACGTCGAGCTTCATTGTCTCGGCGCTTTTCACCAGAAAAGCGCCGAGACAATGATGGTTGCCACTGTTGATTGTGTGTGTGTTGTGTGAGTGGCTCTCAGGAGTTGCAGTGGTTTGGGAATAGTGTGGTGGGATTGCCCAAAAAAAAAGCCCGAAATAATAAACAAAATATCGTTAGCAATATGAAGCCTCCATGCCCGAAATTAATATACAATTTCAATCAAAATCCCGTTTCTTTTATTTTTGACGGATGCATATCTTGAAGAATCGGATAGGTTAATTCAGTCGTTGATTGGTTGGTTATAGACAAAGATCCAATCGAAATTAGGAACAAGAAATGTAAGAAAGAAAGCAATGGGAACATTACAGGAAGATGATGACTGATTACTTATTTAATTATTAATTAATTATATTTTTTTAGACGTTATCCCACACTAAGAACTTCTCCTGTGTTGTGGGTGCATTTAGAAACATAGAAACTCACATACAAAAAAGCAGTCCAATGGCTCAGCCACCACACTAACCGAGCTAAAATTATAAATAAATAATAAATCATAAATAGTTCCAATCATGTACATCCAATATTTTTCAATCATCTAATTGACGGACTACTTAATTCGTTTTTTTTTTCAGTGCACATGCCTAATGTTTATTTTATAGTGTTATTAGGTAAGTGTTCTGTGATTCTGTGTAACTTACCTTGATTGTATGCTTACGTAAAGTATGTACTTTGAATCTTATCTTAAATCCGATGCCCTTCGATAAAGTACATACCTATTTTGTTATGTTTTGTCAGTCACACCCTTTTTTTAACAACGCGGTAGAACGTAGTAGTCACGTAGTACAATTACGTGCTTACAATAAATGTGAACGTGGTTTAAAAGACTACGTTTAAAATAGTACTTTTAAACTCAAATTATGATTCAGAAAGTTTTCCATGGAAAATTAGACGACGACCAGGATAACAATGAAAACTTCAATGGCATCTATTATAAAAATCTGTCAACTGTTATTTGAAAATTACCTTTGGCAAAAATGAAAATTTATTTGTTGTTAATTAAGTAATTTTTTGTTGTTATTTATAAAATTATGACACTTGGTTTCGTTTGTTTATGTTTTTCTTTGGAATAGAAGAAAAACATCTTTTTTTTTTGTAAACATTGATGTCCTACTCTGGACAAAGGTCTCTCCCACAACTTTTTTTTTCTCTTCTTTTTGTGGGGCTTTCTGTACAAACATCAATTATTTATATTTAATTGATGATCCAAGCTATTTACGTATTCTTTGACGCCCTATGAATCTTTTCTCTTTTTATTTATTTGTTATTATTTTTCCTGTACATATTACTAAGTAGGTTTTTATTTATAGTTTGTAAATATAATTAAATGATCGAAGCTGAAGTCTAAATAAAAATCCGTGATAAAATTCAGTCTCATATTTAGATTGTGTATTCGACAGACACCCAGTTGCTATCATAAATAAAATTGCCAGCATTTCGAGAATTAACAACATGTCAAAACATGTTCTGAAATCAGCGTGTCATTTCGTTATTTTCTGCTGAAAAAAACAGTTTTCAGTAGAACAAGTTATCTACAAAGATAAATAAGTCTTAAGATATATAGATTACTAGCGGCCCGTCCCGGCTCCGCACGGGTGGAGGACCCGGTCTAAAATTTGAGATTTGAACTATCCTATCTCTCAAGTTGGATCGAACTGCACATGGTGTGCGAATTTTATTATAATCGGTTAAAGTGGTTTAGGAGTCCATTGAGGACAAACATTGTGACACGAGATTTATATATATTAAGATTTTAAACTATTTAACAATACTGGCCTAGTATTCTAATTCTGTCAGTAAATCTTCTCTAAGGGTCTCGTCAGATTGCTGAAGGTTCTTTGAAGCGCGCGTTAGAACATGACGCGCCGTCTGTCGTCACGGACATGGTCCTTGATCAGACAGCGAGTCACCCATTGCTCGCCGTCCGGATACCAGCATCTTGGCCTGGCGTCTACTCGAGAAGTCTAACTGCTATGGGTTGTAGTAGTATCCAGTCATACTGTTTGAGCAGTCCATACTGACTGCTTCAAGCAGTCATTTTTGTGGTCGACTTCAATTATGCTAAAGGGCGAAGAGCCAAAATGTCACTATTAATACTTAATACAAAATTTACTGTACCATAAACTAAGGATGTTATTGATAAACGTTGGCTCAAAGAAGGCACATGATGTGCTCTTGCGCATAACGTGAGTTGACATTGGTGACGGAACTAATGATCTCACTAAAGTAGAATTGAATGCATGATTAATTATGACTGACAATAGTGCTAGATATTCTGAAATAAGATGTAACATGGTCTAGAAAATTCTGTGAAACTACTTTGGGATTAAAATTAAGTTACTTCTTATACTACTAATTTTATACGTGAAAATTTGTGTGGATGGGTATATGGATGTTTGCTATACTCTTTCACGCAAAAACTATTGATCGAATTTAGACGAAATTGGTAAACCCACACCAATTTCGTCTAACACATGAGAAATTCCTAGTGGGCAATAGAAAAAAAGGTAGTTTACACATAGGATTTTTTTTCACGATTTATGTTCCCGTGGCATAATTGTCGAGTTGTAGCGAGTAAAGCTACTGGCAACAGATAGTCTGCTTATAAATGCGAATACTGAATCTTTATTAATTTCTTAATGTTCTTTTCACAATATTATTGTTTACTAGCAGCCCGTCCCGGCTTCACACGGGTGGAGGACCCGGTCTAAAACCCGGCCCCGATGGTTACAAACACAACAAAAAAATAATTATCCGAATCGGTCAAGCCGTTTTCATGGTATGTCGTGACAACGGAAAACGGGTTTCATTTTTATATATATAGATTAAAGGGCGTGAAACTTATAGAAAAGCGTGCAATATGGTGTCATCACACATTCAACTTGAATTTTGTCGTATATAGTAATTTGTAATAATGTGAAATCATTATTCAACGTCATTAGCCTTAATATGGTAGGTCTACGTGCTCCAGTGATTAAGTAACACGTCATAATGGAAACTAATGCGTTATGACAAATGACTGTCAGACTTGTTCTGGCTAAAATCCACGGTGTCCTTCAATAGCCCTTTATGTTCCGGGGTCACGGTGATGGAAAGAAGTCCCGCGAACCCGGCAAGCTTTGGCCCTCTATGAGGGGGCCCCGTCATTTTGCTGACGCTCTTTGAGGACCGCGTTGAACACGACTCGCCGTCGACCCGGGCATGGTCCATGGTCGGACAGCGAGTTGCCCTATTGGGGGTGGCCTTTACCCAGGATTGGGATAGTAAGGGAATAGAAAAAAAGAGTTTAAAAACATGACTGCAACAACTTAAACAGTTAAATTGACTGCATGATTTAATGATAGTCCCGCTTTTAACCTTGGTTGCATATTTGTATATTCACTTAAAGTAGGTACACTCAAGAGATACAAGAACATATAGTACAAAAACATGCAGAAATTTCCATCGGACAAGCGACAGGAAAGTCAATTGAGAGACGAAGGCAAAAACAAAAATATCGTAATGAATAATTTAAATTATGCACATTATGTAAGTAAAAGGTATAAAATCTATGGATACGGATAATAGTTTGATGGTCCTGACTGTCATTTTGTAGATCTTTGACAGTCGTTACTGTTAGTCAGAAGCTAAGGGTTCTGAGCGTCTTGTCAAGGGGTGTCGTATCACCCAGTTACCAGGTTGTGGAAGTCAGGTAAAATACTGATGTTCAGCTGAATCCGGTTAGACTGGAAGGCGACACTAGACCACTTGTCAGGTGTAGTGTGCGAGGTTATTATATCTATAGAAATATCAATAATACAGCTGTTTCAGTAAAATGTAGGTTAAGCTAAAGTAAAAAATGCTGATCTTCTCATGCTATTTCGTAATTTAAAACAGACAGTCCTTCCTGCCCTGCCCTAGGTGGGAGGACTCATTCGTCAAAAATAAACGATGAATCCAACTCATGTTAATAACTTTAGTGACGTAACGCTAGAATGCGTGAATGCAAAAAGGAAAATACTACCTACAGGTAAAATGGATTGTGGTGTGCATGTCTGCATTCACGTAGTTAAATAATTTAGGCTAGGTAGTAGGTAAGTCTATGGATTCGTGTTGTATAGAGCTCACCATAGCTTTTAAGAGAATGATCCTGGGCAAAGAAAAGACTCCTTCTATCTAGATGACAAACTTGTTGTAATAATTCTTAAAATCTTGAATTTCATAGAAATACGTATTACTCTATAAGAGATTATCACCTCCATTGGTCCTGATCGGAAATTGGTCCATATAAAAGTATTTTGGGAATGTTTTTTTTTGAGGGGTATAAAATTCTAATGAGTATCAGGTGGAGTTGAAGGGACTGTGTCAAGGCCTCAGTACAGTACTTATACTTCTTAGACAGTCCCCCGTCCCCAGCAGGAGCTTCGTCTTATGGCCCCGCCAGATTGCCGTACGCGCCGTCGACCCGGGCTAAAGTCCAATCAAGAAAAAGTCCTTGATCGGACTTTGGCAATGCCCCGAGTTTAAAATTTAAATAGCAGTCACTGTTTCCAAGCAAACCAGCTAGGCTATGACGGTGTTGTTGGTATTAGTTTTTTTTTACCTAGTTTTTATAATTTATTCATTAATTATTGTAAACATAGTCTGTTTACCGAAGTTTGCTTTCGTTCTTAGTATTTTGCGGTTTGGTTAAAAGTTTTCCTTTTAATTTTGCATTAACATCGTCATTAACTTTAGTTTTTATTACTTCTATTTTTTTGTCTTTCTGTAGCCCAATTAAACCAAGTGATACATCTGGCACTGGATTAATCGCAAACAGCGTAAGATTATTAAGACTTGTAAGATTATGAATTTCCAATATTATGACCAGTTCCTACTTAAAATCCAAAAATAACCAATTTATAGCTTCGAGAGATCTATTATAATCTTATGAAGTTTGTAATAACGACATATTATTCAGAAGCATACGCCCAAACCATAACATTGCTCATCCGTCAACACTTTTGCGTGAAATTCGAACACTGTTCTAAAGAATAGTGACGCAACTGTGAGTGCGCGCGCGTCACTGCTAGCCACGCCGTGCCCGCGTGTTACATTACTCATGGCCTGTGTATTTTCAACGCTGTCACTGCCTATAGCAATGCAGTGTCTACAAGCGATAGTACTGGGAACTTGCGCGATGATATCGGTAATACTGTAATCGTTTGCATTATTATTGCGTCCTTCTACTGTTTTGTTCTAGAATAGGTGGCTGTCGCTGTATTCTTTATTTTTGTCAGCTACTGCATTTGTTTCATCATCAAACGTTGTTGATGTAAACTTATTTCGTTGGTTGACTCACATTTGATTCGCAATTTGGAGAATACCATGCGACTTGAATGTTTTGTTGTTCTGTAATTCCTATCTAAAATTAATCCGTAGTAATCCCCAGTATCTGTTCAGATAAAGCTTTGTGTATTGTATTTTGCATGAGTAAGGTCTTTGTCAATGCCTCCAGAATGAAGGTTGAAAGTTTTTGCATACAGTTCAATGTTAACAACAGCATGTATATTTCCAAATACGGAATCTCCTACTTCCTGTTTGTAATCTTTGAGATTACCAAAATTATTTGTTTTGAAAATACTCTTTACTTTTTCCTTCTAAGAGATTATTCAGACGTGGAAATCTTTAACGACAGGTAGACTCTTATCACAAGTTATTGCTTTTGCATTAGTTTTGAAATCATAACAATGGATGACCTCGTCTGGTACAAAATCGTTCCATATATCAACTTGTATGAATTCCGCATCATTTTGACTGTTAATGAGCGTCTGATGGACTGAATCATTCAACCATGACCTATATTTCTAGTTATTTCCTGTCCATTCTTCATAATCGATTATTTACGATTGTTTATTATTATTTATTTATTTGTTATCATTACCTAAGACACGTTTGACATCTTGTTTGATAAGGATGATACAATTTGTTGCTATGGAGATATTTCAGTTGTATCATTGCTTCCTTATTGTAAATTTTATTACTCTATATCGTAAGGTTGATCTTGCATAATTTCATTCATAATAGTATCTCTCGTTTGTTGTGAATTTCAAAGGTGAGTACATTTGTAAGGATAACCTTCCTTGGAATTGAGTACAAGTTGATATTGGGTCATACTTTAGAACAATGTAACACTGAGTTTCATTGTATGTTGGTTTGATATGAGCAACACCAACACTATAACAAAGAGTAACTGAATTGAAATAGGTTTTATTTCTAGTCTTTGTTAGTCAGTCATGTTTGTAGTGTGCCCGCGCGATCCGCACTGGGCGCGGAGACTCGTCCGCAAGCGTTTTTATAGCCTCGGCCGCGTTGATAAAACGACATATTTACATACTGATAACACATAAACGTTTACATTCAACTTTTTGTTCCTGTCAATATTGATAAACGTTCTAATGTATTTCAAGCAACAAATTCTCATCAGAATCCATGTTAATTTCACAATATTGGGCATCAGAAGCAAACATTTCTCGAAACTATACGATGGCATGACGTAAAACAACACGGGAGGCGCGTGTGCTCACCGAAAAAACTCTACAACATACATTACGCAAAGCGAACGGAAAACTACGGCTGCAGTATCACAACAATAGAAGCATGGAGCTCTTATTAAGGAGGGTTAAGGTTGAAAATTGGTTGTGGGGGATTAGTTGTATTGTTTTGACGGTGCGGTGACGCGGGTGACGTCAGACGCACGCCTCGGCCGCGTGTTCGTCGGCTGACGAGCCCACTCTCGCCTGATACCGCGTTTCTCGAGTGCGCTTTTTAAAGAATGTACCTAACGTAAATACATCGATATTTTCATCAAAAATACAACTATCCCATAGCATTTTAGCTTAATTTTATGTGACTAACACATTTGACACAACCTGTAGACATTATACTCTTAAAATTACATGTGAAAAGAGTATTTTCAACGTTAAACTTGCTCATGCGTTCGTGTTAACCTCGGCTATTCTCGGTAATCTTCGTATTTCTGCAACGGTTTAGATTTTTAAATCGCTGCGTTGCAAAATGCGGAGGCTTGGTCTGTCCTCGTATTCGTATTTGGAGTGACTGTTATCGATTTATTTGCAATAATCTGGCCATGACTGAATCTGGTGATAACAATAATATTTGGTTAGGAAGGTGTGGCTTGCTGGACTCCTTCCGATGTAGATTTTTTTTTATAGATATTAAGCATGGACCTACAATAAATAAGTTAATGGCATAATTCGATTTTGGTCATTTTGCAATCAATATTTTGAAGAAAAGGCAGTGAATAAGTCGAAATCTTAGTCTAAGACTAGATCAAGATTTTTTAGAAATTGCTTTTTGGCATGACATTGACAACTCTAAGGAAAAAATAGGATTAAAGTATAACCATTTTTTTATAAACTTGGTTATTTTATTTCTACCGTTTCGTGGGTGCGTATAAAAACATTTAAATTCACATACACAAGAAATGAATATCCAACATTTCTATAAAAAAAATCGTATTACTGACTCAGAAATTATTTCTACATATTTATGTTGGAATTATGTCTCCGGTAAATAAAATGGAGACTACTAGAAGCTACGACACACTAGCAGTCCATGACATAAAAATCTAATACACACCGAAGTCAAACAATTTTATCTATGACTAACTCTACGTGCCATGCAGTTGCTGCGTGCCATAGATAGGCTACCTATAGACTATAGAAGTTGTTTCTAAAAAGGCTATCAGCTACTTGCATGAATAAACCCAGTAGGTGAGTATGACGTCACAAAATGCAGTGCAATAATTCCCTTTATTAAATAAATCGATGCGAAAACTGTACGAAGATATTAAATTTATGGAAATTACAGATATTGATTATGACGTCGGTGACAAAAAGGTTTTTTTGTATCGTTGTAAAATCATTAAAGAAGTCCTTTCGCCGGTCACGACGGGAGCAAAGGTCGGGCAGGGACTTGATTGACTAAAATCCACGGTTTTCCTTCAATAGCCCGTTTACGTTCCAATGTCATCATCAGCCTATAACGTTCCCACTGCTGGGACACAGGCCTCCTCTCTTGTGAGAGGGAGTGGGCCATAATCCACCACGCGGGCCCAGTGCGGATTGGCAGATGTTACATGTCTTCAAATTTGATGGTTCTAGGACATGCCGGTTTCCTCACGATGTTTTCCTTCACCGTTTTGAGAGCAGTGGTGAAATAAATTACATAAAGTAATGCGCCAAGCTGGGTTCGAACCCACGACCTACAACTCGTAAGTCGGGACCGATACCACTGGGCCACCACTGCTCTCACTGGGTCACCACTGCTCTTTCCGTTCCAATGTCACGGTTACCTAAAGTAATAACACAGTCAAGACCCACAATCCTAAAAGGTTAAAGAACATTTAAAAAAAATGAGTTGTGGATGTCAGATAGGCAGTCGCTCCATGTCAAATACTGTCTTTCAGCAGCATCATTTAGACAGGAAACCCGCATGGTCCTCGTATGACCTGAACAATGTCTGAACTTTAAAAGCAACCGGTGACCTCTGAGTTTGTTTCGGCTGTTTCTTCTCAGAGTAGTCAGGTACGAAACACCGGCCTCATCTAGCTTTAAAAATATTGGTATGTAAAAGTGTTTTTTTTATAACCAACTTACAAAATAAATATAATTTACCAATCAGTTGAAAAGTTACTCCAAACAGTCTGGCCCTTACTTTTTTGTCATCATAGCAATGTAAAAAATATTATTGTAAACGTGAAAATTTTAATTAATTGATGTTTGGTACTCAATCACGGCAGTGATGGCCCAGTGGTATCGGTCCCGACTTACGAGTTGTAGGTCGTGGGTTCGAACCCCGCCAGGCGCATTACTTTGTGTAATTTATTTCATCACCACTGCTCTCAAAACGGTGAAGGAAAACATCGTGAGGAAACCGGCATATCCTAGAACCAAATATTCGAAGATATGTGACATCCACCAATCCGCACTGGACCTGCGTGTTGGATTATGGCCCACTCCCTCTCTCAGAGAGGAGGCCTGTGTCCCAGCAGTGGGTACATTATAGGCTGATGATGATGATGATGACTCAATCATGTCCATCCTACTGAAAGTTAGCTCACATAATAATGAAACCTGAATGGGCGGCCGCCGGAACCAGAGATGGCGACCCCTGCCGGAAATGAGAGGTAACAACGTAAATCCAAAGAGAATCAGTTATGTTTTACAATATCTATGCTCCTAGAAACCAGAATCATAGACTGCTTTCTTCTAGATTATAGTCTGAAATAAAATATAGTATATCCTTTACCCCAATGTTAAGTTCCTGTGGATTATTCTTCGAACAACTGAAGTCGCTGGTAACAGCTGGTATATTATACCTAATTGTTTATTTTTGTTTGGACTTTGAAACGTATGTTCGTAGGTATGAATGTTAAATTGGTATGAGTAATAAAACACGGAAGTTTAACCGACATTTTCATGTAAACAATTTGGTAACTGAGCGTGTTCATTTCGTCAACATTGGCTTCTTATTCAAGTTGTAACTCTAACTTTATTTAATTAAGAATCATTATTAGACCAACCTTTATTATGAATAGCAGGGTATGGTAAGCACATGGTATTATAATTCCTGAGTCCTCCCACCCCGGGCAGGGCGGGAGGGACTGTCAGACTTGTACTGACTAAAATCCACGGTGTCCTTCAATAGCCCTTTATGTTCCAGGATCACGGTAATGAAAAAAGTCCCGCGACCCCGGCAGGCTTTGGCCCTCTAGAGCCCCCATCATGCTGACGCTCTTTGAGGCGCGCGTGGAACACAACGCGCCGTCGACCCGGGCATGGTCCATGGTCGGACAGCGAGTATGCTAAGGAAGTTTTTATTTCAAAAAAGTAAAACCAGGAAAATATGAACAATTAGGTACTTACTGATTTAAGTCTGAATACTAAATACTTCGTGGAACAGGTCTTGTACAGGTTGCCACGAGGAAAACCATTGAATTTTATGAGGATTAACCTTTCTGAACTACGTTTTTATTCATAAATATAGTAGATACTGTAGTATTCCTTGGAACTGTTTCCTAGATATTATAAATCTAGGGTCGAATTTTTTGATCAGTTATTAAGCTATAGTTAAGTTATGGGAATTAAGGTTGTTAAGTATACCTACCTACGTTTTTAATTCACCGAAAAAGTCATGATGACTATCAAAAATTATACCAAATTGTACATTAATGCCAAATCAACAAAATGCATTTATGTATTTGGAATCTGATAATCCTGATCTGGGACATAATTATCATCCGTGGAAATCTTTTAGCACAAACATCATACAAAAAAAATGTGCTGTGTAATGCTGATAATAATGTTTCAAAGCTCGTGGTTACCCCCGCAGCTGACCTACAATTGGTCGTAGCATAACGTTATACATAGCCTTCCTCGATAAATGGACTATCCAACACAACATTATTCGAACCAGTAATTCCTGAGATTAGCACAGATAGAATAACGACTTTTTGTCAATGTTCGACACCTGAATGTGAATATGAACAATAAGCACATAATTTTCTTTGGGAGTGTATTCTTTGGCAGAACGAACGCAATATTATGTTGTATAGTGTTCAGACCACATCTGGAGTCATTTAGTTGTAGTAGTAGTGTGATTCTCCCAGTTGTAATATCCCCTTGTGCCTATTGGCCTTGTTTTGTTCTGTCTCCTGCTTGCACTAAGGGAAGTGGAAACATATTTTTCCCCACTCCTCCACTATTCTTTACTGATTAATTTCGTTGCAGGATCCAAGACAGGTAAATTAAATGTTGATTCTGGCTCTCGGGAGTTGCAATAGTCTGGGAATAGAGTGGTGGGTTTGTCCCAAAAAAAATAGAATAAAGCACAGTAGGCGCTGTCATGGCGCACACAGGGTATTAATACCTTGTTCTATGCAAGTATGCATGCTGCGTGCACAATATCACGTAGAAACACACTTGCAAATGATGATAATAATATACAACTGCATCGATGCAACTTAGATGTTACTGCACGCATTTGCATCTGCAAGCCACATGTTTTATACATGCATCATATTGCCTTGACCCCTCTGTGGGCTGTGGGAATGTCTTGAGAGGTCACCGGGCGCCTTGAACGCAAAGGGTGATTGAAAACTGGGTGTTTTTTTTAGTTAGTACGAGTCTGACAGTCCACCAAGAGTAAGAGTCATTTGATGATTTGTAACTACAAAAAAAGACTATGGAACTTAGTGCGTTTCGTTAATACGCAATTGGGTTTCTTATAGACAACAGAACCCTGAGAAACTGATAATATACAGATGCGGTAAGACTGGTAGTTAGACCTAAAATACATATAAGCATTTACTTCAGGTAGGTCAGTAACAAATACTTTTGAATTATCAAAAGACTATTTAAAAAAATGGATCTACCGTACTGTACAGTACAGCCCACAGTCAGATGATAACTGTGAAAGAAGTATAGTTACCCATTCCAAAGGGTAGATCTCTAAGTAAATGAAAGGGCAAGAAACTCCATGGACACTCTTTTTCAATCAGTAATAAGCACAATAAAGTCTGCGCCATGACTGAAGTCATTTTGATGCGGTGCTAGTATCTATTTCATTTTAACAAATTGAATTGAAATATGTAAGTAGTCTAATACACGAATTTATCGCAAGACTGGAGTGGTAGCGCGGACTCGACCTTTATTAGACAGGCATACAGGTAAACCATTATGTCAGTATATAGGGTATTTCTCTGAAAAAATCTAATTAGTCCTTCGGTAAGATTCTCATAAAATATTTAACACATATTTTTTCTTTTGTAATGTAATCCAAAATTGACGGAGATAGGATAGTTTTAATATTTCAAGCGCAGTATTCACTCTCGAATTTGGATGCGTTATGACTTTGTAAAAGAAAAAATACGTATCCATTATTTTTCATAATTATTTTAACTGAGGGACTAATTAGATTTGCAATTTATTGATTATGTTAATGGAAAAGGATAAGCAAAAGTTGAGACAGTTCTTCCCAGTTCACACAAAACTCAAGCCCTCAGTTCTAAAAATATCGTGATGAAAGAAGCGGTCAGTGCATGACACACCTACCGCCGTTCCTACATGGTGTGAGTCACAATGGCTGAGTTGCCTTTGTTGTTGTAATTGTGTGCTAATTAGTGAATACAGGAATGTTGCCATACGATCGTATTGGAAAATTAGAAGTAGCTAATGGGTTTTGTTTAATTGTTCTTTTGAGGAAAGAATAAATTAGGTTCGAGTGAGACTTGTGTTTGCGTTTTCTGGATAAGTACTCCAAACGCCTTACCAATTAGGCTTTAGCAACTGCACGTGTCGTTTAAATGTTTATAACCAAAGTTTGAAACCGTTTAAAGGATATAATGAAATGATGGGCCAAAGTCTGCCAGGGTCACGGTTCTATTGGCTATTCAAGGACTCCGTAGATTTTAGTTAATACAAGTCTGACAGTCCCTGGGAAGGATGACATGATGATTTTAACACGTAAAATAAAAATCTACGACTATGGAACCCTAAAAAAGGGATATAAATGTTGAGTGTGGAGTGGGCTCGTGGCTAAATAAAAACAGCTGCACAAGTCATTTTTCAAGATTGAGCCACGCTTGTCGTATCTTCGTATGTGGATCGATGACCGAAAACAGCGATTTTCCTCCGTGCCACAGAAAGCACGTAAAGCTGTTATTGCTGGCTGTCATTTGTAGATCTTTGATAGTGGTTACTGTTAGTCATAAGTCTGAAAACTAGTCTCGAGATATCGATAGGTATACGTATTACCCAGTTACTAGGAGGTTGGGGAGGTAAGATAGGCAGTCTCTCCATGTAAAAATACTGATATTCAGCTGCATACAGTTGGACTGGACCCAACATAAGTGGGAAAAAGCTAGGCAGATGATGATGATGCTAGTATTGGTCTTAATTATGTCTCTCTTGTTCTGCTAAGGAATTTAGAAATTTAATAAAGCTATATCTCTACCTATACTTTCGAGGAATACCAGCGAATTAGTCAATATAATTAAGTCTCATCATCATCTCAGCCATAGGACGCCGACTGCTGAACATAGGCCTCCCCTTTTGATCTCCACATATACCTGTTGGAAGCGACCTGCATCCAGCGTCTTCCGGCGACTTTTATAAGGTCGTCTGTCCACCTTGTTGGTGGACGTCCTACGCTGCGCTTGCTAGTCCGTGGTCTCTACTCTAGCGCTAACTACTGTAGCACAATAAAGTCTCGTGGTACAGTCTTTATACGTAAAAAACAAGGAATTCAATATCGTGCAAGTCTTTACAAAAATCAAAATGATACCTAGTTAAGTAGGTACTTAGTTAACAATAAAACTGTCTATACAAAATGCCGTGGTTTAGAATAATCTACATTATTGTGTTGTAATCATTTATTTACAAGCATATTTAAAATGGCGGCTGCGACGAGGCCACATTAATGCGCACATGCATTTCAAGGACTTGGCCTCAGACAATGAAAAAATTGCGTTCAAATCCAGTATTATTGAATTGTGACGTTGTTTTTTTGGAATTACTTGCTGTTGAGTTATAGTCATAAATATCTTTTTTGTAAGACTTCTATTTGCGTTTTCGTAATCTGAGTTTCTAGTTCAACTGGATGTAGCTGCCTGCTGCATTCAGTGACGGATTAACCCTTAATCAAATTAAGCAATTGCTTAGGGCATCACGACTGTGGGGGCACCAGAAGAAGCACAAATAAATTCTATGGCCGGTTTATTTTTGTGCTTCTTCTGGTGCCCCCCATGGGCATCACCTTTACTCTTACGTCACTAAAACTTACTGAAACTGCTTAATTTTTTCAGCTCGCTTCGCTCGCATACCAATTTGCGTGTATATACGTGGTTGTCTCATTTATTCCTTAAAAAGGTGCAAAAAAAAATCGTGTTCGCTTCGCTCGCTCTTGCATTTTCCTCTGGAAAGGACTCTGTTTTACCTACTAAACGAAATACTTCTCTTCATAATAGTTACCTTCTTTATCACCAAGAATACGTTAAAAAAATAAAGGTAGACACTGCCGTGGGTAGTAGAAGTCGGCAACAGACGTCGCGAGGCGATTTCCGGCCACCGTAGGGTATTCGGATTATGGGTGCGAGTTATGGGTGACTCGCCGTCCGTTCACGGTTCGACAGTCGTGTTCTACGCGCTCCACAAAAAGCTGCCAGCAAACTAACGGACCCCCCTTTAGAGGGCCAAAGACTGCCGGGTTCGCCGGAGTATCTCATCAGGTTACCGCAATCATGGAACGTAAAGGGCTATTGAAGGATCACGGTGGGTTTTAGTCGGTACAAGTATGATAGTCTCTCCCGTCCCACGTTGGGTCCTTTGTCCCGATACCATTTCATATAAGGTATCTAACCACGAACCACGTACATAGGGGGCACAGAAGGCTTCAATTGCTTAGGGCATCAAGTAGTCTTAATCCGTCACTGGCTGCATTATAAGTTTGCTTATTTTCTAGGACGGCTCTGATGCCCCATTGTGAATTCATGAACGCTCTTTTATTACTTACAAGCACTAAAATAAACAAAATCATAACTTATCATCAGCACAGAATGTTCCAAATGCTGGGACACAGGCCTGCTCTTTATTGCATGTTCTTTATTGGCTGTGTAACGCCACGGCCACGCCGGCCCAGTACGGGCGAGTAGAAGTTAAATGTATATGATTTTTTGGTTCTTGAACTGGCCGGTTTCCTCACGAAGGCAAATGAAGTCTCGGCAACACTTCTGCGCAGCAGTGATAATATAATAATATAATATGTTCATAATATATTCTGAATGTCAAAATGTCATTTATATCTTTTGGGGCTACCACACGCACAAGTTTCACCACAGTTTTACCTGCGCAAACATTTCGCAAGAAAAAACTGTAACATGGCGCGTGGTACAGTTTTACCAACCACACGCGTTCTGTGCTGTTCTGTTCAGTGTACAAACCGGCTTGCGCAGGCAGGATTGTGGTGATGCTTGTGCGTGTGATAGGCCCATATAGAGAATAAAATAGGGACCAGTAGTGCTGCGACATGAAGGTGAACAGTGGCGGGTATACCAATAGGCTGAGTAGGCTACCTAAAGCGACGATTCAACAGGGCGATCAATTTTGGGCACATTTTTTTTTAATCTCCATAGAGTTGCCAGATATTTGAGGAATTCACAACCCAAAAAATTTTATTTGAATTTTAGAGGTTGGTAGGGATGGTAAAATTTGAATACCCCAAGGGCAGAAATGTTAAATCCGTCACTAAAGGTTTAGAATAAGCCATAGATGAAGCACGTCATAATGGGTCACTGAGCCAAAGGAAAAAGTAAAGAATTAATGATTTCAGCCGTGATCTTTAAACTCAATTCAACTACACGTGGCACGTTGGCATGACGCATAGACAATGCAAATCATTCGTAGTGCACGCCCACCACTGAACAAAGTATTTAATGCAAAAAGACTACTATGTTTGTAGTAGTAGGTACCTTTTTTATCGTGGTAAAATCATCAAATGAGTCCTCCCGCCCAGGTCGGGAAGAAAGGGACTGTCAGACTTGTACTGACTAAAATCCTTCAATAGCCCTTTACGTCCCAGGGTCATAGTTACTTGATAAGACAGTCCCGTGTCCTCGGCAGGCCAGGCAGTAGTAGTTACCTCAAAAACATATGTAGTGGTGTATTTTAGTAACTCTTCTAGGTAATATAGAATTAAAATATAAACACTTAGATATTAATCGTGCTTTCCCAAGCCTATTTAAAATTCGACCATAATTCATTTAAGGGGAAAATGCCCAGGAACGTTACCTACCTACTTTTAACAAAATGTCGTACCTAGCTCAAAAATTTTAACAGCATGCATTTCGCATCGCGTAAAAAGTTGTCAGCTTTTTCTTTCTTTCTTACTTTTCTTCGGCAGCGATGACTGTCTTCTGGCACCCACTGAGCTATCGTACTCACCACTGTACTAAAAATAAAATAAAACTAGATATTCCTTCTACATCAAGTCATCACAACATAAAGGGCTATTGAAGGACACCGTGGATTTAAGCCACTACAAGTCTGACAGTCCCTCCCGCCCTGCCCGGGGTGGGAGGAATCATCTGATGATTTTACCACGTAAAAAAGTAAAAAATAAATCAGGTAACATAAAACTAATGAACTATTTAATAATAATATATTTAATACGCAACTATAACAAGAAATCAACGTAAACATTGAATTTTATAAACTGCGCAATAAACAGGAAAGTCAGGTTGGATCACTTTTTTTTCTTAATTTGTTTATGATTCACATTGTCTTTAATAGTTCTTTTTTTACTAGTAGATGTCAACAGAGGTTGGGAACTACGTAGTATTTATTTACTAGGTGTGTTTCGTTTTTTTTTTTTTAGTCGTGTCTATTATCAGCTGAGGGCAAACTAGAGATGAAATAAGTAGACCAAAGTAAATGTGGGCATTTTTTTTTATTAGCATCTCGCACGTCAACCTAGACGAGGATGTGAGCTGCTTAACCGGACATTGTGACCAAAATTAGTCGGAAACATAATTAGTAATTATACTAGGATTCTTTGTGAAAAACTTAGCATGACATTATAATATGCCCACTGATGTGAAACAAGCCTTCTCCCTGCTTTATGGAATGGTCATCCACCATAAATGAAATTAACGAACTAGGTTGGTGATTTTTTTCAAGCAGATCTTTCTTCAGCCTTTATTCAGCAGTGGACGCAGTGGACGTCCTATGGGTGATATGATGATGATGTTATCTTAGTTCTGGGATGTGTTTCATCGTTTTCAGAGCTGTGTAGGTGAGGAAAATTAACCGAAGAAAAGAGATCGAACTTACGACCTACGACACGTGAATCGCGTTACAACTGATCTTGAAATGGTAGAGTAATCATTAACATATCAAGTTTATTTTTTATAACACGTGTTCTTAAGTTACGATCAGTCAAGTCGAGGCCATTTTTATTTATTCAAAGGTACAATAACGCGGTTTTAATTTAGCATAAACCATAAATTAATAGTATTTAACCCTGGCAATCCTTATGCGGCGATGCATCTTATTAATCGAACTAGCTTCTGCCCGCGACTTCGTTCGCGGATCTTGTTGCTTATGCCAGCGACAATGGGGTCGGCAAAATCGAAGATCTGAAAAGTCTGATACCCAACTCCAAGAGCCCGGGTAAAAAATTCATGGGAGTTTGGCCAGTAGAATAAAAATTGTATTAATATATTAATCGTCATCGAAAATCAGTCCGTGAAATTAGTAATAGCTTTGATTTCCACATCAGGTGTTCCGAATCTTATTTAAATCAATAGATAATGCTCATTAGGTTGAACAGCTCTTTCTAAGACGTCATTCCTATACAGGTTTTTTGTTCAACTCAACGCCCAGTTGAAAAATTCATTCAACTGGGCGTTGAGTTGAACTAAAATAAGCATGATTTCAAAGAAGAAAAGGTTAACTTAAGTTTCAAACACAGTCCTCGCGTTGAAGATTGATCAGTTTTTTTTCAATTATACGTTTTTCTTAAGTTTGCCGTATATGATTACTTCCCAGAATTGTTGAAAGGAGTCTTCAACATTTTTCGATATTCCTCATAGTTTCGAAGATAGCCATCCACGCCCAGTTGAAAAAAATCATGATATAGTGTAGCTGGGCTCTTTTTTTTCGAGGTAAATCATCAAATGAGTCCTCCCACCACGGGCAGGGCGGGAGGGACTGTCAGATTTGTACTGACTAAAATCCACGGTGTCCTTCAATAGCCCTTTATGTTCCGGGGTAACGGTGATGGTATAAGTCCCGCGACCCCGGCAGGCTTTAGCCCTCTGAGAGGGGCCCCCGTCATTATGCTGACGCTCTTTAAGGCGCGCGTGGAACACGACGCGCCGTCCATGGTCGGACGGCGAGTTGCCCTTTACTCGCCGCCCGCATGCCCGCGCCTACGGTGGCCGGAGATCGTATTGTGACGTCCGACGCCGTGGGCGTCCACCACCGCGGGGTAGCTGGGCTCTAAGAGTTCCACCTTAGGTGTTCTAGATCTTCAATTTTTATACGTCAACAGAGAGTGCTCATCACGCTGAACAACTCTTGCTAAGACGTCATTCCTGTATATGTTATAGTGTAGCTGGGCTCTTGGAGTTCCACATCAGGTGTTCCAGATCTTCAATTTTTATATGTCCACAGAGAGTGCTCATCAGGCCGAACAACTTTGCTAAGACGTTATTCCTGTATATGTTATAGTGTAGCTGGGCTCTTGGAGTTCCACATCAGGTGTTCCAGATCTTCAAACTAATTCTCTCAGCAGAAAATGCTCATCACGTGGAACAATTTTTGCTATCGCACCATTTTTGTATCTCTTATAGTTTAGCTGGTCTGTTGCGGTTCTACGCCAGTTGTTCAAGTTTTCAAAATAAATTATAGCCTATGTTTTGACCAGACTTAATACCTGTACAACAAAAAAAGAATCATTCAAATCCGTCCAGTACTTTTTGAGTTTATCCCGGACATACATACAGACAAACAGATAAACAGACAAACAGACAAACAGACAAAAATTCTAAAAACTATATTTTTGGCTTCGGTATCGATTGTACATCACACCCCAAGTATTCTTTTAAAAAAATATTCAATGTACAGTTTTGACTTTCCTACTATTTTATTATATGTATAGATGACATCGGCGCATTTGAAATTAGAATTCTGAACACATGATTTTGCGGATACAAAATGGCGCTAAGACATTCTGGTAGAAGGAAAAATGAGTTTATTTGCTGTTACTTTACGCCTCCTTTTGCGCTTTAACTATTAAATAATTTTCATATAATTAAGCAAACAGATAGACCATGACCTATGTTATAAGATAGTTTACTAATTTCCGATATCCAAGGAGCAAAATTGCAGGCAAAATTTTGTATATTCCAAATTGTATATTTTTTTATTATTCAAATCCACAATCAAAAATGCTATTGATATGTAAATAGTGCAAGACGATGAAAATATGCAGGAATACGTGATAACTATATCAGAAAGTTGATAAAATATTTTTCTAGTGATTGTTGCAGTTTTTTATCAATTGCAACCTTGCATAAATTAAATTGCCAAATATTTGCGTAAATAATATACTACATTAACTAATGGAAATCATGTTAGACTAAAAAGTTATAATTTAAATCAAATCTTTGTGATTTGATAAAATACTCTTTGACGAGAATATCAGAAAAAAAGAAATCATGCTAAAATTCCAACTGGCAACAACACTGCCAAGAATTCAAATTTGGAACGCGAGACGCATCGAACACATCAGCAGGGCGTGGTCCTATGAGGCAAGGCGCTAAACAACGACCAGCATAATCTGACCACGTCATTTTTGGCCATACCTCCTCAATTTCAAGGAAACACGAAGGTTTGGAAGGTCATATCAGATTGGAGACTCAGATTCTGGCGCCAACCAATAACATTGAGCCGTAATTACTGGAACAGTAAGTGTATTATCGTGTATTTGTTTAAAGCCGGGCGGGGGAAGGCAGGTCTAGTTACGTTGGTGAGTCAACGAATCTATTTTTAAATGTAGTCGCACGGCCACGCGCGCCCCTCGTGGCATTGTTTTGCTCAGATAACGCTAGTATTACGGCACCCACATGTTTACATCGTGTTATTATACACGTAAATCGTATAGTCACACGCATAGTAATGTATGCAGACCTTTTTTGCATCACTGTTTTTGATATTGCATAACATAAAATCACACCTGGGTTATTCCCGAAGGAATTTTTGTTCTTACGTTCCTGGGTACCCTGGCATACATTTGACTCTGCTGGGCCATATAGGCCTGATCCTGATCAGACGGTAGGTAAGCTATCTGTTGCTCGCCGTCCTCATGCTGCGGTACTTCTTTTGAACAATCCTACTCGCATACATTAGACTGGAAGCCGACCCCACAGTGTTTGGAAAAGTCTAAGCAGACAATGATACATGTGTAAGCCCGCGACTGTACCTACAATTTTATTGTTTTCTGTCCTCACGTTATCGCTGGTAACTATGTGTACTAGAACTCTTTCCAATTTATCACTTTAGGTTGTAAAACGTTAATTAGAGTACGAGATAACTTAATTAAAGTAGGTATCGATAAATAACGATTATTGTTTTCTGTTTCACGTTCTTATCTTTGACTTTTGTTGATTTGGTTCCCACGAAAAGTAAGTAAATAACGTTTTTAATTTTAAAAAATATACTAGTTTCCATCATCATCTGCCTGCCTTTTCCCAACAATATTGGAGTTGGCTTCCAGTCGAACCAGATGCAGCTGAATATCAGTATTTACATGGATAGACTGCCTGTCGGACCTCCACAACCCAAAACTGGGTTTTAATACGAAGGTTAGAAAAATTAAGAGGTTCCAAAAAAATGCAAATTGTATTAGTCTATCAGTTAAAGTTATACGACCTTCTACTCGTAAATCGGGGCTGACACCACTAAACCATCACTGCTTAATAGGAGCAACGACAATGTCCGAATGTGATATGAAAAAAGGCTGCCTATATCACAAGAAGCTTAAACAAAATTACTGGCAAAATGTGGTTTGCACTATAATTAAGGTACTCAGCTACCTTACCCTTCACGAATTACAAGCGTAATGAACCAAGTACCGTCTTAAAGAAATGTCACCGCTAATTGCAATTCAGTAATCATTCTTAAAAGTATGACAGCTTGTTTACTTACGTCTTAAAAATATGACACCCATGACCTCTGCCCTTGTCATTTATTTTCAGACGAGACAACAATATTCAATTACTGCTACAATAATTGTGGTTCCAGAAAATTCGATTTTGACTGTAGATATAGGACATAATTACAGTGTGTACTTGCGTTTTTGTGGGGTAGAAAATGCTTTAAAGAAAGCCTTTTCCCAACTATTTTGGGGTCGTCTTGCAGTCTAACCGGAACTACGGTCTTTCACCAGAATTCCACATGGGGAACAAGTCACAACTGCCTAAATGACCAATGAATCTGTCTTTTTAAGTAATATTACCTACAAATGCGAAAGTTTTAGGGAGGATGGATGTATGGATGGTTGTTACTCTTTTACGAGAAAACTACAGAACGATTTTAAATACAAATTGGAACAGGGTTAGGTTATACTCTTAGTATGGAATAACACATAGGATAGCTTTTTTAAAGCGATTTTATGCTCCCGTGGGATAAATTCGAATTGTAACGGGCGAAGCCGCTGGCATCTCTAAAATATAAATTACTAGATGCTTATACACAATCAGAGAACATCCGTGTACTGCAATAACTTGTAATCTATAACAAGAAATATTATCTTTTTCAAGAACCATTTTGTTCAAAGAAATCGCCAAAGGTTTTATAAGAGTATGGAAATATCTCTATCTATAAAGATTACACAGAAACTTTAATAAAAATAGATTCAATGTAACAAACATCGTAACATTGCGCTCGATTCCACGTAAGGTTAGGCAGAGATGTAAACAACGCCCACATTTCGTCAGTAACAAAATTCTATCAGAATCGATCCAGTATTTTTCCAGATTTACGCAAACAGATAAAATGAATGCAGTCGGAAACAGATTAATGTACTTTAATAAATTATCATCATTTATTGTTTTATAGTTTGTCAACGTTAGACTAAATAAATTAGGCTTTTCCTGCGTTCTTTATTTCAAAGACTGTCCCTCTTGGGTCTTAATATCGGGATAAAAGATGTCCTATTTGTTATTCCAAACTATAAATCTATCTTTGTACCAGATTTTGTCCAGATACATTCACCCGTTTTGCAATGAGACATGCGTCCTTTGAAAATTTCGCATTTATAAAATTTTAGGAAAAACGCCCACTAGAACGATACAATTCTAAAACACACACCCAGTGTGATTATTCGCAATTGTTTTGGAAAAAATTGTGGTGATATGTTGTGCAATATGTAAGTATATCGATAGACATCACAAAATGTACATAGATAAATTAGATAAGTACTATCTGTGTATGTACCTATACCTACTTTACGAAAAACCTCTAGATACTTAAAAAATCCTTAGGAAAAAGTCCTAATAATTTTGCTTGTAAGTAGTAAATATTCCAAAAAGAGTCCTATTTTACTTTCAAGATGCATCGTACTATCTTTAAAATACAAGCAATTTTATCTACCTATATCGCAAGACAAACAATTAGATTTCAATTACTAATGATTTCTTATCCCAGGCGTATATTTTAAATTTTAGATAAGTATTCTTAATATTTCTTGCAAACAAATTGAATAACCGCTCCCCAGTACGTCCGTTGTCGGCGACGATCCGTCACCGACTGGCTACAAGAAAACTATAAAGCCCCCACGTTACCTACTCAACTGATAGCGTCGACCAATCACGTTGAGCTTCCTCCGTCTCCTCGATATGTGAAATACGGGCGTCAGAGGGGGGATTGCTCGGAGCGTAGAGTTTATTTTATTCTGGTTTTAATGCGCTTACGCAAATGCCTCCTGCCATCGAGATTGGCAAGTGTCAATAGTGATAACGTGTCTGGCAGCTGGGGTCATGGCACTGCATGTATTTTAATATGTTGCTATACATGTTAGCTCAATGGGACGACTTTATATACATGGGTAGAGTTATGTATTGTGTGATAATTTTATATAACGCAGTTTGTTAATTGTTTTTATGTGGTCGTTTTATTTTATTTGGAATGATATGGTGTGTACGTGACTTTTAACCTCTGTGCAGTCTCAATTGTTTATGGTTTTACGTTTTATTTTTCTCATGATGTCCTCGTTCTTAGAGTTTTTTTTCTTATTGTTTAAAGACACTGTTTGTAAGTTTCTATAATGAAAATACCTAGTTGTTTTTTCTACAGAAAAACTTTCATTAAAATATAACATAACACATTATAATATAACATACTTACATAAATAACTGAACACTCTTAAACAATCAGCTATACCTCAAGCAAATATTATTTCAACACGTTTACGTCAAAAAATAATACAAATAAAACTCCTAAAAAAATGTAAGTAAATAAAAGATAAAAATGTAAGTAAATAAGAGATAAAACACAACGTATGTACTGTAACTGTGTGGTATCAGTAAATGTTTGCAATTATAATTTTAAAACAATGATTTTGTTTGATAACCCCAGTGGTATACCTACCTTAGTGGGGAGTGATAATGTCCCAGTTTTATGAAGCACGTGTTTTTTTAACCGACTTAATAAAGAAGGAGGTTCGCAATTCGGTAGATATCTTTTTTTATGTTTGTACACCGATTACTCCGTGGTTTCTGGTCGTATCATTTGATCCGGAATTACGGACCAGGGGGCCGATTCTCGGTTTTAGAGATGGTGTCGAACTCGACAAAAAATTCTAATGACGTCATTTTTTCGACAAATTTAAAAAGTTGATATGTCAAATTGGCCATTTGTCGAAGGCTAACGTTAGAGTTCAGTAAAATTTGTCGAAAAAATGACGTCATTAGAATTTTTTGTCGAATTCGACACCATCTCTAAAACCGAGAATTGGCCCCCAGATTTTTTTCAATGCTGTATCTAAGTCATATTTTGGTCCCATAAAAATTTCATTCTTTTTGGGTCAGTAATTTTCATTTTATGAGCATTTTTTAGTTATTGTTTACTTACTAACTACTTAACTTTTACCTCATTGACTTTCACGATATTATTAACGTTACTGCATATTACAAAATTATAGAGCGCATGTAAGAAAATTATATTATAATGTATTAAATGAATGAATTTGACTGTAATATTTTAACTTATATTTTATTTCCATTTATAATTATTAATAAAAACAATTTCAAAACAAAATGTAAATTTAAAAAATATTTACAGACAAATATACAGAAAAAGTTACCTAGATACAAAAACTAAAAAAAAACTAACCTTAGGTATTCAAAACAAACACAATAAACTCAGTGACAAAATACAATGAGATGAAAAATAAAACCGACTGAAATATCTGCCATAATGCATTGTCTGCCGGATTCCTGCCGATATTTTCCATCATCGATTTGACAGCAGTGGTGATGAAATACACAAAGTAAAACGGGTGCCCGTGTTCGACCCCAAGACCCAGACAATACATACGTAAATCCGGGCTGGGTTCTTTATTTTTGTCCGTAGTGGGGTCACAACGTTGATATTATTTTATCACGCCCCAGTGCATAACAGCGTAAAAATAACTTTCAACCAGCGAAAGTAAACAAGATAAACGATGATAATAAATATTTTAGGTATTCTCGACTCTATTAATTAATGAATTACTATTAATCAATAATAAATACAACAGAAGACATAATCAAACTCTTTTTAAAACTTTTTCTCTTATTTGCCTCAACAGAATAAAAAAAAATGTTTAAAAAAAACTTTTGCTGGTAAAATGATGTAGTCTCCAATTTCGACACGCTGACATATCGGCCCATTAGCTCAGTTGGTTAGAGCGTCGTGCTAATAACGCGAAGGTCGCGGGTTCGATCCCCTCATGGGCCACAAATCACTTTTTGTATTTTATAAAGGTTTCTTCAATGTAAAAATTGTTTACTTACATATTTTATCTGTCTTTATTTACTTATTTTTCAGAGAATGTGTTCTGATGCAATATTTCAAGACAGGGTGATGAAAATATCTACATTCTGGGAGAATGGGATAAAATGTTGACCTGCGTCATAATTGTGCGAAAGAGTGATATTGCTATGTCAATTAAAAATAATTGATATAGTAACATTAGTAACGCAATCATTAATTTAATTCATGATCGAAGTAGTGGTTAAGCGATTAAATGATCCTCTGCTTGTCGCGGGTTAGATACCCTCACGGGACAAAACTATTTGTATGGTCTACAATTAGTTGTTCGGGTCTGGCTGTTTGTGTATGAGTTTATAATGTTTGTAAATGTATCCACGGTTCAGGAGACCGCGTAAATTCCTAGTACGGGGCAACGTTTTTCTATACAATATAAAAATTAATCATTAATTTGTGCATTTCGCTTAATGTGGCTTATTGCTTTTATTTTCTTTTAAAGCACAATTAATATAACTCCACCTTTTACTTCGTCCACGTTGACATATCCGGCTAGATTGTCTCAAAATAAAAATGAACTATACCTAAATATCTACACATTATAATCATAATCATCTTGTTAATTTTAAACTGAATGTCTCTTGTTAAGAGAAGGAGTGTAGTATGAAAGCCACAGCGAAAGTTTAAGTAAATAAAGAATAAAGCTAATATTTTATTTCATTAAAACCTAAACATTTTTATTAATTTATGGTCGAATTTCGGCCATCAGGCGACCACTTACAGCGCTTATTATTGTGACCCACATGTTTCTGGTGAGGAACCTCCTAAGAATTCCTCAGATGCTTATACTTTTCTCATTATCTCTACAAATCCCCCCAGCTACGCACAAAAAGCAAATGATGCAAAACCTAGCAATGATGCGAAGACAAAGCTGCGTAGACGGCTCACCTTAACAGGTTTAAACCGGTTTGTTATCATTTGGCTTCTGAACCATGACCCTCGAGCCTCCAACAGTGAGCAAAACACTGATAATGGTTAAAAATAGGTAAATTGTGTTAGATGAGCATCGAATCCGGACCCCTTGGTTATTAATGTTATCTGGATGCTAATATGCGGTAAATAACCCTGGAAAGGTGCTTCAGAAAGGCCGGGTGCGTAGTACTCGCAATTGGCTTGCGTGTATGACGAGATGTATGAATGTGGATGATGCAAAAGGAGTATGTAAGGATCATAGCAGGGGGCGCTCTGTTGTTTCTGCCTACACCCATGGAAACAAGGCATGAGTTTGTGTGTGTTTGCCCCTGGAACGCAAACGGCGACCGAAGGAAAAGGGTGGATTTTTTGTCTGCCAGACTCTGACAGTCCCTTCCACTCAGAGCGAAAGGACTCATTTATTTAATGACTAGTTCTTCCCAGCGGTTTAACACCGCCCCTCATCTCCTATTAGTCGTGGAGTGTTGTTATATAGCCTATAGCCTTCCTCGATAAATGAGCTATTCAACAAAAAAAGAATTGTTTAATTCGAACAAGTAGTTCCTGAGATTAGCGCGTTCAACCAAATATTAGTACAGACATAATTTCACATGAGCAGTGTTGGCCCAGTGGTATTGGTCCCGACTTACGAGTTGTAGGTCGCGGTTTCGAACCCCGTCAGGCGCATTACTTTGTGTATTTATTTCATAACCACTGCTCTGAAAACGGTGAAGGAAGACATCGTGAGGACACCGGCATGTCATAGAACCAAAAATTCGAAGACATGTGACATCTACCAACCCACACTGGGCCCGCGTGGTGGATTATGGCCCACTCCCTCTCTCAGAGAGGAGGTCTGTGTCCCAGCAATGGAACATTATAGGCTGATGATGATGACAGATTAATCAGACCTCAAAAATAGAAATGAGTCTAAGCGGATAAAAAACTTTTTTTCAATTCCATTACAGATTTTCTGTAGAGAAATGGAAAACCTTCATTTCAATGTAAAATAAATGGCCTTATTTTAGGCCTGAACCCTAATCTGACCGTGTGAAACTTTGAGGGTAATGTCAAACGAAATAAGGTCGATTTTTTACCGCATTTTGTCCGTCTGATAAGTTAGGTGTTAGGTCATGTTTACTTACATTTTTATCTCGCTTATTATGTACCTACTGAAAATCTGTTACATTATAATATGCCTATAATAAGTACAAAGACATTGTTTTAAGATATGACAGAGCAAAGCTACGAAAATAAATATTAACGTCCGTAATGACGCCATGGAATTTTTTAAAATAATTTTTAAGTACAGCCATCGCGTATCGTTAGGATGTGGTGACTCCCTCGAAAGCTTATATCTATGCTTTCAAAAAGGGTGACCACAATCATTGTGAAACTGCCTGAACCTACTTTTAAAACTATAGGGGCATTGGAAAACATCTTATGCATTTAAAGGGTATATCTGCTTTTTTTAAATCGTAGTAACACCATCAATTGAGTCCTCCCGCCTTAATTGAGTGTCTCAATCCACCTTGTTACTTCAATACTCCTTTACGTTCCAGCTTGAAAGTTATCCGCTTCGACAGACCCGCGACTCCAGCAGATGTAACCCTCTGGTATATGAAGAGAATAGTCACCCTTCAACAAACTGACCTAATAAAGTGTAGCTTAACCTTTAATCGACGGTCCCGGCGTTATTACTTATAAGCTATCAGCATGTTTGACTTCGTAACGCTCCTTTGAAATTGACTGGCCTGTTGGTCTAGTAGTTAGTAACCCTGACTGCAATGCCGTGGTTCGATTACCACCCGGGACAAATGTTTGTGTGATGAGCACGATATACATATCTATAATATGTATGTATTCAGAAATATATAAGTATGTCTATCAGTTGTCTAGTACCCACAACACAAGCTGTGCTTAGCTTGGGACTAGATGGCGTTGTGGGAAAGTTATGGAATATTATTATAATTCAAATTCTTTTTCTCGAAATAAATTTTCAAATAGCACCTTTTCAAGAGCACCTGGTATCACGAAAGTTGCTTTATAATTTAGCACATCATATTAAAGCAACATTCGATCCTAACTGATAATAGTTTCAGCAAACATAACACTCGACGGATCCAGTTAGCTCGGATAACGTGTGTGTTATTAAATTGATAATAAATACTGATAACTTCGTACATTGTATCGGTAATTGGGATAAAGGTGTGGAGGGCAGGACGGAGGGGAAATTAACATGTTATAACCATTCTGAAACCACCAATATCTGCATATTAAGGACGTCTTTCCCAGGCCAGGTCTCCCAAGATACTTAAGAATGCGGCCCCTTAAAGAGCAAATGCCTGCCGAGATCACGGGACAAACGAATTATCTTAACCCCGGAACTTAAAGAGCTATTAAAGGACACCGTAGATTTTAATCAGTATAAGTCTGACAGTCCTGTCCGGCCCTGGGTGGAACATTTTACCACGCGGAAAAAAAGGCCTTGGGTAGGCCTTAAATGTGGCAGAGGTAGGGTCGAAGCTTATTCCATCATATTTTAGGAAACCATCGAAACGATGAAGAAAGAAATATAACCATTCTGCCTTTGGAATGTCTCCTTGGTTGCATATTCTATGATTTGATTCCCAAATTGTGGCAGTAGCAGCTGGTACTTCTGCGCAGGAGTTTTTAAGTCTGATTTTGAAGTCTTCAGTCTTTTGTATAAGCTATTCGATTCGAACGTAAATGTTAAAGTTTCTCTCTTCTCGTAATTAGTTTTACATCTCTTTCCCACATTTCCAATGGAGTTAATTACATGATAAACACTAAAACAAACGAACATCAATAAGTCACGTCTATGTTATGTAAATCGTGTGACTGTCATAATACCTAGCGATATATTTAGCTATCGGAACTCAGTCATACGTTATGAGACCTATGCCCTAAGACCTCTATCTCTGCTAACACCTCTCTAACCTAGTAAGATGAATGATTATAAATTTATAGGAAGAAATTAAAACAATCACCGACATAGCTCATAAAATTTGCAAGTTGCAGTAGCAATGGGCAGGCCACATCGCTCGTAGAAATGATAACTGATGGGAAAAAAAAGTTCTCGAGTGGCGACCACGGACTTTCCGAGCACGGACCGGCAGACTCAGCGTAGGCAGGCCTCTCACTAGGTGGACCGACGACATCGTGACATCGCGGGCAAACAACGGATGCAAGTGACGAATTGTCGTTCGGCGTGGCGGTCTAAGGGAGAGGCCTGCGTTCAGTAGCGGATGTCTTCCGGCTGATCATGATGAGTGTTAAAGCAGTCTGCCTCTTTCCTTGGTTCTCCTCTAAGAGGATTGGTACTCGGAAGCAGAAGTAGTGTCAGAAGGCTGGCAGTCACTCTATAGGCCTTTACCGACAGAGCGCGACCCGTTCAGATACGATCTGATCGCATGCGATCTCTGTAACTTTGTACGTGCATACAGTCATTGGCAGCCGATCTGTCTCCTGTATTATAGGCCTCCTTCCCGTTTCTCCATGTCTCCTTAGCTGGGAAGACTAAACTGATTTTGACGTGCATTACCATCATCGTCATACCAGCAGTACGATGTCCACTGTTGAATAAAGGCCTTCCCCCCATTTTTTGGGGTAAATCTCATCATATGAGTCCTACCGCCTTGGTTGTGGCGACAGTTACTGTCAATTCTTATTGACTTAAATTCCACACTTCAATTTCCCTTTACGTTTCAGGGTTATCTTAACAGACAGTAACGCGACCCCGGTAAGTCATAATAAACCGCTATTTGCATTCATCGGTTGCAAGTAAAATAAAAGTAAAGTATCGTAATACTTTCCATCAATTGATAATGAATGAAGTGGACCTTTTATTTTGCGTGGTATATCATCAAATGAGTCCTCCCACCCCGTGCAGGGCGGCAGGGACTTGTACTGACTAAAATCCACGGTATCCTTCAATAGCCCTTTATGTTCTGGGGTCACGGTTATGGAAATAAGTCCCGCGAGCCCGGCAGGCTTTGGCCCTCTGTGTGCGCGTGGAACACGACGCGCCGTCGACCCGGGCATGGTCCATGGTCGGACAGCGAGTTGCCCTTTACTCGCTGTCCGCATGCCCGCGCCTACGGTGGCCGGAGATCATCTGCCGATGGAGTGGACCTTCAAAATAAATTAGGTAAAGTGTTCAACAAATAATTACAATTTACAATAAACTGCAGCCCTTGATCTTATTTTATGAAGTGTCAGTCATATGAACGTAAACACTCCAAGTTGTAAATAAAACACACTTGAAATTTAATCTTAGAATAAACATGTATTTTGTTTACTAGAGCGCACGAGCGTTTTATAACAAAACAAACCAGCATGCATTTTTTAAGTTAGAAAATCTCCAAAATATATTGTTGGGGAAAGGACCGGCGGATTTGACTGAATAAGAACCACCAAGCTTCAATTGGTATTTGCGTTCCACCTACCAACGCTAGAGTCCGCGTCACGAATGAAAGCCTGCTGAAAATTCTTTTTTTTTATTAGTGCAATCTGATGTAATAACATGGAAACTAGCGCCGCGTCAAAAGGACTTTTGGCGCGGACTCTAGTAGAATCGCTCGTCGCTGATGCGTATTTATTTTTAGAACTCTGGCAGTCCCTTCAAGAAAATCATCAATTTTCAACCTTAAAAAAAGCCTCAAATTAAATTTTAAAAGCTTAATACCTAAAAAAAAAAAAAAACACTCACTGACCTAATTCCATAAAAATATCGAACAGAAAATAATCTCTCCTAAATATATTATTCACCGAATCCCGAAACAATTTTTTCCACCCACGCTGAGCATCGTACTACATAATCCGTAGTACACTGACCTCGTTTCACCCCTAACACCCCAAAAATAGCCCCGTGTACGCAAAAACGTGTTTCAAACAGTAAACCAGACTATAAATAAGCCTTTATGTCCAAGACTATAAATAGTCGGCGCCCAAATTAACTTCTATGGGGGCACGAGTGGTTGAACGGGGTAAGTACCCCATAGGTGGGGGTATTAGAGGTAAAAGCTGTTCTTAACTCTTTTGTGACGTCAATTAGTCCTAGATTATTGGTACATAATAACATTATGCGTTGATTCTCTGTAAGGTAGGGTAAGTTTCTGTCATGTAACAGAAAGGAAGGCTATTGGCATAATTGGAGCAGTAGTGACCCACGGGAACAGTGGTGGCACTACCTGGGTAACTATTCTGAATTACGAGTTATAGGTCCTGCGTTTCAATTAAGAGAGGGGCATAACTTAATGTCATTTATTTCATCAGCACTGCTCTTAAGACGATGATGGAAAATATTGTGATGAGACCCGGCTAGGGTGCATTGGGGCTATTTCGAAATAAGGTATAATATGTAAATCTAAGATGGAACTTTGCCTTATGTTCCCAGTAGAAATATATTGCTTCGTTTGGTAATTTTTTTGCCTTTTTGGAATATACCCTATTTCGAAATAGTCCCAATACCCTATAGCCTAAAAAATTCGAAGGCATGATGTGACATCTATCCAGGACGATTGGATTTGCAGATATTGATGCTGTAAACGTGCCTATTGGCGTCGTTGCACTTATTCGGATGTGATTTTATCCTAGTTAAATCATGAAAATTATTACTTGAATTTAAAAGTTAGTTAACACTTTACATTTCAATTCATTATCTTGATGGCCCAGAGATTAACATCTCTACTTTTATACACGTAATTGAGGTTATGAATTCAAACCCAAGCAAGTCAAAATATGTCTTTTTGTATTAAAAATATCCTGCGCCTGCGCTTCTATGATCTAGCAACTGTTTGACCTCGTAGAGAAGAAATATGTATCACGTGCTACGCACTGCTACGAGGCGTAGCAGTCTACGCCGTCGGCTACGAAATTAATTTAAGAAAAAAAAACAAATGTGCTTAAAACAGCTGTATTCAACACTAGCTGTGCCCGCAACTTCGTTCGCGTGGATGTCGGAATTTAACGATGTATTTTTTAGTTGCAAGCGCTTAATTCAGACCACGTTTTTCATATAAACCGTGTATTTAGAATTTTCTTAGATTAATCAAAAATATTTGACACTTGTATTCCAGGTTTATGTAGGACTATTTTCTTAATGCCCGTTCTCACCACACCACACCACACCACACCATTCCATTCTGTTCTACTCTATGATTCCTTTAAATATTGCTTTAATTAATTTATATTTTTTATATTATGTGAACCGATTACGATGAAACAAAATACATAATGTTACTTCAATTTAAACACGTCTATTCCAGGTTTTCTTTTAACGCCATCTGCCGTGCGTTGTAGTTTTGCTATTCGAATTCGAAGTTAGATCGCCCGACTGACGTACGAAATCAATTTGTGAGACCAAAGTGCACCCGTAATGTTACTTCTAAAACACTTCAAATTCAAATATCTTTTGATAGACTTAACCGATTCCAATGAAACAAAAACTAAATTCCTCTTCAAGTTACGCTTAATCGTTGTGTATCAAAGTTATCTACATTAATTTCGTATATTTCACGTGATACCTGGACAAATTAACAGACAAACAGATAAACAGACAAACAGACAAAAATTCTAAAAATGCTAGAAATGGGTTCTATTGGTTATCCTTTAATACCCTGGCTATATTTTTTGAGTTTTTATTAAATGTACAAAAATAATTTTTCTACAGTTTTATTATATGTAATAGATAATAGATTTAGTTTAGGACGCTATGTCGTTGTAGTAAGGATTATTTTCAGTTAAAGTTGGTCAGCGACGCAAAACGGTCAAACTACATTACATCGCGTCATGAGTAAAGCCGGGACTCCATCAAAGCGAATGATGTGTTTGAATTACGAATCAGATTTCCACCGAAGCTAAGCGGAGAGGAGATATGGACTTCTGGTTGATTCATCATCATCATCTCAGCCATAGGACGTGCACTGCTGAACATAGGCCTCCCCTTTAGATCTCCACATATATCGGTTGGATGCGACTTGCATCCAGCGTCTTCCGGCGACCTTTATAAGGTCGTCTGTCCGCCTTGCTGGTGGCCGTCCTACGCTGCGCTTGCTAGTCCGTGGTCTCCACTCTAGCACTGGTTGGTTATTAAAACACATCTCCTCCCGTCTCCGCTTTTGTGGAGCCCTGGCCTAAGCGTGCTGTGTTCCAGCATTCCCAGCCAAGCCCCTTCAATACCAAAAACCTACTTCATATAACTTAGTCACAATCAATTGAAACAGCGTCACCCTGCAATATTTATATGAGTGATAACGCTATAATTAAACTTCTTATCAGTATCATGTACTTCCTGCGTGATTTGGAGAAAACTAGAAGGCACTGATAACAGTAATTAGCTTTATAGAAGTGTTTACTTTATGATTGTAATAATTTTCTTTTTTGGGATCCGTAAACCGTTTTTTTGGAGCTCGTGGCTAAATAATTACAGCCGCACAGGCCGAACTTGCCAAGGTTGGTCTGTGGATGAGTGGCCATCTGTCATAGTAAGTTTCCTCCGTGCCTCGGAAAGTACGTAATGCCTTTGGTCTCGGCTGTCATTTGTAGATCTTCGACAGTCGTAACTGTTAGTCAGAAGCTCTAAAGTCTGACAACCAGTCTTACCAAGGGGTATTACCCAGTTACTGGGTTGTGGAGGTCCGATAGGCAGTCGCTCCATGTAAAATACTGATAACAAACTGCATTTGGTTCGACTGTAAACCGACCCCAATATAATTGGGAAAAGGCTTGGCAGATGAAGATGATTGGATTCCGTAACTCAAAAGAGAAATAAGGTAGCCTACGAGTACCATGACGTCATAAAGAGAGTGGGAAGGAGGTGGAACTAGACGACTTGTACAGCTGTTTCTGTCTCTTTCCCACACTGGAGTTATTGTCGCTTTAAGACGATCATGGTTGACCACAAGAACCCTTATTGAATCACTTTGTCTTCTCGTCTAACCGTCTGTCTCTTGATGACTCCCTTTTCCGCAGGAACGCGTGGTGTTATTTAGCTAAAATTTATTTACAAATCTCAGGTATGCGTAGTTATAATTTCAGTTTACATTAACGCCTTGGGTAGCGGGACTGTCTAAAGAGGATACCAAGGCTATGGAACGCAAAGGGCAGCAGTGCAGGGTGCAGTAAGAGTCTGACAGTTACACCTAAGGCGGGAGGGCTTCCCGCCCTAGGTGGAATAACATTTAAAGATTTTATCTCACAACAAAAAGGTGAAAACATCTTTTATCATTTTACGTGCAAACAAGGATCTCAAGCACCACGTAAACTGATAAAAAAGAAGCATAAATCATAATGTTGCCATGCCAAAAACATAACACTCTCTGAATCATAATCCAAAAAAAAAGTTCTAACAAGATATCACACCTAAATAATCAACAAAACAAAAGACCAACGTACATAATAATCCATGTATTGAACGATGTTATTATCTAACAAATAATCAATGTATTGATTTGTTATCAGCACTTATCAGTTATCTTATCAGGCCCCACGTGACGTCGTGAAACGGGTATGTTATACTAAATATGAAAGATATTTACTAAGATTAAATTTATCATGCGCTCGAAGCGTGATGGAAAACTATTGGGACTTGTTTTTGTATTGTGACTTTTACCCCCGTCTTGATAGCTTGAAGTGGCACTAATAGTGATAAAAAGTACCAGCGTGTAGTATAGATGTCATGCTTGTGGGTTTTAATTTTAGCTTACAATATTCCCCCTGTTGGGTTAAAGTCTATGAGAGGGAACCGGCTGTCGCTACCACGCGGACCTGGACGGATTTTTGTGTACCAGATATCTTCAAGTATTCAGTACCATGCTGCGATGTTTTCTTTCGCTTTTTTTTGGAGAAATGGTGATGAATCCATACAGTGCCGGTCTGGTGTGTTGTTTCTATAAAGACACCATAGCTTATAAGTAAAGATCTGGTTACGTAACCCAGTGTCAGACGAGGACTCTCCTTGCTTTGTCCTGCTGAGCGTAAGGTCTCTAAAGACACTTAAAGAAATGTGGGTCTGATATGTTATTCTGTCCATCTCCTCAAGAGTACAGAGAACATTTTATGTTCTGCGCTTACCCAGTAACTGGGTTGTGGAGGTCAGATAGAAAGACGCTCCATGTGAAATACTGATCTCTAAATGCATCCGGGTTTACTAGAAGCCGACCCCCAATATAGTTGAGAAAAGGCTAGGCAAATGATGACGATGACGGATATAAATTACGTTATTATTCATAGTGTCATGTCCAGCAGTGGACGTCTTCCGGCTGATGATGATGATGATGATGATTCATAGTGTGTAGTATACATGATCATCATCCGCCTGTCACAACACACTTAGTTATTCATAGTACCTTCCCCTCTACGTGATCTCCATCATGACAGACCAGTGGTCAGGCCACCACCCCCTGGACGCCCACGATAACACCAGGATACAGCCAGCTATCACGCTACGTGCCACATATCGATGTTAGCGTGACAAACGCGTGTCAGCCGCTTGGTTTCCACGGTCGCGACCGATTAGCAACGATTGTTATGAATATTCTCCTTATCGAGGGAAACGCCCTGCCGATGTTTATGATGATAATGTTAAGTTATGTGGGAACGGTTAGATTGTGGAATAAAGTATACTTTACACAATGTAATTAGGTATATAAGCAACGACGATATATTACTAGACTCCTAATAACGGGCGGCCAATGTCTATCGACACATTAGGCAAAAAAGTCTTAGGTATATCCGTTTTATTTCGACCACTCCTGTGAGCCGTAAACATACCTTGAGACTGAACAGACCTTGAGTTAGCCAATCACAACGCAGAAAGTACCGGGGTACTTGTCAGACTTGTACTGAGTAAAATCCACGGTGATCCTTCAATAGCCCTTTACGTTACAGAGTCACGGTTACCTTATGAGACAGTCCCGCGACCCCGGTAGGATTTGGCTCTTTAAGCCCCCATAGACGGCCAAAGCCCGGGCAGATTGTTGAGAGTTCTTTGAGGCTTATATACAACGACGATATATTACTAGACTGCACGATCTAAGGAACAAAAACTATTCTGTCAACTCGCTGAGGTACTACGTAAGCGAGGGGGACGGGGTACTGCGTTGTGATTGGCTAACTCAAGGCCTGTTCTGTCTCAAGGTATGTTTACGGCTCACAGGAATGGTCGAAATAAGACGGATATAAGACTTTTTTGCCTAATGTGTTGACAGATATCGGTCGGCTGTTATTAGGAGCCTAGTATTATATCGTCGTTGGTCTCATATAATAATAATGCATTACTCAGAGCATTAATAATCAGATAGTCCTTGGACACCACGATCAACGAGCGTGCTAACAATTCAGTATATCTCTAGGATTATATATCAAGTGACTGGCAATTTAAGTATATCTTTTATATCAATAACAATATAAAATGACTTTACTAAATAATGTGAAGGTACTTAAAATAGAAAACAATGATAATATTTAGAATCTACAGGCTGTCTTTGTAATTTACTTTTATTTTAATAATTGCTTTTTATAAGTCGAATATCAAAAGAACTGTTCTTAACGAGCTTCCGTTACCCCGGAACGTAAAGGGCTATTGAAGGACACCGTGAATTATAGTCAGTACAAGTCTGACAGTAACGGGGTGGGAGGCTCATCTAATGATATTAACACGCAAAAAAAAGTGAGAGTCAAGATGGCGGGTGTACCTCAACGAATCAAATCCTTATAGGTATAAAAAAAACACCCGCCATCTTGACGTCAAGATAGCGGGTGTATTTGAATTCTGATATAATTTTGTTCTGATGAAGGTACTATTTTTTGAAACCCAGGTACTGAATAGTACAGTTTTGGTACAATTTTTTGATACCTATAAGGATTGGATTCGTTGAGGTACACCCGCCATCTTGACTCTCACAAAAAAAAGGTAAATAAAAAAAGGGAATTCACTTCACGTTAGGAGAATCACGACTACGGCGGGAGGAGGTAAAGGATATGGTATCTCAAGTCTTTTTCAAGTCATTTTTTTTTTGGTTAGAAGGTCCCTCTTTTTATCGTGCTTATGATGATGATGATGTTTATTTATGCAAGTAGGTTATATAAACACTTTTACACGTCTTTTTATAAAACTAGAAGGGGCCGGTGTTTCGTACCTGACTACTCTGAGAAGAAACAGCCGAAACAAACTCAGAGGTCACAGTCTCTTTTAAAGTCCAGACAATAAAAATGTAGAAAAGATTATACGAGGACCATGAAGGTCGATGTCTTACAATGTTCTCTCATGTCTATGTATAACTGTAACAATAACATTGTAAAAGGAATTATTTTAAAAGAGTAACCATGGAGTTTCTTGCCGGTTCTTCTCCATGGAAACGACCAACCCGAACCGTGCCATTTTTTTTTCTTCTCGACGTTTTATAAGTGACCATTGAGGCTCATTTAAAATAAAATATTTTGATTTTTGATTGATTTTTATGATTTTGAGTCGACTAAATAAAATATTGCCAAATATTGTGTTTTCAATCGCAAAGCTCAAGAACAGCAGACCCAATTCGACTGGCCTGTTGGTCTAATGGTTACTGTGGTTAGTGACCCTGACTGCTATACCGGAGGTCGTGGGTTCGATTCCCATCCAGGACAAATGTTTGTGTGATCTATAATATGTATGTATTTAGAAATATATAAGTATGTTTATCAGGTGTCTACTACCCATAACACAAACTCTGCTTAGCTTGTGACTAGATGACGTTGTGTGATAGTTGTGGAATATTATCATTGTTGTGGAATATTAATTCGGCTAATTCCTTCATCGTAGTCCATATTTGTAAACCAGCCCTGTATATCTAGATAGTAGACAAGGTTCTCAAAATTTCGTCTCAATAATAATACCATCCAGTCACGTGTCCCGATACCAGCTCTCCTTATCAGATAAACGAGATACCGCCGCTCCCACAGTTGCGCAGGAGTCGTTAATCCCTTGATATCGGAGCACGCATGCGATTGTGTTTTGAGGCTGATCGGCTGTAGGTATTTTAGATAGGTACCTAGGAAATGTAGGTTTTTATAGTCATTAACCTTGGGGTGTTGTCTTTTGTACCTATTAGAAAGAATTGAGGAATTTTACGAAAACCGGCAGATTACGTGGGAAACAAATTCCTTGTCATGCCGCCCCCGCCGGGGCCAGGAAAACGAGGAAGGCCTAAGAAACGTTGGCTTGACGTCGTAAGGGACGATATGCGTGCTAATGGGCTCACGGCAGAAGATGCACAAGACCGTGCGAAGTGGAGGCGTTTAGGTAGGAAGGCGGACCCCGGGCACCGAGGTGGAAGCCAAGGGAGCAACCGGGATTAACGCCCTGAGGATGATGATGATGAGAAAGAATTGAGGAAAACATGTAATAAAGAACAGTCGGCAAAACAGTTAGGCTATGCTTAGGATGTCAACAATTTTCATAAGGTTTTCCAATGTTGTGCTATAAGTTTAAATGAAAATGCTCTTTGACTGCATGTAGCAAAAAGCTAATAAGTACATAAATACAGCAAAAATAAATTCAGGAAAACTGTTTGAAAGCTGTCGGAATACCTAACTGTTTTGCTAACTGTACATAATTGTAATAATTAAAAGGTTAACTAGATAATCATCTTTTCAAGTGATGAAAATAGCATTCTACCCCATTAATTATTTTAAGGGGGTACAAAATGCCCAGTAACTGAGAAAAGTCCAGACAAAAACACTTTAAAAAATCGTTGATCCTTGTTACAATTCATTGTGACAGACGGAAGTTTGACAACCAGTCTGACAAAGAAGTTTCGTGTTACCCAGTAACTGGGTTGCTGCAAGGTCATTCCAAAAAGAATAATGAATGAGCACGGAAAGAAAACTCTAATATTCCTTGATGTAATCTTCCATCCTGTATTTTACTTTTTTTTAGCGTGGTAAAATCATCAAATGAATCCTCCCACCCCAGGCAGGGAGGCAGGGACTATCAGACTTGTACTGACTAAAATCCACGATGTCCTTCAAAAGCCCTTTATGATCCGGGTTCACGGTAATTAAATAAGTCCCGCGACCCTGGCAGGCTTTGGCCCTCTAAGAGTTGGCCCCGTCATTTTGCTGACGCTCTTTGAGGCGCGCGTGGAACACAACGCGCCGTCGACCCGGGCATGGTCCATGGTCGGACAGTGAGATGCCCTTTACTCGCTGTCCGCATGCCCTACGGTGGCCGGAGGTCGTGTGCCGACGTCTGGTCGTCAGCCGACGTCATCCTGTATTTTACTTAGTAAAGATTTGAACACATCCTCTATTACTCGGTAAGATATCAAATCAGTAAATATTATCATGTCCACATGTCTTTGAAACAAAAACTACTTTTGACTAGAACCTTCTTTATCTCGAAAACACGCGTGTTTCGTTCAGTATCAAGTGATATCAATGATTAATGTATTACATTGTTACGTCAAACTTTATTGTATGGAAACGTATGATTGTATGTACGTCTGATTGATAAAAATTTGAAGTGTGAATTCGTGGGAAAATATTTTTAAGATTCATTTACATGAGACTGAAATATTCCCCTTTGAAAGTTAAAACAAAAACTGATTGAACAATTTGAGGTACCTTATTCGACATTTGGGCAACCGTTGAAATGGCACCTGCGTTAATGGGATCTGAACTATTCCAGATACGGTTCCTATCAAAATTTTTCGCAAGTGTCACTTGCACGATATGGAATACGTCCAGGCGGAGGTATAAGGCACCCGCTGAGATGGAACCTGAGCTAATGGCACCTTAACTGTTCCACATACAGCTCCAATAAAAAAATTACGCAGATGTCAGCTGCCCGATGTGGAATACTCAGGCGTGATATCTGAGGTATTCCACATAGGGCACCTGGCATCTGCAAAAAATTCCGACAAGAGCATTATGTGGAATAGATAAGGTGCCAGTAGCTCAGGTGCCATTGTCAGCGGGTAAGGAATACTGTAAATTGTCGAAGTCAAATAATTAATTATTTAACGATGATTTATTGTTATTGTTTTTTTGTGGTTTGTTGTCAATAAACAGATTTATTTACTCGATGTGAACAAAACATCTGTGAAGACATAATATCCGTGTACAGACTACAGAGCGAAGGGCCTCGCCTACGTGACAAAAGCGTCGTGCGCCAACTCACAGCACGCGCGCGTAACTTCGCATTTTGATAAAAAAAAAATAACAGACTGCGTGCCGTGCGAAAATAAATACAAACAGAGGAAAATTTGGAAGTTCTTTTTTGATAATCCCTGTCCTTATTTAGTCATTGAAGATTTTTTTATTATATTCATTTATGTTTTCGAGAAATAATGGCTTTTAAGTTGTTTTTTACCACTGTACATGATACTCGTAAATTCTTAGGGTGGGGCAGTTTTTTTATTCATAGATTGGTTCAATAAAACTCAATTTCACTATAAAATAATTTCGCCTTAAAAAATTGTAATAATTTAGCGTGCTTTTTTTTCAAAATCAAAGGTTCTTTTTTTTCAAAATCAAAATCGGCCTTCTTTTAGTAAGTATTTTTCGTTAGTTCTTAATAGGTTGTGATTTCCACGCCCAGTTGGAAAATTGACTCTGTAGGTAAGTATATATTAAGTAGGCCTATGGCCTATGTTCAGCAGTGGACGTCTTGCGGCTGCTGATGATGAGATGAGGTAAGTATACCAACTCATCCCGGATCTTGAATTAGCTATCTCCATTTGAAATGAGTACGTATATTAAAATTCCATAAAATGACGTCATAATACACTACTGCAAAATTTTTAAGGAAGGAAAATTTAAATCTACCTGTCATGATAAGCACATGAATCATTGAATTAAAAAAATCACACGGTAGAAACGATAATTAATGAATCACTTTCATACTATCTTATATTTTAATGGTTTGTTATTAAAAGTGGATATGATTCAATTTCCGTTATTGAAAAGAAAATAAAGCCAGGCAGGATGCTCGGCAAAGAACAAGATTACCGAAAAAAACTTATGATTAGTCCTTATGTTAGATTATTATCAAAAAATATTTGACCTGTATTTTTTCGTTTGTTACATAAGGCAAAATTAACTTTTTTTTTATCATGGTAATATCATCAAATGAGGCCTCCCACCCTGGGCAGGGCGGAAGGGACTGTCAGACTTGTACTGACTAAAATGCACGGTGTCCTTCAATAGCCCTTTATGTTCCGGGGTCACGGTGATGGTATAAGACCCGCGACCTTCGTTTGTTACATAAGCCAAAATTAACTTAGAAATGACGCTTTTAAAATCCGCAATACGTCGCTCCTATGTATATTTCTCACTAGTCTGACGTTACGAGCCCCCCATTTCCGATGTTTTGAGTTTTAGATCTGTCAATATTTATTAATTAAAACAAAAAAATACGTGTTTTTATGCCTATAACTATTATAAAATGTTTTTTGATAATAATATACTAGTAATACTGAATAATAAGAAAAAGTAAAGAACCACGTACCTCACTAATATTAGGTGACGTGGTAATTAGGTGACGTAATGTTTTCCCCATGCATACAAATGCTAGCAATTTTATTGTCATAGCAACAAGACATAGAACATAGTTGACGTCCCTATGAAGTTGACGTCACATTAATACTTCCTTTGACAAACCGCAAGAACCACAAAAACGTGAATCATTCTTTAAAGTAAAACACGAGTATGACATTGAAAATGAGGCTAGGTAGACGCCTGAAAGTCTGACAATCAGTCCTGGTGGCCTACATTATGTCAGCAAGCAAGGATAATTCCACTCTGTGTGAACGAGACGTTAAACGACTTGATAGCTCTGTCTCTTTTCTACTGTAGAACTACTCTCGTTTTATGACGTCATTGTAGGCCACCAGATGTACCAAATTCAGTAACTGGCGAATACGATATAACCCCTGTTCATCGTGGTAAAATTTAAAATCCACGGTAATCGTTAAATAGCTCTTTACGTTACAGAGTCACGGTTTCCGGATGAGACAGTCCCGCGACCCCGGCAGGCACGATATACCCCCTTGAAAATCTGGTATTTCGAAAGACTTTTGGACTTCGAACTGCCCGCGATGACGATCTTAGATCTTCGATCAGCAACTGCAAATTAATCATAGATCTGTGAGAATCATCATGGATCAGCAATTTAAAGTGCATTCCAAATCTCAGACATGAAATGACGGCAAGCAACTTGTAACTACTGTCTGATAAGGGACAGGCCTGAGTCAGTCTTTTGTTGCACATACGTCTCAACGAGCTGTCAGCAAAAATTACGAGGCTCGATAAGATCAAAAATCTGTAAGGAATCGAATTTAAAATCATTTGATGATTTAAGTACACCCCAAAAAACAACAACAGAAATATAGCATTAGTGAAATTTTCAACTTTCTAGCTATCACGGTTCTTTTTTTTTTATTGGGACAAACCCACCACACTATTCCCAAACCACTGCAACTCCTGAGAGCCAGAATCAACAGTGGCAACCACCAGAAAAGCGCCGAGGCAATGAAGCTCGACGTGTCTCGGAGAATGAATTTACCTGTCTTGGATCCTGCAGCGAAATTAATCGGAAAAGAATAGTGGAGGAGTAGGAAAAATATGTTTTCACTATTTAGCTATTACGGTTCATGAAATACAGCCTGGTGACAAAAAAACATACAGACAGACAGAAAGCCGTACAGCGAAGTTTAAAACAATAGGGTCCGTTTTACCCCTTGGGTAATACGGAACCTTCAAAATGACGCTCAATTTTCCTCCTAAACGTATCTTATCGAGTGACGTAGTCCCTGTCATGTTCGTCGGTATGACGCGCCCATCGTCACCGCATGACGAATGACATGACGAGCACATGACGAAGAAGGGATATAATTATACATACATCTTTGTCATCATTGGTCATTAATAATAATAATAAATAATAAAATTTATTCATAAATCTTTTACAAAAAGAGGTGTAGAAAGCCACAAAACAATACTTAATAATATGAATAGTAAAAATTAATGCCTACATAAAGATTAGTGTATAACTAAATTATAATAAGTACAAGATATTGACATAAGATTTAAAGTACATGTAGCGACCTGCCTGAACTAAGTTTATTTAAACCTGTGTTTCAGGTCATCACTTCATCGCAATTTAAATGGGACAGTATAATTTATGTTTTCAGGATTAATATAAAAATACATAGAACACTTTATCGACTAACAAATAAGCATTCTTTTCAAATATTGTAAAACTATTTTAAACTACATATTAAGCAATTATCGAAGAAATATTTTTTTAACTTGAATTAAAACTAGGTCCAATTATTAGCACATATGACATTTTCAAGGTTTCACATATTAACTTTAGTATAGCTACGCATGCATTTTTTTTCTAGGTAGATGTGACATACATAATTATTTGCAATGTTGATGATAGAGACCTACGTGACGAGTTAGTAACAAAGTATTGGGTTGGTTTATTACATTTTATACGGAAATGATCGAAACAACTAGATACAGATTTGCTGATTGGTAATTCTAACTACATACAATCAAATGTAAAACAAGGAAAATTACTGTTTGAGTAAACACTTAAATGATTACTTAATAGGTACATTGATTGATGGCGCTCTTAGTCACCATCATAATCTATAGAATTGATATAGTTGTCTTCTGCATATTTTCGTGCCGGGCAACTAACATCACCAGTAGCATGGTCACATTTCCTATTGACGCGTTTACACGTCGCGCACTGGGAGGGAGAAGATTTATGGTGGCATTCCTTGAAGGAATGACCTGTTTCTGCACAATGGTTGCACGTAGGACTTGTTTCTCGGCAATACTTAGCTACATGTCCAAACTGCTGGCAATTGAAACACCTGGTGACAATTGTGAAATCTCTCACGGGGCATGATGTCCAATTTACAAATATTCGGCCTTGATTCAGAAGTATTTTCCTGGTGCTAGCTGGTACTTGGAATATATAGTTGCAGGTAGGAAGACCTTTCCTGCCAGATTTATGGCTCAATTTTATGTTTTCTTGAAAGGACTCACGAGTTGTGTTTGGTAACTTATCAGCAATGTTTTGTTCGTAGATGCAATCCAGAACTTCCTTTTCAGTAAGGGCTACGGGGACACCGATGACAACGATCCTGGGACGACGTTTGGATGGTTCTTCAACTGTAAGACCTGATGAAACCAATATCTGGGATTTTTTTAATTTGTCAATGTCGCCCTTATTATCTGTGCTAATAAGGACACCCCCATTCCTGACTTTTCTCAGGCCGCGGACATGCAGTTTCAGTTCTTCCGGCGAAATGATTTTTTGTACGAGGGACTTTGTTTCGTCACTAGTTTTGGTCTTATCACTGGGATATATGGCGACAGAACTCAGATTTGCTGGTAAAATGAAATTATCCGAACCTTTTTTAACCATATTGGCGTATGAGCAACTTTCAGGTTTGAGTTTAGTTTCGACGACTTCCCTGACTTGTTGTAGAGAGGTCGAGACGTTCTGCTGTTCCTGTAGGTGCTGGATGGTGCTGTGCGCCTGGATGGTTTTCTGCTTCAAGGCTTGGTATAAGACGGCCATCTGAGATGTCCCACTTGAGACCTTCCGGCAAAGACTGGAGACACGGAGTTTCTGCTCCGAGTTCATTTTTCCCTCCGAGACAATAGAGCACACTTCGTTCAGAATGGTATCTATAGATACCATCCATTTCTGGATCTCTGGCGTAGATATTACTTCACTCGGCAATTCATTCGACGTGGATGGTGGTGGACTTGGGTCTCTAGGATGGACATCTTTGATTGGTGTTGGTGGAGGACTTCGCCGTAATAATTGGCTTCGGCCAAAAGGACTGGATCCTGGGTTAGACATAACTAACACACACTTTGTCTATTAATTTGGTTCATTTTGCACAATAGTCAGTCGGTAGTAACCTACTAATCACGCGCGACACACTTTACTTATAAAATATTACTGACGCCGCAAAAAATTAATTGCAATTATTAAATCATATTTTCATATTATCCGATACAAGAGACACGACCGCTTAGTTTTGTATCTAATGAAGCAATCAAAATCATTGACTGACACAGTTCCAAAATAAATCGTGCGAAGACTTTTTTGCAGCTTTAAATAAAATATTTTCTTTGTTTCAAAGTTTTTGTTGGGTTGTTACTTGCAATTATGGTGTGTGAGTAGTGGTGACCCAGTGGTATCGGCCTCGACATACGAGTTGTAGGTCGTGGGCTCGAACCCAGCCAGGCGCATTACTTAATGTAATTTATTTCATCACCACTGCTCTCAAAACGGTGAAGGAAAACATCATGAGGAAAGCGGCATGTCCTAGAACCAAAAATTCCAAGACATGTGACGTCTACCAACCTGCACTGGGCCCGCGTGGTGGTTTATGGCCCACTCCCTCGCACAGCGAGGAGGCCGGTGTCCCAACAGTGGGAACATTTATAGGCTGATGATGATTATGATGGTGGCGTACTAACCTAAATTATATCCAATTAGCTTCTGCCTCGGCTTACCGAGTCCATTTTAAAGTTTTAAATGTTAACTTGAAATTGAAACTAAATTCATTTAAATCACGAGCTACCCCCGGATCATTTCTTAGCAAGTGATTCCATACTTTTGCTCGCTAGTCATCATCATCATCATCTCAGGACGTCAACTGCTGAACATAGGCCTCCCCTTTAGATATCCACATATACCGGTTGGAAGCGACCTCCATCCAGCATCTTCCGCTGCTCGCTATAGTGTTTAAGTAAATAATTATGACTTGTGGTCTTAAGAAAGGGACAGATAGTTTCACGCCTCACTGCTTGCCAAAAACATTGATAGAATCTGAAACGTTTCAGGACCACACCTTTCAAACAGGAACTGTAATACGTGGGTATAATAATACAAGAACTTTCCCAAAAAACTCCCACGGAACAAAATCTAAATATAACATTTTATTAATAGAGCTATTCTTACAAAAGTGGCAGCGGAAAATACATAGAGCTTGAGATTATTTTGATATTTCCCTTGTGGCTACCAAAAAGTTAAATCAGGCTTATTTTCTGACTTTATCACTGAAATGGTAGCCTTCTAAAGATCTCTGCCCACACCTTTTTACTTTTATTACAAACTTATCATCTTGCCTTTTATCTCCGGGGGCTTGAACAGAGATGAGTCTGATTGTTTAACGCCACCGCACTATTCCCAAACTACTGCAACTCCTTAAAGCCTAGTCTTTCCCAACTACATTAGAGTCGACTTTCACACGGACGGACACAGAGGTGTGCCTTGAAGTACACCCACATTTTGCCAGGTTTGCGTCTCGCGTAATAAGGAGCGGGCCTATAGCCTAAACTCTGTGACTACTACTGTGGAACTAAATTAAAGGCATAGTTTACTATCCATAAACGGGACCAGGGGCACAAAAGTACCATCTACTTGCAAGGCCTATTAGTTACTGTCAATAAAACATATTATGTTAAAGAAGATTGGTTTTTTTCTTCAAATCCTTGAAAAGATAATCTTATACTATGCGTTTCAAGAAAGACTGGGATGTACTTGCCGCTATTTTGTGACGACAATTGCATTTAACATTAAACTAGTTTTCACCGTTAAAATAGTGTTAATATAATTGGAATCATTATGATTTTTGTTTATTTTAGAGCGTTTAAATATAATAAAATCGTGCTTGAAGACACAACATGACCCCAAGGACATTCCTTTCTTAGAAGAAAGCCCCATAACCTACAAAATTCGCCAAAACAAATTAATTTCTACGAAAGCGCCACAAAACAAATGCCGGTCGCCCGGCATTCGCTTGTTCATGAACGAAGCCGGTTGGTTCAAGTGCAGGGGTGTAGGATCGATGCAGCAAGTTCAAGGCTGCACCCCTGGCATAGCGAACAACCCCCCGCACCCCTACACCCCGCAGGCAGCGAGTGACGTCAACACCATTCATGCTTATAGCGGATCGATAGAACCAACGAGAGGTGTGGTGGGGCTCAAGTTAAAAGCTTAAGGAATAATTGCATTTCTTTTTTATGAGATGAAGATGGGCCATTGTGTCACCCTATGTTTTTTGCGTGGTAAAATCATCAAATGAGTCCTCCCACCCCGGGCAGGGCGGGAGAGACTGTGAGACTTGTACTGACTAAAATCCACGGTGTCCTTCAATAGCCCTTTATGTTCCGGGGTCTCGGCAATGGAATAAGTCCGTATATCTGTAAATATTGTCATTTGTCTGGTGTGCTAAGAAAGAGTATTCTATCCATCATGATGATGCCCGTGGTGGTGACGCGTAGTGCTCCACGCGCGTTTTAGAAGCTGTCAGCAAACTAACGAGGCCATAAGGCCAAACACCTGCTTTTTTTTTTGCGTGGTAAAATCATCAAATTAGTCCTCCCACCCCGGGCAGGGCGGGAGGGACTGTCAGACTTGTACTGACTAAAATCCACGGTGTCCTTCAATAGCCCTTTATGTTCCGGGGTCACGGTGATGGAAATAAATCCCACGACCCGGCCAAACACCTGCTGGGATCACGGGACCGTCTACCGAAGAAACAGGCTAAACTTTTAGTCAAGGCTGAGAGTCGCTTCCGCTCCGCCCAAGAGACTCATTAGAAGTTTTTTTTTTTTTCAATTAGTTTGTTACAAACAAATAAAAGAAAGACAAAGTGTAGTTAGATGCATGACATGAGACGTTAGAAAGGTATTGCTGACTGAGTAGGATTGGTTACAAGCTGTTAATTTATGAAAAAAAGTGATATTTTATAACTTTTAATTATTAATGGTGAAAAACAACGTTGATACGTTGAGGTTTTTTAACATTTGTGGTAAAAACAAGTGGCAGATTGTAACTTTGCATAAATCGCTCACCGCTTATCGATTGAGGACGCTAAGCTCCTCGCAATAATAATAACGCTGAATTTCAGACAGGGAATGAATAAAGGTACAACTTGGTCAATTAAAATTATTGGAATCTTTTCTTTTTTTATGTTGCTATAAGATTTTTAGCTTGATTGTATATTTCATTCAGTTGGTTTGTTTCACTTAGCATTAAGTAAGTACAATAAAACTGTATAAGCTATATTCTTCATTGGTTTAACCATATTTTTAGGGTGCTGTCTCCCACCCTGGATGGTGCGGAAGAGACCGTCAGACGATTACTTACTAAAAGTCCAACCTGGTACCTTCGGTTGCCCTTTGCGTTTCAGGGTTACGGAATACTTCTGAGACTGAGGCGATCTTATCAGGGCCCGGATATATTTTTGACAGCTCCATGAGGAGCGCGTGTAACACGAAGCGATGTAGTCCCTTAGTCCGTCAACGAAGATACTAGCACGTACGAAAGTAGCTCATAACTTTAGAGTGATCCCTACTCCGAAGCGGAAGGGACTGTCTGACTCTTGCCGGCTAACCCTGTTTCTTCAGTTTACCTTTGCAGGGTCATGGCTACCTTTGCGTCTGCCTTTTTGGGCCTCAGGAATATTAAACTCGCAAGCATGCAGACTACGAAAACCCCCTGAGTAGAAGGACTAACACATTTAATTTCACCACGTAAAAAAAAGTTATTCTATCCCCAGGCCGCTATTATTTATCACAACGCACGTGACCTTTTAGAGAACTTACCTTAACCTTTATGAAGAGCTGAATAAAAGTGCATCGGAATACTGCGTTCAAGTTCACCCAGCGTCGAATGACGTTGTTTCAGCGGAACCTCGTCTGGAAAAGGGCAAAGTGCGCCTTTTAGCTCCGACTCCCGGCAGGTCTGCTCCCCCCCCCCTCCCCCAGTGGGTTGGGGCTCATCCGCTTGCGTCAGTCTCTAGTTCAGGGTTGAAATCAGCTTGATATTGCTTGCACGTGCAGATATTTGCCTTTTATTTTTTACAAGCCTTTTTCAGTTTTACTCGTCCCATTGTCTGTCTGTATATATAAAATTCGAAGATATGTGACATTTACCAATCCGCACTGGGCCCGCGTGGTGGATTATGGCTCACTCCCTCTCTCAGAGAGGAGGCCTGTGTCCCAGCAGTGGAAACATTATAGGCTGATGTCATAATTTCATCAATCAAATTTTGATACACTTCTCGGTTTACGATTGAGCTTTTTAGCATGCATAAGTATCGCGTGATAATGCAATATTATGATATGGAACAGCGGGGATATTGTGTATCTCGGTGTCTATGTGGTGATCATCAAATAGCTGTCAAAAGGTAAATTTCGTAATTTCGTCCACTCCTCAACTTAGCCTCATAACAGGTATCAAGCCATCCAAGTTCAGTGAAGAACCGCTGGTCAGTGACTATCAAGTTAGCCAATAGACCTACTGATCCGATGATGGAGCTGGAAGGTTGCCATAGGAACTTTGTAATGGAACGACGCAACCCCATCGAGTTTGAACTCGTTTGTTTCGTCTTGACGAGTATTTTGTCTTGAGATAGTGGGTAGATAGTCATTTCTATTGACAAGTAGACTTTTTTTATTTAAGTTTTATTTATGTAAAGAGCTATTAAAGAATCACCGTGAATTTTAGTTAGTGTAAGTCTGATATTCCCCCCCATCCTATCCTTAGTGGAAGACCACATTTGATGATTTTACCACGATAGAAAAAAAATCTTAACCCGACAATTAAGTAACACAGCGATAGTTAACTCGCTGTATTACTTAAAGTTTATGAAAAAATCATTTGCCAAAGTATAAAATGCTTCGGCCCAGCATGTCAAATGGCAACACCGTGTTACCAACTGATTCTGATATGCTATTTTTTTTTAAAACAAGTATAACCTTACAAGAATCTTCATAAGTTCAACGGAAAATTCCGATATCTTGTTGCCATCGAGACTGGCAGCGTTAATTGGCTGTTCTTAATCTCCAATTTCGAACTAAATGAAGCCTAATATCAAATTGGAATGTTTCTGAATAAGTGATAGAACTTTAATAGACTCGTTTTGCTTGTCAATCACGGTTTATTTATTGTTAATTTTCTAGATTTTTCTTCGACATGTTCATACAATAAAACTTCTTTTTTCTTTCTAAAATTATTAAATGAGTTCTCCTACCCAGGGCAGTGGGAGGGATTGTCAGAATTGTACGACTTATAAAATCCACAGTGTGATCCTTCAATAGCCCTTTACATTCCAGGGTCACGGTTACCTGAGGAGACAGTCCTGCGACCTGGCAGACAGTAATATGCTTAGTGATAGGAACGCTTCTCCTATACTCATTTATTTATTTATTTATTACATTAAATAGAACGGCCGAAGCCAATTATACTATTTAATCACATTACAATAAACACATTTTAACAATATTTTACCACACTTTCATGCATTCTTCTCACAAAAAATCAAACATTACAACAATAACGACTTCCATTCACCCGCAAATAAATCAAAATCTGGGTTTGAGTCCAGGAGAGCATTGAGATCACTTAGTGATCTTGGTAGAGGGGATAACTTTGATATTATTGCAAAATAAATAATTAACCTACAACATTTGTACATTCTAGGTACTAAACACACGCCTTTTTTCATGAAACTACAGAATCCTACGAATCCTTAATACTCCCCTCTGCCTCGTTCACATTTATACATTTGGTCATACAAACGCCCGGGGCCCTGCGGACCTGACCTGTTTTTTTTTAATAAGTATTAACAAACTATCAACATGCTGTCAATAAATATTTACAGCGTATAAAAAAAATACGACAATAGGAGGCTAGTCGTCAAAGTCCTCCTCCACTTCGCTGTCATTCGGGAACACGCCCAGAAAACTGGCAACAAAGCCACGGTGAATGGCAATACTTATTCTATGATCAAAATAAGAGCCAGCCCGCATTCGGAGACAATTATTCTAAAAAAAGAACGATATATTCCTTTATTTTAATAGAAAATGGTGAGATACACTGTCTAGTTCCAATTTGAAGTGGGTGTAAAGATCATGACGTCTTCAGTCACCTTTAGGATACCGGCGGAAACTAATAAATATTTTTTTAGTTAGTAAGCCAATGTTCCAAAAACTATGCGCCACCTAACATCTTCACCTACGCGTCCTGTTTTCTTTTTGTCGCTTGAACTTTGGACAATTTTGGGGTGCGTGGGATCAGCCTGATAGCCTCTTTGTGGTCTACACCGGGCAAAGGCAGTACAGGCTACCTGAAACCTGCGGAAATGCCTTGGGAAGCTTCACCAGGCTCGCCTGACATAATAATAATAATATTCCACAACTATCACACAACGTCATCTAGTCTAAGCTAAGCAGAGCTTGTGTTATGGGTACTAGACAACTGATAAACATATTTATATATTTCTAAACACATAAATATCGTAGATAAATTACACCCAGACACAGAACAAATGATCGTGCTCATCACACAAATATTTGTCCTGGGTGGGAATTAACCAACAGGCCAGTCAGATGACATGATCACTACCCTTTCGGAGTCCAGCGCCAAATGGACTGAGTTCAGTCCGTGAACGGGAGTGCCAGATCATTTTGGGTAAGCTCAATCCATCTTAGGTGTCATCTTTGCTTCTGAACTAAATTGAAGCCAAGAGGAAGCCGGCTGCCAAATTCAGAGCTCAATTTTGGATCTATTTGGACTACCGTAACCACATAAAACAACTGTTTCCCTTACATTTCCCGTTTCAAAAGTAAATATTATTGAATAGTTAAGTATCTAAAATTAAACAGAACGCTGGGCTAGTTCTAATATCACTGGTATTATGAATAGTCTGGAAAACTCTTGTGTCTACAGTTTAAAGTGGGATATATGCTTGTAGCACAGTGAAAGCTATGAGGTGTTGGAAGAATGAACCATAAAGTTTGGTTAGAGTTTTCGTATACTGCAGGCTATGTTGCCTAAAAAAGCTGCAGGAAAATGGCCATCTTTTCATTGATTTTGCTGACTTTGCAGTTTGATTTAGTTTGTAGCGGTTTGTTTAAAAACCAAGTTTTTTTTAATTCTTCAATACACACCAGTCAAACTGATTGAATTTGAATAATGTTTCTGGTCTTTGTTTTTATATCACCAAACTTTCACAGTGTCTTATGTATCCAAACCATGATCTGAAAAAAGCATGAACTGAAACTCATAACACTGCCAAATTCTTCCAAAATCAGCCATGTTTACATGCAAAGCGACTGAATCTCGCGCCTCGCTCTTGCTCCACCACCGGCCTACCTCCACGCCCTGCTTCACTGGGAGCCGTGTGGGCGTCTGACGTCATTCAGCCCCCCTCCACGCGTCGGCCCCTCGTATCACCCCTCGCCCCCTTCGCCCCCTTCAACTTGACATTCGGCCGGCTGTATCGATTCGCGAGACTCCGCAATGCCGAGGCCGCCACTGTTTACATTTCTACGCAATTTGTGAATGAAGCTAGGAGTTAATGCTCTGTTTTAGTGCGGGGGTGATAGAAGTGATAAGACTTCACATAACGTAGCCACACCTGTACTATATAACCCCAAAGGTTAGGCAGACATATAACTTTGATACACCCACATTTGCCCTTTCCTAAACAAGCTTCCGCTAGGGACGTCTTGAGTACTCCTGGAAATTGAACGTAGATTTCAGATGCATTTTTTCTGTGTTTATTAGAGTAACTGTGTACTATATGGAGCCCTGACATAGCCAGAAGACCCCGTAGAAGATGGCAGGAGGAGCGAGACAGTACTTAACGAACAGTGGCTCACATTAGCCCTTGATCGAAATAGTAAGAAGTCATTGGGAGAGACCTTTGTCCGGGGGAAGACATAAATTATGTTGGCAATAACAGTAATAAAGTTTTAAGTAATACAACTTTCGTCGTTCAATGGGGAAGAGCCTATTACCGTCAATGGGTTTACATAAAGACATTAGACTGTTATTAGTCATTCCTCAAATTAGTCAAAATTAACTAGCACTTTTCTATCATATTCTATTTCTTCTATATTTTTAAAGTTATAAAAAGTCTTATATCACAGTTCGTGTGCCAAAAAAGGTCGCCATTCATAATTTTGTCGCGTAGTCTAGCTCCGGTACAGAGAGGAAAGAATATATCCGTAAAATTACAAATACCTTTTTTCAGAGGAGAGTATCTGACTGTTGACTACGGTACAACTCTTGAGCACATTACCAGCTGAAAGCATTGAAGTGTTTTTTGAAGTTCTTTTCATTTTAGTAGGAGCTTTAACGCACAGTGTATATCTGTCCTAACATCAAATTGTACTTCACAACACGTGGGCCATGAATTTGAACAAATCTTCCGCAACGTCACCGTTTGGCAGGGATAGGATTATTTGGAAAAAGCTTTCATCAATTCTGTATCCCTAGCACGAGTTTTCACTCTTTCCAGTATTTACAGCGTTTCTTGTATGAAAAAATGGAACAGCGCCTCTGGTGTGCGAAGAATGAATTAATTTTTTCCTTGAAAATTGTCACTTTGAAATTGTCAAAGTTCCAGTTTACGTCTTAAATACTGAAAACTCGTGCTGAGGGTACAGTACCCTTAGCACGAGTTTTCAATCTTTTACTTTACAGCAACTTTCCAGTATTTACAGCGTTTCTTGTATGAAAACATGGAACAGCGCCTCTGGTGTGCGAAGAATGAACTAATTTTTTCCTTGAAAATTGTCACTTTGAAATTGTCAAAGTTCCAGTTTACGTCTTAAATACTGAAAACTTTTGCTGAGGGTACAGTACCCTTAGCACGAGTTTTCAAACTTTTACTTTACAGCAACTTTCCAGTATTTACAGCGTTTATTGTATGAAAACATGGAACAGCGCCTCTGGTGTGCGAAGAATGAACTAATTTTTTCCTTGAAAATTGTCACTTTGAAATTGTCAAAGTTCCAGTTTACGTCTTAAATACTGAAAACTTGTGCTGAGGGTACAGTACCCTTAGCACGAGTTTTCAAACTTTTACTTTACAGCAACTTTCCAGTATTTACAGCGTTTATTGTATGAAAACATGGAACAGCGCCTCTGGTGTGCGAAGAATGAACTAATTTTTTTCTTGAAAATTGTCACTTTGAAATTGTCAAAGTTCCAGTTTACGTCTTAAATACTGAAAACTTGTGCTGAGGGTACTGTTCACCTTTCCAATTAGTTTGATTTATTATTTTAGTTGCTAAGCAATACTTTATTTTTTTTCTTAAATTATGTATTTAGTTTACGTAACGACTCGTGCTTGTTCCACATTCTAAACGATGTTCACGTTACAAACTTTTCTAACAAAATATGAAGTTGAGCGATGGGGGTCACAAAGAGGGGTCAAGTTTGACGATATTATACAGAGTGTTTCTTTTAAATGGGCCAAAAGGGAGAAACCTGCATATACAAGAGATACGAGAAAACTTTCTTAGGAACCTTCAGCTCTTTTTTGATACTAAACATTTTGGCGTTTTTATTTTTTTGGTCAAGTGTGAGCTGTCCACAGAAATGAGTGAAATTGACCATTTTTTTTTTAATGCTGTTCGACTCTGTTTCGTGTAAGGATCATTTCATTGTATCGGAAGAAAAAAATCGGGACGGCGGAAGTTGGTCAAATTTAGCAAAATATTTTTTCATACAAATAGTATGAACAAAAAAAAATACCAATTTTTTTATGGTGCCATGTTATTTAGTGTCTTGTAAAGATCATTTCATTGTATGGGAAGGAAAATGTCCGGACAACAGAAGTGGGTCAAATCGTATGAAATACTGACACTGCTAATACGACTTTATGCTGTAAGAAAAAACATTACTGTACTTTTGACTAACTTCTATTGTCCAGACATTTTCCGTCCCATACAATAAAATGATCCTTACATGACACCAAATCAAAAAACATCGAAAAAAAATTTGGTAAGTATTTCGTTCATACAACTTGTATGAAAAAATATTTTGCTAAATTTGACCAACTTCCGCCGTTCCGATTTTTTTCTTCCGATACAATGAAATGATCCTTACATGAAACAGAGTCGAACGGCATTAAAAAAAAATTTGATCAGTTTCACTCATTTATGTGGACAGCTCACACTTGACCAAAATAATAAAAACGCCAAAATTATCAGTATCAAAAAAGAGCTAAAGGTTCCTAAGAAAGTTTTCCCTTATCTCTTATGGATGTAGATTTCTCCCTTTTGGCCCATTTAAAAGAAACACCCTGTATATATAATACACAAATTCGTCGATACGGACGAAGGAGTTTGTTTGGCACGGTTAGTGTATATTAGAAAAGTGTGAAAGCTAACATTTTATGTTGAACTTTTTAAATTAATTTACTGTTGATTTTCTTTATACAATGATATTGTGCCATATTTTGTATTTTAATTTTAATTAAATTTTGCAAGACTTACATTTATATATATATTTAACTATATTTTATTATTTTCTGTTGTAATTGTATTGTTTGTAGTTTGTATTAGTTTAAGTTTAGTTTAAGGTCTTATTTATCGCATTAGGCAAAACCTGTAATGATAAAATAAGTTTTGATAAATAAATAAATAAATAAATTTATTACACACAGCGACGACTAGTTTTTGGGGTTCCGCAGTCAACAAGGAACCGTTATAGTTTCGCCATGTCCGTCCGTCCGTCCGTCCCGCTGTCCGCAGCTTAGGTCAGAGACGCCTAGTACTAGAAAGCTGTAATTTGGTGCAAATATGTATACGTATTTGTTGCGCCGAAAAAGTGGTAAAATGTAAGTTTGTCAACTTCAATTAATTAAACTTAAATTCAGCAAATCAGTTTAGTTAGTTCGTATTAGTGTTTTGATGGGCAACTACGGAACCCTACACTGTGCGTGGCCCGATACGCACTTGGCCGGTTTTCTTGTTTCAGACTGACTTACCGACCAGTCCTTACCATGTGTCAGTACCCAGTTACTGTATTGTGGAGGCCCGATAGGTAGTTGCTCCATTTAAATAAGCAGGGTGGAATGGGAGGGACTGTCAGACTCGCACTGACTAAAATCTACAGTGATCCTTCAATAGCCTTTTACTTTCCAGGGTTAAGTTACCTGATGAAACAGTCCCGCTACCCCGGATGCTCTGTTATAGTTTAGTTTGGTTTTATTCTATTTTAGTATTTATACAACACCAAATGCGCGAAACCTCCATGTTACTGAACAATGTTTGTTCTAAGACTTTTGGAAATTCGCAAAAAAAAAATGGTTTTTCATGCAAAATGAGAAATTGATCGGGACCATCTGTATGAAAAATCTTTTTTTTTGCGAATTTCCAAAAGTTTTAAAACAAAATAGATAGTTTTGTTTTAAGTATAATATGTTAATGTCTGTAAGAATCTCGATATAACCTCAATTGACAGCTCTGGTCATCCCTTGAGTGTTGACTGGCGTCATACCCGCCCCTATAAGGATGAAATGACCTCGAGTTAGTGACGTCAGGAGCGACCTCAAATGCGTGGGAACGTTTTTGCTATGTTTTATACATAAATAGATTGTTTTTTGTTATCCAAGTATGATTGGATTTTCAGACCTCTAAATTTATTTTATTTTATTATATCTGGATTTCCATGTGGCTGCGCACTCGTTTTAAATAAATAATTAAAATTGCAGGGGCAAGTGCTGTACCTAAGGACGGTTGTGCCTGTGGCACCGTTAATTTATGGGAAAACGGGCAACCCTAAAATTCTAATTTGAACGCAGCTGTAAGCATTTGTCTATGGTCAACAAATTTGACGTATCGCCATCTTCTTTTTCGTGTAGTTTTCCCAGAATTAACGGCGTCCACAGGTAAAATCGTCCATAGCATAAGTACAGCACTTCGTTAAAGGTACCTATTAATATAAAATCACCTTTTATTAAAATGCTCCTGAAAGTCTCCAACTTGCGAGGCCGAGGCTCAATTTAATACATAGATACTATCAAATGATGTAAGACGTACAGGTAGAATACAGGGTGTGTTTTTTTTCCAAAATCAGCTAGTTCGATTCCTGGTCAGGATTATAGAATTTTATAAAATCCAATGATGCAATTTTAGTTTTCGTCAAAATCGGCCTCGAGACTCCTTTCAACGTTTTTCGATTGTCTTCATAGTTTCGGATATATCTACGCCCAGTTGAAAAAATCATCCTGTATAAAAGTTACTTCGTTATGATTACTTGTGTGGGCTGACCCTATTTGTAACGCAAGCGCCATCTTAACAAATGTGGTGGCTATTGTAACTCCTACGTAAGACACGTAGGTGTTACAAGAAATAAGAAAAATCTTCAGAAAATATAACGCTACGCCTGTTATTGCCCAAGGCTTAAGCAGAAGGTTAGTCTTAATAAATAATAAAATAAAAGGCTAGTTTCCACATTTTTTTTATCGTTGTAGAATCGTAAAATGGCTTCACGCCCAGGGAGGGATGGGAACGACTGTCAGATCTACCCACTGACTAAAATCCACGGTAAACCTTGAATAGCTTTACGTTCCAGGGTCACCGTTACCAGGCTACCTTATTATTTACCATCACCGTGGACCCGGAACATAAAGGGCTATTGAAGAACACCGTGGATTTTAGTCAGTACCTTATGAGGCACCCCCGCGACCTCAGCAAGCTTTGACCCTCTAAGGCCAGCCCAGTCAGTTTGCTGACAGCTCTTTGAGGCGTGCGGGAACACGATGTCCTTTTTTGACCCGGGCATGTTCCATGATCTGACAGCGAGTCGCCCATTACTCGCTGTCCACATACCCGCGCATACGGTGTTCGGAAATCTGAGCCCTTACCACCAGACCACTGCTTTATAATTCACTCACGTCGTTTCTTCTCAAGCAAGCACGATATGCCAGGAGCGCAAATTACCAAAACAAACAAATTTTCCGTTTATTACTTATTTAAATACACGAGATGATCGGGCAAAGGCGTGTCGTGGCATTCTGCCAACGGCTCCGGTTATAACCGGCTTTCCATGAGAAATATGCACGCAGTCATGCCGAGCTCCTTAACAGCTTATTAGATTGTTCGAAGTACGTAGGTAGGTGATAATTAGTAATACTGCAAATGCAGTAAATGCGTAACTAAGTATAGAGTAGTTGTCCTTTTTGGTCCTGTTCAAAATGGAATATTTTTATTTCACACTAGCGGCCCGTCCCAGCTTTGCACGGGTAGAAGTTCTCTATAACCCAGTCCTGATGGTCGTAAACAGAACAAAAAAAGAATTATCCGAATCGGTCCAGTCGTTTTCAAGTTATGAGCTTAGCAACACATTTAGCGGTCCGTTTTTATATAAAGAAAAAAGAAGAAGAAGATAGGCATGGGCCTAAGTCCATATACCTCTACGGAGAAGAATGGTCAAGAAACTCCAGGGAGTCTCTTGACCATTCTTCTCCATAGAGTTCTATGCCTTGGAATGGGTATCTAGATCTCCAGTACTTTGACAGTTATTTATGTCTTTTGACTGGGACTGTAGGATCATGTTTTTGTAGATTTGTTTTATTTAGTTTTTGTTTTTTCAAAATTCAAGTGTCTGCGACTTGTCTACTTGAAAAAAAAACATTTGATTTTGTGACGCATACAAGACGCATATAATATGTTGCCTTCTAAGCGGGATTTAGAGGAACGAAATATCTGGTGGATAAAAGAAATATCCAAGACGTCTTAAAACCAGAATAGTTCCGGTGAGGAAACGAGGTGACGCTAGTCTTAAAGCCAGAGGAAGGGAGACCGGGTACAAAAGAAACAGCGGGTCGTAAGGCCGTTATCATACTAGCGGTTTGGAAGCGGCTGCGGGGCGGAGCGGACGCGCAGCGCATCCGTCGCGAACACGCCGCGCATCCGTCGCGAAAACGTCGCGGACGCGTGGCAAATGCGTAACGTTTTCGTCTCGTGTTTGTACACTCAGTAACAAAATGGATTCCGACGAGGAAACATTGCTGTTGACGTTATTACTTCGAAAACGTCGAAAACGAAAACGAAAGCATCGACGAATTTGGGAAGATCCTTTATTAGATTAGGCTGAGGAATTTTTCGCCGAGAGTTATAAGCAATATTCATGTTTTGGTAAAAAAAACTTCTCGGCTAAAAAAAATTTGGATGATTATGCATCTACAATCTGTATCACCTACTCTTATCATATTATGCCAAATTTCAGCGCTGGAGGAATTTTTCGAAAGTCTTCGTACAAAAAATTCCTCGTTGATCTGAAGTGGGGCGGACGTTTTGGCGTTTGTTCGAGGCAGTACAAAATGGCGTCCACTTTGCTGTTCGCGGCGATCCCGTTGCGCGTCCGCAACGAATTCGCTGCGCAACCGCGGCGTGTTCGCAACGCATTCGCTGTGCGGCCGCTCCGCCCCGCAACCGCTTCCAAACCGCTAGTGTGATAAGGCCCTAAGTAACAAACGCTTTGTAGGTTTATCAAATGGTCGAAACGTCGCCCTACTAAATGCAAGCGGGGGGGGCGACCGACGCCGGCTATCTCCTGACGGTAGTAGGGCGACGTTTCGACCATTTGATAAACCTACAGATCGTTTGTTACTTACGACCAGCGACCCTCTGCCTTTTGTACCCAGTCTCTCCTAATTCCAATTCCACACTGAAACTACTCTGGCCTGAAGACGTCATGCTAGACCACCTGAACGCAATGAAATGAAAAGCGCAAACAATGTCACTAACAATTGACGCGGTAACTAAGTTTACCGAGCACGTGTGGGCTGCCGTTTGCAGCGTCCGCGAGTCATGCCGTGCTCGTCACGTGACCATCATGACGTCAATAGCCGACAGTAGCCCCGGGAGACACAGCGTCAGTACCAGGCTGGTAGATTTAAAAGGCGCTCGATCACCAGAGCATTCGCGTGTAATGTAACATTATAGATTCGACTTGGAGCATTATGGCGCGCCTGTAATGTAACGTTACACATTCGAACATTTCATCAGTGACGGAAGACAATAGAGCATCAAATCGCGGAGGTATTCCACTAAGGGCACCCGCTGACAATCGCACCTGAGCTACTTGCACCTTATCTAGTCGACATACTTATGGCTCCCGTCAAAATTAAAACAGGTGCCAGGTGACCTTCGTGGAATACCTCAAATCGCGCACTTTAAATATGTTACATTACAGGTGAATTCTCACGGTGAGGTAGCGCCTTTACATTACCATAATACTTCCTTGAATGACGATCATTCGCGTACATTTAGTACAGATTTGTTTGATACAAGGTGCGCATTATGATGCACGATCGTCTTCCCATCATTGATGAAATGTTCGAATCTGTAACGTTACATTACAGGTGAGTGCTCGCGGTGAGGGATCACCTTAAAGGTTAGTACAGGTTTTGGATTTCTCGGTACTGTTGCAAAAGTTATTGTTTTTTTAAAAATGGGCAAGCCGCTTTCGCAACTTTTTTCGGCATGTGGTGGAAAAAAGAGCTGTTTAACGGTTACAGAAATGTCTGAGCGTTTTTCGCTATTCGTCATAATTTCAGATTTGGCACTGTTCACCCTGGTGTTAAATGTCTATGAGTAGTTACATATATTTTTTTACCAATAGTACTATTATTCAATACTCAATAAGTATAAAAAACCTTTGCCGGTATGAGCGGCCAACAAAGCTTATGAGTCAGGCAGGACTATGTTCGAAAATAAACTATGCTGGTCAGTCAGTCGTCAAATAAAATCAAACAATAGGTTATTGTGCAACACATTAACTGATATCGAACTACAGAAAAAAAACGTCCCTAAACACTTTTACATAAGAGCCAGAATCGAGAGAACCTCATTAGAATTCAACTTTATAACTTGCATCGAATGGGTACTTCCCCTGTATAACGAGACGCTATTGGTCGTAATAAATACGAAGTTTGAAACGAATTTTTAGCGATTTTCTCTTATTTTCTGACATAAATGTTAATGAATAACTTCACTAAATTAAAGCTATCATAAATCTGCATATTTAGATAGAAAATTGTGTTTTTAACAGTTTTTATTTCACGAGAAAACTCATCATGTCCTGCATCGCGCAAGTGAAGTTTTCATCGCTTTGTAGCATGTATACGACGGGCGATGACTAACCATCGGTCTTCCCCTGGGGTCGCTTCATCGACCGACCCTCCAGCCGTGCCCACCTCATGTGGGTTTACCGGGTTGGCCTCGGACGTCTTTCTATATCTATGAAAATAGAATATAGAAGATGTTCAAACAGCTCAATATCGTCCTCTCTCTGGGTATAGTGAAACATCCGGGGCGCTTCTCGGTCTCCTGCTTGGCGGGGGCTGTTAAGTGGCTGGTTGGGGGCTGACAAGCCCGCAGTGTCGCAGGCGGGGGGCTAGCTTCACCACGAGTGAACCCCCCACTTGCGGCATCGCGCTTGGAAGACGAAGACCCCCAGGGGAGGCATCCGCTGATGAACAGTCTAAAACAGCGTTATAATTTCCGAAAACACAAAACACCTTTTGTTTTTTTTTTCTAATTTTTGATTTGCTTTTGGATCGGTCGGCCTCTTTCTGTTTTAGTCTATAATTTTGACTTCATGCAAGATAAATATAATTTTAATTTGTAATACAAAATGCCAATACATACAGCAGTATGTAACTATGTACTTCATATAATTTGACTGGCCTGTTGATCTAGTGGTTAGTGACCCTGACTGCCATGCCGGGGGTCGCGGGTTCGATTCCCACCCAGGACAAATGTTTGTGTGATGAGCACGATCATTTGTTCTGTGTCTGGGTGTAATTTATCTAAGTATAATATATATGTATTTAGAAATATATACGTATGTTATCAGTTGTCTAGTACCCATAACACAAGCTCTGCTTAGCTTGGGACTAGATGGCGTTGTGTGATAGTTGTGGAATATTATTATAATACGAACGACTGGGCTCTACTTGAAATGCCATTAATTTTGCTGATAGTAATAGCCAAGAAATTGATTTAATTTGTAGTATTTTAGCTGTAAGCCCCGGCTGAAAGCCTTAGATGCATTTAAGGCATCCACTGAATAGTCCGGTTAAGCAGCTCACAACCTCTAAGATAACCTGCCACACACAAAAAAAAAGCCAATAGATGACCGACAATAATAACTGACTTGGCTAACTATGGTAGTCGGCTAAAGACAAATTTTAGGAAAGAGTAAGTAAGTATCTAAGTACTTATTTCGGTGTCTCCAATTCCAGTTTTTAGAAGTATGGGGTGTCCCAGAAGTAAAGAGACAACTTTATTTTCAAGTTTTTTAATATAAAGTAAACATCTAAGGTAATAATTTTGATTGAAAGCAATGACGAAAGTAATTAAATTATTATGTTTACATTTACCACCGGAACATAAGTTTCATCGTCAATAACGAGTACTTTGCTTAGCTGACTGTTGTAAACTCTTCGGCACCCTCGTTTTGCACGTTGCTCATGGTCCTTTATGTATTTAGGAGCTGATTGTTTTATATACACTTTCAAACCTAGATCATTCTTCTTTATTTTGGCGACAGATGAATTAGGTATTTTTAATTTATCAGCTCCTATACTGACGGACGTCGAAGGAGTCTAGTCGAAAATCGATTTAACCCAATTTATATTACGAGGTACCGCTACTGTCCTATTTCTTCCCGGAATCTTCTTAAAACTAGTCTCACTGGTTTGTTCGTAACATCTTATTATTCTATATATACTTGTTCGCCTAGCACCGTTTTGAAGAAAGTGGTTTACTGTATCATTTTTAATAAGAGACTCGAAATTAGAATAACTCTGTTAGCACATGCTTCATATTCTTGACGCTTCAGTTCGAAAAAATATCCCGCAATAATGAAATTCCCGCTTTAAAATGACAGATAACAAAACCATAGATGCCATGACACCTAAACTTTATTTTCTTCCGTAAAAAAATTCGGCCAGTAAGATTTAAAAAAATGTCTCTTTACTTCTGGGACACCCTTTAGTATTTGCTCTTATTTTATTCTTTATCAGTACCTAGATTATACCTATTATTTAATACCTTACAAAAAATCTGATATACGTGATACAAATATTCTTCAAGTACCTACCTAACAAATAGGTCGCGGGACAAACTAATAAGATACCGTGTCTCTGGAACGTAAAGGGTTATTGAAGGACACCGTGGATTTTAGTCAATACAAGTCTGACAGTCTCTCCTGCCCTGCTCTGAGTTCAGAACCCCTAGCACAAGTTTTCACTATTTTACTTTACAGAGTCTTTCCAGTATTTACAGCGTTCCTTGTATGAAAAAATGGAACAGCGCCTCTGGTGTGTGAAGAACTAATTTTTCCTTGAAAATTGTCAATTTGAAATTGTCAAAGTTCCAGTTTACTTTAAGTATCAAATACTGAAAACTCGTGCTAAGGGACTCATTTGATGAAAAGGAAAAAAGTACCTTAGAGATAAACGATAGCAAAGAGCTTCACGATTACTAACAATTGCGTGCACTAATCCAGATGACCAGTAGGTCTAACTCGATCATAGTGAGGACGTGTAGTCCTACAAACGCTGGCTTTATGAACTTTGTAAGATCATCATCATCTTCCTGCCCAACGACGATATATTACTAGACTCCGCATGCACGATCTAAGGAACAAAAATTATTCTTTCAACTCGTTGAGGTACTACGTAAGCGAGGGGACGGGGTACTGCGTTGTGATTGGCTAACTCAAGGTCTGTTCTGTCTCAAGGTATGTTTACGGCTCACAGGAGTGGTCGAAATAAGACGGATATAAGACTTTTTTGCCTAATGTGTTGACAGACATCGGTCGCCTGTTATTAAAAGTCTAGTAATATATCGTCGTAGGGATTAGTGCACTAGACTCTAACTCATAGTGTAGACGTGTAGTTCTACAAACGCTGGCTTTATGAACTTTGTAAGATCATCATCATCATCTTCCTGCCCTTATTCCATTTTACTTGTGGTCGTCGCAACACGTTTTCTTCTTCCATTCTCGCCTATCAGACATCTCAGTATCATTTACTCCTTTTTCTTTCATATTTATTTTCTATATCTTGTAGATAATAGTCTAATATTTTTTAGGAGAAACTCTAAATAGATATAGACGAATAGGAAACACCAACCATCCTAGTTAAAGACATAAATCTCTTTGGTCTTAGTTGTTGTATACTGACTTATAAGGAGTGTATATTTATGATTTGTATATTTTTTCTTTTTATGTATGTATTATCGGGCATAACTCTGTCATTATATGATTGTATCGACAGATTTGTAAAATTATTTTTGTTTTATAAAGGTTTACTCCGATAATTAGCTTCCCCTGATGATGGGTTTCAAACCAAAACAAAAAACTTCCCCAAAAAATGCCAACATATCAACCGCGATTGTTGTTATTGCATAACTATTTATTTTATGCAATTACTTAAATTTTCTACAAATCGATTGCATTAATTTTCTTGCATTATTAGGTGTTGTGATATTATGATTTGTCTCGTTCAAGTACTGCTAGCGCCATCTACTATCAATGTCAAGAACTAAATGGAACATCCGCCCAAGTTGTATACTAAATTCTATATCGATTTGAATGCGTTAAATTAATAACTATCATAAATACCTAGATAATACTTTTCTATAAAGATTCAAAGTCTAAAAATTATTTTAACGATTGGTTATTTATTTTTTTATTATTATTTATAACATTGTTTTCTTTAAACGAAACTTCAAAAAAAATCCGTTCGTCTGTCATAGGTTAATACATTTTAGTAATAAAAACTCGCTTCACTTATGACGTTGTGTAAATACAACTAAGCTTCTATTTCAACATCTTTCACAACTGGCCCATTAGCTCAGTTGGTTAGAGCGTCGTGCTAATAACGCGAAGGTCGCGGGTTCGATCCCCTCATGGGCCATAAATCTCTTTTTGTATTTTTTACTATTTCAGTTTCTTTTCTTTCTGAAAATCATGTTATTTATAACTAAAAAGAACATTTTGATGTATAAAAAAAAAACTCTCTCGTATCATTATTTCCTAAAATAATGTCCACACTAATTAACTGATCACAAGTTAATCACACAAAATGAGATCCATTTTCCATTGTCCCCAGGACATTTTAACACTTAATTTTATTTACCCACGGTAGAAAATGGAACTAATAAAACTATACTGAAAGTACCCTAGAATGTTTACGAGCAGCGCTGTACTGAGGGGTCAAGGTAAAATTGACGGTGTTATATTGACTCATCCTTAGTTATGACTAAACTATACATAATTATTTTACACATGTAACCAAGAAATACTGGCACTACTTCAAACGAATCGTTGCTTAGGGCAGGACTAACCAAGAACAATGATACTCAAATGTTGTAATTTATGTAACTGTTTCTGAAGAGTTTGCGAGACAGGCTGGCAACAGACTTTACACAACTGTCTTCCCTGCTGATGCAAGCTTTGCAGCCCCGGGCAGGGTGCACGATGAGTAAAATCAGCATAGTGCCCGTTGAATAATGACCACTCCAATCAGGCATTTTTTCCGTTTTGATTGGATGCGTACCAGATATCCCGAATAACCACATCTTGCAGCTTGGCCAATACGGGTGTAGGATTTCAGAACAAAAAGAAATCATTTTTTTTTCTTTTTAGACAACAATGATGAATACCGTTTAGTATTACAAAATGTTTGTAACATTTGTATAAGTAGGTACAACAAAAATATTGCACTTGAATTGTGTAGATATTTGTCAATGTGTAAATTAATACATTTAAATTATTAAATCATAGGCAGTTACAAATAATAAAACTATAAAAAGAAGAACTTTTTTTCATATAAATAAAACGCATTATATTTTTCAATATTTATGCTCAACATTAATTAATGCAGTGTTATTTTTTGTTCAGGGAAACTTTCAAACTGTCAATTCTTGATTATTTGCTTTGGTTTAAGATACTGTATTGGTTTTATTTAAGTAAAGAATAACTTCATTATACAGCACATTCTCTATCCTTAAAGAAGTGGCCATTTATTAAGTGAGGTATTCAAGGGTATATAAAAAAAAATATATAATCACAAACGATCAACCAGATCTTTAATAATTACATTTATTAACATACAACATAATAATATTCATAATTTACAATTATTATAATAATGGACTATATTCTTTTGATAGTCTCTGTGTAGCTGCACCCACAGCTAAACTTATAAAGATAAATTTTGTCTTATAGACGGTGCATCAAGATACAATTATATTAAAATTTACGTGTCAATGTTTATACACGATAATCTCGAGAACCACTAAACCCAACGACGATATATTACTATACTCCTAATAACAGGCGACCGATGTCTGTCAACACATTAGGCAAAAAAGTCTTATATCCGTCTTATTTCGACCACTCCTGTGAGCCGTAAACATACATTGAGACAGAACAGACCTTGAGTTAGCCAATCACAACGCAGTACCCCGTCCCCCTCGCTCACGTAGTACCTCAGCGAGTTGACATAATAGTTTTTGTTCCTTATATCGTGCATGCGGAGTCTAGTAATATATCGTCGTTGATGCAAAGGTTTTATACGCAAGTGCGCTCGCCTTAGAAGAGTCCCATCCCTCGTGGTGTGCAAGATATGATTTCTGTCATATTTATATCCCTCAAACGTGACATTCTTGGATACGCACTTGCACACGGTCCTTATCATCTTATTTATCATCTTCATTATTTAGAATATTTTCTAGGTTGACACAGAACATAAAAATTACATGAATTGGTATTTTATACAAGGTGCATTAAAAAATTTTCTTGTTAATTTCACATGGAACTTTAAATGAGCTTTATAACCCTTACATAGGGTTCATTTTCATTATTATTATTTGCATTGTTGATTATAAATTAAAATAAGTAAAAATTGTAAACGGACATGAATTTTCTATTTCAAGTGAGATTATTTTACATTAACAACCACAAACCACCTTTTTCGATTCGAATATAATAATGTGGGTAGCCATTTTAATAAAAATATTTTTTTTGACATTACCAGTTTTCCGGCTTTAATAATAATATCATAAATATAATATTAATAATTATTTCAATATCAATATCGCTTATTATATTTACAAAGGCATACTTTTTGTTGTTTTTTTTATACAGTGCATTTTTTTATTCAAAAATTTATGGTAGCAACACCGAGATATAAAACAGTAAAGTAATATTAAATTAGGATTATACTGGTTTCGTAATTGTGACAAATAAAAAATATTTTAAAAAATTAGTTATGCGAGGTGCGTCGGAATTTATACTTTACATTTACAGGGTAGCAGTAACAGCCCATTCACAACTTTGGTCTAAGCTGTCCGTGGCGCTGCGGGCGGTGTAGTGGAGTTTGAAACACATCACGTACCCACAGTAGTGGTTGGCGACAGCACCACGCGCCACTCTACCAATACATTCGAAGACAACCGCGCACGTCTTCGCCCCTGGCGGCGCCTCGTGACGTGTTCCAAACATTTCTTTTTTAATAATAATATTCCACAACTATCACACAACGCCATCTAGTCCCCAGCTAAACAGAGCTTGTGTTATGGGTACTAGACAACTGATAAACATACTTATATATTTCTAAATACAGACATTATAGACAAATTACACCCAGACACAGAACAAATGATCATGCTCATCACACAAATATTTGTCCTGGGTGGGAATCGAGCCTACGACTCCCGGCGTAGCAGTCAGGGTCACTAACCACTAGACCAACAGGTCCATTCGAATTGATCTTACCACTCGCCACCGCTCAGCTGCTAGATCGTGAACAGGCTTTAAGGTACTAAACTTGTATTATCCTAATTGGGAACAAGGTAGATAGTGCTGTTCTTCAAACCGATCTACTGGGTTCTGAAGGTCAGATAGGTAGTAGACCAGTCAGACTGGCCACGGTAAATGCTAGGCAGTTTATGGCGCTGGCCACACAGAAAAGACGTAAAACGCAGACGGGCGAGAGACATTTATCTCTACAGCGTCCCTTTCATGCAAAATGTCGGGTCGCAGGCGCAACGCTTTTGCGTCTGCGCCTATCTGCGACGAGTCTTACGTCTCTTCTATCTGGCCTGCGCTCACGAGGTCTTAAAACGCCGCCACATCATCTAAGACGAGCCAGCGATGTTTGGTGGTCTTCACTTGTTGCTGTAACAGTGGTGTGCGTACGCGCATCTTGACTTCCAGGGAGCCTCCGACTGTGCGACGGCCGTCGTAGAGCTGTGAATGTGATCATTTATGTATTTGAGATTATTATTTTATTATTATCATAATCCCCGAAGGTTTAGAGATGCAAATAAAGACGATTACAATATGGCGGCAAACTCATCATATTCTTAGTTGAAACCCATAGAAAATACTAAATTCGCCAGTGGAGTGAAAGAAGGCGAGCTGCCAATTGGACACAAATGCTGGGCTGCATAATGGGAAAATTCAATAACACTGCTAGAACTGGGAATCGTAGTGTGAATGTTTTAGACTATAAAAGTTAGAAAAAGCATTAAAGAAACGACCTAAACCGCTGTAAAGTCTACAATAGATATTAAACTTTATATTCTGCAGCATAAGAGTAATATTCTGGAGTATAATATTAAAACTCACCGGGAAAGAGTCATGCAGCGTGACCTCCTCCTGCAGCGGCGCCAGTTTGACGTTGACGGTCCCGATCAGAGTGTCGCTGCGGAACCAGCCGCTGCAACAGAACACGCTCTCAGCGCAGCCGCCGCACCTGCCACGCGACACGCTACACGCTAGCTACTGCCCAGGGGCGCTATGGCTACTTTACACACATGCTTGGTTGATGTATGGTGCGACATGGATCTTTGAGGCTTCAATTTTTTTATTAAACTACTAAACAGTGGCATAAGTGAGGAAGATGATGATTTTGAACATGGTGTCTCCCATTGATATATAAAAACCCAAGATGCACAGTCACGAATAAAAGTAACGCACGTCCCGAAACTCTATTTCTGTCTCTTCTTTTCTTTTTACAATGCGACTAAAATAAAAACGATATTGTATTGCGTTGTTCTAACACTGAACAAGCAGACATTGAATGACCGTATTGTACTTTGAGCGTTGAATGAAGTATTTAGAAAAAATAAATCAACATCTTATATTGCTTGTTATAATCAGTCATAAAAACAACAAAAACTTGTTAATTAGTTTTTTACTTGCCGAAAATACGATAACCCATCCTTTTTTAACCTTCTTGACGTAATATTTTTACACTTTCTCAGAGAGCACTTCGGCATTTTCAATGACTGCTCCCAGACGCGAGCGACCGCGAGACCTTTGAAATGAACGCACAATTTCGAATGTTGCGCTCATTTTTTAGGGACGTATTTTAGACGTTGAGTGTGTATCTTGGGTTTTTATATATCAATGGTGTCTCCCGAAGAATAGCCGAAAAATAATTGCCAATATTTGAAGGAGCATGAAGGTAGCTCTATAAACTGGAGACTTTGCATGAAAATAATCGAATCTTATCCGTTTAGTAGAAATAGAATACTATCCCAAATATGTACTTTGCTGTCAGATAGCCAGTGGTATTCGAAACGACCAAACATACGGCTTGGAAATATACGGGGAGGTCTTTGCCCAGTAGTGGGACAGGAAAGGTGTGTTATAATTTAGACGTGACTGTTTATATATCTATATATATAAAAATGAAACCCGTTTTCCGTTGTCACGACATAACATGAAAACGGCTTGACCGATTCGGATAATTATTTTTTTGTTGTGTTTGTAACCATCGGGACCGGGTTTCAGACCGGGTCCTCCACCCGTGCGAAGCCGGGACGGGCCGCTAGTCTATTATAAAATTACTTTATATGAAGCGGGAACTTTAGGGTCTTTGTATATGTGAATTTAAATAATTGCAAATACATACAACATAAGAAAAAACAATAGTGTGGGAAGATTTGAGAAAAAAATTGAAACAGTTGTTGAATCTTTCAAAATTAATAAAATTAATTGTGAATGAATGAATTATTCAAATACGTTTTGAGCACTGGATTACGAATTTCTTTCATAATCTGGCAATTATGGAAAAACTTTTCAATTACATTTTACTTAATACCTCAATACGTTATTGTGATCCATATCGCACGTTATGTATACTCATAGAAGGTATATTTTTATTAAATGCCACACACCTTAAGATAAATTAGCAAAAATGTATAAAACAAAGTTTATTCAATAAGCAGTAATTATATTTTACTTGGCTGGGCATAAAAATATATCCTGCAATGTATACTGTATAGAAATAATCATGAATCATGCAATGAAAAGAATATAATACATAACACCAAATACTTAAGGCTGATTTTTCTAAAGCAACATCTCTGTTCATTTAATTTCAAATGATATACAAAAAATACTTTTATAGCAAGACTTTTCGCGAACTTTCAAACACTTTTTGATTCCGTTTGAAATGAATTTTAAGAAATCTTTTAGGCCTCGCATTTATAATTATATGTCTAAGAATCTATTGAGCGGAATTTTGCGGGAAACATTTAACTGCTGTCTTTCAGCACGTAGCGAGTGATATTAAGATATTTACGTTGAAAATTCAGCCCGAAATATTTTCATTATAATAAGTTGTATCTCACAACCAATCCCAAACATGAAGTAGACTTTCTTATAATAAAAATACATAAAAAATTGATAAATTAAATAAAAATTAAATCCCATAATATTGTTAGTGGCGTCATCAAAATATGTACAATATTAGTTTAAAAACCACCCTTTATAGAAGAACCAAAAAACCCATAGTTTGAAAAATATTAAGACCAAAAACACAGCTTCAGAAACATTGGCCCAAAGTCGGATCACACCTGCGTTTTAATGGCGTTAAGACAGGTGTGATCCGACTATGGATAGAAATTAATAATCTACGAGTACCTATCTAGCAAATTTTCTAGGATTTATTTTACCCAACCAAAATGAGAAGCAGCAGTCAAAGACAAAAGATGGGGATCTAAATTGAGATAGTATTTTGCACGATAAACCAAACGAAACCCAAAATATGATGACCCTCAATGACATGTATAACCAACGACGATATATTACTAGACTCCGCATGCACGATCGAAGGAACAAAAACTATTCTGTCAACTCGCTGAGGTACTACGTAAGTGAGGGGGACGGGGCACTGCGTTGTGATTGGCTAACTCAAGGTCTGTTCTGTCTCAAGGTATGTTTAGGACTCGCAGGAGTGGTCGAAATAAGACGGATATAAGACTTTTTTGACTAATGTGATGACAGACATCGATCGCCTGTTATTAGGAGTCTAGTAATATATCGTCGTTGTGTATAACAAATATTTATAAAATACAAATAACATGAAAAGGTAGTCAAACATAAAGATTTACTTAATTACAACATTCAGATCCAGACAATGAAGTGCTTTAAACCCAGAAGAAAAATGCTGATTTGTTATAGTCTTATGACAAACATACAAAAATCTTGGAATTACAAAAGGACGCTATGGAGTCATTCAAAAAGAACAAAATCTCAATGAAGACAATTGGAACTGTAAATGCATTCAAATAATTTAACTGTTTAATCTATTACATAAAATGTACAAAAAAATATGGTATTCTTATTAACAACAATAATACATGCCCTAGATTCTTACTACTTCATTCCAAAAAAATATATACAACGTGTAACGTTAATAGCGCAAAACCTCTTGTGGGATAACTCAGCCCATGTTACTGAACAATGTTTCTTCCAAAACTTTAGGAAATTCGCAAAAAAAAAAGATTTTTCATACTGATGAGCCCGATCAATTTCTCATTTTGTATGAAAAAGCAAAGTTTCTTTTGATCGGGCTCATCAGTATGAAATTTTTTTTTTTACCAATTTCCAAAATTTTTAGAACAAACATTGTTCAGTAACATGGGCTTAGTTACCCCACGAGAGGTTTTGCGCTATTAACGTTACACGTTGTATAAAAAACCCTAGAGATATTGAGTTTTAATACTAACGTTAAAAAAAAAGTAAGTAAGTAAAAGTAAGTAAAATTTTAACGTTCAAAATCGTTCGTTAATTTCTATTCTAAGGGGACGAATATGTTGCTATGATGATACTACTTTAGGTTAACCAAATGTACACTTTAATGGCTTATTTTCCTGGTTCAATTAAGGGAACTGTACAAGGCAGCAGCGAACGGTTGGCGCAGTGGTAAAGGGATTGGCTTCTGCACTGTGTTTTACGGGTGTCGATTCCCGTACGAAACAAATGTGTGTATGGCCTATCCTTGAAGCTTTTATCAATATTTTTTCAACGGGGCGTGGACGGGTATATCCGAAACTATGATGAATATCGAAAAACGTTGAAAGGAGTCTCGAGGCCGATTTTGACGAAAACTAAAACTGCATCATTGGATTTTAGATAAATCAATAATCCTGACTAGGAATGGAACCCTCTAAAAATCACAACCTATATTATTACGCCATTCGATAGTGTAGCTAACATGGATTAATCTATAAGGAGTAATGTATACTCCTGGTACGCTGTCCTTTAAATACGAAAATCTTTTGATAAGGCCTCCGGATATGAATACAGGGTGTAACTACACGAAACTAAACAATCTTCCAAATTTTTTCTATAAGGAAATTAAAAAAAAAATCGGTCTCACCAATCAAAATTATAAGCTTGATTGGACAGTTTGTATGGAGAGGCCGGTTTTTTTTTCATATCCCGAAAAAAAAATTGTGTAAGATTGTTTAGTTTCATCTAGTAAGCAAGCCCTGAAAATTTGTGGAGGGCTGTTCCTAACACCCGGTATATTTTAAAAGAAACGGTCGCCGATACCTTTTAAAATTATCCAGGATTATGATTAACAGCCTCAACTTACCCTTTGCTCCATACTTCTAACTTGATGCCGTGTCTCTTGAAGACCCGCAGACACGCTCGGTTCCTATTGATGGCCAGTGGAAACACCGCGTTGTAGTCAGGATTGATGGAGTCTTTCACTACCTCTGTCCTGTCTGATACTGGGGCTTCCTGAAGTGGGATTGGATATTGGACGTTATGAAAAGTTTTTGCGTTTTTATTGCAGAAAACTTTGTTAATTTGTATGAATGTACACACGGCTACACATCAAGCTATAAAAACCAGTTTGTCTTGGTCTCGCTTCGTACGATTTTCACACACAATGAACGGTCAGGTAATACTGGTTTTGCATAGTTTGATGTGTACCAGCGGCCCGGAACGTAATTCGCTACTTGCAAAAAATTTGATAAATGAAGAACCACTCGACCGATCTTGTGCAAACTTCACATAAATTATCTACTAAATAGTCCGAACAAAGCCTAAACATACGGTTTGGATAGGTGAGCCCGTTTTTGAGTTATAAAATTACAACGAAAACGAAAAGTGGCTTTGATATTTATGTACATATGTATATTGATATAGGGAGTAATCTCCGGAACATAAGATCCAATTCAAGATATTCAGGGCCTATAGCCAAACGGCAAGCAATAATCATTAACGTTTGGCAGTTGTTAATACATTTTCAACTTTATAGCCCAGTGCATAAAGTACTATTAAAGATTACAGTGACTACATTTGTTTCATTCGCTATCGGTCAGCAGTCTTTGATACATTTTGAACTTAATTTGCTTAGAAATTACGTTGAAAATAAATTGATGGATAGAAAAACAAAATATATAAAATAAAAACTAATAAAACTAACCTGTGGAAAAGGAAACTCGAACCTCACATAGGTATCAACATCCTTTGACACATTGTAAGCGATGCCGCGCACGATTGTGAGCTCTAAGTCGTTCACACCAAGGTCGGTGTTGCATTGCGTGACGGAAAACTCTCGCGTTACGTAATGGAAGCCAGGTAGACCACGGTTATTTCTGAAATAGAAAAATGGGATAATGAGTAAAAGGTAAAATCATCAAATGAGTCCGGTCGCCTGGGGCGGGACGGAAGGGACCCACCCTCAAACTCGTACTGACTTAAATCCACGGTGATCGTTGAATAGCCCTTAACGTTCCAGGGTTAAGGTTACCTGATGAGACAGACCGACAAAACAGTGCTGCAACCATTGTGGCGTTACATGCCTATATTATACTAGTATCGGTACGCAAAAACGTTAGCTCATAGCTTAACTCAATATCCTATCCACGCACCTCATATATGTGCTCTATGACACGAAAAGAGAGGATAGGAGAAAGAGACAGAGAAAGAAAGAGAGAGAGGGAAGAGAAGAGAGTGAGGAGTTCTCTTTTTTGTTAATGTCTAAAAAATACTTACAGCATAGCAACCCTCACAACATCAAGATCTTCTTTGACACGATCGTGTAGTTTCTCATACATCTTCGCCTCAGCCACGTGGCCCATACTTTTACAGTGATTCATATAGTCCCTAGGGAGTAAAAAAATAACATATTAAGTCAAATAAAACCTTATTAATATAAATGCGAAAGTTAGGATGGACGGATGTTTTTTACTCAATCACGGTTGTACACACGGCTACACATCAAGCTATACAAAACCAGTTTGTCTTGGTCTCGCTTCATACGATTTTTATACACAATGAACGGTCAGTTAATACTGGTTTTGCATAGCTTGATATGTAGCCGTGTGTACTAATTTCGCTTAATTTTAAACATCCATCCATCAATGCTGATATATTTTCCAAGAAAAGCATAAAAATAAATAAAAAAAAACCTTGCTATTTGTTTTTGAGATTCCAATTGTTTCAGAAGGCTGGTGGATGCGTCATCGCCGGGTGAGACTCCTGCTGAGGCAGTGGACCCGATGTCCGTCCACCCATCAGAGGACCCTGACGGTTCGTCGATTGAAGAACTGTCTGCTGGTATCTCTTTTGAAGAGGTGTCGGAGCTGGTGGTGGTGGAAAGAAAGAAAGGAATATAATAATAATATTCCACAACTATCACACAACGCCATCTAGTCCCAAGCTAAGCAGAGCTTGTGTTATGGGTACTAGACAACTGAGAACATACGTATATATTTCTAAATACATACATATTATATATATATTACACTCAGACAGAACAAATGATCATGCTCATCACACAAACATTTGTCCTGGGTGGGAATCGAACCCACGACCCCCGGCATAGCAATCAGGGTCACTAACCACTAGACCAATGGGCCCCGAATTAAGTTAATATAAGCCTTAGGGCTGATTTAATAGTCAGATAACTTATATCTGAGGAACAAAAATGGCGGTATGACAGCTTACCTAATAGAAAATATTCAAACCACTATTTTTATTCCTCAAATAATAGTTATGTGACTGTTGAAAAATCAGCTCTTAGGCACACAATTTTATCACGAGAATACAATGGCAAAGGAAGAACACAAAAGTAGTTACTGTGTGCCTCACGGCTGTGCCAAATAGGCTCAGTGAAGGTGAGGGTGTGCAGGCAACAACAGTTTTAAATAGATTTCCTGTATAGTCCTAAACCTATGTGCTTCTATACCTATGTATCTTACTATGTAGACATCAAAAAAAGTTTGTAATCTAGCACAAGTTTTTGAACTAGCACAAGTTGTTTTTTTTTTGTTATGGAAAAGCAATTGAAATCTATGAGGCATAAGTGGTCCGACTAATTGCTCCGACACTGTAATTTGGAAAATAATGAAAAAAGGTGATACAAATTACAGATGCACAATAATCCAACTTTTTTTTGTGTTAGTTAGAATAGTGTAAGTATAAAAATCCAACAAATCGATTTCAGTGTCACTTCAAAACTTTTTACATTCAATGCTCAAACTTGTAGATCAAAAATACTCTGCCGATTTTTATTTTTTTATGTGATTTCTTATTCTTAAACACATGGGTTGTTAACTTTTTCATTTCAAAAGGAAAAGTTTTGGATTACTTAACAAACCTATGTTTTTACTACCTTACTTTCACAAAATACTTTGAAATTAAAAGCTTATTTTTAGAACAAATATTTAGTAGTATATTTAGAGAAAGAAATATAAAATACACATTGGATTAGACTAGACATAGCATTTTTCTTTGCTTCTAACGTTTGTTAAAAGTTCAATACTAGAAACTTGAATATTCATTATACAAGTGGGTCATTTATTAAATATTTCTTCTCATCTATGCTACTTACGGCTTCGCTTTGGCTGGCCGGGGTGGAGAAGGCACTTTACTGATATCAATCGTCTGGCCCGACCGCGCCGCTTCTATTAAAGTGTCGAAGCGCTTCGCATTTCGAAGCATTTGTATTGCTGTGTCTGTTTCACCTGGAAACAAGAAATAAAATAACTATCAATAAGAAACAAAATAGTATGTTAACAGATTGACGGCACGGTTAGCACAGCAACTCTATGATGATTTGATGTATTATTAATTTAATTTTGATCAACTTCTACTATCTAGATTATATGAATCGTCAACAGCATTAAATAAAATAATAACATTTGGCCTATTCACACATTCTTAAGACAAAATCGTTAACATAAAAAAGAGCAATGTTTTTAAAACAAATGTTTCCTTCTCTATTAAAGACTCAAATTTTTCCCAACTTAAAATCATCATCATCATCTTCCTGCCCTTATCCCCCCATTCGACTTGTGGTCGTTGTAACACGTTATTTTCTTCCATTTTCCCCTTCCAGACGTCACCGTATCATTTATTCCTTTTTCATTCATATCATTCCTCACACAATCCAACCATATTTTCTTTGGCCTTCCCCTTCCTCTCCATTCATCAACATTCATACTCATCACTCTCTTAGCAAAGCTTAGTCATCCTCATCTCCGCTACATGCAGTCGTTTCTCATCCATCTTTTTCACAGCCCAATGACTGTATATCTGACTAATTAATTATCATCAATATTGTTAGTCTGATAGGGGATAATGGAGTAAAACGTGCATAAACCCCAAGTAAAATGGGATAAGGGCAGGAAGATGATGATGACCTAACTAGTTATCATCAAACTTACCTTTCTTCTTATGATAAATGGCGAGCTCCTTAAACTGATGCTGTCTCTTCAGTAACAGTGCTAGTACTTGATCCCGCCGTGCCGCCTGCCCACTACCGGCGGAGGGGTCAGGGGTAGCGGGGGCCACGCGGGAGGGAGGGGGAGTAGGGTCTGCACTGGGCTGAAAAAAGATTACCATAATAAAACTTGAGATCTCCGAAGAATTAGCAGATGTTTTTTTGTTTAGCGCTAGCTCGCGTTTGGCCATAATCTCGCGTGATGGTAAGCGAGGATGTGGTCAACGATGAAGCACGCTTGCCTAGAAATAACCTATTCACTCTTGTTTTAAAGATGTCAAGGTTGTAGCTATCAGGTAATACAGATGCCGGCAGGGAATTCCACTCCTTAACTGTGCGCACAATAAAAGTATTGGCAAAACGCTTTATATGTACATAAGGGTGGGATGTTTGCCAAACGCGGTTAAAAGTTACTATCACGTCAACTTAAAAATACTCGTACTAAGCACACGTGACATAATGAACGCTGTCCGATCATGGACCATGCCCGGGTCGACAGCGCGTTGCGTTCTATGCGCGCCTCAAACAGCTGTCAGCACAATGACGGAGCCTCCTTACAGGGCCAAAGCCTGTGGCGGGAATAACGACGTACCGTCACCCCGGAACGTAAAAGGCTATAGAAGGACATCGTGGATTTTAGTCAGTACAAGTCTGACAGTCCCTCCCGCCCTGCCCTGGGTAGGAGAACTAATTTGATGATTTTAACATGTAAAATAAATAGCACATGCGTAAATGATTTCTAAATAAAATATATACTCACTCCTCCTGATCCAGCATCTCCAGTAGGTAGAGGTCCATACCCTGCCGGTGCAGGCAACTCATCCACTGCAATGGGATGTCCCGCCTTATGACGCTTTATAGCGTCTGCATACTGCTTTATAATTCGACCCATACGACGGGCTTTTGAGGAGTTGCCTTCCTCTTTCGCTTTAGCTTCTTGTGCCTGTAATTTGGGTAATTAAGAGTTAATTAACTTATATGATTTATTTGCCGTCAATTAGCCGACGTAGCTCGCAAGGCTGCAAGACTAAAGTAGGATTGGGCTGGATGCTGTTACAACTGTGGGCTCGTATAGCACAGGAATGGAGCCCTGAGACAGCTAGGCGGGGCCGCGGCAGGCCTAGGAGATGTCGGGACGCGTAGGATGGCTTCCTTGTGAATTGGCGAGAAGAGGCACACCATCGAGAGAAGTGAAAGGAATGGGGAGAAGTCATTACTCAGGAGTGGGACAGTTTAGACTAGAAAAAAAAACATGTTGAATGTTAATTCGGAACGCATCATAATTTTTAGAAATGTTTTTAAGTAATTGAGTATGAACGCAACGAGTGAAATAAAGAGAATGTGTAGAAGCGAGAGGGAAAATGAAGAGCGAGTTTAAAAAGACGTTTTATGTCCCATGTATTGGAGACACAATAGGCCTGTTGCCAATAACCGGCCCACTAATCGTCTTCGTGGCGAAAATTCCCAAATACCCCATCAGCACATTCACACTCATCACATTTACTTACATTCCTTAATGTAATGTCTATATATAGATCTCACCATAGTAAGACCTTCCGTTTGTTAAAAGTACGAAACTAGAAACTTCTGATTCAGTACCTACATCAGATTTTTTTGCCAAACAAGCTGTCGCGGTCATACTCGCAAACATCGAAGTCTTCATTCCATTTCTAAAGTCTTACGGTGAAGTTGGCGCCATCTATTAGAGCACATACCTATATGCAACTAGCACTCCACCCGCGACTTCATCCGCGCGAATTACAAACTTCTACTACTCTCTTTATGGAATACTTTTTGAAAATCTAAATAAATATTCAGATAACGCACTTGAAGTACCTAACAAAAAAACCCATACGGGTTGGATTTCGCAAAATCCATCTACGTCCCTAAACCCTTTTGAGATTCTTCACTGAAAGTCTCAAATTTTGGCCTTGATTCTCTCTATCAACCCCAAAAACGAGTTGTAGTAACTAACTTTCTAACTCTCATCAACAGCCCATTTATAGAAATAACCCCTTTAGGGTCGAATTTCGTAAAATCCATTCTTAGTGAACATCTATGTTCTAAAAAAGCCCATGCAAAATTTGAGTCTCCAGACTATTAACTACGTTTGTCCCGACCATTCAGATTAGAAAGTCATAAAATACAAGAAGTGTATTTTATGACTTTCTAACCTCCTACCAGGATGGATTAATATAATGCATTAAGTACAGTTAGCCATTAAAACTATATACATACTATATATCCTAATCATATGCTGTCACTCTGTCATCTCACAGAACGGCAAATATGCCAACATTATCATCCTACATTCATCAGTAAACGAGCTCATGTGTTAGTAATTATTAATCAAGCAGATTGCATTACTATTTGTTAATAAGCCCCAACCATACTTACTTTAAAAGCCTCAAGTCTTTGTTGGAGCCCCTCTCCTAAAGTCTTCGCAGTTATAAGACCTGGCGGGCTAGCAGTTTCTTCAGCGGGAGATTCGGGTGCTATATAGTAAAAAAAAACAAATATAACATCTGCAAAATCATCAAATTATGTTGCTAGTAGGACACATACCCCCATTATCTTACACACAGAGAGTGAGAAGTGGAGAGTGAGAGAGGGGATCCGTCTCTCTCTTACTTTCACACATAGAGAGTGAGAAGTGGATATGTGTCTCACAAGAAACATATTAGGATGATTTCATTTTGGGTTTAATCCCATCGGTTCAAATTGGTCCCTGTCCATAAAAATTGAAAACCTTTTGACATCTATCAAATGTTATACATCTTTTTTTTCGGCAATGCTGGTTGCTACTAAATAGCCCCCTATTTCACGGAAAATCAGATGTACAACTTTGTTTCTATAACATGTTTTAATGTTACAAAAACATGTTAAAGTCACCATTGTTAATAAGTTACAAAAACATGTTGGTGTGCATTTTTTAATGTTACACCAACATTTGTGTTGGCAGTATTTAAGTTTCGCAGTCATGTTGCGCAAATTATTTCCAGTAACATAAGATGTTACAGAAAACAATGTTTAGCAACTGTTTGTCAGAAATACGAGGCTATTACTTAAAATTCCCATTGCTAGACAAATGCCCCTCCCCAATAATTTAATTTATTGTTTGTTTTTCTAAAGGATACTACTATATTTTCCTATGTATCCTAGGGACCCCAACTTTTCCTATAACACCAGCTCATACATTCTATAACCAAAATAAACACAATGAAAGTCCCTCTCATTTCACAAACATTTATTGAATGATGAATACTGGCCGTTTTTCTGCTGATATATCAGGTATAGAGCTAATCGAAGAAGAAAAAAAGGGAGAAATATCTATGGCCAGATAAAAAAAAGGTTTATTAATTCACGAACCAGCAGATCGCTGTACGACATCTTGCTGTTGTTGAACACGATCTTGTTCTAGCGAAGCTGTTATGAGTTCCACAGTTGGCAATTCATTGAGATCCATCTCGTGGCCAGCATTGTGGGCTTCTACCACTGTGTCAAACTGCTTGGCGACTTTCATATACCCTAGGGCCAAGTACTTATCCTGTTGTTTCTTGGCTTGAAGAGCTGCTGCCTTGAATTCGTTTTGGCGGGCTGAAAGCATATAACAAACTCTTTAATATGGTGCCATAATTTCCTTACTGAAGACTATTTTTATTAAAAGGTGAAAAAATACATTCTGGATGGATCAGAAATGATTTAAAACGTACCCAAAATAAGCTGCAATTCCTGATATCTCTTAGCATTTCCATTCCCCGAAGCTGTACCCTGGCTGGTGTCGGGTTGAGGAGGAGTAGGCTCCGGCTGAGGCGGTTCAGAGGGCCCCAGGTCTATGAGGGGCTGTTCAGCCTCTGCCGGTGGCACCTCCGCAGCAGGAGGTGGTTGCGGCTCCTCAGGGATAGCTGGAGCCGGCTGCGGTTTATCCGTAGTCTTCCCCACCATCACTGGTGGGGGGATATCTTCGATCTTTATGGATTTCCCGGCTTGCGCATCCTTTAGAAGCCCCTGAAGAGTCTTGAGACCCCGGTTGAACCTACCGGAGGTAAAATCATAGCATGTCTTAGGTTTTAGGATTAGAAAACAGCTGAAAAGGGTGTTGGATAAAGTCAACGTTCAGTTTTTTGGATCTACGTTATGCGTCTTGAATACTTTTCAGAGGTGGGAGAAAGTTGCAATGTTAATAGTAAAAGGTCAAACGACTTTAGCGGCCGAAACGCTTTGTTTTTCTCGTCTGTATCCATAAATTCAATCGTAATACGCGTTTCCGCATCCTAGCTAAAATCTGTAATAATACCGCGTGACTTCAAAAATCACAACTGTTAGGTTTTCAGCGGTTAATTCCTCTCCCCTCCCCCCTAAGCAGTACAGAACTGTAACTAGGTATGAAACTTTTATTTTCATCAGCGCTGGGTCATCGCGCATGCGTCGTGCAGCCTCTGTCGTGTGCATACGTCAAGTCGTATCTGTGTCGAACGCCATTTTAATGGCAAAGTTTGATGGATGCAACGGAGATTTACGACCCGATTTACTTGGTAAAAGGCTGCTTATAGCTCCATGTAGATATAAAATATGTATTTTAGAACTTACTGAAGCTACTGCGAATTTTTAGAACTTACTCCTGGCGAAATATTTATTAGGTATAATGGACATTATCTAGATGCAAGTTTAAACAGTAGAATTTCAGAACAAAATGGCGATTTAATTTTATACAATAATCATAGTTTGAATTCCAATGTATGTCCACATTGTTTTCGACTAAGATGAAAACAAAGAGACCCCTAAACCCCCAAGTAGACGTCTAGACAGATTTGAGCTCAAAGACCTTTCTAAATATTATTATCAGTCTGCGTTCAATGTCCTTTGTTTAGATACAGACGAAAACTATTTAGATTTTCATTGACCTTCTCATGAGCTTCCATTAAATTTGAGTTTATATGATGGGTGCCTTTTGGCGCCTATTTCTACGATTACTTTACACAGTGCACTAAATTGAGAAAGTAATTGATTTTATCGACTGGATATCCCATTTTTAGATAACTAAGCACAGCATTGATGACATCTGATGGCTTTTAATTAGATTTTTACACGACTGCCCAAAAAAAAAAATAATGAATTGCATTTGGCTAACTTCTGAAATGCACGATGTGGGCACAAAGAAAGTACTTATGTTTATTTTGGGACAAAGTAAACCCCATTTCAATTTAAAATTAGCTTCAGTTATTTGTTATTTTACCAAATCTTCGCCAAGCGTTGCATCGCTGTGGAATTTTCCCTATTTATTTAAACAACCAAAACTGGGACCTCAAAATATCCTAATATCTATACAGAAACTAAATGATTACTAAAGCTCAACAAAATAACAGAGAAAAACACAAAACCCTAGATCAATAGATACAATACTTAATGCGCACTATCGGAAATGCACGGGGTTTTCTAAAAATAGACGGGAAAAATAGAAAAATCTATCAAACTCACTGTACCACAAAATTCAGACATGAAAAGACTATAAAATATAATACTCATCTTTTAGTAAAGTTATAAAAAGGCTCCAGTTTGATATCGTCCGATGCACTTGTATGCGATGCTTCCGCGCCAAGCCTTCGCGCCCAACTGTTAATTCGGACCCTAGATAGCCTAACTGTGACCTAGATTGATATGGATGGAATATCGGTCACGTAAATATAAACATTGCAACCTGAATTAGGAACTAAGGGTTTTCAGGGAGTACTGTTCGGTATCTTGTTGTCAAACAATGTGTTTTGGTACAGAATGTGTTGGTAGTTGGTAAGTTTAAAGGTATTAAAACGAGCTTTTATGTTACTGTACACATATATTCTTCTTATTTTTATTTGTAGGCTGCGTAAGGTAAAATATGTTGGTTCGACAAAATTATGTTTCCTTATAGTATTGTTTTGATATAAAATTGTTTTTTTGTCAGTTATGACGATATTGTGGTTGGCATTTCGGTTTAATAATAAGAAAAGTTCTGGAAATATTAAAGACAAAGAATAGGTGCTTAATTGATTTAACGAACTACTTGGTTGGTCTTGGTATCCTGATGAGACAGTCCTGCGACCCCGGAATCGGCAGGCTTTGGCCTTCTAAGGAGATTCAGATGATCGGACGGCGAGTCACCCATTGCTCACCCCGCGCATGCCATTCTCAAGTATGTTGGGGTCGGCTTTCAGTCTAACTGGATGCAACTGAATATCAGTATTTTACAAGGAGCTTCTGCCTACAAAAATCTACAATTCAGTAACTGGGTAATTCGATACCCGTTGGTATGATTAGCTGTCTGACTTTCGAGCTAACAGATCTAACAGTAACGAATGTCAAAGATCTACAATTAATAGCCAGGATAGTCGAAAAGCACGCAAACCGGCTCACTTTACGTGCTCTTTAAGGCACAGAGGAAACTCGTTATGATGGATGGCCCATCTACAGCTCAACCTAGACAAGCGCGGCATAAACAAGAAGACCTGTGTTGCCTTTATTATTTAGCCAAGAGCTCCTTACAAATGCTGTATCTAGGGGGGGGGGAAGGGGAAGGTTGGCCATAAGCTTCGGGCGCCAGCTTCAAGGGTCGCCAAAATTATAAACATGATTAAGGATAAATCTTAAAAGTCGGGAAAAGGTGCTTAATAAAATTCAAGCTCGCTTAGCTCGCTGGTTGCATTATTCTTGACCCTAGACGCCTGTAGTATCGAAAGCGGCATTAATTATCCTCTATCGACATTTAACTCCTGTCTCGTTTACAAGTCAATTGCTACTCAAGTCTATTGATCAGATGGCTTACCATGAGGTCTTAAAAAATAAATAAATAAAATCATTTAATTCAGATGTCCAAAGATCCATATTAAAAAATTTTCACAGTCTTTCATTTAATTAAATTAAAGCTTAAAACGGGATTGATTCCATTGTAGGAAAGAGACAGCTATACAAGTCGTCTATCGCCACCTCGTTCCCACACTGAAGTTTTCAAGTAACAAAAATATCTTTTAAAAATGGTTTTTACAACTGGAACCCTATAGAGTTTTGTCCCGGTTCGGAAAAATCGTAGAACCGGGGATGCTTCTCATAAAAGCATGCCATGTCTAAAACTTCATGGTGTAAGCAACAAGTACGTGCTGAATTACAAGATGTTGGTTACTTGTTGCGCATGGCATATGATGCAGCCTAAATATAGGTCAGAACAGTCCAGGACGAAATGTAGACTGAATTACAGATAGATGTACTTCATTTTAGAAAATTCTGGGCGGACTAGTGGCAATCGATATTCCTTCGGGTTATTTAAGGTCATGATTTGCTTGAGCTAGCGTTTTTTTTTAGTTTTGCAATATTGAAATGCTGCTGGTTTTTTGATCTTTTTATGTACCGATATATAGTTTATTTTTTTTAAATGGGAGTACTTATTCTCTAGGACAAATATGAAGTAGGTAATTCGAACTAAAATTTTTGTTAAAAAAGATACTCAAAGTCACTCACTCAGCATAACACCCTTTTTGGAAGTTTAAAAACCTCAAGATTTTATTTTTCGTCTGTATTTTCCTGCTCGTGGGCATAAGACCTATTCCTCTGGACTCCTCTTCCTCGACTCTTTTAGATGGTGTGTTTCTTCTTGCCAATTAGAACAACGTCTCGATTATAACGGATTGAAACTGCGGTCAGTGACCTCAATTCAAACTAAAAATGAAGTGATTCACGCGGGTTACTAACAGCTAACTCAGCCTAACCACAAGACCACAAACATGGAATGACCATAAAAAAATTGGATGTATTTCAAAACTTATGAACCTAGGTAATCGATGTTATTTTACACAACATCTACACGAGTATTTTTGTAATTCGTATAAAACTTACATAAGCCAGCCCTTCATTTAGAAATCGACTACAGTACAATACTAGTGAGCCTTTCAAAACGACGATATATTACTAGACTCCTAAAATATATCGCCGTTGGCCTTTCATCACCCAATAATTAAGTTCAAGTACCATTTCTCAGAAAGGCACTTTGACCGCTTAGACTTGAGCTTATCAAATCAAGAATATGAAATACATTTGATAAATATAATACTTAGTTTTTTTTTTTTTAAGTACAGTAGGCAATCAAAATTGCTGTAGCTCGCTATTAAAGAAATAGCTTAACGTTTAGTTTGACTTACGACCTTCTATTTTCGAGAGACACAATAATCCATCAACATAATTTCAAGTAGAGTTCATAATTTCAACGTTAAAATATGAGTCCAGCTAGCTCAGTGGTTTAGGCGTTTACATAAATGCGTTAATCGAAAGAGGTGCGAGTTCAAATATCACGCAGCAGCTGTTAGACTTTTTGTAGGTTTTTACTCGATTGTTTAATATGTTTACACACAGGCAGAAATGGCCTTGTTAGGAATTTTTGTGTGTGTTTTTGGTTAGCTGGTTAGTTAGTTAACTTAACAAATAAAAATTAACATAATCATTTAAATAATACTTAAAACAATAAATAATATATAACTTCTTTAAAAATAAACAATAAGCGTAAATATACAAAATAATAATAAATAAATAAGTTATTTATTAAAAATATTGTCACGAATTCAACGATACTAAATAAAAACAAAAAATGTCCTCTTTAAATTAAAGATTGATTTTAATGAAAACAAAACAACGTAACTAAGATTCGAACTCAAACCACATTGATCATGACCCCACGCTATCCGCACAATCATGTTAGATCATCTAATGAAGGCAATGCAATGGTCACCATCTGTTTTTGTTAGTTAAATATTTTCACAAGTTTCGTATGTGGTTTCGTTAGTGCTGCTTATTGTAATTTTATTTCGTTTTAAATTTTTGCCAATGATGATAATTTATTACCTACAGGGTTTAGAATAAAAATGCATGTTTTGTAATTAGCAATAATAATATATTTTAGTTGTAATTATTATAATTCTATGTTTTAGACAAAGTTATAAAACCGCTAAAATTATGAATATTCGAGCTGAATATAATGTGAAATAGTTGTAGTAAATCGTAGATGCAATTTTTATTATTTAAACAAAATTCTGAAATTTTTTAAATGAATCTTTGACGTAATAAAACAGTAAATAAGAGAATTTAACAATTAAAAAATATCTTCTTAACATTAATATAAGTGGTTTTAAGGGTAACTTACGTTTTATTATGCGTAGCTAATTAGCAATTACAGGGTATTCTAATTGCGAACATCTTAGTATGTTATTTTCTATAAGAAAATTAATAAAACCGTATTTACTTTACCAAAAGAAATAATAAAGTTATCATTATTAAAGCCATTTATTTTAAAACAGTATCAAGACACCGCGGCCCTGAAACGCAAAGGGCCAGTTGCCTTTTGCGTTCCTGTGCCGCAAAACCGAGCAAGGCGAGCTCGGTATTCGGGTCGCCCCGACTCGGAAATGTTAGATTAGGCCCTGGAACGCAAATAGGAAGTTGCTCTTTGCCTTCCTGGGCCGCAAGAGTGAGCGAAGTGAGCTCGGGGTTTGGGTCACCCTGACTCAGACCGATTAGGTTAGGTTAGGCCCTGGAATGCAAAGGGCTAGTTGACCTTTACGCTCAAGAGCCGCTATGCCCCGTTACTGTTCCAAAATAAACGCCTTTTAGCATGGCAGCTCTGGAACACAAAGGGCAAGTTGCCCTTTGTTTTCCAGTACCGCGGTGCCAAAAATTATTGAGCTTATCAAGTTTCTTCCGTTCCACCAAGTTCAATTTAGCGAAAAAAAGTTATATATTATCAAATAAAAAGTTACCAAACTGCATAAAAAATACCCTGATCCAAGATATTGAGGTAAGTTTAAGGATCGTTTTCTTTACGAAAAGATGTTTGAAACCATACCTCAATTCTTAATCCTTAAATAATAAGTTATCAATAAAATGATGTTTACGTTTTCAGTCTATTTACAATAAATAAACAAAATTCATATAAAAAAAGGACCTCAAGAAAATCATAACTTTTTTTGGATTCCCATAAACGTAACGGTTTATAGGTGATATTCGATGATGTAAGCCTTCAATGTTGAGTGCACGATGAACGGTTATTAATTTCGTGTTGAATTAGTTACACGGAAACCATTTTCCTTCGTATTAATTCCCGGACGTCGCTGCATGTCGTCCCTGTTTATTCTTAACAACTCATCTCATCATCATGCCATATCTCAAATCCCACAGACTCATAGTATTAGATACGTCACTAGAACAAAACATAGAATACTATTATTATCTTTATGCAAAACAGCTGTTGATCTATTTTACTATTAAGAAAAACTGTAATATAATAGCACATACTAAGTATTAATCACTTTTCTTTTACTTTTAAAGAAACACTTTTGAATAGGGAACCTTATTTATAAAAGAATATTAACATGTGAAATAGTTAAAATTTAAATGTTTATACTCACACTTAGTCCGGTTTCATTTCATATTTTGTTTTAAGTTTCATCCACATATTTTATGCAGGGCTATAATGTTCGCCCTTAATATTTATATAATTCCCATTGTTAATACTTCACTGCAAAACCATAACAGTGTTATACGTAAACAATCGTCACATAAAATAATCAGGAATCAACAACGTTCCATTATGAGACTCGAAACGAACTAACATAGTTTTGTCTACCTCACAAATAAAAATAATTTACGTTTGTCACTTTTGTTTCGTTTTCTGTGATCTACCTACAAAGCTTTATTATACTAAAATTATGATCATAACCACAGATATAGATAGACCATTATATCTGTGATTATAACGAACGACACGCAACACTAATGACTAATATTGGTAATTATAACAAAAAAACAATTTATGTTATCAAATTCCTACTTAAAAAAGTATTAGTAATAACAAAAAGAATAAAGTAATTATTGAAAATTAAATTAAATAAAATAATAATTGGAAAAAAAGTGAGGATCGATCCATCGCCGCAGCGTACGAATCCTACGACTTTTACCACTGCGCCATCATTACTTGTAGAATGATGGTTGAAATTATGAAGTATATCATAAGTTAATTTGATTTGTATAGTATTAAAACAACTTATTACAAAAGGACGTAAGTCAAAGTGAAGCATCAGTCTATTGCCTTAAGAAGTTGATGCTGGATTTTTGAACCTGACCGTACCTTGCCTTGTTGAGGGTGCGTTTAGAAACATGTGGGGCGGTGGGTATGTTTAAACGGAATACCGTGGCCCTTGAACGCGATGTACAACCAAAAGAACTGAGTAGTATAATTAACATTGATGCTGACATACAGCAAGTAGCCAAAACTCAGAACAAGTGTGAAAGCCCTATAAATATGCGGGTATTTAACAGCGGGACGGATATAGCGCAGGTGATGCGCACCCTAGGCAGATGCCTTTTTTTTTACGTCGTTTAATCATCAAATAATTCCTCCCACCCAGGACAGGGCGGGAGGCACTGTCAGACTCGTACTGAATAAGGTCCACGGTGTCCTTCAATAGACCTTTATGTTCCGGGGTCACGGTGATAGAATAAGTCCCGCGATCACCTTAGGCAGTTGCCTACTTTGCCTTGGGGTTAATCCAGTCCTGCCTATATTTTTCGTTACCTCTTTAAAATGACTCAGAATCATCAGCATCAGTGACTCATAATAGAAACAAGTTGGACGCTACGATTATCATGAATTGTGAGAACTTATTAGCGTGTTCACATCACATAGCAAGATTATCTTTGCGAAGTTATATTTAGTTTCACTTATCCCGTTTTCTCTCTGCGATCAAATCTTGCACGTTGAATTTGACAGATTTTCTGATTGAGCTGAAATTTTGCACGCACGTGTATATTTATATGTATGTGTATCTCAAAACGGTGATGGAAAACATCGTGAGGAAACCGAGTGTCCTAGTACCAAAAATTCGAAGACATGTGACATCTACCAATCCGCACTGGGCCTGCGTGGTGTATTATGGGCCACTTCTCTCTCAGAGAGGAGGCCTGTGTCCCAGCAGTGGGAACATTATAGGCTAATGATGATGATGTGTATATTACGTGACAATGCATTATAATTACATGGAGCTGATCTGATGAAGCTGGAAGGCGGCAATATTTTTTTCTCTTGGTTATTTTCGATACGAAATACAAATTGCATAAAAAATATAGATCAAAGTGCAACATATTAGTAATAACTTTAAATCTTATCTTAATTAACTTATCATATCATCACTTATCAAAAAATTTACAAATACAACTGTTTTATAAATTCTCATTTCATTTAAACCTTACATAATAACAGGATATGATATTGAATTAGTAGGTATGATGACGCGAAAACCCAGGAAGATTTAAAAAAAGTATATCATACGGTTCTGAATTATTAATTTCGTAATCAAAATATACAGATAATTGTGTATGTTAAGTTATTTTTTCTAAATTTTAGCTCTTTTCTGTAAATTTTTACAAATGTTATAAAGGTGAAGAGTTTGTTTGTTTGAACGCGTTTATCTCAGTAACTATTGGTCGAATTGAAAAAATTGTTTTGTGTTGAATAGGTAATCTATTTCATCGAAGAAGTCTTTATAATAAAATGGTGATACCATTTTTTTTTTTATAATATTCCACAACTATCACACAACGCCATCTAATCCCAAGCTAAGCAGAGCTTGTGTTATGGGTACTAGAGAACTGATAAACATACTTATATATTTCTAAATACATATATATTATAGATAAATTACACCCAGACACAGAACAAATGATCGTGCTCATCACACAAACATTTGTCCTGGGTTGGAATCGAACCCACGACCTCCGGCATAGCAGTCAGGGTCACTAACCACTAGACCAACAGGCCAGTCAGAGACCATTGAGAACAGCTAGTATAATTTATAAATTATTATAATAAGCCAATTAGCTGCGCCTCATGTTTTGAAGCCCCGAGAAATAGTAGAATAAAGTAAAAAAAAAAACTCCGTAACTACGTTAACTTACTAATTCGAAGACAATAAGTACTGTTGTAAACAAACATTAAAAAGATAATGCACGCATTCATTTTGACCGTCTGACCTTACGGCTCTTTCATACGTCGTTTTATAAAACTTCGATTCATCAAACGTTTACGATTTTTTTAACGGCATTCACATTTGGCCTTAAATGACCATGTTCACGTATCAGAAATCGTCAAAATAACGGCCTAGTTTTAAATAACGTATCGTTTTTTAAAAATCCTGGTTAATCAATTTGATTACTTTTGACGAGGCAACAGGATCGATCATAGCAGGAGTCACTCAGTGGTTTCTGCTTACCCCTAATGGGAAACGTGCGAGTTTATGTATTTTGGAAGTGTTTTGACTAATCATTGAAATAAAAAAAAACCGTAATGTAATTTGAAAGTCCGTATTAAAAATTAACTAGTCCAGAGCCAATAAGCCTTATTTACCTTTTTGAAGATTAGGCTTTTACAGAATTGGTCATTTGAAAATTAGGCTTTTTGCTATTTTGAGAACTTGTCCTTCTGTGCCATAAGTGCCATAACCGACGTAGCGTGTTTTAAACGGATCCCAAATGTCGGGTCCCATGTGAATGAGCTCTTACTTTGTTAACGTAGCACTCATAGCACACTCTTACTTTGTTAATGTTCTCGATGAGGTCAACGTTCAGAGTACTTGTAAAAGCAACTCGTAAAGTACAAAGATACGTTTCGTTCTTTCTTTCAAAACAGTGGTGCGACGTTTCAGAAGCCTTTTAAACTCCCTTTTATTTTGAACCCTCTTTGCTTCGGGCAATCTATACTAATATTATAAAGCTGAAGAGTTTGTTTGTTTGTTTGTTTGTTTGTTTGAACGCGCTAATCTCAGGATCTACTGGTTGGAATTGAAAAAATCTTTTTGTGTTGGATAGTCCAATTATCGAGGGAGGCTATAGGCTATATAACATCACGCTATCACCTATAGGAGTGGAGCAGTAATGAGAAATGTTTCAAAATCGGGAAAATGAATTCCTTTTTTAGAGCTTCCGTTGCGTGCGCTGGGTAAACGGTTAGAGTTTCGCAAAAAATATGTACTACGGAATTATTCCTCATAAAATTTTCTAAAATAAAGTCCGCGAGAGCATATATCTATCTTTAAAGGTTAAGTCACTATAACCTTTTTTATGGAAACCAAATTTGTTTTTAAGTAATGCATTATTTGCGAAGTTGTTTTCATTAACATGATATTAATCCTTATCCAAATAAATACATTAATCATCACAAGCATTTAATTTTGAACGAAATTGCCTTTTACATTATTTGATTTCAATGAATATCTTAAGAGATATCACAGTTTCAAAATAATACCGCGACAAAATAATGACGGGCTGGGTAGTATGACATAATTGCGTCGATAAAATCCCTCTTTAGGCCAAACATTGCAAACGCGCATGTAACTACCATTTTCTTATAATTTGGAACCCTGAAAACCCTGTGCTGTCAATTTAGTAGTTTTTGCGTGTGTATCTCATGAACTGTGGTAGCTAGAGAGTTGAAATTTCACAGGTGATGTACTTCTGTTGCCGCTATAACAAACATACTAAAACCAGAATACAATAAATATTAAGGGGGGCTCCCATTGGTTGCGGGACTTATTTCATTACCGTGACCCCGGAACATAAAGGGCTATTGAAGGACACCGTGGATTTTAGCCAGTACAAGTCTGACAGTTCCTCCCTGCCCGGGGTGGGAGGACTCATTTGATGATTTTACCACGTAAAAAAAAAGGGAGGCTCCCATACAAAAAACGTGATTTTGTTGCTGGTTTTTGTAGATGTTATAAAGTAATGTAATGTTTCAGAGGCTGTTTCTCACGAACCGTGATAGTTAGATAGTTTGAATCTTCACAGATGATGTGTGTCTATTGCCGCTATAACAACAAATACTAAAAACTGGTTAAGTGCGAGTCTGGTTTTTAGTATGTTTTGTTGTATATACCTGTGAAACAACTCTCTAGCTATCACGGTTCGTGAGATACACACGCAAAAACTACTGAACGGATTTTGATTCGACGTTGAAATTGACAGAACAGGGTTATCAGGGTTGCAAACTTGAGTGTTAAATACTCTAAAGGGACCTAACAACATATAAAAGCATCGTAGTTACATGCGTGATTGCAATGTTTGGTTTTTATGTCGATATTGACCGGCCTACTTTGAGGATCGTTTGGAAAGGCGCTACGGGCTGTGTCCTCTCCTTCAGTCTGACGTAGTCCTCCCGGTTTTCATTTTTTCGTTTCGGGAGGTACCTAAAGATTCAGTGGCAAGTAAGGGGAATGGTTAGCAGTCGGAATGCGTGAGGGAAAAGACATCCTTTACCTCTCGCCCCAGCCACCACTGAAGATGCCCACGACGTCGGAAATCGCGCTCTTCAAGGGAACTGACGGAGACGGGACCATAGGACCAAACGCCTAACATGACGCGGGTGAAACCGCGGGCAGAAGCTAGTTATAAAAATATACATAAAATACACACTGTCATGAAAGGCTATGGAAATAGTCTTTTATAAAATTCAAACTAGAAAATTACTTACACAACTATAGGTCATCACAGTACTTACTGTTAATTATAAAGCGCAGAACAATGAAGATTTAATTAATTGTTGTTGAAAATAAAGATGCACGTTGAAAAACCCGCTTTTAGACAAAAGTGGCTCAAAATTATGAGCGTCGAGTCGGTGCACCGTGCAATTACAAATTATTCTATTTAATAATTTATTCCGCATAAATTCAACGGAAAACGTGAATTTTAGTGCCGTATCATCTTCTTAGTAACTACCAGTACTAATTAGAATCGAATGCCAAGCTCCTTTGTATCAATCAAAATATTGTTAACGGCATTTAATCGATCAATCAGTCATTTTTCGGATTGATTAAATCAGCTAGTTAATCTGCTATTGGCTTTAATTGGCTTAAATCTTATTTCTGAAAAAGTCAGACTTACAAGCTAACACAGGCTTTCCACTATGTCGACTTTTAGAAGTCTCATCTAAGTCCCATTCATGCATTCAGTTTCTTGAGACCTAAGACAACCTCTTTAAAACCACTATAAAGATTTAGACACGCATCCGAAACGCGAAACGCATTCGTAAATATTGATGGAGGATTGCACGTGAAACGATTTTTTTTTCACCTAGTTTTTTTTTTGCCGACAACTAAAAGAAAATGAAGAAACTCATCTGCAATAGAAAAACTTAAGTCTAAAAATACTGCATCGGGATATTAAAGTCATCGCGAGTGTAGGTAGACAAACAAAACACCCGTCTGCAATGCTATTCTCTAATGGTACAGCACAGCCCAGTGCTGCCTAGCTTGGACTTGGACTCCAAATACATATTTCCAGTCTCCAAATTCCGTTCCTTTGTTTTAGATAGCTGCATTTGATTAAGACCAAGATTTACATATTCGATCATACATATTATTGGTTACAAAGATCGGGATCAAGATAGCAATCAAGATAGATTATTAAATTACAGCAGTAGAGAACAGCATCGTTGGTCGGAGGATCTTCTCTTTTCAATCAAAAAACACATAAAACCGTTCTTACATACCAATAAACTTCATTAAATTCGTCCATAGAAATCTGAATCTTATATCCCGTAACAAAAGACTTAAATCTAAACTTACCTCCTTGCCCGACTGCTCTCGCCATTCGTTTTAGCATTTTTCTCAGCTACTGTGTAATTTGTGATCCTATCTTGTAACATGCTTATAGTACTGCTGTCTGTGCTGAGTGAGGCTCCGGGGGGAGGGGGCGCAGGCCTAGATGTGCGGGCGGGAGGGGTTGGCGCCTCATCATCATCATCTATGCCTAGTTCTTGGAGCTCGTTTAGAAGGTCCGGGTCGTCGTCGTCACCTGAAATAGGTGGTCAATGTTAGAGATCCAAATAAACTTGTGTTTTGTGTTTCTATTCCTATTCCCAGATCGGACCGTGTAGCTGTAGATTCTTGGTTAGATTTGGAAAACTCTTCTTTTGTTTGAAATTGTATACTTCCAAGGTCCCTACTACCCATGATCATCAGGTCAAGATATGACAATGGGATCCTGGAGAAATCGAGATATTCAATCTAGACAGTAATTCAACCGCAGTTGACTACTATCGTATATCTTTGCATTTATTTACGAAATCACACAACATAATCATATCAGCCGTAGGTCAGTTATCAGTCCACTGCTGAACATAGGCCTCCCCCATAGATTTCCAAGAGCACCGGTTGGAAGCTGCTTACATCCAGCGCAATCCTGTGATTTTCATCAGATCGTCTCTCCACCTTCCAGGTGCACGTTCTACGCCGCACTAGCCGGTGCGTAGTCTCCATTCGCCCACAAAAAAGGTTAAAAAACTCAATAGTATCGCAGATAAGACTCATGCCAAATTGATGCCAATAGGTTCGTTTCTAATTACATAGCGCATGGGGGCTCAAACATATAATACACATTGAGGGATATTCGGTACACATATTCTACACTTTTGTTACTTTTTTGTTTCACAACAGCACGATATAGACCCTCCTTGTATGAAGATCCTGCTTGATGCGGCTCAAGTCAGTCATTTCGAGAAAAAAAGGACAAGAAAAATAATTGTATGACATGCCGTACGGCGTATACTTTTGGGAGGAAGGTGAAAGGGTATTGTATGCTTTCAGTAAAACCAATAAAACAAAAAACCACTGTACTAAAACTCATGTTGGTTCAATGACGTGCAACCGTTGGACGTTTGTTTTGGTATGCAAATTAAATAAACAAAGGCAAGCGGTTTTCTCATGCTGCTTAAAACAATGTACGTTTTAAACATGCCAGATCCGAAACAAGTGGAGTTCAATGACTTTGCACTCAGGAATCAGGATTGAGTGGATACGGAACCAGGCCAAAGGAAATAGGGCCGTATTTAACCTTTTGGGGGTCTCACACGCCTGGCGTAACCAATGATCAATTCATCTGTATTTTACCAGGAATAAGTAGACAAAGATATTTCTATATTTATAAAACTTTTTTTTGCTCCGATATGGAATGAGTAATTACCGACATTTCCCGCACGCAACAAATATTTGTAAGACTTACAAGTAGTTCTTCCGGGTCTGGGTGTTTGTGTATGTAAGTTCCATGTTTGCAAATGACAGCGCGTTGCCCTCTACGCGCTGTCCGCATGCCCTACGCAGGGGAAACTTAGTAAATAATAAAAAATTTACTCACCAGACCCCTCATCATCAGAAGGAATATCTTTTAAGCTCTCTGCTATCATCGCATCCAAGTTAGCCGCAGGTGCTGGTGCAGGTTTCCTCGGCCTGGGTTTCTGACCACCACCTCCACTGATAGCAGCCAGTTCTGCTTCCAAATCGAAGTCATCATCTGACAGGTCCAGGGGCTCATCATCATCGTTTACGTCTGGTATGTCTATGAGACCAAACTGTGAGAAAAGGAACAAGAAAATTTTTGTTAAAAAGGACATCATTCAGGCTGCATACATTTTTGGGTCTTTTCTTAAAAATGTTTTTATTACTTTTAACAAAGAAATAAAGTAATTGTAATTCATTTTAAGGTACACCACTGCCCAACTTTTCGGGAATTACAGGAGTGATGATATATTATCTTATTTTGTGTTTCTCAGCGGTTTCAAAAGTCAACAAATGTATGTACGAAAATGAGGAATCTCCGAACTTGTATAACTTTGCTGAGAGCAATCCTATATTACATTTTTTGAATGTTTTGCTTTCAGAAATTGCCCAAAAAAAAATGATGTCCTTTACAATAACGGTGTTCTCACAAAAGTTTAAAAATCTATAAATCAAATGAAATGAGTCATTCCCAAGCTTTTGGAATCACACTAATGGACAATTGGACACACAGTCATTGTGTACGTTTCATAATAATTATGATATAACCTGACCTATGACATAAACCAGACTATTATGTTAGATCTTCAATTTATCTAAAATGGTCATTCAGTTGGTTGGAACATATTACATTTTTTTATTCATGGTAAAATCCTCTCACTCAAGCAGGACAGGAGGAATGGTCAGACTTGTGTTGACTAACTTCCACGATGACTCTCCAATAGCCTTTCATGTTATATGTCACAGTTACCTGATGAGACAGTGCTCCGACCTGACCGTATCACTAATACTGTACTGATACTGTTAGCCTACATCATCCCACTGCTGGGCAAATGCCTCTCCCCATGATCTCCAGGTTTCACGATCCAGGGCCAAAGTGGACCTCTTGTCATTGGTTTTATCAGGCTCATCCCGCCATCTTCTACGAAGACCGTATTACGTACTTTATTTTATTATTCACCGTGTAGTGTCTATGCTAGCTGATGATAGCCTTATAGCAGCTAGATTGACATAGAACTAGGCAAGTAATATCTTTCGCATATCGTAAAAGCAGTCGATTACCTATTACGATTACGATTACATATTTAAACCTCTATGGAGGGCTCCATAGAGTGGTATACTTTTGTCAGTTGGGTAACTGGCTGGAAATAACAATGTGGTAGGCCCATTGTTAAGATGTAATGGACAATCAGTCAATCAATCAGCTGGACTAATTTTTGAAGGATTGGAATATAATCTCATTAGATCGCGAAAGAGGGAATGAGGTGGGGCAATAGGCTCATAATAATAAAATAAATTGACTACACTAGTTATAAGCTAAAGGCAACATACAATAGTAGATTACGCACCAAGGGAGTAAAGCATTGCCTTACGTCATGGGCGTATTGAATCCCGAAACGACACTAAGGATTCTGAGGTGAACCTCCGTAGCGCAGCGAGGAGGTTCAAGTGTTAATTCCCGAGTGAAACGAGGGAATTAAGTTAAGAATCCTTAGTGTTGCGAGGGATTCAAGTCAGCCCAAGACAAGGCAGCTTTACTCCCGAGGAGCGTACTCTGCTTTTCACACCTACTGCGAGGAAATAAATTCGATTTTTGAAATTTGATGTGGTACGACAACCTTCGAACGTGAAGTTGGCACCACTGTAAGCGATCAGCTGTTGCTGCCAGCGGCCGCCATTACTGATACGACTCCTTGGTGAAAGTTTTCATACGGTTTTCTTTGAGGTTCCAAATTCAAATCACATTATTCCAGTGGGAATAATGAAATTCAGTACATATATTATTCCCGGCTCGAGCGAGGGGGAATAATGTCATGCTTTACAGTAGGTTTGCCTGACGTATAATATGACATTTACGAGCAAGTAGTGTGAAAAAATAATTATTATAATCAGTGCAGCAATCACTTATTATTAAACTCTGCATGGGTTATGAAAATATTCTAGAGAAATAACACTGCCCTGGAACATACAAGGCAATTGAAAGTACACCTCTCCTGCTTCATGTACATTTTTATTTTTTATTTTATTTTATTTATTAAGGGACAACAAACAGCCACAATATATGTTGAGACACAGAGAAGATGATACAAAATATTAACAATATTGCAGCCCACTACATTATCCGCATATTAACAAAAGTAAATATGATAATGAGTGCCACTAGATATAGAGTAAGAGCCCGTGAACGCCAGACCTACGGTATTTTATAAAAGCTGAAACTTTGTCAGCGGATGCTCCCAACACTGGTAAGAACGATGGCCAATTATGGAGTTTGGGTGATGGTGGCTTTGGCAGGTAGACGGTACTAAAGGTGTCAAAAAAAAGGGTTTACTTACGTCATAGTATAAAAGCTGATTTTTATATATAATACTTGGGTAATAAGTAGATGACGTGTCCTCTTTAGCCAGACACTTTTGATGGTTCCAACCCCTTGCCAGACACCCTTAAAGTTCACGAAATTATAATTTTACTTACGTTATAGTATAAAAGCTGATTTTTATATATAATACTTGTGTAATAAGTAGATGATGTGTCCTCTTTAGCCAGACACTTTTGATGGTTCCAACCCCTTGCCAGACACCCCTAAAGTTCACGAAATTATAATTTTACCTACGTTAGTTGAACGCGGTAATCTCAGGAACTACTGATTGGAATTAAATAAATCTTTTAATGTTGGGTAGTCCATTTATCGAGGCAGGCTATAGGCTATATAACATCACGCCGTCATCAATAGGAGCGGAGCAGCATTGAACAATGTTTCAAAATCGGGAAAATGTATTCCATTTCAAGAGCTTCCGTTGCGTGCGCTGCATAAACGGTTAAAGTTACGCATAAATGATGTACTACGGAATTATTCCTCATAAAAAAATCTAAAATAAAGTCTGCAACAGCATATGTCTATCTTTTAAGTCTAAGTCACTGTAACCATTTTTTTGAAAATCAATTTTGTTTTAAAGTTAGGCATTATTAGAGTGAATTTCCCGGGACCGAAAATTGCGTGGCATCAATGAAATCGGTACTAAAAAACATAGTTATAACGTTCTCAATTTTTTTTCCGGGTAGGTGAAATAGTAATCTATGTGTAGCACTAAATGTTTATTTAATTGGATTAATGGATATTCCAAAAAAAATTATTAAACCTCGAAATCTTTCATTGCCGTGTTTGTCCACACTTCACCTTGTTGTGTATTATTCCACATTGATAAAAATCTATTGGTTATTTATACTAAAACCTCGTTTTATTTGATACATGAATAGTTAAAGTATTGCTACGGAATACATTTATTCAAATATTTAAACAAAATAACGAATGGTTAATAAAAAATCACTTGTCCCAGAACTACCCTTCATCGCCGTGTCCTAATCATGTTCAAGGATATTGTTTTACCTACTACTTTCTTCCCCCTACCGGTATGCTAAACGTTGCATATTAGTGCTGCCTAAGTGCTCAACGTGGAAGGAAGTACACACGTGCCTGCGTTTTCGCACCATAAATTTAAATAATCAATTTTTATGTTACTGGAAAAAATTTCTTTCATCGCCGTGGATAGATATAACTGATATTTGAATAAGTTTGTCTTCATGAGTAAGCATTCGATAGAACACCATTCCTCATATGTTCATTTGTGAGGTGCTTATTTCTTCGAATAATTAATAGATTTTTTGTTATTTATATTTTTTGCCTTGACTTTCATCGACGTGTTTTCATTGCCGTGGTTTCCGTGGCCGAAATTTGCTATGGAAATGAAAAAAAAGACATGGCAATTAAAAAAATTTCATTGTCATGCCTTGTAAAACAATTTAGTTTCATTGCCGTGGCCAGGTATTTCATTTCCGTGACTTGTGTTTTCATCGCCATGGTATGATTAGGCAAAGAAAACATCTTTTGTCACCTGCGGTTCAGGTAATACCGATTACTGACAGTACAAAACTCGTCAAGTTAACTCTAGATTGTTTCTCTCTGGTCTCTCTTTAGATTTGATGAGTTTTTTACTGTACAGTCAACTACAAAAAGATGTTTTCATGTTAACCTTACATAATGACGTAACATTTGGTACTATATCACACGTAAATACACTCACACACGCAAGCAGTTTCAATTCAGTGATGTCTCTGAGATCAACAGGTTAAAAACCGGTAGCGATCACCGAATCGTAAGAGGCTCACTGAATATCAATGAAAGGTCCAGCCTGATGAAGTCTACGCTCCCACCTACTCGGTCCCATATTCAGAACCCCGAAATCAACTCGAGCTTTCTAATCGCTTTGCTTTCCCTGAGAACTTATTGACCGAGCAAACCTTAAACCTCATGTCTGAACGAGGTTTGCTACAGTTGCAGTCTTCCAATGACGCGAAGTCATATAAGCAGCTAAATAGACGTATATCTAAGTCACTTCAGAGCTTCTGAAAGCGGGTGGAATACCGGTACTTAAAGTCCTCCAGAAGCTCACTAATACCGTCCTGTTCTAGGGCAAAACGCCTGAAGCATGGAGCAAAGGTGAAGTGGTGCTTTTCTTAAAAAAAGTTGATAACAGCCTATTGAAGAACTACAGACCCATCATGCTTCTGAGTCATGACTGTCAGACTTGATGACTTCTAGCCTCCCGAACAAGCCGGTTTCTGAAGAGGCTATAGTACCATACACCACATCCATACGCTGCGGCAAGTTATACAGAAGACCGAAGAGTATAACTTGCCATTATGCTTAGCGTTTGTGGACTATGAGAAAGCCATCGTATCGGTGGAAACATGGGTGGTACTTGAGTCAATCCAGCGATGCCGTATTGACTATTCAAAGTGTTGAAGTGTTTGTATGATAGCGCCACCATGTCGGTTCGAGTACAGGAGCAGAGCACGAAGGCGATTCCATTGAGAGGAGGCGTAAAAAGGATGTTATCTCCCTGAAACTGTTTACTGCCACAATGGAAGACGCCTTCAAGCTCCTGGAATGACAAGGACTTAGCATCAACATCAACGGCGAATACATCACTCACCTTCGATTTGCCGACGACATCATAGTCATGGCAAGTCGATGGAGGAACTCAGCATGATGCTTGATGGCCTCGACTGAGTTTCACAATGGGTGGGCTATGGGCTTGAAAATAAACATGTACAAGACGATTTTTTTTTTTAATTTAAAATGTCGGTATGATGCATAATATTATTTTGTCAAAGTCTGCCAATCAGTTTGAATATAATTGTAGTTCTAATTTTAACATATATTGTACTCATCGTTGATTGATTCTTTCATTGCCATGCTACAGTTCTTTCATTGCCGTGGGCGCTTGTTTCATTGCCGTGCACGCATGTTTCATCGCCGTGTCACGAAATTTTTAAATCCTTATATCTCGTTAGTTTTTTAAGTTATCTGCTAGACATTAAGCAAGAATATATAAATTATCAAAAACTTTAATAAGAGCGTTTCTTTTTTTTAAAAAAAGCTTAAGATTAAAAAAAAACACGGAAATGCAGATTTTATAGGACCTGTTGAAATTCACTCATTAGCGTATTTTCATTTATATGATATTAATCCTTATCCAAATAAATACGTTTTATAAATTTGCCTCATTTCTCAATTTACATCGTTAGACACTTTTTATGGTTCCAACCCCTTGCCAGACACCCTTAAAGTTCACGAAATGATAATATTACTTACGTTATAGTATAAAAACTGATTTTTATATAATTATAATACTTGGGTAATCATTTTGGTATTCATCTTTGGTTTTTTTGGATAGGGAATTTCTTCTGAATCTATTGCCTCAAAAGTTCTTCTTCTCCTCTTTCTCTTCTCAGGTGAATCATCTCTATTAGTAGGAACCGGTGCCTCAGATATTTCAGGTTCTTCAGATGTATTTATTTCGATGTTCTGATAAATGATTCCGACGGTATCATGTAAAGTGTCCTTCCCACTAGTAGTTTCAACGAATAGGTCAAAATTATCATAAGCCAGTCCAGTGTACAGTTTAGGTGATTTTTAAATATTTTTAGGGCATAAACCTGACTTTTCAATGGAAGCATAGGTGGTTTCGATTTCAAGTTCTTCTACACTTTGATAGCTGATACAATGACCATATCTGTTGACTATATCTATAACTTTTCTGCTACTCGTTAAACTCTTCAGAGTCATACCCAGCATAATATGTTTAGAAGTCTTGACTTCACCATTATGGATTCCATAAATAATATCTTGACAGTAAGACCGAACTTGACGAACACATTTTAAGCTACTTATTCGTTTTTGTCTAGAACCACCTATGAGAGTTGAATAAAAATCATATAATTCTTGCGGTATAGAAGCTTCTCCTGCAATTAAATCCTGTACTGAAAGATTTTTAGATGGTAATTTTGTCTTGTCCATTGTCAAAATAGTTTTTCGTAAGATTAATGCCGCTTTTTGTAAAACATTTTCCGATTTTAAGTTGTCGAATACTGTTTCGTCAATCGCCATTATATAGTTGGGTGCTATTATTTTTTTATTTCGGATTGCACAGAATTTAATATCTTTGTAAAACTTCTTATCAATTTTTTCTTCGAGGTGTTGTGCAGTAAAAGTTTCATCCATTTCAATGAAGTTCTCTGCATAAATTATTTCTAACGAATCAGTATATAATTCATGTAAATAAAGAAGAAGAAGATCACGATATCGAAAGGAGTAACAGTGACTATGAAAATGTTAACACTGATGTTAATAATGATAATTAATAAAATAACATTTTCTTTTATGCTCTATAATAATAATATATAATGTGTTTCATGTTATAGTAATGTCATCAATCTATTTTTTTATCCTTAATAATAACTTTATTTTCAAAATTTACATAGACTATCAGTTGAATGTATAAGTTTGCTCCAAAAAGTTTTTTTGCATAACTCATTCTAATCTCGAATCTCTTCTTACGATTTACAATGTTTGTTTGGCATGAGGTTGGAACTATCAAAAGTGTCTGGCTAATGAGGAAACATCATCTACTTATTACCCAAGTATTATAATTATATAAAAATCAGTTTTTATACTATAACGTAAGTAATATTATCATTTCGTGAACTTTAAGGGTGTCTGGCAAGGGGTTGGAACCATAAAAAGTGTCTAACGATGTAAATTGAGAAATGAGGCAATTTTATAAAACGTATTTATTTGGATAAGGATTAATATCATATAAATGAAAATACGCTAATAATGCCTAACTTTAAAACAAAATTGATTTTCAAAAAAATGGTTACAGTGACTTAGACTTAAAAGATAGACATATGCTGTTGCGGACTTTATTTTAGAATTTTTTATGAGGAATAATTCCGTAGTACATCATTTATGCGTAACTTTAACCGTTTATGCAGCGCACGCAACGGAAGCTCTTGAAATGGAATACATTTTTCCGATTTTGAAACATTGTTCAATGCTGCTCCGCTCCTATTGATGACGGCGTGATGTTATATAGCCTGTAGCCTGCCTCGATAAATGGACTACCCAACATAAAAAGATTTATTTAATTCCAACCAGTAGTTCCTGAGATTACCGCGTTCAACTAACGTAAGTAAAATTATAATTTCGTGAACTTTAGGGGTGTCTGGCAAGGGGTTGGAACCATCAAAAGTGTCTGGCTAAAGATGACACATCATCTACTTATTACCCAAGTATTATATATAAAAATCAGCTTTTATACTATGACGTAAGTAAACTCTTTTTTTTGACACCTTTAGTACCGTCTACCTGCCGAAGCCACCATCACCCAAACTCCATAATTGGCCACCGTTCTTACCATTGTTGGGAGCATCCGTTGACATAGTTTCAGCTTTTATAAAATACCGTAGGTCTGGCGTTCACAGGCATAGGTAATAAGTAATTACATCACATTAATATAATATAATTTAAAAAAAAAATTCATCATGCAAATTATTGATTTAAATTATAAATTGATTGATTGCTTGGCCATGGAGTAAAGTAACAACAGTGTACAAGAGAATAATAAAATAATAATAATAGAATTAACATAAATTAGAATATTTATGACAATGTGGTTAATACTTTTGGACTAGTTTACATCCTATACAATAACATTAATGATTAGAAATAATTTGTAAAACATTAGATTTAAATTTGGATTTAGAGCATATAAAAATATCAACATTTGCAAAATTATAATTATAAGATTCTACCATTCGACGGATAGGGCAGCGCATACCAGAATTAGTTCGACAAGTATTGACAGCAAATAGTGTACCTACACGGTTGCCACGTACATTAGCAGTGCGTGGGACTATATAACATAGTTGATTGGTGAGATCGATACAGTCAAAATCACCACGAACAATACCATACAATACAGATGCTTCTAGGTACTTACGTCTAGACTGTAGGTTGACCTGTCTATATTTATCAAGTAACTGAGAGTACGACAAATACGTTTTGTGACATCTGTAATGCATGGCTCATACATTACATTGGGAGGAGTCGTTTGATGATTATCCACCTAAGACCAGGTTAACACAGCATACATAAGAAAGACTTGGTAAATAAAATTAAAGATTATAATTGATAAATGTATGGCTTTGCGAATTGACGTGCGGAGGCACAACATCAAGAGAAGCGGAAGAAATGGGGGGAGGCCTGTGCCCAGGAGAGGGACAGAACAGGCCAGGAAAAAATAATTAAACATGAGTCCCTCGTAAAAAGCTAATGCCTTGTAAGTCCTTTTTTTAAAATATAAAATCACAAAAAAGGGAAAATGTTTACCATCAGTTGAGATAGAATTAATGGGTAATAAAAAAACCTTTATTTTTAGGGGTAAATGACCTTAAGCATTAGTTTGAAAAGACATGTAGTGTCTTTATCTTTTTTCTTTGTCTAGTGTCTTTTTCTGTATATCTATGATTTCCAAAAAGTCTGACACAGTTCACATTCAAGTCTAAGCAATTCTGTAAACCAGACAACAAAGGAATATCTTGGAAAAGGTTATGAGACTCATTTATCAATTGAAATAATGAAAGGATTATATCATTCCTTACTTCATTCATCCTACACATATCTGGGTAATAACCCAACCATAAAGGTAATTTACAATCTTTATTAATGGAAGCCATTGTTATTATTAGCACAAAAGTTTTGTCCAGGGTACCAAATACAGTCAGTAAGTGGCTTACAATGGGCCTCAAATGGATACAATGTTTATTTTAAGTTACACAAAGACGGGCTTCACCATAACACAATTATTATTGTTATTTTAAATAAAGATCACAACATGAACAACCCTTTGTTTACAAAACCCAAATCAGCTGATTATATTCTTGAAAGATTAACCTCAAATTAAGATTGATTGCTCCATAACTACAATGACTTGTTCCTATAAATAAACCTACATTAAACACTATTAGAACCGGACAAGACCCTAAGAACGTACAAATAATGTGTATGACTCACCTGAGATAAATTAGTTTTTTTACCAGTTCTTGGCTGTCGAGACATTTTGAACTTTCAACTGTTTTTTTCCACTGCACTCAGAAGCTTGCTGTGCGATATCACTGTAATATTAATACGCTACGAAGTTTTATTGACCTTACAAAATAAATCCCCGATTATTATGTATTTCGTGTCTGACAGCGTCTGACTGACAGCGACTTTGGAAAAAAACAGTGGCTGGTAGAGGTGACGGACTGTCTGTTTAACAGTTTAGTAACTCTATGTTCTATGGTAATTTTAACTTTCCTCGCTTAACATATTTAGTCGATTATTGCAACTTTCTTGGAAATTCAAAAATTTCATGATTATTTCAATTTCAACATTACAGGATTAAAAAGAGTATTATTTGTATAAAGTCAATAAAAATCCTCATGTGATTTATTAAAACTTACGTTTACTTTAGCAAACAGTTATTATTTTCTTTCCAAAGATCTGTTTAGTCGATATTGAACAGCGCACCACTAAACCATAAACAAAACTAAAGTTTTGAATTGTTGCCAGTAGAGAAAGTAAAATACATTTCTTATATGAATCCGGATTGAACTTCGGATTTTAAATGGTTTTCAAGGAAGGATACTATGTTTTCCATGTTAAATCTGAAAATGTAATATTTAGTTAACAATTGAGTAAGAAAATCTAATTCCAGATCATTACGAAAAGTTTTACCTTCAGCACGTCTAACAGTACAAAAGCAATTCTTACTTCTGGCAACAAGTGCATCATCGCGAGAGTGACGTATGAACGGCAGAAGAGACGAAAACGAAAGAAAAGCCTTTCTGTGCCGTTGTTATCTTCTATCGTACCTGAAGAATGGAGACAAACGGCCAGGCTAATGGGCTTAAATCAAAAAAGAAAGAAAACGGAGACGTCAAGGACAACCTATGGTAACGGTTCACTGTTAATTTTACGGGTAACATGCACTCCCCATATAGGGATCCAATGTGTCACACCTACGTGATGTCAAGCCTATGAAGCTGAGAAATATGTGACCTAGCTGCGTTGTCTACCTTTGTGTGTAAAATAACAGCGAAACATTCTCACACGGCGACAAATCCGCACATTTGTGTACACTTTCCCGTCACAGTACCAACCTCGCGATATTGATGACAAGGAATACTTTATGCTCGTAATTTTTGCAGGTCTTCGATTCTAGAAGAGGTCCAAAACCAAGGGAACACAAAACTACCTTCAAACAAAAATGTTTTAGTTCTGGGTGACAATGAGACTGGTAAAACTACTTTGGTAGCGAAATTACAAGGTGTTGAAGACCCTAAAAAAGGTTCGGCACTCGAATATGCGTACATAGACGTTAGAGATGAATATCGAGATGGTAAGTGTGTGTTTTTGTTACTTTGGAACCCACTTTACCTAACAAAATGTTATAACTTCAGAATAACCTACATTCACAAAAATTTGAGTATTATTTCTACTCTAATACACACCAAAACATTGTTGTTATTCATAAAAACTCTTAAAACATACAAAACCCCACTGAATTGTTTATTAAACATAAGTATCTAAATATCAATCAATTCCTATTAGAATCTGTTATGACTAAGTGTCAGAAATATTGATTTTGAACTCTATGAATCATCTGTAAAATTAATGTTGTTATGTCTAGTTCCATGTTATGCCTAGACAAATACTTGTGTTGTTGATCTCTGGTTAATTTGTTGTATGAAAATGCATCATAGTAGGTTTTCTATTTCATAAACTTAGAAATAATGTATAGCAATTATATTTTAAATGGGAATGTGAGAATGGATGGTCGTTAGTTACTCTTTCACACAAAAAATATGGACGGGTTTCAATGAGATATAGTATACAGATAGTTTATAACTGGACTTAAATGGTACCATGTTCCTATAGGATTTTTTTCAAGTTATATGCAGGCTATTCTATATCTGTTGGCCTTTTGGACTGTTTTCAACTTTCATACAAACCATATACTTAATAGTAACAATTTCTGCTGCGATGAGAAAATAGACAACCTCTTTGGAAAGGAAATCAGCTAAATTGAGATTTACATGAATCAATCATGCATTATAGATGCATGATTGATTCATGTAAATCTCAATTTTATGTTTAGAAAAGCCTTGTTTTGCATTTCAAAATAATACCAAAATCTATTTATTTTAAATTATGCATTTAATTTCTTTCTTTTCTGATGTAAATATAGTTTTTGCATGTTTGTAGTATCCTTAATAAAAAGTTTATAGAACAAACTATGCTGTTTTCAAAAATTAGTGAAGTTTTTCTTTAATACTATTTTGAACTACAGTAAGTTGAGAGTATTTCGCTAGAGATCATTTCTGTAACTAATGTAATATTATGTCAAAAAACTGATAACGGGATATTGACTGTGTTTATTACAAATGTCTCTGTTGCCGATTCAGTGTCACTGATCAACCATCTTATCTAAATTGCTAAAAATCCCATCCCTCCACAGATCAAACACGTCTCAGTGTATGGGTGCTGGACGGTGATCCAGGGCACACAAACCTTCTCAAGTTCGCCCTCAGCGAGGAGACATTCCCCCACACACTGGTCCTCCTCACCGTTGCCATGACAACGCCCTGGGGTATACTAGACCAGTTGCAGAGCTGGGCATCCGTGCTCGGCGACCACATAGACAAATTAGATCTCACACCTGGTAAGTTATTTTTGGATTTTTTCTCAATAGTGTTATTTTTAAGAGGAATCATTACTATTGCTCGCCTTGAGATGTTATTTTAAGTTATTTTAAGCTACAGCTATTTAAAAAAAATCTAGTACCATTGTATGTATTCCCGTCATTGAAATAAAAGATCACAGGAATGCTTAAAGTTAACAAAACACCAAATCCTCAGAAAATATAAGGTAATGTCAGAGGGTACATTGGACAAGTGAAAAATATGTTAGTTATCTTCCTAAAACACTTGGAAAATTAGTTTGAAATATGAGGCTGACTTGCCATTAAAAGTAGAAACTACATACAAAATTAAAAAACAAAAACTTTTTTTTATTGTGAAAGTTTGTTTCATGATGTCTGTTTGTTACACCAATATTTTCTTATGAGGTCTCACAAGTACTGTAGGGAAAATAAGCTGTTTTGTAGAAATGAAAAGAGCTCAATTTCTATGCATTCATTAATGTTCTATATTAAAGTTGCATGGAAGCGACAATGAGCGCGCATCTCTCATTATCTCGAAGAATGACTCACGCAGTTGCATCCTTATTAAACATTCAAGGTGGATGCGATTGTACTCGAATTACTATTCTTATCTGTACCCTGCCAAGGTCTGACAGAAATAGAAAAAAAAAAAAGGAAGAACATCTATCAGTTCAGAAATCTTCTGCAAACTTCTTTTTTTATCAATAGGTAAAAAAAATACCCACGTTTTGATTATGATTATCACGTGAATCGAAAAATGGTCTATCGGCCGGTGCTGGATGGAAAAAAGAACTTTCGATCTGGAGTAGGCAGTCAATGTCATTGCTCTGTCTACAAATCAAGGAAGAATACTACGCAAAACATTATATTACAGCGTTATAAATATTCTTTAATTTTTAAGCAGACTTTATTTGTATGGTTTATATTTTTGGAAATCCATTTTTTTTTATTTCAACTGAGTCTTCCCGCCCTGAGTGGAGCGGAAGGTACTGTCAGACTCGTACTGACTTAAATCCACGGTGTTCTAGACCTTTACCTTCCAGGATCACGGTTACCTGCTCTGAAAATCCATGGACTAGCATTTTTTTTTGAAGAAATTTGAGAGCATAGATAACGAAGACACATTTATGTTGTAGCACAAAAGAACTATAATTTTAGATGTGTTGAACCTCTTTTATTTTTAACCTACATAGTTGTCTAAGGTCAGGGTAGGTAAATAAGGTAAATGAATAGTAAATTTACTCTGTACATGATAACAATATAGAACTAATTATGACTGCAAAGGTCCACGCTTATAAGTAGTATCATTTGTGGGCATTTACGACCTTTTAGCATAATAAATAAGGTTCTCCCAAGACAGATGGAGACCTAGACTAGTTTACCACGGCTCCCTCGAACCCATCCAGGTGCATTTTTTTGTGTAATGTCAATGCTCCATAATCACTACTCTCTAAACGGGGAAGGAAACATCGTGAACAAAATTGTGAACCAGAAATTTGGAAGACATTTGACATCTACCCACCCGCACTGGACCCCGCGTTTCAGACAGAGACAGAGAGAAGACAGTAATGGGAAAATTACAGTGGATGGTTATGTTTATAATCTCCCAAGCTGCGTCACAACACCCTGACTTCAATTCTGAATCAGCCACCGTTTTAAGGACTTCTGGCAATCGAACTAAGGGACTTCCCATTGCCTTGCATTTAACATAACTTCTTTTTTTTAAAACGTTGTCCTACACTAGGAATTTGTCCTGTTCGTGGGTGCGTTTACAAACATAGAAACTCACAAACACCCACACCCGGAACAACTATTTGTAGGCCATACAAATATTTCGCCGCAACACGCAACGCAGCAGTTCAAACGCCCAGCCACTGCACCAACCGTGTCGTCCAGGCTAAAACTTTTCCAAAGTCTCTACTTCGGGATTCTTATGCTTTATAATTAAAAATATCGATAATCGAGTTTGTTCACCCATCGCCTTATGCCTTGTCTTTTCCCAACTATTTTGAATTGCCTAGATGTTACCTCCAAAATCCAGTAAATAGATAATACGAAACCTCTTGGCAAGATTGGTTGTCAGACTTTCAAGCTTCTGAGTAACAGTAAAGACTGCCAAATATCTACAAATGAAAACCACTGCCAAATACATATATTTTCTACAAATGAAAATAGGGGACCAATGACTTTAAAGTCCGTCAGGGAAGATACTAGCTGTAGATGGTCACCCATCCACTAACCAAAGTTGGCTTAACCATGAAGACCTGTTATTATTTTAGCCTTCAGCTCCTCAACTGATTTTTTCAAAAGAGGTTAAAATTGCCATCAGAGCTTTATAACTTTCCTATTCTATTACTGAATAAGAAAACTAAAGTATTTATATCCGTATTACCTAACTACCGTTGACAAATACCTAACCCGTAGTAATATTTTTTATTGTATGCCTAACCAGAATATTATATTCAAGTTGTCCTCATTTTGAAAACTTGGTAAATACTCATCCCTTTGAACATCCGAAACTTAAACTTACTAAAACAGATTAATTTATTAAGCAAGCCGCTTGAGTGAATAATATCCATTTTCACCAAAACTAAACTTAATTTATACCTACTCTCAGTTGGATTTTCGACCCTCTGTTGATCTTTTAGAGTTGAAATTCCAAGTGTTAATGAACACGAGCTTAAGTTATCTATCCTGTATAATTTATGTTAAGTAAGGCTCATTATTGTTTGCACTTGAGTGATTATGAAGCTCTATACGCACTTGTTTTTTATGGCTGTCGTCGTGAGACACATTCTGGTTTCCGGTTTTACTTAGTCGCGTGTTAACAAAAATGTAATTGTTGCCTTTCACATTTTACTGTGTTTTGAATACTGGACCTTTTAGATGTAATGTTACTATCTATACTTTTAATATAAATCAGAAGAGTTTCTATGGTTGAACATGCTCATCTCTGTTTCTGGTTAATATTGAAAAATTCCATGTGGTGGGTGGTCCATTTACGCTGCGAACAACGGGAGCTGCGCACCGGGAGTGAAACCACGGGTCAGCTAGTGTGTCATAAAATTTTTGAATGCACCAGCCATATTGTCGAATTCACATCAGTATTCCATAAAGAATAGAACTTTCGCCTTTACGGTTACGGTTACGGAACCCTTATAAACCGGCCAAGTGCGAGTCGAACTCGCGCACGAGGGATTCCGTACCGTTATCAGTAAAAACGACAAACAAAAAAAAAAAAAAACGAAGCGGGTAAAAGCAGTTATAGGTAGGTTAGGTACATAGCGAGTGGCCTAGGACGTGCCTTGTCTAGCAATAAAACATTGTCGAGACAATGCAGTAACTTTCTCTAAAGGGATTGGTTCGAAATGCTTTATAAAGTGGAGAAAACATTGCAGAATGCTTGCGAATGTCATTTAAATAACATAGTCAACTCCCGTATCATCATCTGCCTAGCCTTTTCTCAACTATGATAAGTATAGCGTCCAATCAAACCGATGGAATTGAATACCAGTACTTTACAAGGGACATAAGGCTTGTATAGTGCATATAACTTATTACTTCTATTAATGTGTAAATGGTTCATTCATCTTAAATTTACTGTTACTGTTAGCCTATATCATCCCACTGCTGGGCAAAGGCCTCTCCCTATGATCTCCAGTTTTCACGATCCAGGGCCAAAGTGGACCACTGGTCATTGGTTTTATCAAGCTCGTCCCGCCATCTTCTACGAGGTCTGCCGCGACGCCTTCTGGCTGTGTCAGGGCTCCACAAAGTGGTTATTTTGGCCCACAGCTCATTGGGCATGCGGCAGACGTGGCCGAACCAAGCCCATTTCAGCGCAGCGGCCTTTTGACCAACATCAGCAATTTGTGTTTTGGAGCGCAGTGTAGTGTTGCGTACGCGGTCTGACAGTTTGACACCTAAAATACTACGCTCCATTGCACGTTGGCAAACCCTGAGCTTGGACTTTTGAATGTTTGTCAAAGACCAAGTCTGGGATCCATAGGTCATCTTAAATTTATCAAAAGGTAAATGCCATTTGCGAAAGCTGTACTTATTGAAATCACCTGAAAGCTCATAAAAAATAAAAATATCTGCTTTAAAAAACGGCTGATGCAATTATGAATCAACACGCTCTTCGCTCTTCTCGCTAAAACTCAAAAAACTGCTCAACCGAATCTACGAAATATACCAAATATCTACGAAACTAAACAAGTTTTTGGAAATCATATCCATACATTAAATTAAACAGAAAATTAACTCCATCAGTAAATTAAGGAAACGTGCAAATCTGAGGCGGTTCACTAGACCACAGATTACTACCAAATCAATTAGCCCACCTTGGCCCAGCATCAATTTCATCCGCGAAAACATAAAACTACCAAAGAACAGTTAAAACTTCGATCCTTATTAACAGATAACGTGGTCGTGCCGATTAAAATCTGTTTGAAAACTTAATGGTATCCCCAGCAATGACTATATCTCGTTCGTGACTCACGTATAACGTCACTACGTTTGTCTTACCGCGCAGGTTGAATACAAAACGGTCCGGTTCAATCGTACTGTGTTTATTTATTAGTTTACTACTTACATTTTTATTTAAATTGGTATTGCCACACCTGGTGAGGAACTGGTTTGATTTGAACGATTAGTATGGTTGATATTGATATTTGTTTGACGACATTTTGTTTGTAAGATTTGTGTAGTAACTTTGCTGTTTACGGATATAATGTAATTTCTCGTGGTTTCTTCCCCGTTTTTCGTCTCCTAATGGTCGTAGCGTGATTTTTTATAGCTAAAAGCCTTCCTCGATGACTGGACTATGCAACTCAAAAAGATTTGTTCTATTCGAACCAGTAGTTCCTAAGATTAGCGCGTTCCAAACAAACAAACTCTAGATTTACAATATGAGTATAGATAGATAGTTTTTGGTGCATTATAGGTATTCAATTATGACATAGTCGTGGTTTTTTATACTTGAAGAATGAATCGTAGCATCCTGAATCCTACCTTGAGGTAGAATCGAACGTTACCCAGTTACCTGTTCCTAAAGCTGCAAGAAACGATTAAGTTCATTCAACTTTACTATATTCTAATCCCATTTCTTTCCACCACACTTCCTAAGCTCCCAAAAATGACATCAAACTTCCTCCAGAAAAAAAATCGTTACTATAGCTTACCGTAATATCCTTACGGCATTGCGGATCGATCCTAAATGCTGCCCGCAGTGTAATGTTGACATAAGGTTCGATCCGATAGGTCCACGGGTGGCAGGTGGCCTTCTTTAGTTCCTGTGCAAAGCCGATAAAGGTGTGAGTTTATTTATGTAAATATTGAAATCAATGAGCTACCTATAATAAAGACGTGTCTCTGCTAGATGGAGTTAACGTATTGATTCCTTCCTTCTTTAAGAAGTTAATTCAATGTAACCTTGTATTGACAACATTTATATGAAAACTCTTCTTTATCTGTTTTTATTAACCTACCGTATATTCTCCCACAGATGGATAAAGGTCTCCTCCATAACCTTCCATTCCTTTAGCGCAGTTTAGCCGACCAAATCTCGTATAAACGCATCCAAGTCGTCATGCCAGCGATTTGTAAGCCTCCCTCGGCAACGACTTCCGTCTTCTGGCATGTCGAGGCTGGTCAATCGATTCTGGTGACATCCATAAAAGACCAAAAGCTCCTACAAGGTTGATGCATGCTCACTTTGTATATTTTTTACAAAAATTAAATGCTCTCCAACTAGAAATTTCTCTTCTATGGTGGATGCGTTTACAAACCTAGAAACTCACATAAACAAACACCCACACCCGCCCACATACAAATATTAATTCCGTGCGGGAATCGAAGCCGCAACTCGCAGCACAGTAGGCAATCGTTCAGCCACTGCTTACTTTACTCTAACCTGCATATAAATTATTAATAGATAAACTGTGTATAACTAATCTCATTACACTATCCGCCATCGATTTTGTTTGTTTACGATATTGACGATACTTTTCTTATCTATGCCAAGGCAACTGGACAGTCCAGTTAGCGTGCGTTTATTAATATAACATAGGAATGGTTATGATGTCATTGTTAAGCAATGCTTGCCGCTTATCGATTTTATTTGTGGGTTTTTACGCTATAATTTACATAAACACTCAAAATCAGGCCTTTTTCCTACCTGCTACAATTTTTACATACTCCTATCGCTTCATGCACATTCATACATCTGGTGATATAATCATGTCAGTTGCGAGTTCCACGCATCCGACCTTTCTGAAAAAACTACACCAATAAAGTTATTGTAGGGCTTCATAGGGCGTCCTCTTCCGGAGTTACACCTTACAACTCACATCTACCTTTTAAATTCCTTAAACTTTGTTAGTCGCCTTTCACTCATCCTCTCAACTTGGCCAAACCATGTAATTTGATCGTCGTTTAAAACTGAGGCCCCATAAGTAAGTTGCGTTTTCGCAACGTTGACGGCGAAGCGACAATATTAGGCAGTGTTCTACTGCTTGGCTGAAGTGAGACGCATTGCTACGACTGTGACGGCTTACGTACCCTCTGACGTTGCGTCGACGCTACGACAACGGACGCGACATCGCACTAAACCATGAAAATCTTAAGTGACCTGTTAACCTGTATCTGCCAAAATGAGATAGAAAATCTCAAAATATCTCAAACGTTAGGTATTAGCCCCTCGAGAACTCGAGTATAAATAATAAAATACCTCGGAATATTTTAGGAGACATAACCGCAGTAGGTAGATCTCACAGGTCAGACCCTAATTACGAACAAGGTTAGCTTATGAATGCATTATGTAGCAAGAAACTAATCCAAAAAGTCCTAATAAACATCTTGGTAAAACATGCCTTTCCCAGTTTTTTTTTGGGTTATACAATCATCAAAAGAGGCCTCCCGCCCTAAGTAGACCGGAAGAAATTATCAGACTCTTACTAACAAAAAGTCCCACATATTCCTTCAGTTCCTGCAGTTAGTAGGATTACAACACAACTCTTATGTCAGAATACATACAGTATGTTGTTATATTCTTGACCTTTGACTTTCACCTTAACCTTGAGCCATTGAATAAAGAATTCACTAGAGAGCTATATTCGTGGTGCAATCGTAAACGTTAAGGCGTGGGCGACTTCAATGTTCATTTTATGTGACATTTTATTAGAGAAGGGGTTGTATAGGGGTGACTTATATGCAATGTGGGAGGCAGTCGCCATACTGGCTTATATGTTAAGTCTAAAGTTGGTATTGGGCGTGCATATTGGGTATGATCTGTTGAAAACATTAAAGGTCTGTGTAATGGGGGATTTAACCGCGCGGTCCACCCGGGCGTCAAAAATTTATTGTCCTAGTAACCATTAGTTTTATTGGTAACAGCACAATCTTCTCTGAGAAAAAACAGTTTTATACAATTCTTTTGTACTTAGATCTGATGGTTTATTTTCATGGTGCAAGTTGAGAAAGGAAACCAGTATGTCCAAAAACCAAAATACCGTACACAGCCGTGTTACAACTACCAACCTGCACTGGGTGATCAATTATTCCCATATTTTTGTCAAGATTAGGCAAGGTTATTTCTATACAATTCCACACTTTTTTTTTCTCCAGAAGATTATGGGCGACTGAAAAAGTTATATAAACATTTCTTTTCTTCATTTTAAACATCTTGCTGTCATTTATCTATTCTTCCAACGACAAAGTCCGTTTCAACGATCCCATGCTATGTGTACTGGGCCCGCGTGGGGGATTACAGCCGACATGGCACTTCCTATGGCCCAGCAGTGGGAACATTATAGTCTAATTAAGTGTTGCTAGTAAAATCTTATTTACACCTTACACACAGACAGCGATCAGACGTAGACATATCACCACGAGCAAAGGTCGTGTTTGTCATTATATTTATCCGTGATATCTATCTATACATATAATAAAACTGTAGAAAAGTTATTTTTGTACATTAAAAAAAAACTCAAAAAATATAGCCAGGGTATTAAAGGACAACCAATAGAACCCATTTCTAGCATTTTTAGAATTTTTGTCTGTTTGTCTGTTTGTCTGTTTATCTGTTTGTCTGTTTGTATGTTTATTTGTCCAGGTATCACGTAAAATGTACGAAATTAATGTAGATAACTTTTACACACAACGATTAAGGGTAACTTGGAGAGGAATTTAGTTTTTGTTTCATTGGAATCGGTTCAGTCTATCAAAAGATATTTGAATTTAAAGTGTTTTATAAGTGAAATTTCGGGTGCACTCGGGTCTCACAATTTGATTTCGTACGTCAGTCGCGCGATCTAACTTCGAATTCGAATAGCAAAACTACAACGCACGACAGATGGCGTTAAAAGAAAACCTGGAATAGACGTGTTTTAATTGAAGTAACATTATGTATTTTGTTTCATCGTCATCGGTTCACATAATATAAAAAATATAAATTAATTAAAGCAATATTTAAAGGAATCATAGAGTAGAACAGAATGGAATGGAATGGAACGGTGTGGTGTTGTGTGGTGTGGTGTGGTGTGGTGTGGTGTGGTGTGGTGTAGTGTGGTGTAGTGTGGTGTGGTGTGTAGTGGAGTGGAGTGGTGTGGTGTGGTGTGGTGAGAGCGGGCATTAGGAAAATAGTCCTACATAAACCTGGAATACAAGTGTCAAATATTTTTCATTAATCTATGAAAATTCTAAATACACGGTTTATATGAAAAACGTGGCCTGAATTAAGCGCTTGCAATTAAAAAATACATTGTTAAATTTCGACATCCACGCGAACGAAGTTGCGGGCACAGCTAGTTTATTACTAAATATTTTATTAATAGCGATTACTTTGTTGCCCAAAGTCGTCGATCTTTTGACTCGAAGACAACTAGCTATTAATTGTATTATTACGTCTTATTTGTCAACATAATAACTATCTGAAAATCATTCATTCAGTTTTACGCACCGGCAAACTTTGGAAATGTATTTTCTATCCGTTTACTACTGGCGGGACTAACGAACTACCGTGACCCCGGAACGTAAAGGACTATTGAAGGATACCGTGGATTTTAGTCAGCACAAATCTGAGAGTCCCTCATGCTCTCCCATGAATGAGAAGACTCATTTGCTGTTTTTACCAAGTTAAAAAAAACCTACCCTAACTTTTACTACATCCACGTCCATACGATCATATACCGAAGATACCAATACCAATATTGGTTCAATAATAAAAACAACAGAAAAAAATAAATTGAACTCTATTGTCTATATGTACTAGGTTACGTTTATAATACTCTCGCGCCTCGTCGTCCCTGATTGCTTTGGTCCGCGTTTACAAACAGCAATATACACTCCCCGTGTTCTTCCATATTGCCTGACGACGTCATTTTTGGCGACGAACTGGCTAGGCAAAACGTCATACGATAGCATTTAATGATTTACGCTTGAAATTGTCTATGTCGGTTGCAATTTTGATCCTGGTCCAATCAATGATCGAATTTGCATATCTAAGTCTTAACGATACCCAATCAGAAGGAGCCGTAAAACTGATTGGGAATTGGATTAAGATATAATATTGTATTAATTTGTCGTTGCAGTCCAATTGCATTCGACAGCTTTATTCGAGAGCATTGTGACACAAAGCCTGATTAGGTTCGAAGCCATGACCCTGCAACACCATAAGTCGGGTCGGGGTCGTAACCACTGGGTCACTGCAGCTGCCTTAAAAGAAACTGCATCCTCAAAAACTATAAAATTGGGTCTAAAATAACAAAAGCAACTGGAATATTATTGATCTTTATTAGCAGCATATTGATTTAACTAAGTCTGGCACTCCGAAATTAGGTCATCGCCTTCGATATAGGTCGATTACAATTAAGCTATTAAAACCACCCTTAGCTTGGCAACCGGGGTAAATTGCTTACTAGCTGTTCTCTGGCTTCACCTCCGCTGCTAGCCTTCTGTCGGTCGTAGCGTGATGTTATATTATAGCCTATAGGCTTCCTCGATAAATAGATTATCCAGCAAAAAAAGAATCTTTCAATTCGTACCAGTAGTTCCTGATATTAGCAGTTTTAACTAAACTAACTCTTCAGCTTTATAATATTAGTATATTCGTGTCTGCCAAGGCTTAATTGCCAAGAGCCTCGAACAGAGGCCGTACCAAGAGCGCAAGACTTAACGCGATCCCGTTTAGGCTATGGGAAGAGACAGAGCTATATAAGTCGTCTAGCGCTATCTCGTTCCCTGAGCGTAAACTGGATGCGTTAAGAGCTCGTGACAGGCCACCTGATCTGAGGAGTCTCTCGCTTGGCAGCTGGAACAAGTATTTCTTCACGGCGTGGACCTATGAACGCGGCGAGTACTGTTAGGAGAATCCTCTCTCCCGATGTTGGTGGACTTTTTTTTATACTTTTAAATGTTTTTGTAATAAAAATATTCAAAAATGTAAACAATTACTTGTTTCAAAATCAGTAAAGAAAAAAAATCGCTAGTCATCAAAATAAAATTATCAACTGGAAGAAATTAAGCGAATCTGCCAAATATAAGCAATATTAATGTTCCGTTTCTCTAAGATTAACTACCGGTGTACTCGCTCATACACTTTGTAATGTTAATTGCACGAAATACCGTTCTGAAAGAGTTTAACTAATAACTGCGAATGTGTTTGAATTGAATTAATTTTGCAGTTTTTTTTTTCACGGCACGGAATCTTAATTGTTAGACTCATCGAAATTGCTGTATCATTAGCTGCGAATGCTCTAATATGTTTGATAGGATGATTTGTATGTACTGTTGTTAATGAGTATTTTCTTTTATATATGTTATTTGATTTTACTTTTTGTTTACTGTCGTAGGTTTGACCGTAGGGCCACATTCCGTTGAACTTTTCTACTATTATTTTTAAATTCTAGGCCATTAAATATACTATCGTGCCAGCAACTCAAGACTTTCCAAAAATATTCAGAGGAAAATAAATTGTTCCTTAAACAGATAGGGAAAAACTAGGTAATACGCCCATAGTTGACAAAACGCTCCAACTAGCATTCAGACTTACTCCTCGAACTTCACGCGACTGTGGCCACTGTTGGCATATAACATGACCGAGGGCCATGTTGTATGAGTAAAAACGGGCATCACCGTGTTCACAAACAGTACCGAAAATAGAAATGTACCTACCCATGCACAGGACGTAAATTCTAATTTTTTTCAAAATTCCAACTTCTAAAATTCCTTCTCTTTTCCTTCCAGAACAAAGGTTACAAAGTAAAAAGCAGCAAGTACAGAAATGGCAGAGGTATACAGAGCCTGGGGATGAACTGGAACCCACAGCGTCATCCCCCATGAAGAGGTCCTCTCGGAACCTGTCGGATGACTTCGACAATGGAGAGGATGACGACAGTCCCCTGCCCGAGGCCGTACTTACTACCAATCTAGGACTTGATATTGTAGTTGTGGCGACTAAGGTAAGGATGTCAAATATTGACTAGATTTCCAGCTGCAGTCTTCTTGGAGACTGGGTTGTATCCATACTGACTCAGTCTGGGTTGACATTTATAACGGAGTTTCCTGGTAATTTCAAAAGGAGCAAATTCTATAACAATTTCAACATTCGATGCTGAAACCTAATAGCACACTTGATTTTGATTAATGATAGTAAAAACGTAGAGATAAGGATCCTCGATTTCCTTCTGCTTTTAGGATGTTCTTTTGTAATCCATATTTTTACAGGCTAAAAAACATACACAACTACTTCACAGATTTATCAGAATCCCATTTCGAACCAAACTTAATTCTCAAGACAAGAATGCATATAATAAAATCTTCACGTTACCTTAACAGCCAACTTCTAACTCCCACAGACTGACTACATGAGCACCCTAGAGAAAGAACACGACTACCGCGACGAGCACTTTGACTTCATGCAGCAATGGATCAGACGGTTCTGTCTCCAATATGGCGCAGCTCTCTTCTACACCAGCGCCAAGGAAGACAAGAACTGCGACCTTCTGTACAAGTATCTGACGCACAGGATATACGGGCTGCCCTTTAGAACGCCCGCGCTGATTGTGGAGAAAGATGCTGTGTTGATGTGAGTAGTTTATATGCAGCCATAGGTCTGATGCTCAGCAGCGCTTAGTAAGATAAGAACTGCGACCTTCTGTACAAGTATCTGACGCACAGGATATACGGGCTGCCTTTTAGAACGCCCGCACTGATTGTGGAGAAAGATGCTGTGTTGATGTGAGTAGTTTATATGCAGCGATAGGTCTGATGCTCAGCAGCGCTTAGTAAGATAAGAACTGCGACCTTCTGTACAAGTATCTGACGCACAGGATATACGGGCTGCCCTTTAGAACGCCCGCGCTGATTGTGGAGAAAGATGCTGTGTTGATGTGAGTAGTTTCTTAGTTAAGACATCTATCAGTAGGTTTGGTTCTCAGCAGCGCTTGGTAAGGTAAGAACTGTGACCTTCTGTACAAGTACCCGCGCTGATTGTGGAGAAAGATGCTGATTTTTCTGTTTTTTTTTTTTCTCAAGAAGCAAGAGGTAAACACTTCTCTGTCTTGACATCTTCAGTTAGGTATTCAAATATTCTGACCCATCTTTAAACACAAGTTCACAAAAGACAGAAGCATTGGTAAATTAAATAATATTATAATTATTTGTTACAGACCCGCTGGCTGGGACAGCATGAAGAAAATAAGTATATTATACGAGAACATGCAGTCGTGTAAGCCAGACGACTACTACAGAGACGTTATTGTACAGCCTGTTATTCGGAAAGTAAGTGCCTTTACGCCTGAATTTCTCTTACGCTGATATCGGTCAAGCGGACGAATATACATTGTGATCGAAATATCACCATACTGTGACACTGACGTCAACGGCGCGTTATACGTTGCTATTTTTCACTTAGATGAGCGACTGAAAGTTAGGCGACCACACATACTCGACCGAAAATACGCAACTAAATGTACTCGACTAAAAGTACGCGACTGAATTTACTCGACCGAAAGTACGCAACCGATTTTACGCGACTGAAAGTACGCAACCAATTTTACGACCGAAGGTACGCAACTGACCGAACGTAACCGAAAAAAAAGAATACACGTTATCTTCTTTCCAGAGCGGCGCGAACCGTGAAGCCGAAGTCCAGGCCGAAGATGAGCAGGCCTTCCTACAACGTCAGTTGGCCGCGCTGCAGGCTGGCACGCCCGCGCCTCGAGCTGATTCGCCCTTACGAGCAACGCAGAGAGCCACTGCACAGGTAAGATAATGCAAAAGTCAAAATAATCGATAAAAAATAAATTAAAATAATTCTACCACGTTCAACGCCCCGAAATACAAAGATAAGTTTTCATTCAGGCTAATGTCGGACAATGTTGGGCGACACCTGTATGCTCCGTACATGCTGTGGGGGACAATGTTGCCCGACAGTCAGAGTTACGACTAAACTTGTCATGTGTGTGTTATGTTTAAACGTTTATTCTAAGCTGTCGATCATCAATACAAAGCACCACCAACCATCAGCACCAGAAGATTGTACCCAAGAACTCCACGACTTCATCCCACCAACACCCTTCTATCATCACATGCAGGGGCAAATTATCATTCTTACCTTATTGCTATTCCGCCAATTCGCACTAAGCGTTTCCAAACGTCTTTAATAATGCAGCGAAGGAGTGGAACACTGCCTGCGTCTGTGTGTGGATTTTTATTTTTTATTTAACCCTTTTTAAGTCAAATATTCAACAAAAACTCTTGTCAAATACGCAATTCGTAGTACCGGTCATAACATCGTCCAACTAAGTACACAGCGAAAAATCTCTTAAAATTAAAAATACTAAACCAAACTAACAAAAAATACAGTCATATTGAGAACCTCCTCCTTTTTTGTAGTCGGTCATAAATAAAATATGATCAAATAAAACGAGAAGTCGATTTTTGACATTTTCTAATCTTTTGTGTGGCTTATAGGGAAAGTTAAGTGTCGCCCAGCATTGTCTAACATGGCGTTGAACGTGTTAATGGTAAAAAAAATCTTTATAAGTGGTTATAATGAGGTTTCCAGACACTCCTTCGCCGTTCAGAGTGGGAGGAGTCATTTCATAATTATCAAATGACTCCTTCTCTGAATGCGGGGCGACGATTGATATGATCAAATGTGTAGAAATGTTTGAATCACGCGACGAGACGCCGCTCATAGCTAAAATGCCCGCGGCTATCTCCGAGCGGATCGTACAGTGTCGCACGGTACTAAGAACGGCGAGGACAAAAGTACAAACGAATGAGTGCCAGCGGTGCCACGAAACAGAGCGGTTAGGACAGCGGTGCGGGACTAGGGAGTTCGGCATCTGCCGCCCAAACGCTACTGCGGTGAGGATGACGCTGCGCCGCACCGTCCGCTGCGTCGTGCACCGCTTAAACCAAAATTTAAATAATTTCGAATTATATTTTCCACAGCTGGACGGCGCGAAGATTGGCATCGGTCCAGGCACACCCGGCAACGAGGGAGTGCTGGCGAACTTCTTCAACTCGCTGCTGTACAAGAAGTCGGGCTCCCCGGCAGGCCGCACGGAGCCGTCTCCCGCCGCCGCCGCCGCCCGCTCGGACGCGGCCGCCGAACTGGACCGACTGACGCGCGCCAAGGCCCGGCCTCAGGGGCCGCCGCCGCCCATCGACCTCAACTCCTCCTCCGAGTGCTAGCCGACCTGTGTCACTGTCTGTACGTAACATTATAGTTAGCTGCGAGTGCTAGTTCAGGTATAGCTCGGACGGTACTGGACCGACTGACGCGCGCCAAGGCCCGGCCTCAGGGGCCGCCGCCGCCCATCGACCTCAACTCCTCCTCCGAGTGCTAGCCGACCTGTGTCACTGTCTGTACGTAACATTATAGTTAGCTGCGAGTGCTAGTTCAGGTATAGCTCGGACGGTACTGGACCGACTGACGCGCGCCAAGGCCCGGCCTCAGGGGCCGCCGCCGCCCATCGACCTCAACTCCTCCTCCGAGTGCTAGCCGACCTGTGTCACTGTCTGTACGTAACATTATAGTTAGCTGCGAGTGCTAGTTCAGGTATAGCTCGGACGGTACTGGACCGACTGACGCGCGCCAAGGCCCGGCCTCAGGGGCCGCCGCCGCCCATCGACCTCAACTCCTCCTCCGAGTGCTAGCCGACCTGTGTCACTGTCTGTACGTAACATTATAGTTAGCTGCGAGTGCTAGTTCAGGTATAGCTCGGACGGTACTGGACCGACTGACGCGCGCCAAGGCCCGGCCTCAGGGGCCGCCGCCGCCCATCGACCTCAACTCCTCCTCCGAGTGCTAGCCGACCTGTGTCACTGTCTGTACGTAACATTATAGTTAGCTGCGAGTGCTAGTTCAGGTATAGCTCGGACGGTACTGGACCGACTGACGCGCGCCAAGGCCCGGCCTCAGGGGCCGCCGCCGCCCATCGACCTCAACTCCTCCTCCGAGTGCTAGCCGACCTGTGTCACTGTCTGTACGTAACATTATAGTTAGCTGCGAGTGCTAGTTCAGGTATAGCTCGGACGGTACTGGACCGACTGACGCGCGCCAAGGCCCGGCCTCAGGGGCCGCCGCCGCCCATCGACCTCAACTCCTCCTCCGAGTGCTAGCCGACCTGTGTCACTGTCTGTACGTAACATTATAGTTAGCTGCGAGTGCTAGTTCAGGTATAGCTCGGACGGTACTGGACCGACTGACGCGCGCCAAGGCCCGGCCTCAGGGGCCGCCGCCGCCCATCGACCTCAACTCCTCCTCCGAGTGCTAGCCGACCTGTGTCACTGTCTGTACGTAACATTATAGTTAGCTGCGAGTGCTAGTTCAGGTATAGCTCGGACGGTACTGGACCGACTGACGCGCGCCAAGGCCCGGCCTCAGGGGCCGCCGCCGCCCATCGACCTCAACTCCTCCTCCGAGTGCTAGCCGACCTGTGTCACTGTCTGTACGTAACATTATAGTTAGCTGCGAGTGCTAGTTCAGTATAGCTCGGACGGGACTACTGGACCGACTGACGCGCGCCAAGGCCCGCCTCAGGGGCCGCCGCCGCCCATCGACCCACTCCTCCTCCGAGTGCTAGCCGACCTGTGTCACTGTCTGTACGGAAATTAATAGTTAGCTGCGAGTGCTTTCAGGTATAGCTCGGACGGACTGGACCGACTGACGGACGCGCGCCAAGAGCCCAGGCCTCAGGGGCCGCCGCCGCCCATCGACCGTCAAACTCCTCCTCCGAGTGCTTGAGCCGACCCTGTGTCACTGTCTGTACGTAACATTATAGTTAGCTGGCGAGTGCTAGTTAAGGTATAGCTCGGACGGTACTATGGACCGAATGGACGCGCGCCAAGGCCCGGCATCAGGGGCCGCCGCCGCCCATCGACCTCAACTTCCTCCTCCGAGTGCTAGCCGACCTGTGTCACTGTCTGTACGTAACATTATAGTTAGCTGCGAGTGCTAGTTCAGGTATAGCTCGGACGGTACTGGACCGACTGACGCGCGCCAAGGCCCGGCCTCAGGGGCCGCCGCCGCCCATCGACCTCAACTCCTCCTCCGAGTGCTAGCCGACCTGTGTCACTGTCTGTACGTAACATTATAGTTAGCTGCGAGTGCTAGTTCAGGTATAGCTCGGACGGTACTGGACCGACTGACGCGCGCCAAGGCCCGGCCTCAGGGGCCGCCGCCGCCCATCGACCTCAACTCCTCCTCCGAGTGCTAGCCGACCTGTGTCACTGTCTGTACGTAACATTATAGTTAGCTGCGAGTGCTAGTTCAGGTATAGCTCGGACGGTACTGGACCGACTGACGCGCGCCAAGGCCCGGCCTCAGGGGCCGCCGCCGCCCATCGACCTCAACTCCTCCTCCGAGTGCTAGCCGACCTGTGTCACTGTCTGTACGTAACATTATAGTTAGCTGCGAGTGCTAGTTCAGGTATAGCTCGGACGGTACTGGACCGACTGACGCGCGCCAAGGCCCGGCCTCAGGGGCCGCCGCCGCCCATCGACCTCAACTCCTCCTCCGAGTGCTAGCCGACCTGTGTCACTGTCTGTACGTAACATTATAGTTAGCTGCGAGTGCTAGTTCAGGTATAGCTCGGACGGTACTGGACCGACTGACGCGCGCCAAGGCCCGGCCTCAGGGGCCGCCGCCGCCCATCGACCTCAACTCCTCCTCCGAGTGCTAGCCGACCTGTGTCACTGTCTGTACGTAACATTATAGTTAGCTGCGAGTGCTAGTTCAGGTATAGCTCGGACGGTACTGGACCGACTGACGCGCGCCAAGGCCCGGCCTCAGGGGCCGCCGCCGCCCATCGACCTCAACTCCTCCTCCGAGTGCTAGCCGACCTGTGTCACTGTCTGTACGTAACATTATAGTTAGCTGCGAGTGCTAGTTCAGGTATAGCTCGGACGGTACTGGACCGACTGACGCGCGCCAAGGCCCGGCCTCAGGGGCCGCCGCCGCCCATCGACCTCAACTCCTCCTCCGAGTGCTAGCCGACCTGTGTCACTGTCTGTACGTAACATTATAGTTAGCTGCGAGTGCTAGTTCAGGTATAGCTCGGACGGTACTGGACCGACTGACGCGCGCCAAGGCCCGGCCTCAGGGGCCGCCGCCGCCCATCGACCTCAACTCCTCCTCCGAGTGCTAGCCGACCTGTGTCACTGTCTGTACGTAACATTATAGTTAGCTGCGAGTGCTAGTTCAGGTATAGCTCGGACGGTACTGGACCGACTGACGCGCGCCAAGGCCCGGCCTCAGGGGCCGCCGCCGCCCATCGACCTCAACTCCTCCTCCGAGTGCTAGCCGACCTGTGTCACTGTCTGTACGTAACATTATAGTTAGCTGCGAGTGCTAGTTCAGGTATAGCTCGGACGGTACTGGACCGACTGACGCGCGCCAAGGCCCGGCCTCAGGGGCCGCCGCCGCCCATCGACCTCAACTCCTCCTCCGAGTGCTAGCCGACCTGTGTCACTGTCTGTACGTAACATTATAGTTAGCTGCGAGTGCTAGTTCAGGTATAGCTCGGACGGTACTGGACCGACTGACGCGCGCCAAGGCCCGGCCTCAGGGGCCGCCGCCGCCCATCGACCTCAACTCCTCCTCCGAGTGCTAGCCGACCTGTGTCACTGTCTGTACGTAACATTATAGTTAGCTGCGAGTGCTAGTTCAGGTATAGCTCGGACGGTACTGGACCGACTGACGCGCGCCAAGGCCCGGCCTCAGGGGCCGCCGCCGCCCATCGACCTCAACTCCTCCTCCGAGTGCTAGCCGACCTGTGTCACTGTCTGTACGTAACATTATAGTTAGCTGCGAGTGCTAGTTCAGGTATAGCTCGGACGGTACTGGACCGACTGACGCGCGCCAAGGCCCGGCCTCAGGGGCCGCCGCCGCCCATCGACCTCAACTCCTCCTCCGAGTGCTAGCCGACCTGTGTCACTGTCTGTACGTAACATTATAGTTAGCTGCGAGTGCTAGTTCAGGTATAGCTCGGACGGTACTGGACCGACTGACGCGCGCCAAGGCCCGGCCTCAGGGGCCGCCGCCGCCCATCGACCTCAACTCCTCCTCCGAGTGCTAGCCGACCTGTGTCACTGTCTGTACGTAACATTATAGTTAGCTGCGAGTGCTAGTTCAGGTATAGCTCGGACGGTACTGGACCGACTGACGCGCGCCAAGGCCCGGCCTCAGGGGCCGCCGCCGCCCATCGACCTCAACTCCTCCTCCGAGTGCTAGCCGACCTGTGTCACTGTCTGTACGTAACATTATAGTTAGCTGCGAGTGCTAGTTCAGGTATAGCTCGGACGGTACTGGACCGACTGACGCGCGCCAAGGCCCGGCCTCAGGGGCCGCCGCCGCCCATCGACCTCAACTCCTCCTCCGAGTGCTAGCCGACCTGTGTCACTGTCTGTACGTAACATTATAGTTAGCTGCGAGTGCTAGTTCAGGTATAGCTCGGACGGTACTGGACCGACTGACGCGCGCCAAGGCCCGGCCTCAGGGGCCGCCGCCGCCCATCGACCTCAACTCCTCCTCCGAGTGCTAGCCGACCTGTGTCACTGTCTGTACGTAACATTATAGTTAGCTGCGAGTGCTAGTTCAGGTATAGCTCGGACGGTACTGGACCGACTGACGCGCGCCAAGGCCCGGCCTCAGGGGCCGCCGCCGCCCATCGACCTCAACTCCTCCTCCGAGTGCTAGCCGACCTGTGTCACTGTCTGTACGTAACATTATAGTTAGCTGCGAGTGCTAGTTCAGGTATAGCTCGGACGGTACTGGACCGACTGACGCGCGCCAAGGCCCGGCCTCAGGGGCCGCCGCCGCCCATCGACCTCAACTCCTCCTCCGAGTGCTAGCCGACCTGTGTCACTGTCTGTACGTAACATTATAGTTAGCTGCGAGTGCTAGTTCAGGTATAGCTCAGGAATAACTTTAGTGACTAGCACTAATCATAAAGAAAACTGCACAGTAATACAATTTAAGGTATCAATGGGAGCAGAGGTAACTAACTACCAACTAATAAGCAACAATTTCCGTTTTCCAGGTACATGTAGTGCGGCGGGCACCCTGCTCCGCCGCTCGCGCGGCACGCGACCATTCTCCTGCACACACGCGAGCTGCTCGCCGGCCGCCTCGCTCGCGGCTACGGTAAGCACCACACAACACCAGCGAACAGAGACCCCACGTGGCTTACTGGCGACATACGTATTCGGTTTATACTTAAAATGGACGGAAATTGTGTCCGCACGGATTTTTGAAAGATTGGCTATTTTTTTAGAGATTTTTTTTAGTTATAATCTATGCCAGTGGTTATTTTAATGAGATTGGACTTTCCGAATGCATAATAAATAGTGTTAAGAGTTTCCGAACGTTAATGTCAGTTTTCCGTTTTTAACTAATATTTAAATTCTCGGTAGAACGGGTTTGGACATGTTACGGACACATCTAAAAGCTAGGTCCAAACTGGTGTAACGCGAACATAACGATTACGTGTAAATCATGTCAACAGTGTGGATGGCACACGAACTCAAAGCGAGTAGAGAATGCGAATACTGCGTAAACCTATGTGTTCGCGCAAAAACCGACAGCCGATGGATCAGCCGCGAGCGTTACATGCAATGGTCGCGGTGCCGTCCACACCTAAAATTCGCGTTACACGACACGGTGTGCTCGCGTTACATTACGCTAGTCTATACCCGGCATAACGTGTCCATTGCCAGTCAGTCACATGTCCCTACCATTTCAACTGATCATTTCCTTTAACAATGCTTATATTCCAATAACTTACAATTTACACCGTACTTATTTAGTTGCGTTTGTCCATTAACAGCCATCCGTCGAGAATCTCTAGTTTAATCGTAGATACATCGAAACCGGTTCAGCATTTTCGTGTTACAAACACATATACTCAGCGTGTTTCAGTAAGGTGTTCATACAAGTCTGTGGATGGGTGACCATCTAGCATAGCGAGTTTACTTTGTAGCTTGGAAAGTCGTAAAGCCGCTAATTCCGACTGTCATTTGTAGATTGCAGATATTACTGTTAGTCAGAAGCTCGAAAGTTTGACAACCAGTCTTACCAATAGGTGTCTTACCGAGTGTGGTTGTGGAGGTCAGATAAGCAATCGCTCCATGCTCCATACTGATGTTCAACTGCATATGGTTTGACGGGAAACCGACCCTAACATAGTTCGGCACAGGCTATGCAGATGATGATAACCATCTTTCTGACACACGCTGAAGACACAGTGGCTGTTTATTTATTTTAAGGCAGCTTCGAATTGTCAGTCTTTCAAAATCCGTCATAAATGTCAGTGAGGAGTACATACTGTGTTTAATTTTGCCAATTTTACATTAATTATGTAAAAAAGTATTAAAGTTATTTTAGTAATGATGAACTTCGTAAATTGTCGGTCTATGAGTAATATTTTTCGGTTAATCCTCTTGGCCTTTTGTAGTCCACTGCTTATTAAAGGCTTTGTGTAAAAACTACATTCTGCAGTAGACATCTTCCATAATAAAATAAGTTTATAAAATGAACTAGAGCTAAAATATATTCAGTTGCAAAAAGCTTAAAATGCTTTTTTCTAAGCACGCAATTTTATCAACCCGACTAAACGCCGCGCAATAAAGTATTTTTGTCGTATCTTCTCGTATTAGAAAGAGTTAGCATATGCTTTCACATAGCCATGTCTCGCTTTAATACGACATAAAATGGCGACAAAACTTTCTCTAATTCCCGCCACACAGTAACAGTATACTTATGCAGATATATCCAGGCTTGCGCAAGTATACTTGTACGTGTACGGCCGGCTTAGTGCATAGCTGAAAAATATCACTTATAGATCCGACAAAATCTCTCCTACGGTTATTTTAACAACTTCAGAGTATTATCAACACAGTATGAAACTTCTCGTTGATATGCCACGGCATTATCGCCCTTATTACCAACACTGGCGAGTGATTGTATTATGTAACGACAATTTAGATTTTATATAAATAATTGTAAAATTAACTCGAAAGGGCTCGGGGCATTTTGGGTTGCAGATTTGTAATTGGTTAAAAAGTCTATCTAGAATCTAGTAGTAGAAACGTTTTATGTTTTTGTTTGTCATAAATAAACTCGAAAACTTCTGGACTGATTTTCAAAATTATTTCATCTATTGAAAGCTACTTTTCATTTACTAAATGACATTTGTGCGAAGTCAGGGTGGGGCGCTAGTGTTAATTAATATGCCTTAAACAATTCTAAAAAATATGAGGACCTTAACTAAAATTTTGAAAGAAATAATTTTGCTGTGTGTTCTGACACAATGATTGATGTATTTTCACAGGATAAACGCGTTATTAATGAAGTTGCGCAAATAATTATTGATTCATAAAATAATTAAATATGGCATCTTAACAAGGACACTAGAAACTATTCAATAATACCAGGTGTATGTCAAAATATGCACCTGAATAGACTTAATTCAAAACAGGCGTGTTGACATATTTCAAAACCAGCTATATTTCTCAAAATTGGAAACTATTTTCATAATAAGTTTGACATGCAAACATAATGCCAGCCATACACGAACCAATTTTCCGTCAAGTTTGCAGCGCTAAAAGCGGCTTCAGATAAACTTGACGGTGTATGGCTATAAATGTGCATAACAAGTCTACTTCCGAAAGCCTTTCCATGGCGCTGCAAATTTGAAGGTACACCAGATTGTGTATGGCTGTCATAACTGGCCAAAAGTGTGTACGCTATAGTGCATTTCTGCCCAATCCTCCGGCATTATGTTATATGTTGTAATTTGTAAAATACCATTGTTGTAAATAATACTTTTACAATCTACAACCCAAAAATGCCCCAGCTCTAGGTATAGGAACAACGTTATTCATACATTTCCATTACTATCGAAACTAAAAGCGAGTTTATTTAATTTCCTTATTCGCAACGTTTATTTGTAACATTGTTTATGATATTAAAATAAGTATTTATTTAGTTAGTTTAGAAATAAGTGTTGGGGTACACGAATCTATTTCAACTGATTTGAGTTTTGAATTCAAAAGACTATACTATAAACTCAAATGAGTTTTGGTAACCCAAAAATACACTGTGATGGGTATAATTAATAAGATAATTTAATACTCAATGAATTTCTTTATCAAATTAATCTTCTGCAGTGTGACGAAAACTGTCAAATAGCAAGAAGCAAACAGAACAATCTTTGTTCTTCAATAAAGATATTTACTGTTTGACAGAGTGTCCGAAATATTGTTACAGAAGATATTTTGATTCTAGAAATTCATCTCCACAACTTACTTAAAGAAAGAATTTTTTTAACTGAACTTAGATTTCAAGTACCAAGTTCAGCTTAATCTATATCTCTTTGAAAGTCAGCATGACTCGTGTACCCCAACACTTAGTTTTAATACGACACGAAAACATTATCCTAGTGAAAGGTTTTGTTATCATCTGAGATTAAGGAAGTTCCAACGCGATCTTCCATGAAGACTAGCGGTGCAATGATACATGGTTTAATGCACAATGAAGTCACTATTTGTACAAACCATTCAACAGTGTATGGCTTATAATTATGTACGTTGTAAAACATTTGTTTTTTTTTTCTAATTATTTGCTCATTATTCTGTATTTTAGATTCGCTTTCCCGATTGGACTCAATGGTGACCTTTATTGTGTTGTGGTAACCGAATTTATTTATTATGGAAATATATTAATTATTTGGAATTTTTTTTACTCTCCCAACCCTATGTATTGTATTTTTTTTTAAATTTTTACATTGTGACTGTATTAGATTGGATTTTGTTCACATGTGGTGCAATACTGAACATTCCAAACCTGGTTTGGTGCTTATTTTAATAGTAAAAATTATTATTAATTAAATATGGAGTTTCATTTAACGTTTCTTGCCTGCGCTCTCTTCGAAATTAGTTTCGGGTGAAACACTTTGCATTAAAGGTCACTATTATTCCAAAATAACATTCTAATTTAAACCAAAAAACACATTCTGTAAAAGTAGATAAAGTACGAAATCATATCTTAGAGTACTTAAATGATTTAGCAAATCCAAATGATTATAAAGAAATAACAGAAGAAGCATGGCTTTCCTTAAACTTAATAAGTATTTATATCGATTAATAAAATATCTTTCAACTTATAACTTATTAACGTGAATAGCTTAGGTATTAATTAATTTTAGCGAAGTGTTTTTTGACAAACTTATGTGAGTTGCACTCTTTGTATTGATCTTGGATTTGGCTAATGGGTTTTGGCAGCTAGAGGTGTTGGTGATGACTAGTAAAATATTAAGTTTATGGATAGTTTCAAAGCTATTTCTCCAAGTCTAATCGTAATAAATGTACAACGAATCATTACCGGAGATAAAAAAAATAAAAATCTTACTTGGTACACTAACGGTATTCTACAAATTCGTTTACGTGGATGATATCATTATTTCTTCATTTACCACAAAACCAATGAGTGATATATTAAGAAGGGTATTTTTGCACAGCTGAGCTTCGCGGGGTAGTTATAAATTTGTCAAAAAACACAAATATGTTATAATAATAAACTCATTTGTATGATAACGGAGAAGTATTGGCAAGTTTTGATATGAAATATTTGTACAAGTAAATGATGTGGTTTGAAGCTAAAAGGCTGGATTATTGTCTATTTTTATAAAGGGGGTTAAATGTTAGGTGGCTAAAATGCATAATTATAATAAAAACATAGAAATATTTGTGAGCTGTGAGGAGTTTCTTCGACCACTTTAACCGGGCTATACCATTGATCTATTATTACTACGTATAGAGACGACACCACGCATCACCTCTGTGTCTATCCAAGATGAGTGCGCGCGCCTAGAGCACGCCACAGAGCTGTCAAAGAATTGAATGAACTTGAGCGCGTTGTCTCATCCTGGATGGGACATAGTGGTGATACGTGGTGTCGTCTCTATTCGTAGTAATAATAGCACAATGGGCAATACGCGGAAAATGTTGCTCTAAAAAGTTGTTACGTCGAAATAATTCCGAGTTAACGTGGTCGTCTATTTATACGTATAATATTTATGATGAATAGTAATCAAGTATTTTTATATAATTGCATTGTAACCTTTATGTAACTGAATCTAACACGTCATGTGAAAATTTAATGTACCTACCACGATTATTTGGGTGAAAATTCTCGAACGCAGATAACTTTTTGCTCATTTATTTTCTATTTTTAACATTTATGTACTAGTCATATATCAGTTGGTTTTATATTGATTAACGACTACCTACATTTCTTTCTGTGATATATTTTATATGTAGAACAAAATAATTTCCTTGTAATCTGTTCTGTGTATGATGTATTAGCCACATAACATCCTCATATAGGCATAGTTTTTTTGTTTCCCGCTCAACTGTTACGACAAAGACAAATTCCTTTTTTCTTTTGTTGAATTTTGTTTAGTCTATAAAAAAAAAAAACAATCTTAACATAAAATATTTTATGCATTATTTTTCCGGTATAAATTAAAAAAGTATTTATTTAAAGAATAGATTATAATTAATAGTTGGCTGTTTAAAAAAACAATGCCATTTCGGTTGTAATAAATACAGTTGAAGCTATAAGGCTTAGTGATTAGTTAGATTCTCAAAAGATAATTTTTGTTACGCTTTGCAATAGGTTAGATTCCAATATTTAATAGCAAAAACATTTTAGTTTAACTATGTTATTTAAAGAAAAAAATATTACTAATCTATAAGCGATGCGCGATGGTCTAATGGCCCAGATCGAACGATTAATTTGTATTTGAGTGTATAAAAGTATTTATAATAATATGGAATTTTTAAAATGTTATAAAAGGCAGACAGTGAGCATCCATATGTACTGGTGACATTTTTGTTATGTTTTCCATTTCACTATTTGGGTGTAAATGTATTGTACATAGGAGTTTTGTGGGCCAAAGTTAGTTATTTACTTCAGATAATACCTAAAAAGTAGTTTGAAACCCTAACTTTAGCAGTTTTTAAAAACAAACATACTAATCTAGATTAAAGCTAGTAGGTCTTCCAGTTACAACCACAATCCTTCAATTTCCCATCAATTATCTTCACTGTGGTAACTAAAATTACAACAACCAACCAAAGTTGACAATATTGACAGATTGGCATCCATAAATCTTCAACTACCCGCAAAGGAAACATCCATAGTCTAGTACGAATAAGGGACGTCTTGGGTATCTGCATCTCTTCTTTTGACAGCTCAAAATGTCTCCAATTTCTACTTTGACCCGCAAAGCTCCTAAACCTCGCTCACACTCGTCTCTGTAAATAAACTTTCTTTACAGAGGTAATGCAGTGAATTATCAACACTTTTGTAGTAGCAGCGGTTACGTCTTATTGTAAGCTTATAGGCGATACTGTACATAATTTGAATAAACTAGCACGGGAACTGTTCTGAACAATTTTGAGTTTTATTTCATTGGTGTTAAGTCATCTTTTTGTACCACTGCAAATCTAAAATTAATGGCGACCACCAGAAAGCGCTGAGGCAATGAAGCTCGGCGAGAACCGGAGTAAACTGTTTTGGGCTCTGCGTATGAATCAGAAAATAATTGCGCAGAGGAGTTGGAAAATCATAATATCAATCTTATTTGTATATCTACAAATACGTAATCGGCGTGCTTGGGGACAGACTATCAGATTTAAAAAAGAAGGCTGTCGGTACTCTGTTGGCACAGAAGTAGGTGCGGGGCAGTAGGGGTACTAGCTTTTATCTAAAGGCGCTTTATTTTAGGATCATACCAACCGTACCGTAGGTGGCATTCTGTAGTTTTGGCGTACCCCCATAGGAAATAAACCTAAGTTTATATTGAAATCTACATGATCTTTTTACTTTCTTTGGAAAGCGTTGCCCCTTTCTAGGAATTTCTTCAACTGTCGTGGGTACGTTTACAAACAGAAAAACCTTATTCACAAACACCCAAACTCGGAATAACCTGCAGATCACAAACATATTAGTTCCGTGTGGGGGTCGAACCCGCGACACGCTGCACTGCAGTCTCCGACTCTATAGGTACGTTTGAACTGTGAAATAACGGACGGCTTATGAATAACTATTACGGATTCATAACTGAATATTTTACGGCTTTGATAGTAAAATAATTATTGCTAGTTGAATTACAATCAATTATTTATATTTTTATAAAAAATCAACACAAATTTGTTGAAGCTAGTGTTATAAACGCACCCAATTTTATGTCAGTTAAAACGTCAGTTGCATAGCCGCAGTAGTGATGTGTATGAGTTATAGTATTTTTGAAATCGATTGAATTTTCAATTACATTAATTGAATAGCAGATTTGTAATTAGAAGTTTGATATCTGTATTTTATATTCAGCATAAACACACATTGCTTAACATGAAACAAAACGTTAGATAGATTTGGTCCTCTCTGATTTGAACAGGGCATCAATAACTAGAAGAAGCTCATTTATTCAGTTGTTATTTTATTATTCTAGCTACTTCTTGAGCTCGCTGTCCAATCATGAACCATGCCCGAGTCAATGGCGCGTCGTGTTCCACACAAGCCTCAAAGAGCTGTCAGCAATATCGCCTCCTTAGAGGGCCCAAGCCTGCTAGGGTCGCGGGACGTAAAGGACTGTTAAAAGACACCGTAGATTTTAGTCCGTACAACAAAAACAGTGCAAAAGCTACTACTCTAAGGTTATTATAATTATTATACTGGATGCATATGTTTCATTGAAACTAATCATTGAAACGTTTTGTAGTTTTTATAATTATTAACATCATTGTGGAAAAAAAAAACATCGAAATTGAGAATTCTCTGTGTTCAATATAACAAATCGATAGCTTTTAATCGATTCCTTCTGCCCGTAATGGCGCGTAACTATCCGTTATCTTTTGTCATTCAAGCTGTCAATTTATGTCATTCATTTCATTGTTGCGATTTAATTGATGACGAGGAGCTGTGTGTGGTTACGGTAGTGTTTTTACCTTATGACCGTAATTATTTTCATGATTACAAGAAGATAATTATCGCGATAAGTGCAAAAATAGGTGGTTTGTTCCGATACGTTATTGTGCCCGTGAACAATCTCAGTGCTAGTGAGTAACGTAAGAATCTATTAATAGGTTTTTTCATCAAATCTTTTTAGTGAAATTAGTGTTTGATATGGTTAATATATAATTCGAAGTGGCGTCCAACGAGATGGGGCAAAGTCCGAGCTCCGTGTTGAGCAAGAGCGGCCGCCGGAGTTCTTTCCGGAGGTTCGTGCGGCGGAGTAAACTGAACAAGTCTAGTTTGAGCCACACGTTCAGTTTGCCGCCGTCGGAGGATTATCCAGAGTTGATGAACGTGAACACAGCAACTGAGGAGCAGCTGATGACGCTGCCGGGGGTGAACAGGCAGCTGGCGCGGGAAATCGTGAGGCATCGACAGATGATAGGCCGATTTAAACGAGTAGATGACCTCGCACTTGTCTCAGGTAAATAGTAGTGAAAGCCTTGACAGTATTGTAATTTTGCAAGATGTCTAACATGTGAAGTCTGTACAAATATTACTAAAGCAAACAAAAACTTATTTAGTGTGTTTTTTATCCACTTAATGTTTACTAATTCAGAGATGAGCAGGGCTTCATAACAAGCGTGTCAAGGCCTTAATTCATGCATTAATAATTGATAGTTTTTATACACACAAGTACTTTAGTAATTGCCTACAAATTGAAAGACTCAATAAAAGAAAAAAAACACTGTAAAATTCTTAAATAAACGTCTTGGCAAATAATTTGTTTCAAAGTAGCTACAATTAGCTTTGAGGTAAATTATGTTTTGTTGTATGCTATTAGAGTAAGTTCGGAGCATTCATTGTTATGTAAAAGGCTCGAACATCAACTAAAAAAAATGATAAATGAATAATTCAATGTATTTATAAATAACTTTCAACAATACTTTAAATATTTTAGACAGCTTAAAAAACTAAATAAAATTACTTTTTCTAATTGCCTGTCAACAAAACATCTTAATTGCCGTCATTAGATAATCGTCAGTCTTTGTTTTGAAAACTATGGTAATTGATAGTAATCTTAACAATTGAAAAACTTTTTTAATTACTTCAAAATATTTGTTTTAAAATAGAATTTTAAAACAAATATTTTGAAGTAATTAAAAAAGTTAAAAAGTAATTAAACTTTTTTAATTACTTCAAAATATTTGTTTTAAAATAGAATTTTAAAACAAATATTTTGAAGTAATTAAAAAAGTTTTTCAATTGTTAAGATTACTATCAATTCACTCATCACTGTTTCATAAACTTTCCAAGTATTTCTACATTCTGAACTGTTTAACAAAGTTTAAAAAGTTCCCAATATCCATGGGCCAGTGGACTAATACCTACCTATATTTTAAAATGGCTCAGTGGGTCAATTTTAAGTTTAGTCAATGGGTCACTTTATTGATATTATTTTGCCATTTTTTTTAACTAATAAGGAATTAGAAATTCAGTAAGTAAATTATAAAGAAAAAAAGATTACAACATTTAAAATTATTTCTGATAGTGCGAAATGACAGATAACATCGAGATAATAGTACTTACTGATAAAATTATGTAAATCACATTAATAAGTGATTTATTATGATAAGAATAAATTAATTCTGTGCAAAGTCTTAACTGTTTTGCATAATTTAATCAATACTTTCTAATCTATACTATATGAAGAGTTTGCTTAGTTGTATGCACTAGTCTCAGGTACCTCTGGTTTAAATTAAAAGTTATTTATATATGTCCGATAGTCTATTTATCAAGGTAGGCTATAGGCTATATAACATCACGCTACAACCGTTAGAAACCGAGCAGCGGGTGAAACCACAGGTTGTAGCGTGATGTTATATAGGTGAAACCACATTGTACAGCTACTTCAAATATAAGAACAAATCACTGTATAACATTAGATACTAAATTGATTAAAAAAATAAGTGCCCTCTTTTTCCCAAACCTAGATTTGATATAGCAATAAATTTAGCTTGCTAAGCTTTAATTGTAGATCAATCAATATGCAGTATTGCAATAAAAATATTATTTTTTGATGAGTCTGTGTCATAAATAGACAAAATAAATTACCGTCTCATAGACACAGACAATGGTTGTCCTACATTTTTTATTCATATTAATAGTTAAGCTACAGCTATAGCCAATTCGTATTTTATACTGAAAATTAGATAAGAACTTATGGTTACTAACCAGTAGTGTCAGATTTAGCAAACCTGTCATCTCTGAAATATGTGGTATCACCCAGCTAAAAATAGATTGCAATATTTTACCTTATTATTAACTTTGTCATTCCCTTTTAGGTATAGGCGCTGAAAAACTAGAGTTACTAAGGCCAGAAATATGCACAAATATAAGGAAACAAATATCCAGAAATAGTTCACGGACACAATCCTTAGACAGTGTACGAATACAGGCTGAGAGTAGACTGTGCTCCGTAAACTCATCAAGTGTGTTCCAGTTACAATGTGTACCAGGCCTTAATCAAGAAATAGCGGCAAACATAGTAGACTACCGGAACAAAAAAGGCCCCTTCAAATCATTAGACGATTTAATCAAAGTTCGTGGTATGGACATTGTTAGGTTAAGTACGGTTAAGCATCACTTAAGTTTGGAACCGAGAAAGTGTGAGAGTGTGCAGCATTTAACTAATGGACACGTTAACGGTTGGAATGATGTGGAGTGTATGCCTAATGGGGTCTCAAGTACCCCTAGGACACCACATAGGAAGAGTCTATCAATGCCAACTAATGCCAAGTTCCCTATGACATTGCCAAATGGTTTTGCCACGGTACCAGTGAATGACATTTTGGATTTGCTGTCAGCGTACTCACATAGGCCAATAGTGGAAGAGAATTTTATGTATGAGCGAGATGGGGTGAGATGCTGTCGATTAGCTTCGTGGAACCTTCATCAGCTTAGTGTGGAGAAGATCACAAATCCTGGAGTAAGAGAGGTTGTCTGCAGGACTATTTTGGAAAATAAGTAAGTATCTATTGAATATTTTAAACATTTGATCAAATAACTATGAATCAAAAAGCACACACAGCAGATATAGGTAGCGCATAGATAGTCATATAGTACGGGTACAATTCAGGTGATGCTATATACATACTTAATAAATAACCAATAATGTAGCTATGTTGGTATGTTAGACTTTGGCTTGCCAACTATTTTTCCCCAGATTAGGAATTTCTCCTGTATCATGGGTGTGTTTACAAACATTCAAATAGACGGCACGTTTGGCGCAGTGGTTAAGCCACTGCTGCGCTAAGTCTATCGGGTTCGATTCCCGCACGGAACAAATATTGGTATGATCAGCAATAGCTGTTCCGGATCTTGGTGTTTGAGTTGAAATGTTTGTATAAATGCACCTAAGGCACAAAACTTAGAATTTTATTTTACGTTGCCCGGAATTTCTATACACAAACAGCCAAAACCGGAACAAGTACTTTTACACGTAGGTCATACAAATTCCGTGCAGTAATCGAATTTACGACATGCAGCACAACAATAAATCAACATATTATAAGGTAGTATCATAAAATAATTACACATCATCTGCCTAGCCTTTTGCTCAATTATATTGGGGTCGGCTTCCAGTCAAACCAGATGCAGCTGGATATCAGTATTTTACATAGAGCAACTGCCTCTCGGACCTCCACAAGCCAGTAACTGGGTAATACCATACCCCATGGCAAGACTGGTTGTCAGACTTTAGAGCTTCTGACTAACAGTAACGACTGTCAAAGATCTACAAGCAGGGACCAACGTCATTACGTGCTTTCCGACGCACTGAGGAAACTCGCTATGACAGGTGGTCACCCATCCACAGACCAACCTCGGCAAGCGCGACTTAACCAGAAAGTTCGGCCTGTGCGGCTGTAATTATTTAGCCACGAGCTTCTAAATAATTACAATAATTACAAATGATGATTAATTAAAAGTCAGTCTAGCCATTTAATATCTTATTAAAATATGATTAACGTTTTAAAGCATAAATTAATATACGTTTCACATCCAATAATAAATAGATTACCTAGCACATTGTTGTGTCAGCATGTTTGATTTATAACACTGATTGTCTTGGCTTTCACTCAACTGATGAAATGTACGGTAAAATTAATTTAGACACAGCATGATAGATAGGAAAAAGGTAGCATGTTGATAAAAATAAATACAATCTAGCCCCGATTCAGCTTCTGTTGCGTAAACAATAATAATAATTGTTATCCTCGTTTAATAGGCCTGCAGGTTTTATTGTTCTATTTAAAATAACAATATAATGTTAGAATTATTGAAGTTTAGTTTTGTAAGCCAGTAATAATATTGAGTTAGAGATCCTCGCTAATGTACGCGTCTCTAATTTAGAATTCTACTCAAATATCCTCAAAAGTTGCCGCATTATTTAGACCCGCAGGGCATACAAAATATATAATTTTTTGCCGGGAATCGAAACCACGACTCACAGTGCAGCAGTCAGTCGGCTACCGAGCCAACCGTGCTGTCAAAAAAACATCGTATAACGTCGTTGTTACAAGCCCTCTGGGTGTAACGATGTTTTTTTTTTCTAGAAGTAAGTGTATATGAATTTAAATGTTAGTAAACACACCCACGATACGGAAGAAATTCCTAAGTGTGGGGCAACCATTCATTTTAAATACGTGGTTTCCATGGTTGACTGGATCGCGACACTTTTTCATCGTGGTAAAATCTTCAAATGAGTCTTCCCACCCAGGGCAGGGCGGGAGAGACTGTCAGATTCTAAGGGCCCACCCAATATAAATTTGATTTCCCTGCCATCCTGCACGGGGTGAGAGGACTCGTTTGATGATTTTACCACGACCAAATATTATTTATTCTTTGCCACGACGAAATAAAACCCATACTCGTATTTTGGAAAACACTGGTCTAATACGATGTTTTTCAACCTTTTCACGCTGTTGTAACCTTGTTTAGGCTGTTATTTTCATGTTCAGCATGTTATTTACGCGTTTCCTGTCCCCGTAACAAAGACTGTCAGTCATGCTTCACATTACTCGGCTTTTACAGCAACGTGGCCATTTAATTACGTAATTACAATCATTAGTAGAGTGACTTGTGATTTATGATCATATTTTGACGCTAAATTGTACGAAAACTTAGTTCCTCGTTGAATCTTCTTATATATAAAAATCAATTGCTAGTTATGTCCCTCATCTGTTATGCGTCTGATACTCCATTCCGCACTGTCGAAGTTTGAGTAGTTTTCATAACAAAACGATATTCTGTGGATTCAGTCAATCATAAGCTAGAAAAAATAGGTCAGTTTATTGTCCTGAACGTCGCAAAAATCTCAAAATAAGCAGTTTATGTGTCAGAGGTGAAATATAAAAAAAACAGAAACGGAAAGGATATGGATAGAGTATTACAAAGTGGGATCCGTCAAAAATGAAGTATACATTACCCCTCTTCCCCCCAAAGGATCTAGATCAACTTAACCAATGATCTTATGTTTAGAAAACATCTACAAGCTGTGAAACTGTAGCTCAAAAACATATACTTCAGTGCGGGAAGCATTTCACTGGGTACAATATTTTCTTTCTCAAAGTGACTTGTATTTGTGCTAAATTGAGTGGTAATCATATTTTCATTCATTCAAAATTCCACCCAGCTCCTTCAAATGCCCTTTATGCTCCAGGGCCTATCATCTCCACATATATTTTTCTTACTGTGCTCTACAGGGTTGATTCATGGACCATGATTGATTCTTAAGGCAAAAATTTTTTTTTTTCGTGGTAAAATCATAAAATGAGTCCTCCCGCCCCGGGCAGGGTGGGAAGGACTGTCAGACTTGACTGACTTAAATCCACTGTGTTTTTCGGTAGCCTTTTGTGTACCGGAGTCGCGGTATACGTATGTCCCGCAACCCCGGCAAGGCTATGGTCCTCTTAAAGAAAGAATTGAGTATCAAATCCTAATCAAAGTTCTCCCCGCAGGTTATCATTAATAGCCGTACAAGACGTGTTAGAGGAGGCTGCGCTGAAAATCATCTGTGATGAGCTGAACTCACCTGTATTGAGGCGGCTCAGGGAGTGGAAATGTAACAGCCAACGTTGGGAGTACTGCTTGTCTGATAGAATAGAAAGGTATGTACTATTTATATAATTTTCTGTAGGTACTTTCTACTTGTTGAATTTTTATTAATATTACGGGATCGTCATACCGGGATAAAAACTATCCTTAATCCAGGTCATAAACTATCTCTGTACCAAACATCCAAATCATTTCAGTAGTTTTTGTGTGATCCTTGTGTATCCCACAAACATTTCGCGCGAAGCCAGTGCGTGTCGCTAGTATTTTATATTTATAAAACAAAAGTGGCCTCTAACCAACTGATTCCAAGTAAAATCTTTCCATACGTCATGAACAATACAACATATTTTAAATCGATTTGCTTACAAATAAGACATAAGTAATTCAAAAGTAAATTGATCCACTTTCATCGATATTACGACTCATGCCTAAGGTACATGTCCCACCGCAGACACGGAAGCGACAAACTATTGGCGATTTTGTCATAAGAAACATCGGTATTTATTTTAGTTTCCGAGTAAATAAAAGCGATACAATATTAATAAATTGAGTTAGTTGATTCAAGTAACAAGACACAATCTAAGTTAATCGCTAACTGTTCACACCGCTGGACTAGTATTATCGCTTATCTCAACGACAAGAGCTATCAAAGAGTATCGCTTGGCGGGAAAAAATCTCGCTGAGCATCTCGCTTGGTATGAACACATACAATAGCTCGACTTGAAACACTGCTGGGTACTCTAGTTTTGCACATACCAATCTCCACATTCCTCAGCCAAACTCAACCGAAATTGAATAGCACACAAACAAGCGTAAGCCAGCTAGGAATCGCATGGCGCGTCGCCATCACGCACTCGCTCATGACCCAGCGACCAAACTATCAGAACTATAAACTAGTTTACTCGTTTCCAGTTGTTGCATTCGCTAATCGCCGGCAGTAGTACAAGTGCCCTAAAAACGGTTTGCGTGCCAAGAATCTCTCTGAAACACAACGTGACACTGAAAAACACGTGTTTCCAAGTATTTAAAGATAAGACAGTAACAATAGAGGTATGTACTACATAGGTAGTGATTAGATTACGTGTTTAATTGAATTCGAAACGGATGACGAGACTTGTAATCAAAGTCCAATAGAGGATGTGATTTGGTGTGACGTCACACTACTGCAGGGCTTTGTAAGCTTATCTAACATCGGTGAAGACAAACATCATGATGAAAACCTGGACTTATCAATTTCAGCCATGTCTTAAGCCTGGAGGTTTCCAAAAGCGGCTTTAGTAACTTCGATATCAGAGGTCGTCAACATATCCAAGTCAACGCGTGATTTTTCCATTGCCTTACATGACATGAATTTTCCCCATGTAGCACAAAAATATTGTTTGTATGGTTGAGCGCGTTAATCTTAGAAATTTGAGGTTCGATTTGAAAATTTTTTTGTGTTGGATATTCCATTTATTGAAGAAGGCTGTATAACATCACTCGAGAACCAAAAGGAGCCGCGAAGCGAGTGAAACTACAGGGACAGCTAGTCAGCATTATAATTCTTGTAAAAATCTTTAGCTACTTTATAATGAGAAGTCTAGGCTACAGGTATTGGAAGTTGCCGCTACCGGTTCAGTTACGCGATGTCACGCTGGCTTGCGCCGCGTGGGCTGAACACGAAGGTTTTCATTTAATAGCTCGATAGCATGCAACTGAATAATACTGATGTAAGTAAAGGCAACGGCTAACGACTCAACAGGCACAAACGTCATATACGCTGTGTGCCCGATGAAAGCGCTTTCTCATCACCGCTACCGGGGGTCAGTGTGCCAATTCTAGCCGAGTAGATATTTTGATAGACAAAAAAAAAATAACAGGTTTCCCTATGTTAGCTGTTACCCGTGGCTTCGCTAACTCCTCTAATGTCCAACCCTTCAAGCTCAAAACATGTAGCCAAAAATCATCTCCAGAGGCCTTACCACGAGCTCTTAACGCGATCCAGTTTAGGCTGTGGGAAAGGGACAGAGCTGTAAAAGTCGTCTAGCGCCATCTCCTTCCCACAGCCTAAAGATTCACGCTTTAAGAGTTCATGGTAGGCCACCAGGGTCCTTTCTATTTGTTTTAAAACTTCACATTTTCTAGGGCATTGGAAATGGAGTGTCCTTTAACTGTATCCTTTGAGCTCAACATGGTTGAGACGAGATTTCTACGTTAATAATTGAACTCTTAAACGCAGTCTAAATATTATAATCATCATCATATCAGCCCGGGATCACCCACTGCTGGGTATAGGTCTCCCCCTTTATATTTGCCATATTTCTCGGTTCTGTGCGTCTCGCAGTCTAGATATGCCCCTGATTAATTTCGTTGCAGGATCCAAGACAGTTAAATTCATTCTCTCTGACAGTGACAAGTCGAGCTTCATTGTGTCGACGCTTTTCTGGTGTTCGCCACTTGATTCTGGCACAAAGGAGTTAAAGTGGTTTTGGAATAGTGTGGTGGGATCGATCGTATTCAGTTCTTCATTTAAATTAACTGCTTTCAGCCTCTTCAAGGTTACCAGAACAACAGGTCGGATTTTCCGTTTATTTATAAAGCCCTTAACTCTAATGAGACTGTCAATGTCACCTTAATAGGAACTCACTTGTTGCATACGAAAGTAGGCTGTAATATTAAGGCAGTATTTCTACAGCTGGCGAGAAAGCGACTTTCGGCTTTTTTTCTCGCTCAAGAAACGTACAATATGTGCATTTCGTGTAAACAAAAGATATGCATATATTAATAGTTAGTCGCTGACTATTGAAAATGCTTTCGAAGATTCGTTCGCTGCATTAGAAAATACCTAAGGAACAAGATGGTACTCGCTCAGCGATGCTCGCTTAGCGGATAGGATGGCGGTTTGCGCAGCACTGGCCATCTCTGAGCGAGTTGTGCGAGTAATCGCCTGTCGCACTCAGAACACTCGCTGATAACCCAACGACAAAACTACCGGGTTCGCTTCGCTGCTCGTTAACTCATTTCTCGCTCTATTCGCTACTCGCTAATCGCTAGCGGTGAGACAACTACCTAAACCTAAGTTATTTTGCTTTTTATTCTCATATTTGACGTTAAAGAAAATATTATACTCGGTGTTGTAAATCGAATTTAAAACCACCGTTACATGTGTTAGACAGGATATGAAGTACATTAGTGACCCATGTCACAGAATGATTTGCATATTAGGAAGTCCAATTATGGATGTTGTGTTAAAAAGCCTAATAACTAAATATACATAAATACTCCTATGTTACTTAACGTCTGTACATGGAACTGTTGCGGCACTGTCTTAACAGGCTACCGCAGTCTTCGAACGCAAAAGGCAACTGAAGGACCAGGTTAGTTTTTAGTCAGCCAAGACTAACGTTCCTTTCCACTCCACAACAGGAAGGGAGTACCCGTTTGTAGATACCACGCAGGACCATCTATTCAGTTGTTCACTCCGGGCCTGTGCTCAAGGCCCCGTAATCCTTAGCTGCGTGCAGCACTGCCTCAGCGTCGAAAGCTGATGTCGACAAATCGCGACTCTTTCTCAAGGTCCCGTGTCGACAACGAGCTGATCGTAGCGTTACAGTCTAAAAATTGTCTTTTAGAGAATAGCATAGCAGACCAGACACCTGTAATTGCCAAAGTGGATGGTTAGGCAGATGTGTTTAACCACAAACCTATATTTAGCAAATTTCTCATTATCTCATAAAAATGTAATTTCTGCGACTGAATTCTGTAGTTCTATTTATTAGAGATGGTCTTTAGTCTGGCCTCTCAAAGAGCTTATGAGTCATAAAGCTTATCCCAGATTACTGCAAAATATTTTATTAACTTCTTACAGTTGTCATTTGATGTTTCGCGCACTTAATCCTGACTAATTCTTAGACTTCTTACTATACTATTATTATAAATGCGAATGTATGTGAGGATGGATGGATGGATTTACCCTGGATGAAATTTGGTACAAAGATGAGTATAAACTGGATTAACTCATAGGATACTTACTTTTTCCTAAGATAACGCCGCAGAAAATATAGTATTATAGGAAGTATGATAAACAAAATCTTGTTTAAATAATAAGTGCCCTTTCTTCAAGAATTTTGGAAATAAACGGGATCCTGAAAAGTGAAATCGGAAAGACTATAGAGGGCGAAGACCGAAGCCATGGACAAAAGCTAGTCTTATCTTATGCTTGGTTAGCACTTATCAATTAGGAAGCCATTGAAATTAACTGACGCCGAACCTCTGAAGTTCAAGTTCAAGGATTTTGCCAATTAACTCTATTTTTGTAACGGCACGCTTGTATGAGGCAGACGCAAAAGTATACCTAGTACAGATGTGCCATATATGTTTAAATCTTATATAAGAGAAGGCGAGCCTATTGCCAACTACAGGGCACAGATACGGGTTCCATGGACTCCGTTTAAACATTTTCGGACAATAGAATCTTTCTAGATTGTTATTTTGTCTATTCTTTCGTCGACAAATCCGGTTTCTACGGTGTCGAAATCGGAATCGGACTCAGAAGTATATCTTCGGCAGTAGCGTTAATGAACAACGAGGTTGATTTGTATTCAATAACTCAACTGAAAATTATGATGACTGGCTATCATAATTCAACATCATATTATTATCAGTAGGACGTCCACTGCTGAACATAGTCCTCCCCCATAGATTTACGAAGTGGTTGATGGGGCCGAGGTTCTCGAACCAAACCTCGTACCGGGAAGCGCAGCGTATAGGACGTCCAGTGTTAGGTGGACAAACGATCTAATGAAGACCAGGATCGCGGTGGATGCAAGATGCAACCGGTCGTATCACAATTAAAATTTCAGGCTGAACGAAGCCAGTGCAACATTAATAACTGAGGCCATAAAACAATACAATGATTGTTCATAACAATAACGTGACGTAACTACCTACCGAGCAGCTCCAATCGCAATCACGTGGAGTCGCACGTCGCGTTCGGTGGCAACCTAGCAACCGATATCAGACGCATCACCTTTTGACTACTTTTACCTTTCATTCTTTCACTCGAAACAGTTTTTTCACCTGAAGTATTATCACCTCACTACCTTTCGTTGGCTGGTAAGGAAAGTCCATTATTGTAGTTACTGTAAAAAAAAAGCAATCATTTAAAATTGTTTTATGTTTGATTCCCGGCATTATTAATGAAGACTAGTAAAAAATCCCTAAGGCATCTAATCCACTTTCATAGTTACTATGTGTTCATGCCTAAGTGCATAAAGTTACATGAATCGATATTTTTCACTCACTCACTGGATGATCGATAAACGAAATGAAATAAGAAGATAACCGCTTATTTCTGTATCGTGTGAATGAAAATATTTTCTAACTACAAATTAAAATAAATACAGTACACAGAATACAGTGAAACATTTTTTCTGATCATGGTACTTCTAACGGTGTAGGGTCCGCTCGCCCCTTGGATCTTGCCCCTTATGATTAAAATGACCGACTCGCCCCCTTCACTTTTAGATACGCTGACTCGCCCCCGATTGTTAATAAGTTAAAAGTACTGTAAGCAACACAAGTTTATAAATATTTAAATAAATGTTGTTTGCTTACAACTTCGAGCGTCTATTCCCATTTCTCCCTACTGGCATTAACACCAGTGAGGTGAGGCTATTAGAAGCTAACAAAAAGTATTAGGCTAGCATGAGTTCAAGGTAGTCTGTATTTAAATAATTCTAAAGTTTACCTGAAACTGCCTTGTTTTTTGACTATCCAACAAAAGTACTAGGCTAACATAAGTACAAAGTGGTAGTCATATTTTTGAGTAGATATAATATTACTTGAAATTGTGTTGTGCAACATTAACCAGCAAAAGTACTAGGCTAGCATAGGTCCAAACCGGTATGTAGGTATTTATATAATTCTGGGTAGGTAGTTAATTAGTTGAATGTTTTTTTTTAATCATGACCTGGGTCCGGGTTGGCTAAGGTTAGGTTAGGTTCGGTATCGACCCAGAATAATTTAAAAAAATACCATTTAGAATTTATGCTAGCCTAGTACTTTTGCTGATAAGTGAATGATCAAGATAATTTCAGGTAATCTACCCAGAAATATTTAAATAAATAACACTTTGAACACATGATAGCCTAGTACTTCTAGTAGTAAGTCAATGAACAAGACAATTTCAGGTAATTTTTCAACTTTGAACTTATGCTTGCTTAGTACGATTGCTGATTACAGCCATTGTCTAATTGTCCTTATTTTCGCGATATCTTTAGTTTTTTTTGCGAAAATAAGGACACAAGACAACTCTCTCAACAGGTAGCACTAACCATCAAATAATCACAAGTATCACGACGAGTTTGTGAGATTACAAATATAGTTGACTAAAGTAATCAAACGTAGCGTTATTCTTACTGTAAGCATTTTTCTGTCTGACTGTACCTTTCTTGGTTAAATTTCAATGGAAATGCCGCAAGGGGCGAGTGGGTACACCAAAATAATTATTTAAATGTCAATTTTCAACTCGCCCCTTCATAAGGGGCGAGTGGGTACACCAAAATAAATAAATACGGGGCGAGTCGGTCATTTTAATCATAAGGGGCAAGATCCAAGGGGCGAGCGGACCCTACACCCTTCTAACAGTGCCAACAACATACGAGAAAGTAAAAACAAAAAATAAGCAAACATGGTAAATATCCCGTTTGCACTGTCTTCCGAGTGAACCACTCACTCGAGTGAAACGTGTCTGATATCAGCTTTAAAAAAGTGTTTGTCTACTCTGGCCAACTGTATGATTTGATGATTCGCTTGACTGTCGAGACCAATTTGTTTTTATGATGCTACTACGGAGCGAAAAGGGGTTGCTATTGCCAAGCTAGAAAGACTTCAAGACGTTTATGGAGATACCTAGTTCGTTTGTTTTCCAGTGCCTTTATGGTACCATATCAAAGACGTCTGAATTTTCTGTCATATTTTCTTGAAATCTTTTGAAGGTCAAATCATAGCATAAGCATGTACGACTTTAAATCCTGAAAGAGTTTAGAAGAGGCAATAAGATAAGCCTTGGTAGACCCACGTTTGAATTTACTGTCTTGTAATAAGGGGCGAGCATGAATCTAAAAACCCAGTATATTTTATTCCAACCGGGAAATCGCACCTAAACCCAAGACAAGACTAATAACACAACAGTGAAATAAGTGTGCAAATGTGAACTAAATCATGTCAAAATCAAAGTCAGAACTCAGAGATATTTTTCTTAATAATTAGGTATCCTATTTTCTGGAAACCTTTCTGGCATCAAACTAGTACCATAAACGAAAAAAAAACAGGTCATAATACAAACTGAATGAACTCCACGAAAGCAGTTTACGATACGAAGAAAACGTCTTCTATTCTTAGCCGAGCCAGACGTACGAATCTTTCAAGTTTGCATAGAAACAAAACGTATAATGAGTCACTTGTTACAAGTTTATCAACAGTCTAATGTCCTTTCCTTTCTATATAAAGACGCCCTTGTATTTCCCTTGCTGTGGCACTCAGTCACTTTGTTAGATAACCAGTAAACCAATTCCGCACATTTGTAGTAAATCTAAAACCCGGTTTCCATTGCAAGCGGAGCGGACACATTAATAACTCAGCGGGTGAAAAGAGTAAAAATGAGCTAGCTCTGGGAACGTGACTTTGTTGGTGGAAATGCAAGTATGTAGTTTGCGCTTGCGAGTTTAACGAAGTCATTGATGGGTCCGTTCCGCTCGCCGAAACCGGGCTTAAGCCAGGTTTTATGCAAGGTCATCGCCAAAGATGAAAGGAGAGAAGATCAATAACCTCATCTCTGTCCATCTTTATTTTTCGTGTGAGAATGTGACCAGTCTCTGGTGTCATAGTCAATAAATTCTCTATTGATAACCCTCCTGGCTTCAGACCTGGTTTCTTACTTATATTTGATTATCAAAGTCCAGATTTCTACACATCTGTTGTGTTCTTGTGTTCTGCTTGCATTGAATTAAAATGGTCACTTACTCTGATGCGACCTTCGATCAATTAAAACATACGCACACGTCAGCTGAGCCCAAACTACTCACCACACCACTAACCTAAACAATTTATCATCATTATAGCCCAGAATCTCCTACTTTCAAGTAAATGCCTGCCCTTCTATCATCGACACTCGTTTATACTTCTCTATTTCATACTTCCCGCAAATTTGACAATATCATCAAACCAACGCACTTTTGGACGTCTCCCTAACGTATGTGAGCTTATTGCGACCATTTGTTCCTACTTGAAATACTGTATGTCTTACTACTTCGTCTGCGTCTGCAAAATGCATTTGTCCGCATCGCATCGTTGCGATTTTATTGCTCCTGGCATAGAATTGTTATTGAGTGTCGGTACTTTAATCTTTCCGTTTGTAACTGGTTTGAAAGATAAGATAATGCGCCCTTTATTCCGATTTTCGTCGGAAATAAATATTTGTATGACCTACATATAACCAACAGGTTATTCATTCTCCGGGACTTCGTCGAGCTTCATTGTCTCGACGCTTTTCTGGTGGTCGCCACTGTTGATTCTGGCTTTCAGAAGTTGGTTGGGGCTGGTTTGGGAAAAGTACGGTGGGAGTGACCTACTTACTGGTAGTTGTTCCAGTTTTGGAATTTATAATTATAAAGTAACATATAATGTAAGTTTAAATGATTGTAAACGCACCCACGAAACGGGAGAAATTTTACAAGTGGGGGCAACCTTTTTAAAAATAAAAAGATTTTTGAGTTTCAGTCTCATCTACTGTGTTTTTGGTTGTCATTTGTAGATATTTGACAGCCGTTACTGATAGTCAGTAGGCCTGAAGTCTTATCAAAGCGTGTAGTAATCCACTAACTGAGTTATGAAGGTCAGATAGGCAGTTGTTCTATATAAGCCGGTTCCAAACATATTTGGAAAAAGATTAGGCAGAGGACGATTTGTATTTAATTATTGACGTTGTTTTCAACTTAAAAGACTGAATTTTTAACTCCCTTAAAGAGGGCATTAAAGAAGGACGTTATAAGTTAGTCTGTGACACTTTTTCTTTCTATCGTGGTATAATAATCATCAAATGAGTCCTCCCACCCCTTCTGTCAGAGTTGTACTGGCTAAAATCCACGGTGTCCTTCAATAGCCCTTTATGTGCCGGGGTCACGGTGATGGAATAAGTCCCGCGACCCCGGCAGGCTTTGGCCCTCTGAGAGGCCCCGTCATTGTGCTGACGCTCTTTGAGGCGCGTGGAACACGACGCGCCGTGAACCCGGGCATAGTCCATGGTCGGGCAGCGAGTTGCCCTTTACTCGCTGCCCTCATTCCCGCGCCAACGGTGGCCGGAGATCGTCCTGCGTTGTCTGTGACACTTTAGATATTAATCCACATTGAAATCGGTTCACCACCAATTTCAATATAGTTTTCTTTGGCAGGTTGTCTAGCGATGGTTCTTAGATAAATGTCGCTTAAAATCTGTTAAGCCGTTTCGAAGTTATCAGCTCTTGTTGATTAACTGATGATGAAAAGGTTAAAATTCGGATTAAATGCCTACAACTGTCGCTAGGGAAATTTCCTCGTTGTACAAATGTTCAAGAGATATTAAATCTAGATAAGAAAGTTATTGCAATTTGTTGTTTATTATGTTAGATAGATACTGCTTTGTGGAGTGGAGAGTACGTATTCTATAAACAAAAGCATATAATTATTCATATGTTATCATCATCATCATTTCAGCCCGGGATCACCTACTATAAAGTATAGGCCTTCCCCTTTTCTGCCGTACTTCTCGGATCTATGCGACTTACTTCTATTCTATACCCCGTAATGTTGATCATTATGATCCATGTCATCATTCCAATGGACTTTTGGACTGCTCTGATTTCTTTGGCCGATGTTCGGCCACATTCGGTTAAAATTTACTCCATTTGCTATCTCCACGTTTTTTGGCAGATGTCCTGCCCAATTCTTCTTGAGACTTCTCTGGAAAGTAAATGACTATTGAAGGAAAACCGTAAATAGTCAGTACCAGTCTGACAGTCCTTTCGCTTCACTAAGGGCGGGTGGAAACTTATCTAAAATTAGAAGTGATCATCGACCAAAACGCAATGGGCTCGTGTGGTCGATTTGACTATGTTGAAATTGCCATAAACAAGGTCGAGATGGACTAGAAAGTATTTAAAATGCATAAATATGCTCATGTTAGCTTAAGAATTTTAAAGTAAAAGTAGATAATCCCAGCCGAGACTGAGAGAGCGTGCCTTATCTGAAATCACGTCATCACTTATCATCAGACGAAACTATAAAGTTGAGAGCAAAATATGAGGAAAATGCTTTAAATTCTTGCATGAGTTTAGTGTGTATTGTGCCAAGCCTTTTCTCAACTCCGGGGTCGCGGGTCTTATACCATCACCGTGACCCCGGAACATAAAGGGCTATTGAAGGACACCGTGGATTTTAGTCAGTACAAGTCTGACAGTCCCTCCCGCCCTGCCCGGGGTGGGAGGCCTCATTTGATGATTTTACCAAAAAAAAAAAAGCCTTTTCTCAACTATGTTGGCTTCAATTTGGGTTCGGTTGGGATCTTCCAGTGGAACCAGATGCAGCTGAATACCAGTATTTTACATGGAGCCACTGCCTATCGAACCTCCACAACCCAGTTACTGGGCTATACGATACCCCATGGGAAGTCTGGTTATCAGACTTACGAGCTTCTTACTAACGTAAAAGTAATGTAACGACTATCGACGACTACTTAAAGTAACAACTGACAAAGATCTACAAATGCTTTCCGAGGCAAAGAGGAAACTCGCTATGACAGACAGAGAATGCGTATTAGAATGAAGTGAGCGAATTCATTGACTGAAGCAATTCATCTCCATCATCTTCCAACCCCATATCCTATTTTTCTCTTCTTTTCATATAAGCCATCACTTACGTTTTTAAAAAGCTAATTAAAAGAGACACACAATAAACATTACCAGCTTACCAGTCTTGGTATGACAAGCCCGATTATGTTATTTAAAATGCTTTAATTAAAAACACTGGCGATGTTGCTCTTTGTCCAGGGTCATCACCTTCATCAACTATTGTTATGTTTTCTAGTCCAACTAACGAGTACAATGGTGGGCTATTGAAATTATTTATCATCGTGGACTCGGCTGTTGTAAACACAGAGTTGGTAGCAATTGGAGGCTTAATTGGCAAGCGACATGCGATTGAAATACTTTTAATTCTACGAAATTGTTCGACATATGAATGGCTATCTTATTTGCGTGTCGATTTTATTCAAATATTGTTGGATCTGCACTCGTACCATGACACCGCAGAACCGAGTATTGTCGACGGAAGATCGACATATTAAAATTAACAGAATGCACTAAGATTATATCTTCCTAAGCATGGCGATGTTTAAGATATAGAAATAAGTGTAACCGGGGTAAAAATAATTGAATTGTATAGTTTTAATTTGTCCATTCTTCAATTTAAGTTAATCATGCCACGCTTGCGGTATGTAGCTGCTTTCTGAACTTGGCCAGTTTTCTCTTCTTCATCTTTTAGCTACTCAATGCTAAGTGTTGGTCTTTTTCAAATCACACGCACAACAAATGCTCGAAAGTTTAATCCATGAATTAGTTTCTTCCAAAAAACTAGGAAGTTATGGTATGTAATTTGTTGTGTTATGTAATTTTGATTTCCAAAAAGAGCCCCTTTAAATAGCCCACTACTTACATGCAAGTCTTCAATAACTTGAATACTTGTTTTTACATAATAATGATTTCATTTTACTTTCAGTTGCCTATCTCTTATAACTTGGGAGTCATTCAATAAAAATAATTCTTTATGTCTCCTTTAAGTTATGCATTAATTACCGTCTGTTCTACCAAGTGTTCATTAATAAACCCAACATTGTTAAATGTAATAACGACATACTCGTGACCTCCAGTACAAATATGTCGGTCAGTAAGACACACCGTACAAATATTCTGAATACTCCATTTAATACATACTCTGTGGTCATGGACACAATAGTATATTGTTTGGAACAAGTTTATCGATGCCGTGTACACGTGTTTGATTAGATTACAATTTCCTCCTCACCTGAAGTAATTAATATCAAAGTTTTTGAATAAATTGTTATCGCTTTGTAGCCAAATGTTACTAAATCCTGTCTCATAATCCTAAATCATTATTACAAAAGCGAAAGTCAATTTGTTTGGGTATTTGATTTTGCGTTCACCCTTAATGGTCAGTAACTCAGTACACATCACCGACACGCGACGCGACGCGATGCGACGCGACGATACTGGAAATGTGTGCCTTTTCGAGAGTGAATAAAGTTAGATTTTCAGTCTCTCTGTTGAGTATTGCTTGAAATGTGCTCGCAGCGTCGCGTCTTGATTTCCATTGATCCTAAAACGTGCGATGATACGGGATTAATGCAACCATAGCTAAAATTCTGGAGGTGGTTATCAGCTATTGAAGGAGTTCGGATAGATAGAGAGATTCAGTCATTGATGCGGTATCCAGTACTCTCAACCGATTGTATGACCAAATGAATAAATGTGATTGTGACGAAACGAGTATGATGGCCTTTGTAGTTTCTGCTTGCATGCTAAAAAGTGTGTGTGCAAGTATGTAACTTTCCGAAAAAAATTGGACTATTACCCACACCCAGTAACTGAAGATTCGATCAGCCAAGCTCCCCAAATAACTGGTATTCACCTAATTCCGGTAAGAATGAAAGCCGATCCCAATGTTGGAAAAAGCTAGGCAGATGAAGAGGAAGGTATTCTTTAGATAGATAGATAGTACTAGTCAGTTCTCTTGATATGAAAATAACTATAAAATCAATAAACTATTTCCACCCCTAAGCTTTGTAGCGAGGGTGAAAAATGAAAATTATAGTCTCGTTTTCATTCTACGAGAGTAATGGTAGTGGTGCCACCTAGTGGCATCAGCTCTGATTTTCAGGTTCGGGGGTCGCGGGACTTTAAAAAGGTAATCGTGACCCTGGAAAGTGAAAGACTATTGAAGGAACGGGTTCCCTACGTGCGAAAGTTGATGGTTCGTTTTTTATTATTTATCGAACTCGTTATTCATTCAAATTCAAATTCTTTATTTCGAGCTATAAACTCATATGAGGGGGTTAGTAACATGGTTCTTAAAAAATAGTATTAATAACCAACACGATATGGAGAAGTTATGTCGATACTTTAGTTCTACGATGTTTTATGATGTCGATGTTTTATTAAAGGAAAACCGTGGATTCTGGTCAGTTCGAGTCTGACAGTCCCTGCCGTTCCTCCCAAGGAGACAGGAGGACTCCTCTGAAGACTACTACGTAAAAAAGGGTGTGGCTTCAAACTCAGCCAGACGCATTACTTGATTATGTATAGTTTAATATGTCGCTCATACACGTTTCAGACTGAAAAATATTTTCATTATCGCCTTCAAAAGAATTGATTACTAACGATAACTTGCACATAACAGTCGTTATCATAAAATTCACGGCTTCATTACTAAAACTACACGATTTTGTCAAACTCAAAAGTAAAAAAGCCATCTAAAATTTTGTTTGTTACACAAACACGTCAGATCAGCTAAACAGATTTCTATGTATTTTGTCTCAGAGATAAATTGTAGTCTGGAATAAAACATAGGGTAGGTAATTTTGATAGGTCCTTAGAGGGCCAAAGCCTGCCGGGGTAGCGGAACTTTCTCATCAGGTAGGTAACCGTGACTCTGGAACGTAAAAGGCTGTTGAAGGATCACCGTGGATTTTAGTCAGTAAGTCTGATAGTCCGTCCCGTCCAGCCCTAGGAGAAGTCATTTGATTATACCAAGTTAAAAAAAGGGTGGGGATAACTGGGTAGTTTATCTCGGTATTATGGTTCCATGGGATAGTTTTCGAAATACACATGGGTGAAGTCAGCGGCAATAGCTAGTCAAAAATGTGGCGACCATGGCTTGATAAACAGTAAATATTATCTGTTTACTCAAGATTTTTAATCTTATCTGAAATACGTATTCCGTATGTTCAGTGGAAAGTGCTTCTATTGGGTTATAAATAGTTCCATATCGATTTTATCGTTACTCCGATCTTGTTGTTCAAAACTGGTTAACAGTACTCCTGAACATGAAATCTTAGTTTTTTTACCATAAAGGTTAAAAACATGGATGCTATGGACGCCTACAGCACAAGAAGTGTGCATTGCCAAACTTTCTGCGTTTTTAGGCCCTTTCTCTAACAGTAATGGGGACAATAGTTTGTGTAAAAAGTTTTTAGAGCGTGGATACCCAGTCATCGGCACATTGATCCATCAAGAACAGACTCACTCACATCCTATCAGCCATACAATCACTCGTCCTAACTAAGCTAAACTACGCTGACACTGTGTATGGGGCGTGCATTCTCGGTAGAAGTCAGAAGTTAATCCGGCGGGTACAGAATGCTTGTGCTAGGTTTTGCTACAATGTGCCGCCCAGAACCCATATCACTCCTTTTTTAAATAAAGGTAATTTAATGAGAATGTCAGCGCGGCGAAAGCTTCACCTGGCTACCCTACTCTTTGGCATCATTCTCAGTAAGAAACCAGACTATTTGTATAGGAAACTGTCTTGGTCGCGCGATGTTAACCAAATAAAAACCAGAGCATCATCATACTTTATGTTGGCTTCCTCCCACAGAACTGCCGCTTTTCGTGGTTGTTTTAAGTTCGCTGCCAGTCGCTGCTGGAATGATCTCCCGCCACCTCTTCGTGATCTAAAATCAGTTGGTACTTTTAGGATCAATTTTAAACGTTATTTACTCCAACAGCAACTAAGTACCAATTGATAACTCACTGTGTTTTGTACGCAATTCGCAATGGTGACTGGGGCGACATATTTATTGGGGATAGCGGATACCTGTGTTGTGATGCACAATTACGTCCGTATTAATTAATATATTCGTACAATCTAGCGACAGTTACTGAATATTCGTCTTTTCTTCTTGTTTGTTTTACTCCCAGCACAGTAATCATTATAATTATTTAAAATCTTTATCACACACTATTTTATAATTTAACACTCACTTGTAATATTAATGTTTTGGTTTTTCTCTTCACGTAATGAATGACATAATAGTTTGCGCCCGCGTCTGTTTCAGTGTTGCCATCCCTTAGACACTCATGGCATGGACAAACTTACGTCGGGTGTCGATTTGGTATTTTTTATTTTTTATTTATTTATTTTTTAGTTTAATTATTATTGTTTTTTGTTTTATTATTTATGTAGGTACGTATCTGACCGTGACTTCACTTTGGGCCCTACCAGAAAACCAGCGCTGTGACAGTTAATTGTCACAGCACATGCTGAGGTAGGAGCCTTTTGGCCTCGCACAGGACTAAATTGTTTATGTTTTTTTTATTTTACCTTTGTTTTTCTTCTATTGATTTTTGTTTTTCTATGTTGTTTATTTTCGTGTAATTTTGTTTATTTTTGACCGGCCTGTTGGTCTAGGAGTTAGTGACCCTGACTGCTATGCCGGGGGTTGTGGGTTCGATTCCCACCCAGGACAAATGTTTGTGTGATGAGCATGATCATTTGTTCTGTGTCTGGGTGTAATTTATCTATAATATGTATGTATTTAGAAATATATAAGTATGTTTATCAGTTGTCTAGTACCCATAACACAAGCTCTGCTTAGCTTGGGACTAGATGGCGTTGTGTGATAGTTGTGGAATATTTATTTATTTTGTCTTGTGTGTGTCACAATAAATCTCTTTTCTTTCTTTCTTTCTTTCTTTCTTTCATACTATCAGCCGTAAGACGTCCTCTGCTGAACATATGCCTCCCTTGTCGACTTCCAAAAGGACCGTTTGGAAGCGGCTTGCATGTAGTGTGATTGGTATTCATAAGATCGTCTATCCACCTTGTGGGTAACAGAAAGACTGATAAGAGAAATATTACATTCTCTCGCAGATCAGGAAGAGTTTTATTCGTTTCTTTTAATCAGGAAAATCTTATGGAATCTGAATTTTTCGCCATGGCGTCTGGTTACTGGTAATTGCCTCGACTCCTGTCACATGGGACTCAAATTACGAATTTCGATTAGTTGAGCAGTGGGGAAAAAGCGTAATTGGTCTAGTCCTTCGAAAAATTCAGGTCATATCATATATCTATTATGTTATGATTTACCGATGGTTTCTATGTTTCTCTGCAAAGAAAAGTTAACCTATTGTTGGCTCATACGTAGGTGTTTTATAGACACGAGGTAACGATACGAGGAAATGCAACATCTTCCTGTTTGTTGCTATTTATAGTAAAATGGTGATAGCCTACTTTACACCTATGGACACAGATAAAATATTGATATTTATTCCTACTCCGTCGTTGTTCTTTTCTGATTAATTTCGTCGCTGGTTGCAAGACGGTTAAATTCATTATGCAGGGCTTCGTTGAGGTTCATTGCTTTGGCATTTTTCTATCGGTCATCACTTTTGGCTGTTGACTTTGAAGAGTTTTGCTGGTTTGGGAGTGATAGTCGCGTGGCAGGGATGTCCCAACAAAAACGTCGTCTTCTAAAGTTTCAAGCTTCGTCATACTTTGGGTTATGGGTATTCTTCGTCGCTTTTATTTTCGTAGGTATTACGTTAACTAGCTTGTTTGGTTATTTTATGGAAAAATCTTCTGCTTCTTATAATTACTCTTTCTTAAGAGGTCACAAATAGAAGTTTAGCGATATTTGGTGTGTCGAATTTCTTTTGATACTATCTTCGATCAATAAGTAGTACATACATTGATCGAAGGGTACTATATTTAAAATGTCCTATTATTAGCGTTTGACTGTTTATTTTTGTGATGATGACCTATGTTCAATTGAGATGTGGAATTTAAGTTAATTGCCATATTGATTGCAACATTTTCCTCATTCCTTGGATCTCTTTTCATCCCTAGTCTTCCAACTGATTTCCAAACACATCAACGTTCATATTTCCCCTATTATACCGCTGGAACGCTCGGTTCTATGACGTCAAACTCTCATAAAGAATTGAAGTCTATAATCGATCGTTTACGACTACCGCAGTGACCATTTGATTCAATTAACTTTCCGATTATTATTGCATGGGTTGTTAGCGTGGACATTAGGTTAGGTAACGGTTGCCAAGTCTGTCGAAGAATGAATGTCCAACAAAACATGATTGTGACATCTACACTAACATGCACTGGTGGATTATGGCCTACTCGGGATCTCACAGAGACGAGGCTTGTGTCCCAACAGTGGGAACATTATAGGCTGATGATGAATTCTTTCATTAACTCTGTTTTTCAACGTTATTTTAGGCTAATTTTTGGGCTAGACTTAGAGTACAACAAATGCTATGTACTTTTATCCCAGATCTCAGACTGAATGTCGAACAAAATGCCATTTTATATACATTTTTTAAATCTACGTATATGACTAACAGATAGGCCTAGGACGAATTATTTCCTAGTCCATAGATCATCAAAGGTTTAGATTGTCTCCAGATAAACAAAAAAAACTACTTTTTATAGTCTTCATCTATATTAAATAGTAAATACTTCTTTGTGAATACAGAGAGCGAGCTTCTATAACTGCGCCCTGGTCTGATCTATAATGGTCCTGATCTGGCCATTTTTGCGCCCCTCGGGTCTGCGCCCTTTGACTGGGCACCGTTCGCCAGCACTATTTTTGGCACATATTATGCAAAAACCATCTCACAAACAGTCCGGCTATCCCCAGTAGATAAGAACAATATCATTGTGCACTTTGACACCAATATAACAAACGACCGACGTTCTATCTCAATTCCAACACAAGCCGACTATTGATAACAACCATTTTGTTATCATTTAATTATACCATGTCATTTGGAGGCTAATTGATATTTTATAATAATAACTGTCAGTTGTTAATTTATAACTTGTTGGAACTTTGTCACTTTGATAATGATGAGGAGGCAAAGGTTGCTTGAAAAGATTATGTGTATCAACGGTTTTATGTTCGTTACTTTGTCTCCCATAATACCTAATGGACTTTGCTTTACATGAATAACTATCTTTAATTAATTACTTTTGAACTACATACTCAAGTCTTTTCCGCATATTCTTTTAGCAGTGGATTGAATGATAGTCGAATTGCAATGTGACAACAGTTGAAGATTAAAAACATCACAAAATTAACAAACTTTGACCAGTTATTCTTAATTAGGTTCAGATTGAATGAAAAAAGAAATATACCGTTGTTAAATAATGCTAGCTTGGTCACTGATAAATTCTTCTAGTTTTATCCATAACGAAATTATAAGGGGGTCGAAAATGTTCTGAACTGCTTCGAGAAAAGGATGGTACGGCCGTGCCCCTTTTTTGCTCGACTTGGCTGGGGCACAGCCTAAGATTAATATAAGTAATCAAAGTCGACCAGTGAATTAATTCTGACTGATTTCATGCCTCATATATCGGAAACGGACGTCTTTAAAGGGATTGCCTACAACAATTCCTGTTTTTATTCATAACAGGTATCTATTAATACAGAACAAATGCGCAACAGCTTTCTAAAAATAAAATAAAACGGCCAGAGTTCATACTAAATTGTTCCTAGTCCAATTCAATTTAAACTAGGAACTGATTCCTTCACATTACTACCCCTGCTGAGTACAGAAGTTCTGCCGTTAATGGTTTGCTTACCATGTAAATACACACCATGATATGCCTCCCCTTCCTCATGACTCCAGCAGAAACCTCAAATATTAACCATCAGCATATTGTTACAGCCGACAACTTGGCTTCATCTACGACGCAGCGAACAGAGGCATCACAGTTGAAGACATCGACCTGGACCAGGTGTGCCTACTGACGGAGGCGCCTGAAGCCAGGGTGCTCGTCAACGAGCTGACAGCGCTGCGAAGCGAACGATATACTGTTGCACCGCAAGGTATGTGGAACTTGCTTCTAAGTCAAATTGTCTATCAGGATTTCTCAGTGGCCTGGAATCGGGATTTGTGCTCGGGTTGGACCATTTTTCTGTATGTAGCTATAGGGTCTCGTTTGATCACTGTATCGCTTGATGGTACGCGATGATGTTGGTCGATGGTGAAGCTCGCTTTCGTAAAAGTAACCTATTCACTCTTGATTTATTGACCTATTACAATGGATTTACATTACCATTGAAATTTGGTCTTTATGAAAGGTAGACCTCTGCTTAACCCTTCTGGCAATCATGCACGGAGCGTGTCCTTATGTTTCATCATCATCAGCCGGAAGACGTCCACTGCTGCACATAGGCAGTGTCATTATGTTTGTAAAATGATATTATACGATCGCTTAATTGTATTTAGAGGTTACTGCGTTCCTGGAATTTAAATGGCAATTGAAGGATGATGGTGGTTTTTAGTCAATCAATCCTTTGATAATTTTCTGCCAAAAAAGAAGGCAAACGCTTAGTAACACCTCAAAATTGGTGGCTTTTACAATAAACCCTTTCCAGAATTTTCTATAGAAGTTTTGATGTAAGTTAAATTCCTTTTATTAATGCTAATTTATATATTACAATAGAATTACTCTAATAAACATGAAAGGCAAATGACATTATTTTCTAATTGTCAATTAAATAGACAATACAAAACACTTCTATGCATGTTCCCGCTATGTGCTTGCGCATAGTTGCAATGAGTCATAATATATTTGAGATCTAAGTCCATGTTCAACATTCATCACCGTCTTATTACAAAAACAACGCAAAACCCTGGTTTAGACCAGAACTATCAAGTCTAGGCTTAAGTGCTAAACCATAGTTTAAAATTATTCGTATTACAAAACATAAATAAACCTCAGACTTCTTAGTCCCATCATTTGAACCGAGGTCTAAATCCAACCACAGATTAATACAAATTTCATTCGTTCACCATGATATCATTCGATTGCGACGTTCCATATTACCAGAAAATAGAATGTATTGATAATTCGTTTATGATTAATTGAGGTTTAGAGATATTAAAAATATTGATTTATTTTTTAGAATTTAGATATAAGTCATTTCCTCATTTCCTATACTGTAGTTTGATTTTTAAGCATATTATTTAATGTTACATTCTTTACTTACATAACATTTAAAGCGCGTAATGGAACGTAACATTCTCGCGCGTCATAATAAACTATGACATGTTTACTAATTATTTTTTGGAATTATTATGAAGTTTTGTTTTCATTTTTTAGAACAGTTGCCTCTTTTTAATAATTTCACCATCTTTATTAATGTGAATATTACTAGTGTATGTCTGAGTAAAGTATGTTTGGGATAAGTATGTCAGGCAACTACCCACGGGAACATGATAACGAAATTAAAAGTAGCCTAAGTGTTAATCTAGGATTATTATCCATTAAGTCGACCATGTTTTAGGTAAAAATACCACAAAAACAACAATACAATGAAAAATATTCAATGAAAAACTGACACAACTTTGAAAGCTACGACTTAGACCACCGCTAAACTAGGGGGCGGCGAGGATTAAAGTTAGACCAAGGTTTAGTCCATGGTTTAACGCAAAACCACGTTTTGTAATAACGTTTTTAGGTAAACCATAGTTTGACGTGATTTAAACCTTGGTTTATAGTTAAACCTCGTTTTGTAATAAGACGGTCACTGTTTATAAGTCCCTTATCACATGTCAAACGTCAATGATAAGACCAAGGTTAGCAGGTGACTTAAGATGATAATCAAATTGAGAGGACAGTCATTTTTAGTAGATATCGATTTAGATAACGATTCGTTAGATGTTTTTTTTGTGGTTTTAGATGTGATTATGTAACATATTTCGGTTTATTTGGTCGGTATGCATGTTTTGTTTTCATGTGAAAACGGCTGAACTGATTGAAGATTGTGAATGCTGACTTAAACGGATTATCAGACAAAAATTGTAATAACATTTGCTTACATTCATTTTGATAAATTTTTGTACAGAAATAGACTGTAGACTCCAGAGACTAATTTATTTTTGAATCATCAAAGATTTCTGTTCCGAGTGGAGCAAAAGTTGACTCTCAGACTCCTACTGACTAAAAACCACCCTGTTCCTTCAATTGCCTTCCAGGGTGACGGTAACCTCTTAAGGTATTCCCACAGCACAAACTTAAATTCTTCAATTCTATTCCGAAAAAATACAAAAGAGCGTTGTGATTCAAATCAAGTCTTCCAAATTCGTTTGTTAAATATTCTAAAAGTAACCAGTAGCCAGTGCACACATGGTCTGCGTTTGCGCACGCGAAATGCATAACCGAATGCGCCCGAGTTTCCCCGAAGCGCGCATGCGTGAATGTTTACAGCGTATTTAGTAAATAACCGCTGAGAAGTGCACTGAAACAGTCGATACGTTTGAGTTATGCAATCTTGGTTTTGTGTGGCTGTGGAAATTTTTTGAAGATTTTTCTTACGTTGCCCCATTTTAGGAATGGCTCTTGCTCTCCAATACCAATCGGTAGCCAAGTTTGACCAACTGAGTCTTTAATATTTATTTATAAGGTATCCAGGCACAACACGCTTTCCATTTTCCACAATCAGAAGTCACCGCAGCAGTAACTCGTTTTCCTTTAATATCATTCCTCAATCCATCCATCTTTTTTAGACATACTCGTCCTTTCCATCCATCCACGCGTCCTCTTCACACTCAATCCATCTCTCTCATCTTAGCCTATGTCATCCCTTCTCATCATACATCCCTACCAAGAGCGTTTGTCAAAATTCGGGGATAGTTATTCATTTCGGGCCACCTCACCACACCTCTTATAATTCGCAACAGAAATTGTACAATGTTCTACAGTACGAGTATAATGCTTTTAACAGCCAAACGTTTGAAGCACCAGCCGAGAGGAATTCCAAACTCATTTAATTGAGCATCGATCTGACCTAACAATGAGTCGTCGCCGGCCGAATCTGCATAATTGACTCAATTCAAACGACACATGTGCACTGTGCCACAGTACACGTATCCTTACAGTATTATAACTCACGTTGCGGTTTGCGCAGTGTTCAAGTGATGTGAACTAGCTAGTGGGTGTTCGTTTTTCTCGCTGAACTAATATTTGTTTGCCTTAAAAGTTGTTGTTCCGGGGCTGGCTATTTTGTGTATGTGGGTTTAATTGTTTTTGAATGAACCTACGATGCAGAAACAATTCTTAGTGTGGAAGCAACTACATTAAAAAAAAAACTGTTATTGCGGTCTAGTGGTGCCAAGCGCAACTGAGTCATGAGCTCCTGTGTTTCATACAAAGTGCGATTAGATTATCCATTAGCTTCTGCCCGTGGTTTCACCCGCGTCATGTTAGGCTTTTGGCCCTATGGTCCCGTCCCCGTTCGCTCCGAGACCGTGGAACATGCCGCGCCGTGACTCGGGCCATGTCCAGGATTGCAGCTACGAAAGAATTGGTATTCCTAGAGAAGCAAAAAAAAATGTGGTAATGCTGAAAACTAATAGTGTGGAATTTTACGAAAGGATCGTAGTTGATTTACTGGTTATCTTTATACTGTGCCCCGCCCATGTTTTATTGCTAACCGCTGACGTCGGGATTCAAATGACTGTGGAAATAAAAAGTAGAGTAATTGTCTTTGTATGTCAGTGACAAGGTTGTACGTTTTGTAATTAAACTTCTTGTTGAACGTGACTGGAGAAATTTGTTTTTGTGTAGATTTTTAAACTTGAAAAAGGCGGTTTGGCACATGTTTGAATTAACTAGCGACTTGCTCGGCTTCCTGTCGCTTGTCTAAAAAGTGTTACTGCAAAACGACCCTTAAGTCAATGTCGTTTTGACTTTGACAGTTTTTTTAGAAAGAAGTGTTCAACAAATGTTTATCTTGGGATACCTACGCCTGTGCGAAAGTTTTTTGTTCGATTTTTATTTTATCGAACTCGTTATGTCGAATATTCAGTCGTACGATGTTTTATTATATCGATGCTTTATTAGTGCGATGTAACGTTTGTGCGAAAAATCTTTTTGCGAAGAACCTTACAGCGATTGCTCATTTGTTCGATAGTTTATTAGTTCGATGCTATGTTGATTCGAAACACTTATCTATAATGCATTATAAACGATGAGGTAATACCTACATGAATACCATAAATATCTTCACGTACGTACATATTCCTAAAATGAGAAAGACAAATAACAAATTCACCACGTTTAAGGCTGCAGTTCCACTGAGGTGGAGTGGAGCGGTGCTATGTCGCGGTTCACCAATCACAAGACTTGAAAACCACATGTGCCTGGTCAGCTATGTGCATCAGCCATTGTGATTGGTGAATGCGATTCTGCAACAATTCGCCGACGACCGGTTCACCATTGGACGTTTCGTCGACAGGACGATTCACTTATGGACGTTTCACCGATAGACTCTTTCACCTTTGGACTTTTCGCCGATACGACCATTCATTTATGCCCGGTTCATCGATAGAACTTTTCACGTAAGGACTATTCGCCGACAGGACGATTCGTTTCATCAATGATTCTTTCAACAGCGGACGTTTTGCCAACACGACGGTTTACCTATATTCTTTAAACTCTTTTAAACTTATCATCTTCATCATCCAAAAGTCCGTTGTTGAAAGAGTCTATTGATGAAACGGATATAAACGAATCGTCCTACTGGCGAAAAGTCCCTAGGTGAAAGGTTCTATCGATGAACCGGGCATAAATGAATGGTCGTATCGGCGAAAAGTCCTAAGGTGAAAGAGTCTATCGGTGAAACGTCCAAAAGGGAATCGTCCTGTCGACGAAACGTCCAATGGTGAACCGGTCGTCGGCGAATTGTTGCAGAATCGCATTCACCAATCACAATGGCTGATGCACATAGCTGACCAGGCACATGTGGTTTTCAAGCCTTGTGATTGGTGAACCGCGACATAGCACCGCTCCACTCCACCTCAGTGGAACTGCAGCCTTAAACGTGGTGAATTTGTTATTTGTCTTTCTCATTTTAGGAAAATGTACGTACGTGAAGATATTTATGATATTCATGTAGGTATTACCTCATCGTTTATAATGCATTATAGATAGGTGTTTCGAATCAACATAGCATCGAACTAATAAACTATCGAACAAATGAGCAATCGCTGTAAAGTTCTTCGCAAAAAGATTTTTCGCACAAACGTTACATCGCACTAATAAAGCATCGATATAATAAAACATCGTACAACTGAATATTCGACATAACGAGTTCGATAAAATAAAAATCGAACAAAAAACTTTCGCACAGGCGTAGGTATCCCGTTTATCTTGTGGTAAGACGGCTTGTTTTTACACAAGACTTTTTTGCCTGGAGTTAGACAAAGACCACATTACGAACTAGGTACTAAGTCTACCTGTACTTGAACAAACAAGTTTTTATCGTTATATCGTTATCATTGATTATCACATTAAGATAACCTCTTATGTACTTGTTATGTAAGGGAAAAACCCATTTCTGTGAATCTAGAAAGGAAATGGGGAAACACTTTTCTCTTTGTACCAAAACTATCTATTTTGTACAGCGTATCATATTTTAGAATCAGCCTATAATGTTCCCACTGCTGGGACACAAGCCTCATCTCTATGCAGGTTGGTAGATGTCACATGCCTTTTTCTCACATGCCCGGCTTCCTCACGATGTTTTCTTTGACCGTTTTAAGAGCAGTGTTAGTGAAATAAATAACAAAAAATTAATGTCCGTGGTTGGGTTCGAACCCACGACTACTACTCATAATTCGGAGTCCCTACCAATGAACCACATCTACCTACAAATATAACATTCAATAAATAGCTCTAAACTAACCAGATGTTGATGGAAACTACAAAATTTAGGCTTGCTAAATGCTAATTTAGTCTCTAATTATGCAAAACGATGATACAATGCTATCCTAAAATAGAATCAGATTTTTCTTTGTTTGCTGTCAGCTGAGTCATGTCTAAAATTAGTGCTGCGATGTCTAATGACAAAAGCCTACGATTTTCAGACAAAAAAAAAAACATTTTATTAGGACCTAGCTCTTTTGGTTTATTTTGTCGTCGTAGGTACCTCTTTGAAGATGGGGTGATGAGAACAGACCAATAAAAGTCCAAACCGGCCCTGGATTGTAAGAGCTAGTAGTAATTGGGCAAAGCCTTCTCGACTTTGGACAGCAATAAGAAGGTGCAACAATATGTCAAATTTTGGTGAACAAGTAAATGAGAGGTATTCCACTTAGGGCACCTGGCAATTGCGAAAAATTTAACAGGATCCTTATGTCGAATAGACAAGGTACAGTCGGCATCAAAAGTGGCTGACCACATTCAGATTTTCAAAATCGCTGTACATCTTATTAAAACGTATTATCATGGTGTACAGCGATTTTGAAAATTTGAATGTGGTCAGCAACTTCTGATGCCGACTGTACCAGTAGCTCAGGTGCCATTGTCAACAGGTGCCCTAAGTGGAATACCTCGTAAATGACACATTGGTATATTTCTATTAAAAAAAATGTTTACAAAGCAGTTGTAGATGTAACACATAAGAAGTTATACATACCGTATTTATTTCCTTAAAATATGTGATGAACGCGAAAACTATAAATTATATTCAAAAATCAGGGTTCAGAAACTGAAAGTAAAATTCTTCATACACTGCAGAACCAATACCATAATTGTTATGTCTTCATCATCCGTACGGTTCCTGGCTATTAATAGACACGTCTGATTGCCTATTGAAGCCTCTGGTCGTCAAATTGATGCAAATGTCTGTCCGTCTGACTATATACACTATGGGCTATGCTATGTAGTTTGTATTAGAGTGATAACTATAGAGTCATGCCACTAAATCAAAGCCATGCTTCGTCTGGTCGTATAATATCTCTGATCTTGGTTTTCTCTAGGAAGAAAACTAATCTGTGTATGTTTTTATCATAGAATGGTTACCATGGACCGGCATGGTTAATGTACCGGCACTGGGTCCACGTGGTGGATTATGTCCTCCTCCCTGTTACAGAGAGTAGTCCTGTGTCCCATTAGTGGGAGCGTTGTATGTGGGTTGATGATGATGAAAACGTTGGAATCTTTCAAAAATCTGAATCATTCAGTGGCGAGAGAGCGAGAAACATAGTTAAGAATTCTAAATAGGTTAGAATGCACCTAAATTTTCAAATCAGAGTTATGTCAGGGACTAAAAATTTAATAATGACATCACTATCAAAATAACTCAAGCCACTGAAGCGTTGAATGTTTAAATTATAATGTTTTGGAAGTCGTTGTGTGTAGTTTTTACACTACATTGTTATTGTAGATTTTTTTACTTGACTTACTGACTGATTAAGCCACAATCGTGTTGTTTTTGCAATTCTTATTATTCTTTTCGGATAGCAATTACTTTTAAACTAACTCACGTATTTGAATTTTCTTGTTTGTTTTTTGCTGCTTCTGTGTGAATATATACTAATTTTATTATCTTTGTTAATAATACAAAGCTGAAAGAGTTTGTTTGGTTGGTTGAACGCGCTATTCTCAGGAACTACTCAAAATCAAAATAATTATTTTATTTTAAATGGGCCTCAATGGGCACTTATAAAAGGTCCAGAAAAAAAATGGCACTGCACTGCTACTGCCTAGTATTTTTTTATTAATGGTAGATAGTCAATTTATCGAAGACACACTACGAGATATAGGAATGAAGCAGCGGGGATAAAAACACGGAGAGAAACTAGTAACAAAATAATTTAACAGCAAGGTTGATGCAGTTTCTGCTGTTCTGCAAGCCTTTTATTCAAATACAAACAAAAATGTTACCATTTCGTAATATAAAACGTATTCCCGTAAATCAACATATACTTGAGCGAAGCCACTGGCACTAGCTAGTAACTTATATAACAGTACAGTTGACATTAAAACTCTAATTAGCGAGAAAGCACGTGGCCGAACACACGTCAAAATTGCAAGAACAGTCATTTATTTATTACACAAGGCTAGCGTTCAAAGGCACTTTTATTGTGTTAATTTTTTATTGCCGTTTTATAGGAAAATCTCTTTATTACTGCGTTGTTAAGAAAAAAATAATGTAATTCTAGATACTGGTTTTAAACGTTGTTTTTTCGCGGTAATTCAGATTGACCCTGCCTTACCCTTCAGCCAGCTTCTTCAACCTGATGATTCGTTCACCTTCTAACGCAAAATTCTATAAAAATAATCCTGTTTAATTATATCATCCAAATCTTAGATTTTTTTCATAGTATAACTTGACGTCCATAGCCTTACTTCCAGTTAAGTAACTTTTTTCCGAAAGCGATCCTCAAATCCAAAAAAATAACGTAAAAAACTCATTTCAATAAATTATATTCTGAGATGGTCAAACGGTAAACAAGGAAGGATTACGAAATAAATATCCAATGTCCTTTATCCTTTAAATATCGATTACTGACTAGTTTACCTGATGTATAAATCACAATCTTCAATGTCGAAAACAGGAAAAATGGCAAAAAAAACTTCTAGTCTGAAATGGATCATTGTAGGCTTCAATTTGATTCTAAATAGGTTTTGAAGGCTAACATGTAAGATAGTTTCAATGATGACATAATTTTTGGCCACTAAAACCTTGCTTAGACTACAGTGTGATTGGGGTTTTCCAGTATGAATTTTTCAATAGCATTCACGTAGATTTGGACCCCGTTTATGGCAATAGTGCTCATTAGTAAGCTCAAAATAGTTAAACGAGCTATGGAGAGGGCTATGCTCGGAGTCTCATTTCGCGATCGACTCGGAAGCGAGGAGATTCGTAGACGAACCAAAGTTGCCGACATAGCCCAACAAATTAGCAAGTTGAAATGGCAGAGGGCAGGTCATATAGCACGCTGAACTGATAGCCGATGAGGCCATAAGGTTCTCGAGTAGAGATCGCAGCGTAGAACGTCAACCCGCATGGTGGAAAGATGATGTTATGAGGACCGCAGAATCACGCAGAATGCAAGCCGCTTCCAACCGGTCCTGTCAGAAGTCTTATGGGGGAGACCTATGTTCAGCAGTGGATGTCTTATTGCTGATACGACTTATGATGATAATAGCAATAGACTTGCCGACTCTTCGTTTGGATTATTAACCAATCAGAAGCAGCCGTCTTCAACAAAGAAGCCATTTTTGGATTGAGATATAATATTAATTTCGGGCTTTAGACGATTTGTCGGCTAGTTGGCACATCTATAATTTATTGGCACTATCGAACTTAAACCACGTTTCGATGAGTCAACCGATATCTAGTGTTACATCGAATAATATTGCTTTAAAATTTACCTACAATGTTACCAGATAATAGAGTCTAAAGTTTCTATTGAATAGAGACTTGAAAGTGTTCAAGGTCGTGTCTTACAGTAGATAGGTATTGACTAGTTATCAATGTATTATGATCTAATATCGTTTCAATATATACAGACTAGCTTTTTAACTGGGCTTTGTCTGCGTAAATTTGGGAATTTATAACTAGAACGTATTTTTAGGAGACTCTTGGTTGGCCTCGCACCGGACTAATTTATTATTTTTTCTTTTTTTCTTTTTTTTACGCAATTATGTTTCCTTTGCCTGGATAGAAGTTCACAACGTATGTACGATTGTACGTACAATCGTACATACCAACATACTCTAGACCTCAATAAATAGAGAGCAAGTTGAAAAAACAATGACATTGACATAGTCCGTTGTCACTCGGACAATAATAGACCTTGCAAAAACTGTTAACGAATATTAAAAACCAACAATAAAAATCATGTTTGTATGGTTTTGTTAATGAAACGGTGACATTGACCATCTCGACACTTTCGTATTGAAGGCCCAATAAGGTTACACACACACCTTTTTAAAATGAACATGCATTTGTAAGGCAACTTCATTAAAAAAAAAATAACTTAGATTATTCAAGTTCATTACTAAATCGAAACTTAAAAATCGTCTCCAAAATCGTAACTGCACAACTGTATTTTGATACAGAAGTATGTAGGAACCTGGAATGGCTATGTACTTCTGCTTGCGTTAAACGTGAAGGGGGAGACATGGAAAGGGGTAAGACGATGCCGCAGACAAGAACAAGTTAGTCCTTTCGTTAAATAGGCGACGCAAATCTCTGTAACCTTACGACTTTAGGTATCCAGGTGACTATCGCAATAATAACAGAGGTTCGTACACAGGCACGCGTCAATGTATACCAAAGTCGTAAGTTATCGAAGACGAGGTATTCCACGAAGGGCACCCGCTGACAATGGCACCTGAGCTACATGCACCTTATCTATTCGATATAAGACTCCTGTCAAAATTGTTTGCAGGTGCCAGGTGCCCTTCGTGGAATACCTTTCGGAGACTTGCGTCGCCTAGTGTACGAAAGGGCTTTCTTCTTCTTTTTACTTCTATCTTCTTTTCTTAAACTGGTCAACCCCTGTCTTATATATCAGGTTATGAAGATGTCAAGCCTAATAAACAATGATTAGTAAACAAATCAATAACAACCTGTTAGTTGTGTGGTCTAATTTTAACTTGTCCGAGTTACCTGCAAACCGGTCGTTTGTTACGACGATGTGAGGACACGTCATTGTGTTCAAATGCCTTTTACATGCCACGATTTGTTTTAGGCCAACTGGGGATTGTACGAGTTTATTTTAGACCTATTTTTTGTTTTAGTAATCAACGTTTTGACATGCAACATCCGTTTCTATGGAAGTTCCGCTTCCGTGTTCCATGTTATATTTTTGCTATCGTTCTGGATTTATATTGGAAAAGATTTTTTCTTTATAAAGTTCTCTTTTTGAAATAAACCCTTTGTTTCTAAGGATTTTTTTGATAACATGCTTCAATGTTTAAAAAAAATCTATGTACTTTGGTTATCTTTCATATTTAATTTTGAAACAGTCTCTGTCATTTCATCAGTGTATTTTTTTTTTCGTTTTTTGACCAGCCCGGTCCATCCAAAAACCATCCAACGTTTTAAAATAATAATTATGTTTCATTTGCTGTAACTTTGTCTTGAATCAATCTGTCTTAAGAAATGCTGTCATTGCTAATTACTTATGTATTTAAATAAATTGCAGCCATAGTAACAGCGATTCTCCTACCGATCATCCTCCAAATGTCATTCAGATGAAATTCAAGTACAAATAGATTTTAAAATCTTTGAGTCACGATTACCGAGTGTATAATTATCAAGTGAGGCCTTCGGCTTCCATGGACAAGATGTTGTAATGGATATTTTGCTTTTTATTTTATTGTTTCACAAGTGTGTGCTTCCCTTGACATTTTGTTGGCAATTGAAACCGGAAACATTTCGGAAGCGAGCACTTTTTTAGCCATTTATAAATAAATAATGGTTTCTGCTTCGATTTATTACGTATTTCGAATTACAATACGAATTTGGATAATTGTATTTATATCACCTTTGATCGGGAATATCGAGATTTCAAAATGTATCTCATCAAATCCATCTCGGATTTTAAGCAAACTGTCAATAAATTCATAATTGCAATAATTAATTTGTTTTCATTATTCCACAGTTTATGATCATTGACCATTATGATCATTCATCACAGAGCTGACCTTTAATTCTGTTTAAACTGGGTGTCTCGCTAATGTGAGTAACTCTGCTATCTATAGCAATACTGATATTATGAAGATGAAGAGTTTTTTGTATTTTCAAAAGTCAAAGTCAAATCATTTATTTCAATTAGGCAATCAAAGAGGCACTTTTAAACGTCGAATTAAAATTAAGGAAATGGGATGGGATGGGATTGATTCTACACCCATTCGCAAAGATAGGTTGCTAATTATCGAAGGACTAATTGGACCGACCAGTGGGGGTGAAACCAGAGGAAACGGCTAGTATTTAAAAACATTTAAAAGAATGTAGTTTTTATTAGCCGTCTTTGGCATCACGTCCGGTAGTTATTGTTTATTCATTTTGTTCCTGAACGTCCATTGTTGGAACTTTGCCCAATCTGCTGTTGAATTCTAGGCTAACAAGATAAAAGATGACTAGATTAACTGTAGTTACTGGGAATTGGGCAGTTGCTTCTCTTTTTGGGTTAATAATATTATATTCGTTTGCCAAGTCTCATATTACGACTGTGCGGTAGTCAGAGTACTTATCTACCATTATGTAATTTTGATTATTAAGGCATTGCGTTTGTTCTTCGGAAATAATATGTCGTTTTTTTTTTACTTTTTCCCTCACTACTTTGGGGGTGACCAAAAAATTATCAAATGAATCCCTCCCTGCGTGGACCGAAACTACCAACTTTGTCCCATACTATTTTGACGGAGCGGTACTCTTAAAGAGCGGTGCATTTAAAAACATTTGAACTCATATGCATAAACAGCCAGCAGGGTTTTTGGCTAACTTGATAATCACTGACGCAGTAGCTGTCCACTGAACTTGGATGGCTTGATACCTGTTATGAGGCTAAGTTAAGGAGTGGAGTGCCTCAAGAGCGTTACAATAATTGATTTTAGGGAACATTTACTTCTATCAGTTTCATTGCAAATGCAAAAGCCAATAGGAAATTTACCTTTTGACTGCTATTTGATGATCACCACACTGACATCGAGATACGGAATAGCCCCGCAGATCTGAAACAACTACCTATAATTATGTATAAGCCATACAAACATTTGATAGCATCATCATTGCACAGCTGAACAGCTGTAATGTCTGTCTGGTGGACATGATCTGTTCATGTTAGGGCCGGATTCCACCAAAGCAATCGGCGACTATTTGCAGCAAACATAAGATGATTTCATTAAAAATCAATGCCTGAACCAATTGGCAACATTCATTTCAGTTTTTAAATTCTGGCCATCCCAGAAAATTATTCCAGTCTTGCTCAGGGCCTAAGACCCCGTTTCCACCAGAGCGTAGACAAGAGGAGAGACAAATATGCCGATGACAACCAATTATTATTCAATTGATGCACGTCATGCACACTTTGGTGAAGTCCGGGCCTAATCGGAGAAGTCCCGTCATAAGCCTCTGCAACTTTGTAAGGGCTCATGATAATCAGTTATTAATTACATGATATGAAATTTAAATAATTAGATTAAAGGAAAATTATCAATCAAAATACTTTGAATTTTTATGATTACCGTCATACTCATATCAGAATTTCTTCGCCATCCGCTTTTTACGTAGTTAATGCGTCTTTTTTGAAAGTAATGGATGTTATAGATACCGAACTCTTCATATCAAACTAATAATATATGAAGTTTAATAAAAGGCCAACTGAATCATGGAAAAACATTTTGTACCTAACCTTTTTCAACGAACACCAAAAAGGGTAAAATAACCTACAAAATAAATTTTCTTTCGGAAATCGGTGGCAAAAAAAAGACAATGAAATAAAATAAAAAAACAAAATCACTGACTTCCGAAAGAAAAGTTATTTTGTAGGTTATTTTTCTCTTAATGGAAAAATCAGACTTCTCTAAATAAAGAAAAACAAAACCAGAAAAGGAAGTAACAGATTATCAAAGGCAAACAGCGTATCAATATCGGTACAAAATCGTCGCATATAAACGACAATGCTAATTACTGAGCCATATTCATCGTGTCGACATTCACATTTAACAGACAGCCTTACTGCTATCATCACAAAGGCCAGTTCCGTTCGTCGAAATCGGTGAAGTTGACGGTCGTCGGCCATATTAGTCGGTGTTTCGGTAAACGGTGTCGACGGAGTAGGCATGCATGATAATTTTCTTGTTCGAAACATAAGGTGGCCTAGATGTGAACCCTGAAGTACCCTTTCATTAATTCTCTTTCAAGATTGTAGAGATAAAGCAATCAGAGTACTGTCATGTTTATCGGATGCCGTGACGGCTCTGCGCCCGAATACCAGAAGAAGAATGGAGTCCTGAGACAGCTATGTAGTCGTATTTGAGATAGACCAAGGACAAGATGGCTGGGTGGCTTCCATGAGATTTGGAAAAAAAAACACATAGCCTAAGGAACGGGAAGGAATAGAGGATAGTAGGACAGCATGAGCTAAATAAGTAGAATTTATAAGTTTATAAGTCCGTATTCACCTACCTGACACATTATCAGTCGCGGTTAGATTTAGATCTTAGTAATTGTTAGCTTCCCCACGCAAGACATTGTTTCTTGAAGTTATTGACGAACACATTGCCGTTTATAGAATAATAAATGTCTATATAAAAGAGCTAGCTGTGTCCAAGAATTAAATTGATTGTATTCTTCAAAAAGCCAATTTGTCCCTTTCAATTACTAACGTCCAACAACCTTCTAACTAATCAATTATCACTAGTAGTGTCCTGTTACTGGTAGTTAAGTAAATTGCAAATATTACTAGATACATGACAGAAGTATTCCACAAACAATCAACTAGAGTAGTACGCAAATTATAGAGGAGCCACCATAGAGCGTAATTGAAGCAACAAGTCTGTAAGGTTCTTTACTGTTATTGATTTTAATACAACACTAGGTTTTATAAAATACTATAGTTATGGGATATTACCTGTTGTTGTTGAATTCTTTATGATTACTATCCATCATCATGTGTTTTTCTGTTTCTTTTTCAAGTTCAATGTGTACCGAGAGTTATTTCTTTATGGTACGACACGTAGGCGACTGAATAACATAATTGTTTATTTTCTATTTTTCAGAACAGTAAAATTATTTCTACTTTTTTCTATACTTCTGTCGACAAAACCCGTTTCTACTGTGTAATATACTTAATAATAATTCTATCAGCCACAATTCTATCGCAGAAACATGCGATGTGAATTTCTGCCATGCGAATTCGTGCGGCGTATCATAAAGTTAAGGTGACCATAATTATGTTCTAGATGAGATAGATCTCTAGAGAAGAATCAGATCGCAAGTTTTTGCGATGCATTCGTGCGAGATCGCAAATATTTGTGATGCGGTGCGAATTCGCAGTTTCGGGTGGAACCCTAAGTGAACTGGAAAATAATGTTTTTATAGTTCAACCAACATGTCACTAAGATTGCACCATGCGTACAAAAATTAACATAATGATGTTCAAAAATAACACAATAAAGTATTATGTTTATGTCTATTGTTGAAAATTATCGGAAGTACTCAATTACAAATGTCAAACGATAAATAATGTGTACTATTCATGTTTCTTTGACAAGTACGTGGAGCTACAAATTATTGTGTTATTTATGTACTAGTGTTAGTTCACTGCCCATTAAAATACATGAGCATTTGATAGTTAGCGTTTATGTGAAGGAAAACATCGTGACGTAACCGGCTTGTTCTGGAACCAAAAAATACAAGACATTTGACGTCTACCAATATCAACCCTTACTGCAGGCGTAGCATGGCGCCGTAGAAAGGGGTTTTGTAGACGGAAGGATAGACAAAATGACAGAACGTAGAAATATTTTTATTGATTTAAGCATGGTAACGTAAAATATATGGAAAATAAACGTTCTTTTCTTCAATAGTGTATGAATGGTGTCATATTTGCGCAAAAAAACAATCGACTTTTGTAGAAATAACGATGAAATAACTTTGTCTTTTCTTGGTAGAATAGACATAGAATCGCCATGCTACGCTTGCAGGGTTCGCGTGGTAGATTACAGTCCCCTCTCTTTGTCTACCAGCAGTTGGGAGCATAGAAGTATGATTAGGCTGTGTGTGTTCTCACTACGAGTGTTTGCTTCTAGAGCGATCTCTCCGGGTGCACCCATTGACATCCTTGATTTGTTTTATACCTGGTTTCCATGTTTTTAAACCTGTATCATCCTACTGTAAAGTTCTTCTTCATAATCACTCTTTGTGCCTCCAATCTCCCATAAAAATGTACCAAAAGCGTTTTCTATTTAAATCCACATATAAATTTTAGATCTCTTGTCTAAATCTCCATGCTACCAGTTCCGGGAAATTTTATCCGGGCTCCGGAACAACCTGGGCCGCCCAGGTTCCGGACGTTCATTAAAACTTCAAAACTTTTGTGCAAAATGTTTGCGAAAAATTATACTAAGTTACCGTCCTACATGTGATTTAGGGACAGAGTACTGAAGTAGTGATTTTAATGTAATATTTTTTTAAACGTCTTTTGTGTTTACCTATTTTTTTATTATTATTATTACTAACCTATATTATCCCACCGCTATTTCCTACTAATTCTCAAGAAAGACATCCAGTTGTAATTTATTTAAAACTTCATGTAACAAAAAGGTACATAGTTATGCCTGAAGCATTTTCTACCCGCCATTTCCTTCGTAGTATGCCGCGGCAACGTATTTGTTTCAGACTACCAATCCTGGAGACTTACTCCCGAAACTGATTCGATTCCGATTTGGTTTCTGATTCGAATCGTAAACCAGGATCGTGTCACTTTCGAGTGTTATCAGCGTCGTTAGGTGTATCTGGTTACTTACGTCAGCATCAAGTGCTGTTGGTCTATCGTTAAAAACTTTCTAGTAATGAAAAAAAAAACCTTTTTAATATCCTAGCATTTAAAAAAAATACAATTTCATTTTTGTAATTTATGATCTGTTAATTTAACGCCTAAGATACTGAGCTCCATAGCACGATTAGCACGTTGGCAAATCTTATGGACTTTTGGATGTTTGTCAAAGACCAAGTTTGTGCACCATAGGCCAATAAGTAGGATAGTAATATACAATTAACTACGAACTTTGACACAAAACAATCGTTTTGCAAATTCAGAGTTTGCATTATCTTCTATTTTGCATTTAATAAGTAGATGAACAAAGGAAATGTGAAGTGCTTTACAGTTGTGGTTTAGTCATCGATGTGTCATGTTAGCTTATCTAAAACCGCACTTAAGTCCAGAATATGCTCAAACAATGAAACAACTCTGTACTATCAGACTGTAACTTTCAATTGCTTCTCTAAAGCAATGACAGAATTTTAACCTATTATGAAATAGCCTACAATATAATGATGAAATCATTTATTTGCTTATAATTTAGGTACCTATACAGATAAAGTGTTATTCAGTAAAATACTCCCGATATAATGTCCATATTTTGCCTCACGCATAATCGAATAAATTAAATATACAGAAGTTTTAACCTCAAAAGAGGCTTTTGGGCACTAAAGTGCGGATCAGTCTAATTTAATATGTTATTTTTTATTTCGCAATTAGATGTGATCAACGGGGTCGATTAAGTCCATGTCCGGTCATTCTTGTTCTGTTTCATAGACCGATAAAAATAAAATTTTGCCCCAATTCGAGTTAGATATAATGTGGCCTAACGTCCAAGTGCAGATAATTACGCTATTATATTAATTCTCTCTATTATATTTTTCGCGACTACAACAACAAAATGCGCGATTACTATACATGAGTTCATGACGCAGACCGTCAATCCCTTGTCAAAACTTTAACCTTAGTGTAAAGAAAACAATGAAACATTCTCACAGGTCAACGTGTCTTCAGACAATATTTATTCTAACATGACAAAATATTATCTTAAATGATTTCATCTCTGCACACGATACCGAATTTTCTGGCTTTTTCTTGATAAGATTTTCATCTTTGTTGAAGTATTTCTTAGGTAAATATTATCTAGATGTCTGGTTACTATCTTTCTATTTGTTTTAAATAATTTTAGTGTCATGGATTCCCCCTGTTTGGCGACAGACAAAGTAAATTGTTTTCTTACTGTAATACTTTAATTTTTGTGCACTTAAAAAGTAATTCGCTTGTCCATTATCACATGAAGTAATAGCAAGAAATATTAAAATTTAGTTTTTGTCTGCGACTTTGTCTGCGTGGTAGTTGACTACTAACTTTTGCTGGCGGTTTGGCTCGCCCACTTTACAGACAGCCAATAACTGTTCCCACTGCTGGAATTTCTGCAGTCCTCTCTATAACAGGAAATGGGCTAACAATACAGACATCCGCGAGCGAGTTGATGTTACAATGTGTCCTGAATTTTTTAGCACCTTCTCCTCCTGGCCTTTATTAAACTTCAATTCTAGCTTATTGCAGTCCACTGGTAGATAAAGGCCTCTCCCAGGCTGCCCCACATCACCTCGTTCTTCGCCTTCCTCATCCAGTTTGTCGCAGCCACCTGCTTAAGGTGGATAGGTTTCCTGCTTAGAAGGCAAGCGTACTTCATCGTCGACCACATCATCGCTTACCATCAGGCGAGATAGTATTCAAACGCGATACCTATCGTTAAATAAATAATAATAATGGTCGTCGGTCCATCTAGTTGGGGGGTGTCCCACACTACACTTGACGATACGCTATCGCCACTTCTGAACTAAACATTTTTTTTACCGATTTTTTTTTTTATTAGCCTGCTCTGTCCCTCTCCTGGGAAAAGGCCTCGCTCCACTCTTTCCACTTTTCGCGAGCCCGTGCGTCTCCTTCCAATTCGAACAGAACGTATCCAGTTCATCCCCCTGTTGGCCTACCAAGAACTCTTAAAGCGCGAGTCTTTAGGCTGTGGGAAAGAGATGGCGCTAGACGACTTGTATATCACTGTCTCTTTCTCACAGCCTAAACTGGATCGCGTTAAGAGTTCGTGGTAAGGCTCCAGCTACCTATTATAAAACTTAATTAACCTAATTTTCTCTCTTCCTTTCCAGCGTTCCTGCTCTGTAGCAGACCGCTGATCGTAGTGAACGTGCATTGTAAGGAGAAGCTGGATGAAGGTGACGTCACCAGTCTAAGGAGCATAGCAGACCTCGCGGTAGCTGGTAATACGGAGCTGGTTTTTATTGGAGAGTTCCGAACTAGGAGTAATGTGCAAAGTAAGTGTTCTGCGTATATATATATTTTTTATCGCGGTAAAATCATCAAATGAGTCCTCCCACCCAGGGCCGGGCAGGAGGGACTGTCTAACTTGGACTAGCTTCTGACTAAAATCCACGGTGTCTTTCAATAGCCCTTTACCACCTGGGGTCACGGTATCGCGTTAGTCGCGCTACCCCTACATTCTGCGTATATTTGCGAATAAAAGTAATTTTTAATAGTGATTTCTATAGTAACTTGAAATTAGGAAATAAATAACTTATCCTAAATTCCTAAAAATCAAGATTTCTTAAGTGATGCGTGATAAATGTCTACTAAATACAACGAAGTATTTTATAATTTATTGACAGTATACTTTGTCTGTGCCACCTCTAAACTAGGCTAAAAAAAATGGTCTAATTTATAATGAGTTTTCCTATTTTTAAATATTTGAAATAAGATTATTATATATTTTAGAAATTAGTTTCAGACTAGTTATTAAAAGTTAGTTAGCGCCATAGGAAAAAGACAAAAGTTTATGTATTCATTTGTCTCTAATAGGCATAAAACTCAGGTATAATTATGAAACCTGTAGGGCATAACAAAAAAGTAAAAAAAAACCTAATATTTACCTTTAACTTTACAACAATAAGCTTTCTACGGGCGACAACGACGATTTATTCGCTTTATTATTTATATGGCGACCGAACAAGGACGTTACCGTGGTGATATTTTGTAATTCTACACTACAATATCAAGCAAAGCTGTAATTTACTTATACCCGTCATTTTCAAATAAATCCTCTATATTTGATTTCATAACTAGCTGTTTTCCGCGGTTTTACCCGTTTCTCGGCTCCTGTTGTTCGTAGCGTGCTATTATATCCTAGTCATAGCACGCAAGACGGCCACAGCCTTCCTTCATAAATTGACTACCCGACTCAAAAAGATTTTTCAATTTGAACCGTTTCTTAAAACCAGGGTTGTTCCAGTGAGTGAACGAGATGGCGCTAGACGACTTGTATCGCTCTGTCACTTTCAATCGTCGGAATAAGCCTGGTTTTAAGTCGTTGAAATACCACCCAATGTGGCCTATCTTGAACTCTTAAAGCGCGAGTCTTTAGGCTGTGGGAAAGAGATGACGCTAGACGACTTGTATAGCTCTGTCTCTTTGCCACAGCCTAAACTGGATCGCGTTAAGAGCTCGTGGTAAGGGTCCAGTACTTCCCGAGATCTGAACGTTCAACCGAACAAACTCTTTGCCATTATAATCCTATTACCCTACTAATATTAAAACCGTGAACGTTTGTTTGGATGATGGATATTTGTTAATTTTTCACGCTAAAACCTCTGAACGGATTTGGATGAAATATGGTACACAGATAGTTTATAACCTGGATTAACACATAGGATAGTTTTTTATCCAGTTTCCATGGGATATTTCTCGAGTTTTAGCGGGCGAAGCCGCATCAACAGCTAGTAAATAATATTAGACAACCTGTTCTATATGAATACTTTGTCATCGTCAATGCTCAGTAATCTAACGACCTTTTAAATACATTTTAATCTATTTCCAACATAACAACAAGAATCTTAAGCAACAATGTAGACGATAAAAACAATAGGATTACTATTGATAAGCAACTGTGTGTTATCGTTCAAACAAGTAATTTTATCTACAATAATTACGGTATCTGTGTTAGGACACAGCTGGTGACCTATCGGACGTCATAATTCTATATTTGAAACTCACGTGCTTATGCGCAGGTTTTTTTTAAATACCTTTTTCTTGCATAACAGACTGTAAATAATTCATCATCTGCCTAGCCTTTTTCCAACTGTACTGGGGTCGACTTCCAGTTGAACCGAATTGTCCAAAATATTAGTATTTTTCATGAGGCGACTGCTTGTGGATACCGTCCGATAGGCAGTCACTCCATGTAAAATACTGATATTTAGTTGCATCTGGTTCCACTGGAAGACGACCCCAATATAGTTGGGAAAAGGCTAGGCAGATGATGAGATTCAAACAGATTCAATTAATAATCTTTGTTAAAACTGGTTGTCAGACGTTCGAGTTTTCAACTAAACGTTACACTTGTCAAAGATCTACAAATGACAGTCAACTAGCTATGATAGATGTTCACTCATCCACAGCCCAACATCGGTAACCTTGAAAATCGACCTGTGTTTTTTACTGAACTCAAACCGTCATTCACAAAGTTACACTAGTCCAAAAAAAACTGCAAAATGGTATTTGACGTTGCAATAAAAGGGTCGTTTTGCAGTTATACATAGTATACACTTTTTTTGACAAGTGTTCACCCGATGTTTAAACTTTTTGCAGTAAGACAATATTATGCTCTTGTTTGTTTCACAAACATTTCCGACTTACTTTGTTTATTTATGGTCAACATTCGCTTAACATTTTATGACGTTTAATAATGTACCTACCTTAGCAAGATACCTAACTGGTGGCTATTTTTCGCAAATCGTAATCTACTAGGTAACCTACAAGAATGAAATTTGGCGTAATTACTGTAAATAGGTACACACCTGTTCCCTAAAAGATTAACTTCGATAACTATCCTGCATATAGGCAGAAGTATAACCTTGAATTAAAGAATATGCTAGTATTATTTTTAAATACTCTTAGTCATATTCTTGTTTTGTTATAAGTCTTATAACAAAACAAGATATGTTATGTATAACTGTCTATTAGCTGTTGAGAACGGCTTCGTCCATAAAATTATCCCACGGAAGCCTAATACCGGGAATATAAGGTATTATTATTTTGGTCCTGACGTCATTGAGAAAAAAATATCTATTCATCCATCCAAACTTTGTCATATAAGAAAGAAAGAAAATTTTTTTTTTTTACAGCATTGCATGCTAAACTTGAGAGAAAAAAAAACAGACAGAATACAACTTACTAAACTAAATCTAAACATATAAAAAAAAGAAATAACAAAAAAAAAAAATTGACAACTGCATGCCATGACTGTAAAAAGGAAGGTGACCACTAAGCATAATGCTGTGCTGTGAGGGACCCACAGCACAGCGGTGGTTTTCAGTGGTCACCCGAAGAAGAAAGAAAAGAAGAAACAAAAGTATTACATTTAATAAAGATTGTTACATAGCAATAAGCAGTCCTAATTTTAAACGAGTTATTAGGCGTAATTAGCATGATAAACAAAGATATTTAAAACGAACTGATTCTCTGAATGTACATGACAAAATGTTATGATATTAATGGGCTTTTCAATTCGTCTGGTGTTTAGTTTAAATTAATTTAACCTTCAAATATTTCAGTCAATTTGATTGACAAGAGGAAAACACCACATGTGATACTTACATGTGAGAATCAGCAATGTATATTTATTTATAATACCTTTTTATCTTTTTCAGCCTTCAAGACCTGCCAATCAGTCCTGAACGAAGAGATCATAACCACAGTCGATGTTAAACATACGGGACAAAGCAGTATCCTATGTCCTGGGATGCTGGACAGTACCAACTTCAACGGACATTCAGGAGCTGTCAAAACAGGTTTAAGCCATTTAGCCATTCCTCGAGGCTGGTCCTGGGGCGGGCCAGCCTCACCCTTCTGTCCAATCTGGGCCGAAATAAAAGTCCCAGATTGACAAAAACATACTCAAAAGTATGGCAATAACAGAAATCTAGCTAATTTTATATCATCGGCTGTTCTAATCCTTCTACAATGCCTTCTTGTGGTGTTATTGCAATTATATTTCAATTGAAATCAGACGGCCATTTTGAAACGTCAAAGTTGGCGCCAATTTTCCTGTCAATTTTAAGGTGTCAAAATGTATTTGTATTTATCATTATGGTTTTAAGTGTTAGATTTTTAATAATACGTGATAACCAGACTTTGTGGGCTTTAGGAATGTTTAAAATTGTTAGTGTGGATTATATTTTAAATTTAGAAAGAAGGAATAGTAAAGAAATCGGGTTTATAATTTATTTCAGTAAACGAATTTTTAATCAAGACTTGCTGTGTTTATAGTATACGTATTGCAATAAAAGCTACCTTTAATGTGTGTACATTAATAATGTAGGACCAAAAAATTAGTCCAATTTATCAATGTTGCCCAACCAAAGCATAACCCGGGCAATGTGAACACCTATCAGCAAAATATTTAAATGTAATATAATAAAGAATTACCAGTTTAGCTAAATATGTTAAATAAATGAATTTGTAATATATTTATGTAAATAATTGTAGTCTTTGCGGGGCATAGACTGAAAGTGTGCTTTTTAATGTTAAGTAGGTAGATTTAATAGGTATTCTTAATTTATTTTTCTGAATTTCCACAAAATATTATCTTAGTGGTTTTGAATGTATTCCTTTTATGCACTTTTGAAACAGTTTCGGTATTATGGTAGTGGTTTTCTGGTATCCTTATAAAGGTGCTTTTAAATCGAACAACCCAAAGCAGAAAAAAGATGTTAATGGTTAAGAATAAGGAAATTGATGGTATTAGACTGAGGCCGGGTATTTCATGTATCTTTAACATAACTGAGTGATCGTGAGCTCGCTCCATTTAGGCCTCATCTTTGTCTCTATAAAGCCCGGTTTCCATTGCAAACGGAGCGGACACATTAATGGCTCAGCGGGTGAAAAGAGTAAAAATGAACTAGCTCTGGGAACGTAAACACTATTTGTTGGTGGAAATGCAAGTATGCAGTTTGCGCTTGCGAGTTTAACGAAGTCATGGGTCCGTTCCGCTCGCGGTGGAAACCGGGCTTTAGACTGAAGCCCCCCTATTTCATGTATCTTTAACATACCTGAGTGAGCGTGAGCTCGCTCCATTTAGGCCTCATCTTTGACTCTATAAGGCTAGAGAGAGGCCAAAAAAAATGTATCCATCTGTCTTACTCTTCAGGCATTATACCAAGCGTAGCATGGCGCTGTAGAAACGAGTTTTGTCGACGGGAGAATAGACGAAATGACAGAACGTAAAAGATTTTTATCGGTTTAAGCATAGCAATGTTTAAAATATAGAAAAGATATGTTTCTATTCTTTAATGGTGTAAGAATAGTGTCATATTTGTGCAAAAAAACAGTCGATTTGTATAGAAATAACGTTGAAATAACTTTGTCTTTTCTTGGTAGAATAGAGATAGAATCGCCATGCTACGCGTGCTGGTTGTGTCTATTTTATTTGACATTTGGGTAGGGAAGGCTCAGTCCATGGTTTAATCTTTGGGCCATTTTGTCAAAGAAGGATGTACGTTCCCACTCTTGCTCTATGGTCGTTCGTTTTAAATGCACCTCCGTAGTTTCTTTTCTTTTTTCAGTATGATTAAAATACCCATATTATGTACCTGAACAGTTTTCCTTGTAGTTATGCTTTGTATGTAATTGTTTTTGGAATATAAATTGCTGTTGTCAAATCCTACATTGTAAGTCGTGTTTTTTGGTGGACCCATAGAAAAAACAGCTATTACGTACCAATCATCATCAGCCTATAACGTTCCCACTGCTGGGACACAGGCCTTCTCTCTGTGAGAGGGAGTGGGCCATAATTAATCCACCACTCGGGCCAAGTGCGAGTTGGTAGATGTCACATGTCTTCGAATTTTTGGTTCTAGGATATGCCGGTTTCCTCACGATGTTTTCCTTCACTGTTTTGAGAGCAGTGGTGATGAAATAAATTACACAAAGTAATGCGCCTGACGGGGTTCGAACCCGTGACCTACAATTTGTAAGTCGGGACCGATACCACTGGGCCACCACTGCTCGTACCAAAGTAAATTTAATTTGTCAACTTATTATCAGAAAGTATAGCTGCATGAATTGAAGGTTTAAAGCTCAACAGGCATTTTAAGTAGGTCAGGGACTCGCTCGTAGCATAGACGGGTTGATTTCCAAGGTTAACCCGGGCTTCCAAGGTAAGACTGTGGATGGGTGATCATCTATCATCGAAATATATGTCGGATCCGGCGACGGCTCATACTAAACAATATACCAAAATCCATTACGACCAAAGCTAACTAAAATAACGTATTTAAGCCAACTCGTTAGGGGCAAACCATAGATATTTTGATGGATTGGGATCCGTTTCTTATTATTATTAAGCTGAAAATACAAATAAAAATTAGTGTTATAATTAATACACACATACCAAACCAATGGTTTGTATTATTAACTGGGCAGGTAATAAATGTATAAAGAATGTGTCATGTTTCTTTTTGGCGCCTTAAATGTATAAAACTAAGATGGCGGCGGTTATTCCGACCATAGACTCATAGCATGGACTTAGCCTTTCCTAGCCAAATCTACACATGTATAAAGAGGGATATTTTAATTGTTTGTTGAATAGGCTCCGAAACTACTGTACTGGCGACCAACCATGAACTATTAAATCGTGAGTCTTTAGGCTGTGGGAAAGAGATGGCGCTAGACAACTTGTATAGCTCTGTCTCTTTCTCACAGCCTTAACTGGATCGCGTTAAGATCTCGTGGTAAGGCCTACGATTTCAAAAATTTGTTCGCTGGTTGAAAGCTGCTTTGTTTCTAAATGACATAGGCAGTGATAGGGGTGGGGGGGTTGTGCAGTCGCTGGCAAAAGCTATGTTAAATAGTGCCATGCTCTATTGCCTAGAAAGAGAGTGAAACGATTAGAGGTACATTACCTACGTCTTATAGGAAAGAGTGTATGATAAGAGTGATGATGAGTATGGCCATTATAAGCAGATAATGATCAGTCCATGCTCTTGTGAGAGGCGAAAAAGGAAAAAGAGTAAGAGAGACAAAGTATGTCTTATAAGTTTTTAGACTGACATGGTCACTAGCGCTATAACTATTCTTTAGTTTTAAAACGGGATATTTAGCATGTTTATTATTTGTTTTTAGTTTTTGATATTTCGGTACTGTTGAAAGCGCCATGATCACGGATGAATTAAAATCAAATAATAAACATGCTAAATATCCCGTTTTAAAACTAAAGAAAAGTATGTCTTTTTTGCCAGCCATGCCATGTCTTTCTATCTCTATTGCCAATGTTGTCTATGGTCCAAAAGAACCATGACACACCCATGCTGTACAGACGCCAGCACATCTACCAACCCCAATCTATCAAACTTTAATAGATTTTCAACCTTACCACAATAGTGGAACGTGAAGGAAAAATTGACAGATTCGGTTAGGCTGACCTGCTGGTGTCTGTACTCTTGACTGCTGTATTACTTTCTATGAATTAGTGATTGAATTTAATTAGTAAATAAATGCTTTATATGTACAAAAGAGATGTAAATTAAAAGAATCTACTTAATATTTTTGTATTATGTGATTTTGATCTCGGATAGAAAAAAGAAAATTTTGGTAAGTAGATTCTATGAAATTTTCAAAATTTTATTTGTCTGCTAATTTTCTGCTGCTACCTAAACGGCTGAACTATAATCTTGCGATACTTTCAAATAAAAATCACGTATTATTATCCTTCCTAAAAATAGTATTACAAAATATACGGAAAATATTTTTGAAATCATGGTATATGAATGTCCTTGAGCTATAAAATAATTATTAATAATATTTAAATATTATTTATGTATTTTTGGGTATTTAAGGGGTCCACAAGCAGAGATGTTACTCTTACCAGAGATTCCGCATTGTCTATGGTTTATCAATTTTGTGATAATAAATTATTTTTAATTTTTGTGGTATTATCTAAATAGTTTGATGTTTATTACATGGTGTAAATTATTGATGAATTTTAAATAAATTATTTAAATTATGATTTTGTTGTTTCATTAACTAAGTAATATCAGCCACAGAGGTCGATGGTCAAGGTATGCTATGCTTGCCGAGGTTGGTCTAAAGATGGGTATCCATCATTGCGATTTTCTTCCATGTCTCAAAAAGCACGGACTTGAATTATAATTGTGATTTTTTTCAATGAATTTCGAACCTACCGACAGTGCTGGTAAAATCCTTTTTTTGCAAAATATTTTTCAAAAAAAACAGAATTTGCTTTGTCATCGCTGTCATTACACAGTACGTTTAGCTGTCATATTGACTCGAAAATTCAAAGCTCGACAAAGAGCAAAAAATCTTATACTTTATACATAAAAGCTTTTGCTTAAAAATCAAACATAATGCCAGACTTAGAAGGCAGAATGGAGCGCATGCTTTTCAATTATCAGACCACAAACCGTACAGACTTTCACAATGGCGAGATCTTGCCCCCGACCTTCACAAAATATAAAGAAAAGAAACAATGCGTTCGGATACGACCTCCTCCGCTTAAGGACCATCACACACTGACTTGTTGGAGGACTACCAGCGTACCGTTCAGCCTGATGCACTCGCCTAAACCCATCACTAGGACGGACCCTACTAAAGTGCAGGAACCTTTTGTAAGTTATTCGCTAATATTTAAACATGCGAGTGTGTACGTTTGTATGTCCTATTTCCCCATTATAATTAATAATTTTTCCACAACTATCACACAACGCCATCTAGTCCCAAGCTAAACAGAGCTTGTGTTATGGGTATTATACAACTGATAAACTAAACATACTTATATATTCCTAAATACATACATATTTTAGATAAATTACATCCAGACACAGAACAAAGGATCATGCTCATCACACAAACATTTGTCCTGGGTGGGAATGGAATCCACGACCCCCGGCATAGCAGTCAGGGTCACTAACCACTAGACCAACAGGCCAGTCAAAACGGCTTCCAAAATAGCGCATAAAGAAGCACACGCTATTAGATTTGACCTATCTTGTTCCATTTCGTAATATTCTACGATTTTTACGAAATCGCTTCCTCGAGAACCTATAGTTACAACGTGCGAGAATCGAAACCACGACAAAGGCCACCTGACGATTGCTCAGCCACTACGCCAACCTGTCTTCTGAACAAGCTCATCAACTCAACAGATACCTATCGAGTAATTGTTTTTTTTTTACATTAGCCGATACCTAGTTGATGGTTGACCCAAGATTGTCTAGCCGTAAATTATCCCTCAATGGAAAACGTAATTCTCCTATAAACCTAATACCAGGTGAAACCACCCGATGAAGAGTTGGAAAAAGCCATCAAGACCCGCCCCCGCCTGGTGATGACACCAGCAGTCAGCATGGATGATATCAAAGATAAAGCCGTGCGCGACCTCCTCTGCGACTCCATGTATACCTCTACCATGACCTCAGCCACGAGGGAGGCTATTTCTGACTACTTCACCGTGAAAGCGCCCTTGCCTGGCTTGCCGGCGCCCGCTAATCCGGTTTGTTACTTTGTATAACCTGCCAGCTACACTGGCGTTCAGGTTTTCGTACGAGAACAACACTTAATAAATAAGTCTGGAATAGTGTGGCTTCCCATTACCTACCTACTGATGATGGAGCAGTAGTTCTGAAGATTAGAAATTAAAACGGACAAACGAAAAGGTACCATTAAAAAGTGTAGGTACTGGGTTGGTGGGTTAAAAGTTATATCCAAAGTAGTGGTTTATCAACTCTGACGGGCCTTAGAACGCCAAAGACTGCCGGAGTCGCAGGACTGTCTTATCAAGTACCTAACCGTGACTCTGGAACGTAAAGGGCTTAATTGAAAGAGCACCGTGAATTTTAATCAGTACGAGTCTGACAGTTCCTCCTGTTTCGCCCTGGGCCTGGGCTTCATTTGAAGATTTTAGCCGTTTAAAAAAACTGCTTTACCAATATAGAAAATATTAACACCTGCAACAGCCACGGGAGAACTTATTAGATGATTTCTAAACCATTTGAACGTTTGTGCTCGTTCATCTGATCTGAATTGAACGCATCACTTCATCGAAATAGAGATACCTACCTTTTCGCATTTCAATATAATATCATCAATTACAGATAAAGTTGCCACCACTGACCCTACCCTACGTGTCCCCTGAATGGCGTTTGAAGACAGTTCCATGGGATAACAGACAACTGAGGTCCTACTGCGATGCTACCAAAGAGTTCTGGCTGGCACAAGAATTGCCCCCGTATGTAACAAAACCTTTCGTAAAACTTTGGTTACAAACAGCGATTAGGTCAGACTAGGTATAATCACTAATGCCGACTCGCTGCGAGTTTACGCTGTATGTAACAGGCTTATCGCTGCGAATAGTCGCCGGGGTTTGAAATGAATGAGCATGTACAGTTTTACTTGCAGCGATTCATCGCTGTTTATGACCGAAATTTGAAGATTGCTAAATCACAGCTCGCTTATAAGATTTTAGTAAGAAGTCAAGGGACTATTTACCCTAACTGGAATCCTCGTACGTTTCATCGCGTAGCTATAGAAGTAACAATTAAGGCTTTTTTTGTCTTTGCAGATGTCGTGCATGTAGAGAAACAGAAATAGTAGATGCTTCTAGAAAAAGACTTCATCAAATGCAGACTGCACAGCGATGAGAATAATCAATTTCTAGGTACAAAGATGATGCCTGTGGATGTTCGAGGAAGACTACATTTTGCTAGATTCAAATAAAAAACTAGACATCGTTAACTCTAGAGATATATTTAATTTTATATTTATTCATTAATATTTTAATTTTGCCGAAAAAACTAAATAAATCTGACGAATAATATCAGCTACGTCAATTTAATACTTCAGATTTTAGATTTCGGTTTTATTAGTTACTAATTTTTAGTCTAATCTAACTATCAAATAAAATTTCGTTTTATTCAATGTTTTGTGTTTTATCTGAGACTGACATCCCTAGATAGTAGATACTTAATGTCCGTAACAGAATAACATAAGAATATAATATACATTATTGGGTTTATGCCCGTTGTCCCCGTAATTCAATAATAACTATTACTTACCTACATTTTTATTGTAGAACATCAGGGGCCTAAGTCTACTAATTTATAAACGTTACAATGGTCTCTCAATGGTGTGTTTTTGACAGTTTTTGTATGGCAAATCTGTCAAAAACTTACCATTGAAAGACCATTGTGACGTATATAAATTAGTAGACTTAGGCCCCAGGACACTAAGTATAACTTTCAGCACCACACACTTGGTTTCTCTATTATTGTATCACATTTAAATAACAAGACACCACTTCGGACACGTCTTAACTCTTTGAACAGTTGCAGCGTAATGACTACCAATGTGAGGGTACTTCTATTTTTATACACTTAGAATTGTACCACTTCCAACAAATATTACCGCCATTATTAACCAATAACAGATCGTCTTACATTGTAGTTAAATGAGTAATAAAATAAGCAATTATAAACCAATCTTGTACAGTAGAACCATTTTAAAACTTGATAAGATAATTTAGAAATTTAGTAACTATTTTATTTGCAACCATAGCTTAATTCGATAAATATTTGAACATCAACTGATTTCGTTCGGAAATCAGTTGCTGAATGCAGTTATTTCTTCAGTATGAGCATTACTTTGTGGAGATATGGGTGAATTTAGTAAAACTAGTATGAATTTATTAACCCATAATAAGAAAGCTCAGACTTAATACAGATATTGCTTGTCTAAAAAAAATTCTCTCATATTTTAGTTGCTCGGTATGAGAACAGCGATGAATAAAACACGCAACTGACTTCAACATAGCTTTATTTTGAAAACTTAATCGTATAACATTAATTGTCGTATATTATATTGTATTAAATTACAAAAGAGGTGCAGAAGTAATTAAGACTGCAGATGACTGAATATATGAAGGCACGTAACTTCGATTATGTGCCTTAAGACTTATGAACAAAATGTGAATTATAAATAGGGTAATTTGACAATATTTTCGGCTACTACTTGAGGTAAGGCGGAGAAGGTATTAACGAATAGTAATAACTTGCCATCTCCAAAAGAATCATCGATATTCATTGTTTCTATTGTTTGAGAGCGATTTTGATACATCAAATTTCAGTTTCAGATTTTCCAGTCATCTGCATAGTACCTTTGATCATATTGTGCAAAAGTGTTATTATGAAATGATAACATTTTGGCATCCTTTTGATTATGAAAGTGAAGTATGCAATTTGGAACTGAATGCTTTCTACTTTTGAAACGAACTTATCCAAATAACATAATTCCTTCTGTAGCAAAAGTTAGATTATTAAATTGCCTGAATAATTTTCACGTGCTAAAATGAACCTTAATTCTTAGTGCTAAGATATTGTCTGAATATATAATTGTATCAACTTACTTCTGCACCGGAACGTAAGGTCTATAAGGCAGCGGTTAATTACTATTAAACAGTCAACATATTTCAGAGTATGTACGAGTATAAGTACCAACGACGATATATTACTAGACTCCGCATGCACGATCTAAGGAACAAAAACTATTCTGTCAACTCGCTGAGGTACTATGTAAGCGAGGGGGACGGGGTACTGCGTTGTGATTGGCTAACTCAAGGTCTGTTCTGTCTCAAGGTATGTTCACGGCTCACAGGAGTGGTCGAAATAAGACGGATATAAGACTTTTTTGCCTAATGTGTTGACAGACATCGGTCGCCTGTTATTAGGAGTCTAGTAAGATATCGTCGTTGATAAGTACCGACCTCGCATATTACACATCCGACCTTTAGAAGGTCATATATCATCGCGGCCCTGGTAATGAAACAGGGTGGTTTTTAGCCAGAGTCTGACAGCCCCTAACGATCGGCGTGCAATATAAAATGTCGATGCTTGTATATGAATATTTTACTCTTGAATCGTCAAATATGTTGAAGATTCAGCTTAGAAAGTCTTAAAATTGTACAATTTCTTTAATCTGTGAAAATAATAAAAAGAAAATGAGGAAATTGTAATTTTACACAATTTTTTTGGGCTTTCTGAACTAAATCATTTATGCGCATTATAAAGTTATATTGGCCCTAAAGTTATTTTATAAACATGGAAATATCATTCAGCTAAACATTATTTTTTTTATTAAATTTATTTTAGAAGACTTTTATTTTTATATAAGGCGTGTATAACGTTAAATGCTTATATTTTTTTTTTTATTCGTTTTTATTGTTAATAAAATGAACAGAATATTTATTTATCTTTTATTATTTTACGAAAAAAAAAATATATTAAGGGCTGACTTTTAAATAGTCTGATAACTTTTACCTGAGGAATTAAAATAGACATTTGACATATTTTCTATAGAAAAAGCTGTCAAACCGCCACTTTTATTCCTCAAATAAAAGTTATCAGACTATTTAAAAGTCAGCCCATAAGGAAACAAAAACGTCACTGTAATGCCTCATTTACATTCAGCCCCTAGCGCTGCTCCTCGCGCTGCCGGCAATAATTCCCTAAAAACTGCTGTGGCAGGATCGAAGGAAATGTGTGTTTACATACTGCCCTGCCTCTCACTTCGCTTTCAAGTTCCGGCAATGGCAGACGTTGAAATTTTTGCAGTGTCCGCGCTGTGTCTTTTAGCGATACATAATTATGTGCGTCAGTTAAAAATAAATTTAATGAAAAAAAAGAAAGGACGTCGTAGAAGATGGTGGATGATATCTATTCATCGTAATAGAACTTTGTAAGTACCTACCAACCTGCTTAAGATAATATTTTATAATGCAGAAGAATTCTACGAGGCATTATATTTGTCTTTTCTTTTCAGAGACGTAATGAAAAACTTTTTCAGTGAGACAATCAACTGAGCGCTTGAGCAGAATGTAAACAGGCCCTACCGCTCGCGCTGCCGGTCCTTTGAAGTCCGCATAAAAACCGCTCTTTTGGGGAGCGCTGGGCAGCGCGAGTGGCATTAAGCAGTGGCATGAGAAGTATACGTTTACATACTCGTCCTGCCCACTTCCCTGCCCACTTCCCTGCTCAATACAGCTGAATGTAAATGAGGCATAAGATGTTAAGAGTGGAATAAAAAAATTCAAACTGGTTGAGCATGACTGCGATTGCCTAGTTGGTAAGTTTTCTTGTGTACTGAATGAAAAGGTAGCAGTTCAAGTCCTGCTCGCAATAGAATTTTTCCTTCCACAAAAAACGTTTACAATTCGCGATGCAGAAATTAATGCATATTCACTATAAAAAAAAAATTGACAATGACAAACACCAAAGTCATAAGATTCTTTCATAAAACTAAATTGTTAGCCCCACTATGCCTTAAAATTAAAGTAAATAAATCAATATCACATATACCAACTATTTAACACTGACTAATGTTTTCGACGGAATCTTGATCAAGCAATGCCTTAAAGAATGACCACATATCGCCGAGGATCGCCTTTAACTGATCACTAAACTTATCATACATACATCGAATCCATCTGAAGTATAAAGAAATAAAATGCGATTAAAGGTCCTTTTCTTCAAGTATTTTTATTTTACATGGGCCTCAATGGGCACTTATAAGACGTGACGAGAGAAAAAAAAACTGGCACGTCTCAATCGTATAATCGCTTTAATTGTATACTCATAAAGTTATGAGTCCCTTACGGTTCATCGAATTACCCTTGGTCTTGGTCGATGTAACTGTCCACAGAATGCATGGTTCAACGACGAACGGTAATACGAGAAAACCATTAGTCGATACAATTATTTAGCGACAGCACGTTTCGCCGAATAATGAATGGTCATATATGCCGAAACACGCTTGAACTAAATAATCCTATATCGATACCAATTTGCATCGAAAGCACCTTTTCTTACACCGACGATCCACAATAATTGTCTTTTAGTTTCTCGCTCACACAATTTTGACAGACATCCATTAAATTGCATTAATTTTTATAATTTTCCATGCTTTTATCTTAGTAATTCAATAAAAATAATGAAAATAATTAACCTGCTTAGATTTAATGGTAAATAACAAAAATAAAGGTTGCAAACTGATTGTATCGACTAATGGTTTTCTCGTATTACCGTTCGTCGTTGAACCATGCTTTCTTTGGACAGTTATATTGACCAAGGGTAATTCGATGAATCGTACGGGACTGTAAAGTTATCGGCTCAAGTTGATACGCGTCGGAGAGTGTGGTCACACCCTAATCGGTACTCCAATGGATGTGGAATGACTGGAGTAACTTTTGTTATCATAAATACAATCTTGATTAATTTTTCAAATATGATACTGATCTAACAAGTTTCTTTGCAAGAATTTGGTTTTGAATGAATTTAATTCATTTATTTTATCATAAAAATAAGACGATATTAAGTTTAGAGAAAAAAAAGTACTAAAATTCATATCAATCGCTTAAAGTAACTTCATATAATAATTTCCAATATCAATATAACACTCGAACAAGATTACTTTAAGCCGCATACAGACATCGCGAGGCGTGCGATACGAATGGTTCGTCTCGCATGCCTCAACCTGAGGCATACGACGGTACATTTATACGTGCGTCCCGAACGAAACATGCTCAAGCTGAGCAAGCAAACCACCACGCACGGTGTTCGTGTTGACTTGCTGTGATATTTGACGCCACGCGTCTTCCCTTTTACATTTATTGTAATAATCAGAATGTTTAGAGTCCCACAACACTCTATTAATTTCATAAAGTTGAACCAGCTCACGTAGTGACTCGGTATTGGCCTCCATGATGCATGCGCGCAACGCAAACAACACCTGTCCGTCCACACGGAGCGCACGGCTCGTACTGAGGCGGCGTTCGCAACGATCGTATGGCGCGAATGCTCACTGTGAGCACACACGTCCACACAGCCCGAGGCATGCGAAACGAACCATTCGTGTCGCACGCCTCGTGATGTCTGTACGCGGCTTTAGCAACAAATTTTATTATCAACATAATTTTTCAAATTAATTATCCTTATTCATACATTTCATAATTTTTGACTTTTATTCAGTCTCTTAATATTAAGTCCAATTTAAATGATTAATATAATTTAACAGATAGGTTATAATTCTTTTTTTTTCTTCTAATAGGGGTCATCCATTTATCACGTTTTGTTGAAGTAACTTATACCCTCATTCTCCCTTTTTGATAACTTTTCCTCACCCAAAAATCATGTGTAATTTTATTGTACTGTATTTTTTTTTATCTAATGATAAACCCCACGTGTCAGGTATTTGTGTTGTCCAGATCCAAACTGAATATTGGCGTTGAAAGCGCCGCTTTTCAGTTAAAAAAAAAGCATACAATGAAAGAAACGTATTTACTTCAAGGCTCACGTGATTAAGGGACGATCCCTTACAGGAATACACATTATTAACTACGAAAACGACGGAAACAATAGCAAAACATAGTCATGAACAAGACAAAACATTTTAAAGACACTTTTTATAATTATTATTTTGTGTTTTCTTTTGACATTCAGTCCTTAGAACACTCACGTTTTCCTTCCTAATCCAACATACAAATATCATATTGCTATTCACGAACGTGCATCAATCATTCTATTTTAAACCTTATTACAACGACATAAGAGTCCCTTGATGATCGCTCGTGAAGTGCATCTATTCAAAATTGAGTCTTAAAGTTCTATCTTTACAGTTTTTGGTCAGAGCCTTCCAGCCTTTTATTATTGTTAGTATCTCATCAGAAAAAATAAAATGACTTCTATTGATATATTATTTGGGTTTAAAATTGAATGCAGACCACGAAAGAGATGGCGGGGTTATCGGGAGAAGTTTTGCTCAGCCTATGTTCCCACTGATGGGACACAGGACTTGTCTCTATGGGAAAGAATAAGCTAAAATTTATACAGATCAAAATTAGGGCTTTTGAGAACAAAAACTTGAACTCCCAAGAATACTAGTCCTAGAAGCTCCTAACTAAAAACTATACAGATAGAACCTCAAGCAACTTCAAACCTTACCACCCAAATCTCAACGTTGGAATTCAAACAGGAACCTCCTCATCACATACCGACCTACCTCGATCCTGATCCTCGCAGGTCATCCATCCATGGCCGACACCAGGCAGATGTTAGCGAGCGCCAGCGCTGAGTTCTGACGGACGAGAGGGTTTGGGTCCTTGATGAGCTGGAGGAGACGGGTCCTTGCTGTCCGAGTGATGTCAGGATCTAGTTCGGTCTCTTCCGGGTTCTTCTCGCGTATGCGATATAGTTCAGCGTAAAGAAGACCTGGAAACAATGAGAATATTCTTTTATGAAGGAGCATTCTTTTGGTGATATTTTGAGCTCTCATTACTGGTTTAAAAATAATATCACGCGAGGTGTAAAATTGTCAAATGAGTTTTTCCGCCCTGGGTGGAGCGGTAGGGACTAAAATCCACGGTATTTCGTGGTCCCGAAACGTGAAGAGCTATTGAAGGACACCATGGATTTTAACCAGTACACTAAAGTCAGACAGTCCCTCCTGCCCTTGGTGGAAGGACTCATTTGATGACATTACCAAGTAAAAAAAAAAGGATCCAGCGTTAGACGTATATATAAAACAGTATCCAGAAAGAGTAAGTAACCTTACCATGGACACTTCAATGGTAAGGCTTCATGGTAAGGTTTTTATTTGCTGTGGAAAGTTTTACCCCCATGACTTGGAGTTCTTTCGATCCAGAGCCAAAATAGACCACTATTCGTTGGCATTACCTCACACTATCTACCGCACTTGTCCACTTACCAAGTAACAATGGCGGATGTGGCTTAATCTCCTCCCTAGCACAGTGCAGGTAGTTGACAGCGGTCTGCAGACACTTGACGACACTGTCGGGCAGGTCGTCCGCCAGCTGCCTCAGCAGCGCTGAGAGGAACTCGTCCAGGTACAGGCGACCCTCGTCCAGGAGGTGCGTCTGTACGAAGTCGTTGGACTTCTTCACGTTGAACGTCTTGAATACTTGTTTAAGAGTGAATTTGCTTGCCTGTGGGTGGATGAAAGGAGTTGATGAGTAAATGGTGATACGATGGTGTAATATATACTTATATTCTAATGCTGAAGAGTTCGATTGTTTGGTGAAATGATAATTGATATTTATTTTTGCAATTTTTTTTTAACAAACTCTTTTACACGAACACTTTTTTTTTAAACTAAAAGAGGCCGGTTGTACTCGCTAATATTAGGAACTACTGGTTCAGATTTTTTTTTGTGTGTGATAGTATATTTCTTATGGAAGGATATAGGCTATTTAACAGCTCGCTACGACCAATAGGAATCGAACAGCGGGGATAAAATTGCGGGGAATAGCCAGACAGTCACGGTGATAACACTGTGGATTATCTACCTAATACTTATTTGTTTTGTTGAAATAGTAGATTTTTTTAACAAATTCAACTTCCACGGTTGCTAATGAAAAATATCGTATCGCACCCAACCTGGACACCGAACCACATACTTAGCAATCGCGCATACAACCATTAGACCAACTAACCAACAGCATACTTTGCCTATTCTAGAGATTAAACCTGTACAATAACAAACAGCCCTTAAAAGATCGGATAGGGATTTTAATTGAGATAAAAAAAAAATTTGGACATTAGTTGATATTAGAAGATTACAATAAATTGACTCACCCTCACAACATTAGGATTATTATCACACAGATGCAGCAAGAAGCAGGGCAGAGAGCTAACACCCTGATCAATCAGAGCATCGGATTTCACTCTCCCAGCTATAATCCCAAACAACTTGATACTATGTTCCCTCAGTTGTGCACACTCCGTGTTCATGAACGGACGGATCTTCTGGGAGATGGACAGCAGTTCCCGGTCATACTCCTTGTCTATCTTGTCTAGTTCTGTTAGTAAACGGCTTAGACCTTGGATCGCGGCTAGAGGGACGTTGTCTGTTGGTGTTCTGAAAAGTTGATTTGGGAATGTTTATAGTAAGACAAAATTTTGTATTTTAAGGCCAGTCAACAGGGCCGTACTTATTGGAGGCCCTAGGCAATAGGGCCACACCGCCTGGAAAACGTTAAGTTTTGAGTGCTCACACAAAAATATCCGTAACGTAAAGTTAAAGAATATTAAATTTGAAACCAAGCAATGCCTAAGAAACAGGTTGACAGCAGAATGGCGTAGGCGATGTTTAATATGTAGACAAAAAGGGATTTCTATTTCTGTAGTGTGTCTCGGTCGCGGGACTTATTTCATTACCGTGACCCCGGAACATAAAGGGCTATTGAAGGACACCGTGATCGTGATTTTAGTTAGGACAAGTCTGACAGTCCCTGCCACCCTGCCCGGGGTGGCAGGGCTCATTTGTTGATTTTACCACGTAAAAAAGAAAGTTTAGGTGTCTTGTCATACTCGCGAAAACAATCGAATTATATCCAAATTACTCTGTCCATTTCTTGGTGGAATAAAGACAGAATTGGTAATTTTCCGCGCGCTTTATTTGGACGCTATAATGTTGAGTACTCGTAACTTAAGGCATTCTAAAAATTGCCGCCCCGTGCCCAAGTTACCCAATGAAAAATACTGCCCTGGTCTTCCAGACGACAATTGTTCCACATCAAAATTCCAGGAAAAAGCAAGATAGGTGATAAATTCTTCAACTTACTGCGTCTTTTGTGCATCCACACCCTGACTGAGCGCTTGCAATGCTGCAGGTAGCGCCTGGTTCCTATGTTCAGGCTTCAACTGCGCGATATTCGCGGCACCTCGCAGACACGTGGCTCTCACTCGCTCGTGAGAGTCCTTCCAGCCTGTGTTGAGGGTTGCTAGGACTGTTTCTATGAGGACTGGGTTGTCGTTGCATCTGGAGACACAGGGGATGTTTTTAAATTACGTTTTTTAACTAATATGTATTGATTTTTGGTAAGAGCTGAGATTAATGGCGCTGAAATAAATTATCCTTTGTCCGTTGGTTTGTCTGCTGGTGAGGTTATGTTAGTACGCTGACACTCGCGACAGTGTTGACACTCAGTGTCAGTGTCACACATACCTGTAGTTCAGTAAGTCTGCTAACAACGCGAGCGCAGCACAGCGCTGCGGCGGGAGCGGACACCGGCCGTACGCTGACACTCGCGACAGTGTTGACACTCAGTGTCAGTGTCACACATACCTGTAGTTCAGTAAGTCTGCTAACAACGCGAGCGCAGCACAGCGCTGCGGCGGGAGCGGACACCGGCCGTACGCTGACACTCGCGACAGTGTTGACACTCAGTGTCAGTGTCACACATACCTGTAGTTCAGTAAGTCTGCTAACAACGCGAGCGCAGCACAGCGCTGCGGCGGGAGCGGACACCGGCCGTACGCTGACACTCGCGACAGTGTTGACACTCAGTGTCAGTGTCACACATACCTGTAGTTCAGTAAGTCTGCTAACAACGCGAGCGCAGCACAGCGCTGCGGCGGGAGCGGACACCGGCCGTACGCTGACACTCGCGACAGTGTTGACACTCAGTGTCAGTGTCACACATACCTGTAGTTCAGTAAGTCTGCTAACAACGCGAGCGCAGCACAGCGCTGCGGCGGGAGCGGACACCGGCCGTACGCTGGAACTCGCGTAAGTGTTGACACTCGGTCAGTGTCACCATACCTTGTAGTTCAGAAGTTGCTAACAACGCGAGCGCAGGCCAGCGATGCGGCGGGAGCGGACACCGGCCGTACGCTGACACTCGCGACAGTGTTGACACTCAGTGTCAGTGTCACACATACCTGTAGTTCAGTAAGTCTGCCTAAAAAACGCGAGCGAAGCACCAGAGTATGCAGGCGGGGGGGAGGCGGAGCGGACCCTCGGCCCGTACGTGCAACACTCGGACAGTGTTGAACACTCAGATGTCAGTGTCACACATACCTGTAGTTCAGTAAGTCTGCTAACAACGCGGCGCAGCAAGCGCGCGGCGGGAGCGGACCAACGCCCCGTACGCTGACACTCGCGACAGTGTTGACCTCAGTGTCAGTGCACAATACCTGTAGTCAGTAAGTCTCGCTAACAACGCGAGCGCAGCACATCGCGCGGCGGGGGCGGCCCCCGGCCCGTACGGCTGACCTCGCGACAGTGTTGACACTCAGTGTCAGTGTCACACATACCTGTAGTTCAGTAAGTCTGCTAACAACGCGAGCGCAGCACAGCGCTGCGGCGGGAGCGGACACCGGCCGTACGCTGACACTCGCGACAGTGTTGACACTCAGTGTCAGTGTCACACATACCTGTAGTTCAGTAAGTCTGCTAACAACGCGAGCGCAGCACAGCGCTGCGGCGGGAGCGGACACCGGCCGTACGCTGACACTCGCGACAGTGTTGACACTCAGTGTCAGTGTCACACATACCTGTAGTTCAGTAAGTCTGCTAACAACGCGAGCGCAGCACAGCGCTGCGGCGGGAGCGGACACCGGCCGTACGCTGACACTCGCGACACCACGCGCGACAGATGTTGAGGACACTCGCGACACAAGGCTCCACTCAGTATGGGCGCTAGGTCTAGGAGAGTCGTCGACGAGTCGCTGTGCTCTATGCTTAAGCATAGAGAGCAGGCTTCTTGGACCTACGACAAAAATGATAGCTACAATCTTCGTATTTTGCCATTGTAATAGCGTTTGCGAACAGTCCCAAATGAGCGCTATTTGAATGATTTGCTGAACACAAATTCTGTGTCCAATTGCATTAGGATGTTTCAATTCCATTAAAAATCGAATTTGAAATGAAAGATTCATTTTGTTTTACTTCTCTAACAATGTTGTGACTATCAGATCATGTTCGCAGGGCATGCATGACCAGAAATTGCCCAAAATAGAGAGGATAAAGAGGTTTGTATGGAAAAAGGGGAGTCCGTTGCCCAGGACTGGGTCACAGAACAAGCTATAAAAAAGTATAAGACGTTTCATTTCGTATCTATCCTAAACGACCGCGAAAATACAATTTTATGGCATAGTTCTACATTTTGGGCACTGCTGTGGCAGATATGGGCACCGTTATTTCATCCAAAGTCATTCAGCCGTTCTAGCGTTATTGAATTCATCCATCCATAATTATAATATTATTCACAGTAAGATTACACAAAAACATACCTTATGACAATCAGCCTGTTCCAAAAACGCGTTGAAAGTCTGCACAGTTATCTTGGCGGGAGACAACTTGATCGCGTCCCTATTGGGTACGAATCCAAACCGCTCCTGGTTCTTATTGGTTGGCGGGGAGTACGCGGGCGACTCCGCATCGATGTAGCAAGCGAGGGTCGTGTAGAGTACTGCGAAGAGGTCCGAGAACTTCGCTATGCAGGTCGGTTTCATGGTGTCCTCTTGGAGCATCTCTCCGAAGGCACTTATGAGCTGAAAGAGGTGGTTTTAAATTGATTGGTGTTTGGCCTGAAATGGCCGAAGATGTTTTTTTTCTTGTGTAAATTGTTTGCTCATGGCCTTAGTCGAGGACTTGAGTGATAAAGACAATCTCGACGATAGACCGACCTAGAAGAAATCTGTTCACTCTAACTTTGAAGAGGTTAGTGTTGGATGTGTTCGGAAACAGACGCAGGCAGAGAGTTCCACTCCTTAGCTGTCCTCATTATAAAGGACGTTTGGAAAAGCTTAGTGCGAATTGGTGGTATAGATGTGTGTCGAAGTTTTGTTGAAGTTTCAGAGGCATCACAAAGAGATCAAATGTTTCTTTGCTTTGATACTAATTTAACTTTTCTTTTGTTGTCACACTTCGAAACAATTTCAACTAGAACCTAAAAGAACAATGTACATAAATGTAAAGCCACATCTGAGACCTGTGAGATTCTACCAAGGATTTCTTTTGTCTTTATCACAGACAGAATTTTCAGAATAAAGTAAGATATAAGCAAGCGGCTTGTAATAGAAGTCGAGCCATCAACCGGGCACTAATCTGGACTTCAAGGGTTACTAAATTCCTAATGGAAAAACCCAATAACATGTGCCCGAACTGGGAATCGCACCCAGGAACTCAAGCTCAGCAGTATCACTTGAAGAAAAAAAATATCATCACTTACAGTCAAGGGCTGGAGTGCAGCGATATGATGATCAGTAATATGGTAAGGGTCTTCATACAGTTCCACTGAAGTCATCAGTCGCAGGAAATTGTCTGTGATAGCGGCAGATAGGCCTTCGTCGCGGGCGAGGCTGCGCCAACAAGCTAGTACGCTCCTGAAAAATGAGCACTTGTTTTCATCTTTTTGAAATTAGAAACTTTTTGGCAAGAAAATGGGTTTATTAATGCAATTGAATTATGATCACAATGGATAGGGAAGGGAGTTTTATCTAAACCGAATTCAGAATTGCACTCTTTTGTCAACTTTAGCAAATGTACCTTTAAAAAAAAGAGTACGGCACATTACCCGCAAACTTTTGATAATCATCTGAAAATTAAAATCGTCATGATTTTAGCTGATTTCCAGGACAGTTTTAAAAAGCATTCCTTGTCTATTAACAAAAAAAGCAATGGTAAACTTACGGTTTCAACGGCAACTTCTGCGCTAACAGCACAGCGATAACAGCATTAGAATGATGACGCGTCAATGACGTCATCGGCTTCATCAACTTCTGTCTTGCTTCCACACCTACTTCTGTCATTGTTGCCAATAGCACTTCCATGATCCTTTCAATACTCTGATACAAATCCTGGCCCTTTAAGGAGAAGTATGCGTCTAGGATGGAACTGATCCCCACACTGCGGAACTCCTGGTCATCATACATCTCTAGCAAACTTTCTATGAATTGCATGTTATGGTGATGAGGAATTTTAGGAGAAATGGTCTCGCATAATGCCGTACAGTAATCACTGATCATATTCAAATCATTCGTTAATATATTATTTTGAAGATGTCCCAAATTCGACATGCATTCGTCATCAGGTCCTATTGTGTGCCCTTCGTACAAATCTTGAATTTGGATGATCACTTTTATACAATCTATAGTTGTCAGTCTCACTGGGAAGTTTGTATCTGCGATCCCCGGAATTATAAGCCCTAATAAGTACCCCATTTGACCGAATTTGCTCGGTGTTTCGTAATTCAATTTTACGTTCTTAATGTAAGTGTCGAAAATTACTTGTAAGATCATGATGGATGCTGTTCGAATCTCATCATTTTCGTGTCTCATCCATTCCATTAGCAGGCTGATGAGATCATCAATTGTACTCAAACAGGTTGATTGGATGACCAGTTCTTTGATCAACTGGTGTAAGAGAGTAAGACTATCGTTTAAAGTTTTGGCTAGGTTGTCATTTTTGTCACCATTGCCTTCGATTTCGTATTTCTTTTTAAATGACGATAGTTCGCCAAAGATGCTGTTGAATAGAACCCTCAGTATTGTGTTTCTTTCTTCGGGCAGAATTCCTTTTTGCAACTTCGTCAATGCTTTAGAAGCCTTTACAATTATAGGGTAAAGTTCCACATTGCGTTTATCCAGATTTGTGTTATATATTTGCTCCAGAACTGCGTTCAACAGCTGCCAGCGATTTCTTAAGACCACGTTATGATGTGCCGCTGGGTGTAACGCCTTGCTTATTTCATATAGGGTGGTGACACTGGCTTTACAGAGATCAAAATGAGGGTTGGACTTTAAAATATCGTATAAAATCGCCGTCACGTTATCACCTAATCTTGCTAACACATGGACATCAAGGCAGTCCACGGCTACTTTCCCGTAACACGTTATAACTGCATACCTAACTACTCCCAACTCTGCCTCATTCTTGGAATGTCTCGAAGACAAGAAATTAAGTATCTTACTGCCTCTTTTAGATTCATTTTCTTTATAAATCGCATCTAGTTCATTTAGAATAAATTCTCCATGCTGTCTAGAGGCAATGCCTATGGCTTTGCTGACGTAATCACTGCTTTCCATCGGTATAGACTTTAATGCAAGTAATATAATTTTGAGGATCTTTTCAACCACTGCAGCGTTAGACATGTGACATGATAAAACTGCTAAGTACTGTAAGGAGACACCTTTGATCATCGGCGACTGCTTTTTGGAAAGGATTTGCTGTGAGATCAAAGTGGCGATGAATTCGACCCATTTGTTGCTGTTGACCTGTTCCACGGCGGACACTAAGAGGTCTAGCAACATACTATGCCACTGTTCTTTGGATTCACTCGTCTCAACAAATTTTAACAGTCTCTGTATTTCAATAGTCCAAGAATTTTTCAAGTTCTTATGGACATCACCGGAATATTCTTCCAAAAAGACTAGTATATTTTTGTTCCTCTCAACCTGGTCTGGTTCGACGACATGTGTCAAGCACCGAACGAAAACTAAGTCGGGAGAGCATTTCATTTCGATTTCTTTCTCTGATTGATCTTCTGCAATTACATCAGAGTTGTTCTGAAGGAGTGAAGTTAAGCAGTGACAGACTGTTGCCATGGAAGATGTGAACTCTTCACCAGTTAAGGCTATTAACAATAAGTTTCGTAACTGAGATCGGATACTTGTAACTGTATTGCACATTAGGATTAAAGAGCTTTTGCATGTATCGTGCAAATCGTAGACCTCGTGTCTAGAGACGTTAGGACCTCCTTCGTAACCACAATGCTTTATAATAAACTCTACCATAGTAAAATCTTCTGGAGTTGTAATACAGTTCCTATACACAAGTCCTACGATCGCTTTGACTAACAACTTCTTCATTTTGAATCCTTGCTCCATTGTGGTCATCACTTTGAGCAGGACAATGAATTTAATGGCATAATTTTCAACGAAGACTTGCGAAGATGTGGTCAAATGCGTCAGGATGATTACAGCTTTCATCCTGTCTTTCTCTTGGTTATTCTTACACTGGTGGAGTAGACTTTCGATAGTCTGTTCTGGGAACTGACCAGCCATATGGTCGAAGCAGCGAAGAACCTCAAAATGATTCTTCACCGTATGGGGCTGATCATAATCAGGTTCTAGCACAACCAAGTTGAATAACACATGGTTTATAGAATTTATAACACTGTCATTTAAACTCAATTTCGGGTTCAAAGGCGATGGAGAAAGTAAATACGATATACACTGGCTTATGTAGTAGTAATTGATCGCTGGTTTTCGGTACAAAGACAGCAATGAAAGTACAAATTTATTCACCGTCTCGTTAAACTGTCTTTCGGAAATAAGTCTTGTTATAGGTCCTAGAGCTTCAAGAACGGACTCAGATACTTTAGGTTCGTGGGACGCAAGCCATTGGTTGTATAGTACATCGAATATGATGGTGAATTCTGTGACGAAATTGTCTTTGATCGATGTTATGTTGTCGTTTTCTACGTTGTCGCCAATTTGTTCTGATACGGCGACTGCGAAGTGGCCGAAAGCTGAAAAGGAACATAATTTTTTTTAAGAATAAGATAATTTTGAAGTCTACTAGTGTTTTAAGCGAAGTCAACTTTTCTTAAGAGAAGATAGCATTTGAAAGTGTTACAAGCGACTTCGGACTTCCGTGATCCCGGAATTCCGTGACCCCGGGCCCTGTGGAACTTTTTGTGTAGACACGTTTTTGGTAAAGAAAACTAACGTTGTATATAATGCTTGTAATTTCTTAAGTACATAATTGCTGTGTTCAATAATGAAACACAGCTGTTTAGCTTATGACGACGAAAGACGTCTTTATTATAATTTTATAAATGGCTTTGTTTCAACATGTTTTCAAATAAACAACTTAATATTACAGATCACTACAAACAAAGCAATTTGTAATTAAAATCCAACATAGATAATAAATAATATCCATTCCACAACCTTGCGTTTTATTGTTGTGACGTGTGTAAATAGGTGTAAAACCCTTGAGGGGCGCAGATATGGCCAGACCAGGACCACAATTGGCCAGACTAAGTGGCCCATGCCGTCTTAAAGCCAAAGTAATTCCAGTGTGGGAACAAGATGGCGCTAGACGACTTGTAAAGCCGTCTCTTTCCCACACTGGAGCTAATCTGGCTTTAAAACGTCATGGTCCACCAGGACGACAATTGGTTTATTTCCACTTTGCCGAGGTGATATTTTTCCACTTTGTTCACCTGGGTGAAAAAAGTGGAAAAATATCACCTGAATGATATCACCCAGGTGAATTAAAGACATCAAAGTTGTCCACTTTGTTCACCTCGGAAAAATATCACCTGGGTGAACGAAAGGCGACTTTTTATTCGCGATGTAGTGGACTTTAATCCATGTAAAAAGTTTTGTACTAGGAGAACTTGGACAGAACAGGACGCAGTTCAAGAAACTCATACTGAGTGCATAAACTGCTTGTTATGGCACTGATGGAACCGAATCCATCATATGTTATCAGGAAATATTTTATCAGGCAAAACTCTTTTGTTTATTGAATAAAAGATAACATAATCAATATAATACAAAACGCAAATATTGACGAATTCTGGGCATAAACCTTCAAAAACTTTCATAGTATACAGATTGGATGAGTGATTTTTGCGACCTTTATCGAGTAGCTGGATTTTGAATAACGGAAAAGATCAGTTTTTTGTTTTTCTAAAGACTTTTAGATGTTAGACGTTAATGAAACCAAGGGTGGTTATTTTTTCTTCAGAGAATTTAAATATCTTTTTTAAATGTGGATTCTCATCAAATGAATTCTTCTGGGTGGACTGATTAAAAATTAAAACTCACCCTATTCTTTCAACCGCCCTTTACATTCCAGAGCCGCGATACCCTGTATAATTAAGAATGTCCCGCGACAAATCAAGAACCTCTAGAACTTACCATAAGCAAAAGCCTGCTTCAATCCATCAGCCTTGACCAGAGAGAGTAGAGGCAACATTTTGCTGAGAATCTCCTTAATATGTGGGACCACGCCATGGGTATTGACTGCGGCCAACGTGCCCAATGTGTGGGCTATCGTGTAGTGGGGCACTGATGCTGGGGATAGCTGGTTGATGAGGGAGCGAAGGACCTGGGAAAGATGGATTGAATTAGTACATTCTTCTTCTTCGTGTCGCTGGCACGAGGGTAATCATATTTTATTGGAACAAAACTCCGCCAACTCCACCGCCTTGTCGGTAGCAGCGGCGAGGTCTATTTGGCTGCATCTTTTTGGGCTAAGAGGGCAGGATAGGAGGATGTATTAGAACATTATAAAACAAACGTTCAACTTATCAACCCCGCTGCTTATCTGCTATTAGTTGTAGCGTGATGTTATATAGCTTATAGCCTTCCTCGACAAATGGACTATCTAACACAAAAATAATTATGTTTTCCTACCTTATATTAGGCCGTACAAACAAAGAAACTCTTCAAATTTTATAATTTAAAGTAAAGAATAAAGTCTAGGTTTCATAAAAATCTAACGAAACTCAAAAATGGCTGCCTTTCAGTAGGGGGTTAGGTTCCTACTACCATCTAAAATAATTTAACGCTACCTGTCCCATACGTTTATACATATTGAAACCGGTCATACCATACAACTGGCCACATTTTGCATTCACAAAAAGACACATTAAATGAGGCTTTATTTCAGACATTTTGGCAATATTGCGACATTAACTCAAACATGAATCTAACCGCAAAAAGCAAACATATAGTCTAGATCTCAACTCATTTAGGACAGCCAACAAGTACAGGAAATGGCCACTCTTAGCACCAATTTAGGTGGTTGAGTGGTTGAGCTCCTAACTCGATAGATTGCTGTTGCAACTACCTGATGACACGGTTGACATTGACACCGGTTAGCGAACGTTATAGACGCTATAGGTAAGATGAAGTTAGTTAAATTAGTAATAATGCTTGTTTCTTTTTTTGCTGTCTTTATTGCCAGGGCAAGGATTTTAGTATAAAACATTTTCAGGAAATCTACCGTGTGGAGCCGGGCGAGCCACTAGTAACATTATTGAGTGAAAAGAAAGTTTTGTATTTTTGTTTGTACTGAATAAATCCAAAAAATATTTTACAATTTTCAAAATGAAATACTTCTCGTTTAAAAAACTACATAAAATCAGCGAGTTCACAGGCTATATTTTAATTTCTAATTGCACCTCTGCGAAGTCAAAACAGGTCGCTAGGACATTATAATTTCATGCATGTTTTAATTTTTATGTTTCTATTGTGTGCAGTATTGAAAGGCTTAGGTCTGTCACTGTTTGGGTTAAGACACTGTTCACCCTGGTAACCAATAAGGCCCGTAATCCACCAAATCGGAGAGGGGAGGAGATGTGTTTAAATAACCAATCAGATGTCAACTGAAGCTAAGCGGACAGGAGATGTGGACATCTGATTGGTTATTCAAACACCTCTCCACTCCGCTTTGGTGGATTATGGACCTAAGTATTCAAATGTGCAACAGGCTATAGTGGTTAAGAACTGGTGAAGTTTGCAAGAAACGTTCTAAAATGGAGAACGCGCATAGAGTAAATGTGGGAACCCCAAAAAGATGACCTGAAGAAAGTCTTTATTTTGAACAGTGATGGTTGAAAAGGAGGAACATCGTGAACCTGGACACGTCTAGGACCAGACCTATGGCCGGCAGTAGAATTAAGCTGACTGGATGGGACCCCAGAGACAGTTATAAGCTATTACGTAAAGGAGGTGGTGGGAGGTGAACGAAGCGAGTAAATGATAATTTTAACATAAACTACTTGACTTCTAATTTGGTGGACGATAAACTATACAAAAGTAATGACTCAGATAGTGATTCACAATCATAAGAGTTTACCCTACCCATTAACGATCACATAAACGTTTCTGAATGCAGCACTAACTTTTTTAGGCTACATCCAAATGCAGACTAACATTATAACAAACAAATTCCTCACCAGATCCAAATGCTCATGTCCCACAGCAACCAGCACAGCGGATGCCCCCATTTGAACCACCGGCTCGTAAGTCACATTCTCCATCATAGCACGAAGCATGGCTGTCACCAGGTTGGCGGCCGAAGATGGCTCCAACCTCTTTACTTGGTTCACGCATGTTTGTTCTAAAACTCTGCAAAATTATTAATGGAAATGTTTCTTTTTTTATGCCATCTTACAGGTCGACCTAGAAGAGGTTGTGAGCCGATTAAATGGGTATTTAATGGCAATTTTCAAGTGTGCATACTCCTTTTGACTGCATGATGTCATGTTTAGCATGTCAAATACCTACATCGGTCTAGTTATATCATTACAATGTAGCAGAGATATGTGTAAAGTTTTATTGTTTGCTTTGAGTTTGGGTCATTGGTTCCAGAGCTGTCATTTTTATATCTTTGACAGTTGTTAGAAGCTCGAATGTCTAACAACCAGTCTTACCAAAGGGTATTATACTATTGGTAATACAATACCCCTTGTGCAAGGGGTCAGATAGGCAGTCACTCCAAGGTACATATTTAGCTGCATCCAGTTTTTATTGTATGAATGCCAATGCAGGAAAAAATTACAGTTACAGAAATTATTATTCTTACTTGGTGATACCTTGATTACATAATGGATTTTCCTTATTGCACTAACAAAATTTAGAGGATAATTCCCTTTTTTTAATTTAAATGTTTATACCGACAGTACAATAAATAATAAACTGTTTAAAAGATACTTAGACCTATTTATAATTTGACCTTAATGTAAATAAGGGTTAGTTACATAATATTATGTAACAATTTTCTTAAGTGACAATGTAACTTGATTTCATTCTTCAATAAGGCTTTTAATTTATGCATGGCATTGAAATAATATGGCAGGAATGTTTACTTTAGCAATAAAATGTATAATTTAGTAATTGAGTTATCAAGTATTTTTGCTTCACCATACATTCTCTGTTACTGTGTGGTTTTTGAACATAATCAGATTGATTGGACTAATGAAAAAGGTGAAGAGACAGACTTTACATTATTATCACAAAACAAAGTTGTTTTAACCCAGGGCCCCAAGTCTGCTAAATTACAAATGGCTCAATTGAATATCAATTGGATCTCAGTAGCAGTTTTAACTACATTTGGTATTCTGCTACTAATTTAAGACCAATGGTTTCCCAGTGACATTCCATTGAACTGCTATCAGAATATTTGCTAGTCTGCTCTTCAATCGTGTTCCAATCGTAAATCGATTGTGGCCTTTATCAGTATTCTACTCTTATTTAACGCTTGTTTGGCAACACTTACTGTTCAACTGAGAGTCAATTACACTTACGCTACGATTCCATTACGACTCTATTAAGTTTACATAGAAGTTTTTGCAGAATACCAAATTTGTTCTAATCGTAATGGAATCGTGATTGAATCTCAATTGAATATCAATAGCATGTGAGTTAAATAAAATTAGCAGAATTGACGCCCAGTTTGAATGTGCATAGCTTTGAATGACTGCATCAAATTGAATTAGATTTTTTTTACTGTTATCATTATTATCAGGATCGTGGTAAAATCATGAGTCCTCCCACCCAGGGCAAGGCGGGAGGGACTGTCAGACTCGTATTGACTAAAATCCACGGTATCCTTTATAAGCCCTTTACATTCCAGGGTCACAGTGAGATAAGTCCTTCAACATTTCTATTCTAGAAACTTTTTGGAAAATACAAAAGGTATGTGGACATTTTGAACCCATAAAAAATAGGTTCGAGCCACTAGCACATGTAAAATGGCAATGCAATTACATAAAAATGCAGATATTCATTGAATATGGGAGTTTTGTGTCTTCAACTGTACTTTGATCTTGAATCAATATCTTTACCTGAATGCTGAAATTATCGAAACATAGTCTATTTTTATCTGCATTGATTGCTATTCAATTTGGGACTTAAACAAGCTCTAAAATAGATGTGTTATTGTTTGCATCAATATTGTCATTCAGTTTATCAGTTGCATGTTTGCGAGAATTAGTCATTAAGTACCTAGCTCAGGTTGCATAGATGCAACAAAAAGAGCGCTTCGTCATATATTTAGATGTCGGGATAAAGGACACTGAAAATTGCATATTGTTATTTACCTATTGTGAGGGTACTACCCTATTGTATAAAAATAAACCTATAAATCAATCACAATATCAGCTCATGATATATTTCAAACAATAAATTACTCACTTAACAATGTTTCCAAGCTGCGTAGGGTTTACTTTCACAGTATTCGTGTAAAACTCACAAAATATTTCTATGACTTCATTTGGATAAGTATTCGCTATTTTAGTCAGCGATTTTATTACAACATTATTCACTGAGTTCTCGCTATCGCCGACAGCGTTAATTAACACTGTCACTGTATCTGTAACACGAAAATAAATAAGTTTATAAGCCACCTTGAAGCCGTACAAGTAAACAATGTAAATTTTTCGTTTATACCTTTCAGAGATTCGGATTTTGATGAAGACATCGTCACTCAATCACATATCCTTAAACTTTTATAAAGTAATCTGCAAATTCTATTCTGTTTTTCTTATTTTAGTCAACGACAATCTGCGAAATTATTAACGAAAACATGACACAGCTGTGCGTAATTTTGCGTCACAATGACATTAAATTAGTATTGCTAGACTTTGAATAAAAAACCAACCAAAACTGTTGTGGTAGCTCGCAAAGTTTGCGTGACTTTACTCATTCCATTTTAAATAGTGCTTTAAAATGAATAAAATGAAAAACAAAACTATTGAAATACCTTAGTTTAGTTTCATAGTAAAATCTTCACAATATTTTTTATAAAAAGTTACTGAAATGGTAGTTATTGTAAAAACACTTTGTCTTTGGTAATTGACAATATATAAAGCAGTATTTACATTAGGTGTTTTCTATATTTTATTTCGAAATAGTATTTTTTTTTTGCATTTAAGGTTTAGAGACTGCTCTAAAATTGAAACATATTATTTCTTCTTTCCATTCTAGTATACTCACAGTTCTCCACAAATCTCCATAGTATACTCACAATTATTATTTGGTGAGTAATAAATGGCATGGTAGCCAACCCGTAATAAATAATGCCTATTGCCTGATTACTGCTTCTTTGGTGGCCAAATCATAATTATTATTGTTGGAAAAGTAGAAAATTTTGGAAACACTATTTTTACTAAATAGTTGAACAGGGTTTTGTACCCAAGAGTAAAATTAGAGCCTACTGCTAAGACTGCTCAGACATGTTAAAAAAAAATATACCACTCATCAGACACAGTCTAACAAAAAGTAAATAGAGTAGTGGTAGTAGTAGGCATTAAAAAGCCATTTCAATGAATGACATGCGGCACGGCACGGCACGTCTGTTTCAAAATTGTTTAATCTATGCTCTTCCTGTTCGACGGTCCGACGGGCGTGCGACAAGAGAATCGCGTTATAAACTTCTCGCAAATTGTGGATATCGCGGTCGTGCGATCTCATTCTACGAACGGGATTTATTCCCACCAAACGAAAAACTCGTAACACACCATTTTCTGCTCATTCGTGTATTACCGCATAAAAACGAAAACGACTTTCACCGGATACATCGATAATTTGATTAACGAAAGCAAAGGGGGCTCGCAAATTATCCCACATATCATAGAATTTATATCACAATGTATCCGTGCGTTTGGTCAGTTAGCGATATATCTGTGTGATGTTCTGTGTTGTTCGTTTAAGTGACAAAGCAAAAGCGTTGGCTCCCATTCGAGACTATTATCCTATTCGTGATTACGTTGGGCCGGGAACTGGCCACTTGGTTTAGTCGCCGCGGGGACTCCAAAGCGGTAAATACGGAGGCGCAGATCCTGCTTCGCATCATTTATCGCCAGGATTGCGGTGAGTACGGTGGCGACGCGGCCCGGTCACCTTTTCATAGAATTATTACGAGTAGATATCGAGGCGAGTTTTGAATTTTCGTACTTGGCATCTGACATTGAAGTCAGTCCGATCAGGTGCCCGTAAGTCTTAAAATAGCTATAAAATGTCAAGTCTGGCCTGGCACTGTAGCAATCAGCTGATCTGTAGCGTTTTAATTATAACGAATTAGGTAACTAATTGTTTGTTGAGACTCGCTAAGATTCCGATATCGCCGGGAGCATAATCGCTTGATTATTGTAATGTTGATAGTGTTATCTCAGAGATAGAGTGTTACATATATTGGCAGTCTTGACACATTTCCAGTGATTTGAACTTTGTCCTTTATTACAGATTTAAAGATGGTGCAGCAAGATTTGACTTAGGCAAGTCAGACTCATATGTTAAGTGGTAGTCGGGAATGGCTCGGGGTGGCTCACGGGTGTGAGCTCCGAGAGAGCTAGGGACAGTCGGCAAGTGTAGTGTTGTGCAGTGTCTAGTCTTAGTGTGTGTGTGAGTGACGGTGGAACCGGGATGCCCTCCGTGATGTTGTCGGCCGTGCTTGAAGAGGAGCCCGATCTGTATGAGGCGTTCCCCCCTCATGTTGACCCCACCGGAATTACAATTCTCACTGATAGCCCACCAGGTGAGATGAATAATTTTACATTATATTAACTAACCATATTTTAAATTAAGATGTCTTTTTAATGTAACTTTCATTTGTCAACTAATTTATTTCAGACATTAATTCTTATTGAAATATTTATAATACTGAACTAAAATTTTCAGGAATTCTTCAAAGATCTATTAATAAGAACATCTTATATAATTTGCATGAAGGTCAAAACATTACAGTCACATGTCATCATAGTTTTAATTGAAAATGATTACTTTATTAATTCAATTCAATGTTGTTTGTTTAATTTGATAAAGCGCTACTACTATTTTTTTTATCTATGCTTTAGAGATTTCTTTAATATTTTATGGATTAGCTGTTGCCAATTACTTTGTATATCAATGGATGTGATTTTTGTTTTATCATTGATATCTAATAAAATTAGAATTATTAGATATTGATATTACAGTAATTTCAATTTTATATGAAGGCCTCTATGACTGTCTTTGATTTTCTTAAGCCACACTTTTATTTAAAAAAAAAAACATCCACATTTGGTGTTTTAGTTCAGAAATATTTTTAAATGGAAAAATACCAGCACAAGTTGTAAGTTCCAAAAATAAATCAACAATGCTAATGATTTTATTTTTTAGGACACAAAATCACAATAATTAGAGCCTATACTTATCAATACCAAATAATTTATACCAACTTCAAGACTTCTATGTCCTTTTTGCACAACAATGTTAATTGAAGAAACATGAAATATTGTCTATTCTTTTTCTCTATGTCCTCAGTAATAAGTCCTTTGTGGTTGTAATTTGCTTTGCATGGTTGGTATTCAAACAATAGACTAACTTATGATGTTTTTTTTTTATAATAATGAATAGTTACGGTATTGCGGAATTTCGTTCTAGTTTCGTATTTTTATTGTTTTCTTTTCTGAGTCACAGAATATGTTTACATATGACTCACGGATTTTTACCAAAATAATATTTCACCTTGACTTTTGATTATTACAATGCATTTCCGATGCTTCTGGCAATTGAATCGAGGGTTTCCTTTCGGGGAACATTAAGGAAAACTACAATCGTATTTGCTTCAGCTACTCTCGGATACGTGAATAGTCGGCGGCGATAGCCTGTACCTATACTCCAAACCCAAAACAGACTCACGCCACGGCGAGAAACTCCGAGAACCCCCGAGAAGCGTGAATTTGAAAGGTTTTACGTCACTTGAAGTCTCGGAGAGACATCTCGCCGGGAGTCTGTAGACTACATTAGATTTTGCAGGTTTTACAGTCGAAAACGGTTAGCCTTATGCTTTAACTTTATGCTCTGTAATGGTAGTGTTCGGCTGTGAAATAACTTGAAGCTATCCTATACAGACCGAAATACTAGTTATAAAAATAATTAAAGTAAAATAGATTTACTCGTTTTCCGGTAATATAACCGAAGCAACAAAATGCTGGATAGTCACAAAAACAGCACTCGTTATTCGAACGAGTTATTCGAACGTTATTTAAAAGAGTAACCATGGAGTTTCTTGCCGGTTCTTCTCCATGGAAACGACCAACCCGAACCGTGCCATTTTTTTTTTTTTCTTCTCGACGTTTTATAAGTGCCCATTGAGGCCCATGTAAAATAAAATATTTTGATTTGATTTTGATTTTGAACGGCATTTTAGTCAGCAAAAAATCGATGAAATATGATTGTTTTTAAAGAAAATCTCGTCGTCTTTTAACATGAAGCCTATCTAGAAAATCCATTCCAGCCAACTCTGAAAATCAGGCAATACATCAGCAAAACTTCTCACGTCCGCGTTTTTGTTACCACCTCATAATGTTGCGTGATAAACCATTATAATTTCAGTTGCTATTAATTATGTGCTTAAAGAAATTTTCAAGGAATAGAAACTGGTGCGTAAAAGGCAAATTAAACGATTATAGTATATATCTGCAATTAAATACCGGTTACAAAGAAAAGCCATAGACGCAGACTTCGTTGCGTTGACGTATTACGAAATTCAGAAAAGTTAAATCCGTTGGTCTTATTTATTCCGGGGTTTTTTACACAATATTACTCATCGGTATTACAGGTACAAAATGAGAACTTACTAGGGCATAAGTTCTGAATTCAGAAAGGTTTGCAACTCAAGTAGGTAGTAGGAATCGAAGTTCTCATTTCCTCGGGCTCTTGTTCCGTGCTCCACGATCAAGATACGCAACCATCTACCTAAGATTATTAGACAGTTTGAGCGACAGTATCAACCCAATGAATCTGATAAACATCAGGACTCACGTATACCTCAGGTACTTAATGGTCTCTCTGGTAAAGATGGAATAATAACACTTCGTCCTACACATTTTCCAGACACAGGAAGACAGTTTATAGGCGGAGCGTTCTTTTGCCCAGCCTATAAAAAGTCTAGACGACTAGACCTCCATATCGCGTTCAATAATGATCTTTTAGCAAGGTTATTTCTCGTCACCCGACCCATTTTAAGTTAGGTTTCACACCAAAGATCGCTTTTAGGATGGTTTCGGGTTCCAAACTGCTAGCGAAAATTTTCCAGATAATGTTACGGGGTTGTAAAAGATAACTGTTAACACTTAACTGGGTTCCAGACTCCAGAGCCCTTTTAATTTTTAATTACGGGTTGGGTTAAACCCGAGTTTATTATGCTTAAATGGTTATTCGTATTACATGCCTACCATATCGATCTGTCTCTAGCGTTTGACTGAGATAGACTGGGATTGGCAGGATACTACTGAGCGAAATCTATATTTATCCGAGTGTTTGAGCAGAAAATGATTGGTCTGCAACTGGCAGGATGAAAGCTGTAGATAAGTCATTTAAACGATTACATCCAAAGCTATTAGGCGATCAGTAATTGAGCAATCTACTGATATCCCTTCATTATGTCTAATCTACTGAGAAAGTTAAATGAGAAGTTTCTTTATGAGCGGCCAATATTTTGCCTTGGATTATTTTGAATAGGCAATGTATCGTTAGATTTATCAGACTGGGAAAAATGAGGAGATAAAGATGGTCTCCAGAAAATATCAGGTGACAAAGAAAATTTAATTATTCCGAAGGGTGATGTGTAATAATGATGGAGCTCTATTATCAATTCATGGTATAAAAACAGCAGGAACACAAAATGGGTACACGCTGTCCTCTCAAAATCAAGAAATAACTAGTTCCGTAGTTCGATCCGCTTCGACACCTAGCCTTTTTGCCATCGAGCATGTTCATTGACTTCACGTTTCTCTACAGCCGTGTTTCCCTGAATGAGTGTAATACTTTGATCATTGTTTGTGAAACACTGTCTTGTTGTCCATTGCACTGTCTAAACAGTCTTGGCCGTGACAATAGTGACTTAACTTAAGCGAATGGTGTTCATGTTGGCAACGCTGTGTGTTCTATTGTATTAGCGGTAATTTTGTAGCTTCTGTATTCAAGTTTTGAAGATTTTGTTGCGGATTTGAACCGTTTTTTAGTAGTTCTGGAGGATTTTTTTAATCGGCCGGGTTTATTAAAAAGAAGTCACCTATGGGTTTGTAGCAAAAAATCTATAGTTGTATCTTTCACAGCTTTAGTATCTATGTTGCCAAGGTGCTACACGCACGATAGTTTTTAATTTTTCTGTTAGTCAAGCAAAGCCATGGTTTCCATTTTACTAAATTCATGTTTATCATTTTCAACCGAAAATTAAAGTGCCTGTTGTACCTCCCTAATTAATTCACCTTTTCGTCAAAAGAGTAAAATAACGCACAAAAAATAATTACATCGGAAAGCCATATAAGCTTTCCTTCAAATATACTGCACGTGCCTGGTTATTGCATCTGCTGGGTGAATGGTTTAATATTGAACTTAGGAAATTTGTTAATCCGGGATCACCCACTGCTGGGTGAAGCCTCCCCCTTTTTTGCCATATCTCTCGTTCTCGATCTTACCCAACGGACTTTTGGGCGACCCTGATTTGTTTGACCGAACGTTGGCCACCATTCGGTGTTAATAAAATCCAAATTGGTTGGCCAACAAATACTTTGTTGATCCATCCCTTAGAAACTTATCTCTTAAAAGTAGATTCTGTTCCTCTCTTCAAAGTTTTAAAACGGGATGAACGGCGACATTTAGTTGGAAACTCTTCCCCCAATACATTTTGAAAGTCTCGAAAGTTTCGCGAAGTTTCTTGAGAGCGAATTGCGAAATATTGACCGCGTTCTCTAAGGAGATAAAAATACTTATTTTAAGGTCTGTTAACTGCCCTGTAAAGTAGGAAATGGGTATTATTATTATAGCAACACTGAACTAAAATATCGCCACCTTTTTATTTGTTTGTTATCAAATTTTATTGCAAACGCGTAACAATAAATGTTGGAAAGCATTTCCTTTTGCGTTTATTTTCTGATGTTTCTTTAAAAGTCATAGTTATTTGGAGAAGCTCGCCGTTTGAAAAGTATTTTTCCATGCCCTCATGTAAATTCAGTTTCTAGATAATTCCTGTTCGGTATTATTGATCTTTCATTTAGACTTTACACTATTAGCTAAACATATTTTCGTGCACTGTCAACTAACACGCCGGTCACAAAATCAATTTAATATCGAATGCTAAATCAATATTTTTGGCAAAAACCGTGATCTACTGAAGATGGTACACACCCTTGAATCAGAAGTGTTGACAAGATAAATTTTACGTGAATTTTAACATAGAAATCAGAAATGCCGTGTGATGTCATTTGCGCTGAACCACTAATAAATATTAGTTGCCTATCTTCAACTAAGCCTATTGCAGTCCACTGCTGGACATAGGCCTCTACCAGGGTGCACCAAAACACGTTGTCCGCCTACCGCAAACATTCTGTCCTTGCCACTTTCTTAATCTAGCTAGTGGGCGACCCACACTCCGGTCGATAAGAGGTCTCAACTACAGTACTCGTCTACTCCACGAGCCATCAGTCCTTGGACAAACATCTCCAACCCAATGGCACTTCAGTTTGCTTACTATGCAAGCTATGTTGGTTATTCCTAGTTGACTATCCATAAAACTATTATGGATTGGATATAAATTACAAAGTATGTCTCGCCATCTTGTAAGTTGCAGTATGTCCCAGTTCTTTTTAACTGAGACGCCTAAAAGCATTGTTGCTAAACAGTTTTGTAGCAATTTTGTATATATATTTCCAAAAAATCTCAACTAAATGAGAGTAGAAAGTGCCTTCTTTCTAATGAATAATAAGCGTTTAATGGCTGTAATTTATTCCAACTTCAAATTGAGAATGGTTACAAGTGTTTATAAGAGTGTTGCCAATACTAAAAATAAATCTAGACGAGAGACTTGTCTATTAAAAAGTTAATTAGGCTTGAGGTCTTTAGAACGAAGGTAATAATGTGTGCGGAGTAATACTTATTTGTGTTTTCTATTTCGTTTTCTACAAGCAAAATTATCTTTGCACTGAAACTATGTTTTAATTAGAATCGTGGGAGATGATCTTTGCTTAGGATACGTGAGTAAATATCTGCAACGAAGGATTCATTAACACGATTCATATCAGCTTCCCTTTGCAAACATGACAATTAATAGTGTCTATTGCTGTAGGGTATTTGCAGAGTCGAACCTACAAATTCTCATTTGTTGTAAACGGGCTTCCAGGCTTAGTATCTTGATTACAGTTTCATATTATTCACAGGACTGTACCTACGACAGCCTTCCACATATCTATGTTGCAGCACTGATATCTACGTGTTGCCTTTTCTGAATAATCTGTCATTAAAATAACATTATTACTACGACTTTGCTCGCGCAGTATGACAGTAGAAACGATTTATTTCGACGGAAGAATAGACAGAAAAAATCGATCTAAAAATGTAGAAATGTTTCTATTCTTTCAGTTAACGATGAGTCGTGCTCGGGCAAAAAAAATACCGAATTGTTTAGAAATAACTTTGTCTATTCTTGGTTACTGCTACTGTCACCCTGTATCATCCCACTGCTGGGCAAAGGCCTCTCTCCATGACTTCCAACTATTTCGATCTAAGGCTAGTATGAGCTACTGTTTGTTGGTTTTGTCCACCTGATCCTGCCATCTTCTGCGAAGTCTGCCGCAACGCCTTCTAGCTGTGTCAGGGCTCCATAAAGTGGTAATTTTGGCCCACAGTTCATTAGGCATCCGGCAGACGTGGCCAGTCTAGTCCCGCTTCAGCTTAGCTATTCTTGGTAAAATAGAGATAAAATTGGTCATGCTAAACATGCTGGGCTGTTCTTAAGTACGACAAAGACTTCCCTTCTCTCACTCTACGGATTTTCTCAATTTTAGGAGTCACTAGGAGAGGACCAGTTTTTACAGGAGGCTTCTCCTTTTCTCCATCATAATCTGTCATTCCTTACACAAATATATCTGTATCTTGCAACAAAACAGCATACTCATAAGTCACATTCCTCATTGCTTTAATTTCTCATTTCACGACTCGTTAGAATCAACATAATATTATTGTCATGTACAACTATTATTTCATACAATTATTACTGGAACATTCTACACATTTCAAAACAATAATGTCTATTAATATTCTAGTGTATGTAGGTCACAACACAATGTTTGCTATCAATAGGAGACGCAAACAGTTCTCATCTTAGTAATGAGGTGTTATCACTTAAGAAATCTGAGCTAGTGATAACAGCTATATCTTAAGTATTGCTGATAAGAGACGTGTGATTTTATAGTACACTAGCGGCCCGTCCCGGCTTCGCACGGGTGGAGGACCCGGTCTAAAATTTGAGATTTAAACTATCCTATCTCTCAAGTTGGATCGAACTGCACATGGTGTGCGAATTTTATTATAATCGGTTAAGTGGTTTAGGAGTCCATTGAGGACAAACATTGTGACACGAGATTTATATATATTAAGATAGTAATTTGGATTATCTCGGGGAGGAAAATACCTCTTTTTTATTTAAATGCAGGAAATGATGACGTTTTGGAGTTGTCATTTAACCCATTCTAGACCACTGTGCCAATTTGGGAACACTTATTTAAAGAGGTTTGATAAAAAAAGTATCGACAATAGTAAATATTGTGTTACTTTGTTGTGCAGTCGAAGGTGTGTTTATTAGGTAAAGACACCGGATTATACTAATTTGTTCAAAAATCTTTCGTTTCGGATACATTCAATTTCATTATCCGGAGGACACTACAGGTAAGTGTAATTTTGTGCTTATTTCTCATTATGGATGATGAATATCGTGAATATTGGTGATATTTTCGTAAAATAGGTACCTAATCTAACATATAAAGTTATTTTATTGCAGTTATTTTACATATATATAAAAACAGAGTGACATAAATATAGGTGTGCCAATTTGGGCACAACGGCTACAAGTGTACTAAAAATAACCTTTTCATTTACAGAATCAATATGAATCGCAAGCAATATTTTAGTTGTACTAATGACTTCAGGGGCTTAGAAGAAGCTAACAACACAATAGCTGAGGATAGTCACGACGGCCAACAAATGAGTCCTCCCACCCCGAGCAGGGCGGGAGGAACTTTCGGACTTGTACTGACCGAAATCCACGGTGTCCTTCAATAGCCCTTTATGTTCCGGGGTCACGGTGATGGAATAAGTCCCGCGACCCCGGCAGGTTTTGGCCCTCTGAGCCGCCTCGTCATTATGCTGCCACTCTTTGAGACGCGCGTGGAACACGACGCACCGTCGACCCGAGCATGGTCCATGGTCGGACAGCGAGTTGCCCTTTACTCGCCGCCTGCATGCCCGCGCCTACGGTGGCCGGAGATCGTCTTGCGACGTCCGTCGCCGTGGGCGTCCACCACCGCGGTTGGGGCGGAGGAAGAGAGAGTATTGTCCTCTCTTTCGCGAGCATGACTCTTTGGTCCGCTGGAAAGATAATAGTGTTGGCACAATGGCGACTGCTCATGATTTTTATGAAGCTGTAGGTTCCGTAAATGATGGTGCAACGAAAAAAGAGAAAAGGTTGATGTGAGCATTCCTCATCTGTTCCAAAATTATAACAAAGGTATGGGCGCAGTGAATGAACTAGACCAATCTATATTTTTGTATAGAATTGGCGTACACCGTAAAAATTGGTGGTGGGTCTTATTCACTTATTATGATTGATATGACTATGACAAATGCTTGTGATTGCACGTTATCACTAAAGAAGAGCCAATGGACCAATTATTATTCCGCCGAAGTGTCGCTAGACACTACCACAAACTGTCACCCCAAAGATGTTCTGCTCGCCCTTCAGCATCCAATATTGAAAGTTTACAGTTGGATGGGGTTGATCACGTGCCTGAAAAGCTTCTAAAACGAGTGCTATGTGCCATATCAGAGGCCGCTGGGGTTGCAAGAAGTGCAAGAAACCCCAGTGTATTCAAAAATCATGTTTCGCAAATTTTCACTCATAAGGAGCCGTTGTGCCAATTTGGGAACACCACTGAAAAATCATGAAAATTATTCCAATTGTTTTTCTTTGTGATACTGTCTTTTCTTGTAGCTACTAAATTTCAATTAATAAAAGAATTTTGAAAATCCGGTCTTTACTTTTGATTTGGCCACTAATGGGTTAAATGATTCATTGATTAAAAAGTCCCTAGTGTTTCCAGTATACGTAAGGTTATATGGTGATTTTTATAAAAATCAGTAATGGCTGATACACCGTTAGCTGTTGCTTTTGAATCTGGATCATCATCATTATCTGATGATGGTGACGACTGATCCTGTACATCCAACATCCAGGTGACTCTTGCATCTATTACGTACATGCTATATGTCCAGTTCTATCTCTATTCTACCGACAAATAGACAAAGTTATCCCATACAATTCTACTTCTTTGCCCTAGTATGGCAGTAGGCGACTGATAAGATTTTGTTCATTTTAAACATCTTTAAATTTAGGATGGTAGAAATCTTCTTACGTTCTGTAATTTTGTCTATTCTTCTATCGACAAATTCCGTGTCTACGGTGTCATTAGAATCTGTGATACAACAGCCACATTGAGTTAAACCGTAGCAAACTATAACTTCTATGTATGCGCCTTTCAATCATAGTCAATTAATTTTAGTTAAACTGTGTTTGATTGCCATTAACTTTTCATGACCAAATAAATACATAATTGTTTTATTGCATTTTTTGGTTTCTAGGTTTTTGGCGAGAATTTCTTGTCGAAGCTTCACATATAAATGAAGTTGTTAAATACTTAGTTCCTGGGTACTAAAAACAACACATTATTTTTTTACTTACGCCTCATTGTTTCTCGTGGGCCATAAAGAATATATATTATGTTGTTAAGCTAATGTGCATGTGCATCATCGTAATTTACCTTGTTTTATCATTGCATGACATAATTCTAATAAGACAGAGCCACCGTAAGAATAAGACGTAATTTGCAAATCATATCAAAAACAAACATCAACCAGCACAAAAAAACCAAGTCACTCAAAACTAAAATAAATAAAGAAACTAGGTGAACGATCTTAATCACGTGATAAAACGCAAAAGCGTGCAGCGATGGTCCGATGCCATGCGCTTGCGCAAGGTCGGCGGAGGGGGTAACACGCCACCTCACACCTGGCGAAAGTACAGACCCTAATCGACGTGTTTTAGAGAATTAAATCGCCACACCTGCTTATTTTGAATGGGTATGCAAAGATGGGGGCTACCCCACCATTCTTTCTGACGAAATTCGGAGGGTGTAATTGTTGAGTCTGTTGACCAAATGCCGGATCCAAATTTTGTAGTTTCGCGTGCGTACTCAAGGTCATCGAGGAAACCATCCTAGTGGGAGGAAACAAGCCACCTGGTGAAAGTACAAACCCTAATTGAAATATTTTTGTGTTCATGAAATGATAGCTGCGATTGAATGGATTTTGGAACAAGGAAAATGAGAATGGTGTCGTTTAAAATCTCTGTTTAGTAAAAGAAAGATTATCGAAACGAAAAATACGGAGAATTTGATAAGCAACCGGCAAATTAATGGCAGAATCTAATCGATATTAATTTGAACGATACAGCTTAGAAATGTAATCTTAATAATAATTGAGATAACGTTCAACAATAACCAATGATCAGTCATTTAAAAATGCGAGGTAATTGAAGGCTAAGCTTACTAGAACGAGAAAATAACAGCTTAAGATAAGAAACAATGAAGGAACTGTTGAGGAAAATGCAACATGGTTTATGTTACCGTAGGTTAACAGTCTGTCGTGGCCTTTAAATAGGATCTTTGAACCTTCCATAATATGTACTTTGTACCAATGCACCTGTAACCAAGCGACACAAGGGCCAGAATTCCCCTCGTTTAACAACTACTACTGGTATTTTGAATACCTGGAATTGAAAGACCTGACTAACAGAGTAAATATATCCATTATGATTGTATGAATTTTCTCGGTATAAAGATCGAATAGATTTATCAGGGATTTCCGTTAAGAGATCTGTAGTCTGTATGCTGGTCTACGTGACTCTTAGCACTTAGATATCGCCTGCCTTAGCTCCGTCTTCAGTAATTACAGGTTTCAGTAATTAATAACATCATCAGTGCACTCAACCACTATTTTTTAATGAATCTACAGTGGATGAAACCCCGCTAGTCAGCTTTAAGTAAGATAATGATGCAATCTACTCAAAAGTGGGAGAGGTAACAACTATAGAAGAAAAACGTCCAATAATACTTCCCATTGAATAGAAAGCACCCTAAAATGTTCCCATAGAAATGATGACGTAATCATTTACACATTTTGCAACGAAACGCATGAGAGAGAACAGATGCGACAATCTATTGCATAACTTGTTGCAAAACCCTTCATTTGAAAGGTTGACCTTTTCAAAGAGACCATATCGATCCCTTTTACGACATTATTTTTTGGATAAAATGAGGTGTTATCGCTACATAACAGAGGTTGGATGTTACACCAGCTAAATTATAATATAAAATACGGGGCAAAGTCGCAATCAGCTTAGTCACGATTCAGCGCAAGAACCCATCAGTCAAGTTCAACTCGTGTTTTTTACTTCATAATTTCCAATTAATTGGTACATTGATCGCATTAATGACTTTGTGGTCCAAATCGGAGACCCAATTTTTTATTGATTTTTACAAATCTGTGTCAAAAATTGTTAGTGAAAAATTTAAGGTGCTCAATAAAATTCGTCGTCAATCTCCAAGGAAGCTATTACACATAGTTTGAACAGTGATCGTAGTGACAAGATAAATGTGATTTATTATGGTGCCTATTAAGTGTTTGAGTCATACTTCGCAAAATAACGAGGTTCATTCATGGTGTAACTGAAAATAATGCAAGATTTCTTTATTAGACTCTGCTTTTATAATGTCGGTCGTTCAGAAATTGTGCAAGACACCTACGATGGAGGGGGTGCTCGACTGGCCTAAGAGTAAGTTGTTGATTATGGACGCCATTTTAGTTTTTGTTGTTTTAAAGTCTCACGTAACTTTACTTCCCTCACCTTTGAGGTTTATGATCCAACGTTGTTCCGAATACACAGAATTTCAAACAAACCCAACGTAAACAATTAGTACTCTGAAATATGAAAGCGCTCGTAACGTTCGGTCATAGGAGCTGTACAATAAATCTTAATTCCGTTTCTCAGTGATGCATGGAGATCGGTATTCCGCGTATGCGCATGAGTCGGTGTTGCCGTGAATTTTGGACGCTTTTCAAAATGTTGGCACTTCCTTCCTGATTTCGTGAAATCGGATGATGGTTGCCTTGAACTATTGAGCTGTTTATTTATTTACAATCCCTGTTTATTTTTAATTTTTGTGCGCGACTTTCTGATTTCAATTTTCCTGTGCCTAAAATAAGCCGTGCATTCGCAAAGAGCTTAACGAGTATACCTTTATTTCTCTTCAAAATATGAAAAATCCAGGCTCATCAAGACCATGTGTCGCAAGACCAGTCATTAATACTTGCCGGAGACATTTGTTCAACAGAGCTGTCATCTTTCAACTGAGATGATCAAGTAATTTTATACTAGTTACCTTGCCCTCGTCGTCAGCTTAATTATATCAGCATTGTACTGCAATTTGTCTTGTTGTTGAAGATCATTTACTTCAGGAGTTTCATAAACGTGTGTTTCTGCACGTAGGTATGTTTAATTCCCTCTATAATTGTCTTCTCTTAAAGACGCCATTAAAAAATACGGTGTTGTAATTGTAGGACCCACATCATCTCAAACTACGTCATAATGATTTTAAACGTCATGTTCTCAAGCCTGATTGTTGTATTCATTGCATATAAGGAAACACTTTTCAATAAAAGTATTGTCGTATGTGAATAATCCCTGTTACCTGGCGCCTCGTAAAGGTAAATTGTTGGTGGAAAATTAAACTCAGCCACCGTTATTGGCGAGACCTTTCATGATGTAACCTTTTACCTGCGGTTTATCCTTTATGAGTCGATGGTTTTATAAAGAAAATGAGCAACTAGGATCTCCTCTATTGTTCGTCACTTTATGCGGATGACTTACCGCTCATTTATGAAGATTTTCTCAATAACCTTCAAGATTGGCCCCACAAAGTTCTTCTGGGCAATAGGTCTTCTCTCTGAAAGAAGAGACCCACATCATCAATCCACCACGAAATCGAAGGCATGTGGACAATTGGACATCCACCTCCCCATACTAAATCTGCATGGTGGATGGAGGGTGGTATTCATCACTATTGTTTGTAATGAATGCCAAGAGGGGAAATTTCATTAATCAAAGGGGTCTATACACCTTTGAATCAAAGACTGTGGTTAGCCATTTATACATACAGCCCACAGCTGCTCTCTATCGCCTATGTAGGTTCTTTACATTGTCTTTGGTTCTGCTTTTATTGACTTCAATATCAATATGCCTTTTTTGTTACCATCTGGTGATTTCTCCCGCATTGCCAATGTAGGTTCTCCGTCTTGACTTTGGTTCTGCTTTTCATGACTTCAGTGGTTCTATTGATTCCTCCCGCATTGTGTGAAGTAGAAGGGTTTGTCAGACTCGCACACTCAGCTTCAGAGAAATCTCACACCCTTCCGTAGTGATTTCGGTACCAAAAGAGGTGAATTTTCTCTGAAGCTTACCATATTATCTAAAAACGATCCTGTTCCTTCCGCATTGTAGTCTGGTAAATGAGTGCTCAAAACGGGTGTGTGGTTGGAAAAGTTGAAAGCAGAAAATCTGACTTATGAACTTTGTTTGGACTAATTAGAAGATAAACATATTAAAAGTCCTGACCCCTCCGAGGTGAGCCCGAGGGAGGGGGGGGCAAAGAAGGTCCCGTTTTTTGTTTTTTTTCTTATATCTCGAAAACAATGCGTCGTATCAAATTTTCTTGTACTACATAATAAAACCTCATACAATTTCCTACAACTTTGTTGTTCACACTTTTTATCTATCTCCAATATTTGCATAGCTGTGAGCTCCGAAAAATGACCAATCTTCAAAAATGTGTTAAATTATCAGTCTCGTACTTTGTTTTCTTGTTTATATCTTGAAAACGGTGCGTCGCATGAAATTTAGTTGTATTAGAGAATGAAACCTGATAAAATTCTTTACAATATGTCTTTTACATTTTTTATCTATCTTCAATTGCCTAGCTATGAGACTCGAAAAGAGCGTTAATCGATTTTTTAAAAACTTCGGAAAAAAAATGTCAAGGTTCAATATTTTCAAAAAAAGTGAGCGCAATTAAAACAATAAAAACAATTTAACAATGGGTATTGACGCCTCAGGCTTTAATGACTTCTTGGAGCTGGTTTGGCAATCCATCCGTGATTTCTTGGATATCTGACTGAGGGATATTGTACCACTCCTCCACCGCAGCCGTCTTGTGCTCTTCCAGGGTCGTAGGGGCTGCTACTCTTGGTCAGAGACGTCTTTTTAGGTTGTCCCTAATGTGCTCAATCGGTTTATGAACGGAACTGCGTGCTAGCAATGGTAAAACTTGAATTCCGACTTCATAGCGCTATGACAACGTGCATTGTCATGCATTAATCTGAAGGTGAAACCAACGAATGGTGCAAAAGGCATGGCATGGTCTTGAAGAACTTCCTACACGTATCTTTAGGCATTCCCACTGCCTCTATCGAACACAACAAGATCGGTACGAGCCTCGTAAGAGATGCCTCCTCAAACCATTATGGACCCTTCCTGTTAACCCACTGTTTCGGTTATAACGCATGGAGCAAACCTTTCGTTTAGGCATCTGTAGACATACTGTTGTCCACCTGGACCTCTTGAGGCTATTCTGCTCTCATCTGAGACCATTATGTCCTTCCATTCATCCATTGTCCAGTCAGCATATTCTCGCGCAAAAGTAAGTCTAGCTCTACCGTGTTGTGGGAGCAGTTGTGGATCATGAGCTGGACGAAAAGCCTTCATACTCTTTTCTGACAGTATTCTTCTAACCGTACTTTTACTCACACTGACATTTCTCACCTTAAAAAGACGGGTACGAGCTTCGATAGCAACCTAAATGCGATTTTTCAACACGTTGCTGACAACGAAACGGTCATCTCGAATCGATCTTCTCGGGTTGAATTGCATCGATGTTGGCCTTAACCAGGCTTCCGGGTGTAGGAGCCAGTCTTCCGAAATCGTCTGATGGCATCCCGTACCGTGGTTCGAGGTACACCGAGCGTACCGGCGATGCGACGTTGGCTGTACCCGGCATCAGCTAAAACCACTGCCCTAGCTGCACCAGTTGCATCGAAAGGCATTTTTTAAAGTCAAAAACAGGAAATGAACTCTACAAACTGAATTAAACAATAACACACTATGGCAGAAAAAAGCAGCAAATGTTAACATGTTAACGCAACGGCAACAATGTCAAAAAACTACTAAATTCCAAAAACCCTTCGGTGACACACATTAAGCTAACGAATAATGAGTATTAGTGTTTAATTTATTGCCAAAGTATCCAATTGACATAAAATAAAACAGTAATTAAGCAATAGTTAACAAAAACAAACAGGGTGATGAAAGATACAGATGGCGGTTAAATATGTCTGTGAGTGTATTTTCAAAAATCCATCCATTTTTCGAGTCTCATAGCTAGGCGTTTGAAGATAGATAAAAAATGTGAAAGACATATTGTAGAAAATGTTATCAGGTTTCATTCTCTAGTACAACTGAATTTCATGCGACGCACCGTTTTCAAGATATAAACAAGAAAACAAAGTACGAGACTGATAATTTAACACATTTTTGAAGATTGGTCATTTTTCGGAGCTCACAGCTATGCAAATATTGGAGATACATAAAAAGTGTGACCAACAAAGTTGTAGGAAATTTTATGAGGTTTTATTATGTAGTACAAGAAAATTTGATACGACGCATTGTTTTCGAGATATAAGCAAAAAACCAAAAAATGGGACCTTCTTTGCCCCCCCCTCCCTCGGGCTCACCTCGGAGGGGTCAGGACTTTTAATATGTTTATCTTCTAACTAGTCCAAACAAAGTTCATAAGTCAGATTTTCTGCTTTCAACTTTTCCAACCAGAATCATTCATTGCCCAGGCTAATTGCTCATTCGTTAGTTTCGGTAACATTTTTAAGACATTCCCGCTCTTCAATTGCCCTTTGCGTTGACTGACTGTGGTAACTTCTTAGGATATTCCCGCTGACCCCAACAGATGTCAATATGCTATTGACGTCATCTGGCGCCAAAATAGCAAATAGCTAGTTACTACTTTCATTCTGAAACATTTAAACGTCGATTAAGGATGTAACGGACCACAAATCCGGAAAGACTTTACGAGCAGGAAAACACGCCACATTATCTTAAAGATTTGCTGTACTAATACGAGGGCGGAGTGATAAGTCTGGTAAAAATCTATTTTGGGATAAAATTATCGCAAATTCCATGTAACCTCCTTGTTCACAACTCTTTTGAGGGACTATATTTAAATTTTCAGCCAGTACCGCTGGTTAGTTTTTTTTTTAAAGCCATTAAATAAAAACAATTTAACGCATTTTCGCAAAAATGGAGAAAAGTGAATTTCGAGTGTTGATTAAACATTATTTGATGCGCAAAAAATCTATTACGGAAACTAAACAAAGGCTTGATAAATATTATGGGGACACTGCTCCATCGATTAAAATGATTCATAAATGGTTTACGGATTTTCGGTGTGGTCGTACAAGCACGAGTGATGCTGAACGCCCAGGACGCCCAGTCGAGGTCACTACTCCAGAGATGATCGCTAAAATCCATGACATAGTGTTGAATGACCGAAGAGTAAAAGTGAGAGAGATAGTCGAGATAGTAGGCATCTCAGACGAACGTGTGCGCAATCTCTGACACCAACATTTATATATGAAAAAGGTCTCCGCGCGATGGGTGCCGCGTTTACTGACTATTGATTAAAAACGCATGCGAGTTACCACTTCGAAGGCAGGTTTGGCGTTGTTACAACGGAATAAACCTGAGTTTTTGCATCGTTTTATAACGGTGACGAAACGTGGATCCACCACCATACACCAGAAACCAAGGAACAATCGAAACAATGGATTGCTAGGGGCGAACCAGCTCCAAAGAAGGCCAAAGCAGTTTTATCGGCCAATAAGGTGATGGCTACAGTTTTCTGGGATGCACGTGGGGTAATCCATATTGACTACCTAGAGAAGGGTAAAACGATCAATGGCGAATATTATGGCAATTTATTGGACCAATTTAACCAAATTTAACTTGAAAAATGACCGCATTTGGCTTAGAAGAAAATTCTCTTACACCAAGACAAGCACGAGTGCACACCTGCGCGATTGCTATGGCCAAATCACATGAGTTGCGATATGAGTTGCTATCTCACCCACCATATTCGCCAGATTTGGCCCCTTGCGACTATTTTCTGTTTCCAAATTTTAAAAATTGGCTCGGTGGTAAAAGATTTAGCTCCAACGAGGAGATCATACTCGAAACCAATGCCTATTTCAAAGGGTTGCCTAAGTCATACTTTACGGAAGGGATCGAAAAGTTTGAGAAACGCGGATGAAGTGCATTGAGTTAGATGGAAATTACGTTGAAAAATCAATCATAATTTTTAAAAAAAGTTGTTTCCTTATTTCATTTTTACCAGACTTATCACTCCGCCCTCGTATAATGATTTGTGCAAAATGCCTTTGAGTCATTGTATATATTTGTTCTTGAAAACGACGACGCATTCCTTATCTTACCTCCATTCTTGACGTTATAAGATTATGGTATTAAGTAATTTTTTTAATCTTATTTTCGTCTCTCGTGCGTATTCGAATGAATAATAAAGCACCTAATCTAATCTTTGCGTTACGTCCAAAAAAGTTGTATTATGACGGTATTTTTTTTAACACGTACGTATACAAGGTGATAAATAGTGTACAGTAATAATTATCATCTTATTAAGCCTCCGTGATCGGTATCACGTCGAGTTTCCACGGGTCACACACAGAGTAAAAAGTTATTATTATACCTGTGCCATGTATAGTTGATGAATCGATCATCTGCTGTGATTCAGATGGAAGTGACAATGATGAATTTAAAAATAAGTCTTTGTACGACTACATTGCCTTTTGTATAACTTTTTCTGACACTGATAAAACTATATTATATTTAACTTTCGTCAATCTTATGTTCGATGTGGGTAGTAGCAATCCTTGCTAAGAAATGGAAGACTTGCCACAAATGCTATTTCGAATAACAATAAAGAAAGAAAGAAAAAACGTTAATTATTAGGTCGACTAGATTGGCACAGAAGCGTAGAAAAAAACGTGTAAATTAGATTATCAAAACAATGTCGTATGCGCCTGCGCAGATAAAAACAAAACAATAAACATGAGTAAAGTAAGTAGTGCCATCTGTCAATGGTGATGCCAAGTGTCGGTAAACATCGGAATCGCATAGAATTAGGCTTGCTTCACACGCACCACAATTGCAACGAGTGTGCTTGTATATTTTGTAATGAAAATTAATAGTAGAATTCACAAGGACCAAATTCCTTCATTATAGCGTAATAATATGAATGTGGACATGGCAAGAGGAGTATATAAGGATTGAACCAGGTGGCATCCAGTCGTTTCTGTCTACTAGCCCTATGGGAGAAAAATGTGGGTTTATGTACTCGTATCTAAGGACGACGTGGGTGATAAAGCCACGTCGCAACAGTAGCTGCTAAAAAGAAAACCAGAGTCACAGTTTTTCAGATACCACAACGCAACTGGAAAAAAGTTTTAACACTCATGCACACTAGCCACCTTTTAATGTTGCAATGTGGTTAGGTTCAGGTATTTGTGAATAAACGCTAATAACAGCCACATCCACATTTTGTCGGTATCACAACTAAACAGTAAAAATCTGCTGCGGCACTGTAACCACTGCCACTTTGTGGTTCGTGTGAAACAAGATTTAATTGCATTGGATTTCATCTGACCTCTGTAGATGTCAGTCGTGAGATGGCAAACTCGAGTTATTTTAATGTGGGGTTGATTCTTTAAATCTGACTAATATTACTATTGTGATGAGACAGAAAAAAATAAATGAAATCCTTTGTTGATGAGGAGGGGTGACACTCATGTGACTAAGAGAGTGATGGACATGAATGCTGATGGTTGAAAAGGAAGGCCAAAGAAAAGATGGATGGATCGTGTGAGGATGAATGTAAAAGAAGTTAATGATGCTTTGATGTCAGACAGGGAAGAATGAAAGAAGAAAGCCTTTTGCTCCGAGCACAATTAAAGTGGAATACGGGCAGAAAGAAAATGATGATTAATAATGTGTTCCGTTTGAAAGTCAAAACAGCCAACAGATATGATGAATTTTGGTACCGACATAGATGTGTCATGGGACCCTAGACACCTTCATAAGCTATGATATAAAGGTTGGGGCGAGGGAAGCCGCGGGCAACACCTAGTAGAATGATAATTGTTTTGGCATTCATGATTTGTAATCAATTAATGCTAATTAATTCTTTAGCGGCGACGTACCGTCTCACAATCTGGCTAATGTATGTGTTTACGATCACGTCACAAGAAAAATATAACAGGGATTATTTTATCTTCTTTTTCCTTCGTTTTTTTCTTCTACTAGCAGCATTGCCATTCGGTGTATTAGTACTGCATGAGGGTGATTTTTTTAACGACCTGCATATTTCTGTTTATGTATTATTTGTAAAAAAAAAGTTCTAAATAGACGAACTAAATAAATATTTCTCTAGACGTAGACTCTCTAGGCAACAACTGATTCGAATAATATGATGGAAACAGTAATGTGCCCGCATTCCAACATGTAAATGTACAAAAATTATAAATAACGAAATTAATAACAGAATGAGTAAATATAGCAACATAATATACTATGGAACTTGCCAAGTTTGTAAATAAATTAGCCCATAGGATGCGCAGGCGACTGTACGTGGTTGACGTAGATCTGACGTCACACACTAGATGCTGGTCAAGAAATAAATAAAAAATATTAACGAGCTTGTCTGAGGAATTTTTATTTTATTTATGACTGTAAACCAGCCCACGACTTATGATGGTAAATAAAAATAATATCTAAGATTGGTTTTTCAGAATGCTGTATATTTTATGGCGTCTATAGTTATTAAAACGAGCTTTAACTCGTCATCAGCCTAGCTTTTTCTCAACTGCGTTGGAGTCCACTTCTTGTTGAATCTGATGTAGCTGAATATCAGTATTTTACATGGAGCGACTGCCTATCTGAACTCCGTGAGTTCAGGCAATCTGAATACTTCCCGAAAATGTAATAAATTGGGCGATATCAAGCTAGCACCGCTTGCAGATAACCAATTAAAGTTTTTGTTAAATAGCACCGAAAATTGGTAAAAAAACCGTTGAGGAATAATCATGAAAACCTGGTAGAATTTCTACTACCCTATACCGTCAAAAAGGACTTATCTGATGAAAGACATTACAGCTGTAAAGATATAGAAACAAAAGGCTTTTAACTTCTTCACTCATAATTTTAAACAAAATAGCATCAACAGCCCTGCACCATTACGTTTGTAAACACACGCACTCTGGGTTTGCACAATCTTAAAAGATAAAAATACACACCGTATCGCAGAGTAAATTAGACTACACTGATACTTTGCAAGTGAATCATGCGCATAGAAATTCAGCGTTTGAACAGACGTCATATTTTCTTTAATCCGGTTCGAAGGACCGTTTTCTGAAAATGTTGTACTTAGTTTCGCAATGAAAAAATATGGTAAAGAGTTATCAACAAAAATTGTCTAACCAGTGATAACATTCTAAATACGAAGAAGAGCTACCTCTTCCGTTTCTTTATCTTTTTTATAAGCCATTGGTGACCTGTTGGTGTGCTGGGAAAAGGCCTTCAATCCTTATTAGTGCACTTTTGCAGTGCGAATTCGGATATCATTCATCATCGTGCTCGTGCGCGTCTAGATAGCCTTACTTACCACCTCTTTTTGGATCGGCCTCAGCGGCGTCTTTCTTTCTCAAGCACCCATCGAGTACCTACATATTTTTGCCCGGCAACTATTCTGCATGCGGCTTCAAGGATAACGATTTAAATCATTATTAGTTATTTGCGCATGAAGCTTAGAAAGTAGTCATTGTTGAAAGAATAAAATATTACTACATTATAACATCGCATTTTCAAATTAGCATGGAGAATTGCTATCAAAAACATTGTTTGTATATCAATAGCTTGTTACATTTCAGTCTGGTTGAGTGCAAAACAGTTTATTGAAAATTGTGATAACGTGCATTGCCGTCGCGTCTGTCCTTCCCCTGAGTCAGATAAACCGATCCATTGTGGCTTTATTATCACAAACAGATTATAATATGCAGCTGTGATATTGTGTAAGCATCCTTTATTTTCTAATAATTTAACATCAGTATTAACCAGCGGAATCACATCGTTAATGAAAATTTACCTTATTTTTGTCGGTTACGAAAAAATATCAACGCATGCATCGTTCATCTGGAACCAAAGTTCCAGAATTATGTTATAAAGTTTGGGTCGCGGTGTCTCTTCTACCTTGCATCAGGGATTTCATCAGAATAATTCATCCATCTTCATTGGTTATGATGGTTCCAATATACTTTGACTGCCAACTCAATAAGCTGTTCTCTCACGATAAGCTGACCAAATGGAGTAATCTAGTCACACAATGCCAGCTTGGATTCCTTTTGCATGATCTGCCCTACGTACTATCCGGCTCCCATCCAGCATTTACACCACCGCTGTACAGGATATAAGAGAAGTCAATGTCAGAGCTGTGCAAGTTGCTGCATATTATGCCAACCATACACGGTCCTTTGTACCGTCAAGTTTGCAGCGCGTTGGATGCAGCTCTGTGAGGCGTATGGCTCTCAGAAGACTTGTCATGCTCACTTGACGCTAAACTGGACCTGCTTTAGGCAGACAAAATTTTAAGAAAAATGTCGAAATGAAATGACATTCAATTACTAACAGAGTTAGTAACAGCTCAATGGTGTGAAAATAGCAGATTATCTAGATAAAAACAAACCGAAAATAGCCCGAAGATTACTCCATCTGATAAAACAAGCGGTATCTTAAACCCAATAATAAACTCTCGGTGTGCTTACGTACTTGGCAAGGCTGACGTCATTATCAGTATCAGTTCTTAGAAAATTATAATCAATACGAAAATCTGCGAGAAAGTTGCTTGTGTCTAGACTTCGAGAGCAAGTCAAATTATTGTCTTATTTATTGTAATCGCTAGTTTACTAGATTTTTTTGGTCTACATAAATCAGGTTCATATTTTCTTACTTAGCCGAAATTCTTATTTAAACTTAAGAATGTATTTTGTTTAAAAACCTAAACCCAAAACCAGTTCTTCTCAAAAACCTTTCCTTAATATATTTTTTGTAATTTCATATTTGCCCTCTTTTGCCACTGTAGCCTGCAAAAATTATTGAAAATATTTTTTACTTATCTTCTTAAGTGGCGCGTATTAGTCCATTAATAAATACTAAGAAAAAATTGCTAAAGGTACTCTTTTCATAGTGTTTCTAGATCTCCAATAAATTGACTAAATAAAGTACATTTTGTTTTCCACGCATAGCGCGATTAGAATATTTCGTAATACTGCGCAAAGTCGCGATGTCTCATCCAAATTAGCATAACCAAAGGGATAGTTACGAAACTTGATCATATCGCTATCGTCTGAAAAACCTAAAATTTTGGTTTTATAACTACTGAGAAAGGTCGCCTTGGGAACTTGTTGACCTCGCTTATAAAGCGTTTCTTGCCAAAAAACGTAATCAATGATACTGAGCTGCAGAAACAGTGTAATAAAGTGGATTTTCTCCTAATTATGACTTTTGCGTCTTTTAATTTGGTGATCGTGATTGATATTCCACACGGCTACACATCAAGCTATGCAAAACCAGTATTTGCTGACCGTTCATTGTGTGTTAAAATCGTACGAAGCGAGACCAAGACAAACTGGTTTTGTATAGCTGGATGTGTAGCAGTGTGTACAAATTATTGAATAGAAGAAGGGGGGAAAGTTAAAATATTGTCAGAGACTTGAACACGCTTCATCTGTTCTTGGCTGAAGAAAAGTCTATGAAAACCAGGAAGGTAAATAATTGCTCTCTTGATTGATAGCTGTCGACTCCCGAAGTTGCCATACTGTGTATCAGACGGGACTGGATGCCGAAACGGAAGCCTTTTTTACATGTGGAGGTCGTTTATGGATGTTCTACACCGTGAAATGGGTGAAGTGGTCTGTCAGACTCCTAGTGCATGGATTCTCTTCTCCTTATTTCTGACTGGGTGCGATGATACATCTGGATTCACAATATCTGCATGCATGCTGGACATGATCCTTTACCAAGCTATCACATTGATTGTGACAAGTTGAGTTGACATTGATTGATTGAAATGATTTCTCCGTATATTTCTCTAAAGATCCTTTATTGAGCTAATTGCCTAATGTCGCCTGTCAAAGAAAACTAAAGTATTTTTTTATTGGAACACCGTCGGAAGTAAAGTCACTTACGCGCAAGGGATCTGGAGGATGGCCGGAAATTAACTAACCAAGTAGATATAATACGATCCTATTAGATGACAGGCTAGGTATTTGCAATCTGTTTGCGGTATTTCAGAAAATATGATAAGGAACATTGATAATGGTTATCATACATTCTTTTTAGTTCTAGAATGAGTAGACAAGAATTTATTCTTACTCATTGTTGACCAAATATTGCTTGCTATTGTGACATTAAGTTTTAATGTTATGAAAACTAGACTTAAACTCTAATCCTCGGAATTAGTTAAAACTGTAGAGTCTGTAGATAATTTTGTAGAGTTTCAGATAGACATAGACCCCTCTTGGAAGACCTAATTCTTTAACCTTTTTTAATCGTGGTAAAATCATCAAGGTGAGTCCTACCCATCCAGGGTAGGGCGGGAGTGACTGTCAGACTCGTAGCTAAAATTCACGGTGATCCTTCAATAGCCCTTTACGTTCCAGGGTTACCCGATAAGACAGTCCCGCGATGCCGAGGTAATGCCGTCCTGCTACCTTCTTTAAGAATCGGTTTTGTTACTTTATCCGAAAAAATCACCCACCAAAATCTATAGTCATCCATAATCAACGAATTAACCTGAACAACCAAGTAAAAAAAAAACTGCGTAACAAAATTATTTCCCATCATTATTCAATGAATATAACTTAACGTAACAATGCCAAAGTAAGTAATAACTTAAAAATAAATCGTCTAATGTCTATCAATCGCAGCGGTTGGTCGGCGACTGCATTGTAGATAACCTCGTCTTATCATAGAGTACTTGTTTACTTAACACTTAAATGTTAACCGCGGGTATGATCGGCCATCTTGATTTTTTTCTTGCGGAGATCGGTGACGTCACGGAGAAAAATGTGTATGATAATTTCGTTTTTTTTTTCTAGAAAATAAATTAGCAAAGGAATTTTTGTTGTGATTTTTTTTTAACGTCAGTATTTGTTTGTTCTATCAGCTATCTGTCATTCTTAGGAAGACATGATTATTAAGCACTAACTTCGGCATTTGATGCTAGTACGGACGCTTTTGGCCAGCATTGAGAGACACCATAAGCACCAGTAGCCTCGTCGTCACTGAATAAAAAAACATTTTTGTAAATTAGTTACTTTCCATTAAAGGTTGTGTTTATAACAGGAATAGTTTAAAAAATATTCTCGGACAAGTCTTTTACTTAACGTCTCTAAAGATTATGGCTGAAAATTGGCTTTGTGAGTCACGATCGGCTGAAAATTGAGCCCCTAAAAGCTTTTCAATTGCCTGAACGCTTATACGTCCAAAATGTATAAAACGGGATCAAATTTTTTTTCTTCTTATTACTGAGGCTCACTTTATTGTTGATCTTCGAAAATTGGAGGATTATCATAACTTAATTTTAAATAGATTTGTTTTTGTTTGTTAAATGCTTACAAAAACATAAACATCTGTGGAACACTTGTCTAAAAAAAGTGTGACTGCAAAACGGACCTTATTCAAACGTCATAATCTGACATTTTTTATACAAGTGTTCAAAAGACGTTTAAAAGTTTTTGGGGTACGACTGTTAAAGTGACTTATTCCGTTCTGATCCCCAAAAACTGGTCCCCTAGAAAGTAAAAATATTTGACAGGGGATCGGTTTGGGGATCAGAGTGGAATAACTCGTTAAAATTGATGGCGATCTAAGGCACATCTTAACCACGTATCAAGAGTTATCAGTATCATTTATTGTTACGGAACATAAATATTGAGATTAACGTCTAATCCGTAAAACGCCGTATAAATGTGTGCCACTTGCGTTCAATTTAGAATTAGACGCCCTAAATACTTCTGTTTTGTTTTCTATAACACAGTTATCGTTGAACTCCGAGGAGGTTACACAGTTGATTACGTTAAACGAAGTTATACAGAGCTATTTCAGTGGTTGATGGATAATCAATAGTCGTACATTTTTAATTCCAGTGCCATTGCCCTGTAACGACTCACACACACATTGCAACTTTGATTTATTTATGTTGAACTTACAACTTGACACAAAGGTCTGGTATTTAGAACGTATGTACACTATGTCGAGCAAAGGGCGTATCTCCAAACAGTCTTATTTCGCTTAACTCCCAGTCCACGATTACGTATGCAATACGAAAATTTCGTTTTATTGGCTCCCGTCCAAAACGTTGCGTTTTGCTTTGATTTCTGTTACTATTTATACGACTGTTCATGCTGTTATCGTGTGATATCTACGTGTTGTTTACTTGACGTATGTGCTAAGTTTTTATATGAAGATTTTTCGTTGTTTTTTAATAATTTTGGATGATTTAGGATCGGCCAACTAGGCAACTCGTACGATATCGCACTGCAGTTCAAACTAAATTTCAAATCAGCAAAGACAATTTAATTGGCAATTGATAAATCAAACAACATTGTCAATTAATTAAAGTAATTATTTTGATTGAAAACTTAATTAAACTCCTGGGTCTTTTGTACCGGCGCGCGCGCCACACGGTCAAATAAACAATGGTTGTGTGACAGTGTTGGGGCGCGCTATCGCATTTTCCGGAGGCTGGCGAAGCTTGCGGCGGGCGGCAGTGCGGCCGGCGCGCGCGCACCGAAAGCATGTGCCCCGCGCCAACTGTGCGATGTACATAGAACCGGCCGCGTTTCGCGCACCCAGCGCGGAGTCCCTCGCCGTCTCCGACCCTTCAACTATCTGGACGCAGTGCTTACCCTCACCCTTATTCGCAGGCAAAAAAGCACCCCTCAAAACATTCGAGGAGATCCAGCCCCTCATCCAGCAAGGCCGCAAGCGCGAGCTAAAGCTACTCATCAGAGAAAACTCCTGGCCAATCAACAGTCCCGTCCGCGCGTCCCTCTGGCCCGCGCTCTGCAGACAACATCAACATGGAAAGTCTATGCTCGATGGATTCTACTGGGACATGGTTACACAGGTCAGTGCTCTTTCAAATTACGCAACGCGACAGCGATAGGTTTTTTTCCAAGGTGTGCGACCAACTTCACTAACTTGTTTCGCACATAAAGAAATTCGTTTTGAACTCGCAAGGTAACGTGCGCGGCGGGAGCGTTATCTCGCGAAGCCGGCAAGCGCTTAATATTTTCAAGGTCATGTCTATTTACTTTTCACAATACCTCCCAAATATTAGGTAGATATCGCGCCCCCAGATAAGAAGGTGACGTCCCCGCCAAGGTCTCGGGGTTTTCAGCGCGTTTTTATTCAAGTGCTCTCTTTAGATTTAGCAACAAGTGACGAGTGTGCCAGTGAGCGCTTCGATATTCAAGTCAGGTGGTTGTTTGTTGACCACAAAACGCACTCACACAGGCGCGAGTTGTCCTCGTAACTGAAATGTACCTTAAGTTGTCAATAAGAAGTCATTCTTGCCATATAAACAGTCATGTGGTATGGCACGTATACGTCTATTTAGTTGAAATTTGTTCAAACGATAGGCTCGACTATCAGCGCGCGGGTCCTTGTGTACGACATCACCGTGCGCGTGCGCATCCTCGCGTCACAATAGGAGCTCTCGCGCATCTTAATTAACCGCCGTCGGCCCAACAATGGCAGACTAATTATACGACAGATGGCTGTAGCTAATAAATACAAGAACCGTGAATTTATGAGTTTATTGTTTTTAAGTTGTTGTTGCTACATTTATTAAGTGTTGTTGATGTAAAGTTTGTTTAACTGAAGTGGATAAACAAATATGTCATTATATTTACAAAATGTTTGGGGTATATTTTGTGTACGAAATGCACAACAACAGCATCATTAATATGCACGTAAGAGATTGGCACGGCATCAAGTCAGCTCGCTCACCTTCATCGCTGCGCACGCGCCGCCCCCCACCTGCACATGCGCTCGAGCATGTGGGTGTGTTTTACGACTGCTTTGTAAGAGCTTTCCAGCTTGTATACGAGTGCTTTTTAGTTTATGATTGAGTAGTTTTAGCTCCTTATTTGGATTGATTACGAAATAATTCCAAACTTCCCCGCCGAAGAGACAATGTGAGGATATTTCACTGTCATTTTACACGCATTTGGTGGTGCAAATAAAGCGTTATTTGGCTTATAAATAATTCTGAATCATATTGTAATATGCTTCCTCTTTCCTTTAATTGTGGCCAAATAATAAATCATTGTTCACTTTTATATGTATATCCCCCTTAAAACAGTTTTCCTGGCATGATACACAATCATACATATTGTATTTATTTCCAAATAATAATATCCAAACAACCATAAATAGTATCGTAATGATTATCTAATTACATATTTATTGATCAAGCCATTAATGACACGGACACAATTTCTCATTGTACTAATTTTTAAGTCCATTTACTCAGAAATGGAATATAATAAGCTGCCGTAAAGAAGAACGGTGGACAGACGACCTTATAAAGATCATCAGAAGACGCTGGATGCAGGTCGCTTCCAACCGATATATGTGGAGATCTAAAGGGGAGGCCTATGTTCAGCAGTGGACGTCCTATGGCTGAGATGATGATGATGAAAGAAGAACGAAACGAAAATGGTAACTTAGAACATGGTTAGAGCATATCGATACATAAATCGACACCTTGTTCATAAGAGGTAATTCTAAAGCTAACAACAAAAAAATTAGCTGACTTTGCACTTCTCACCGAGACATGGATCATCTGGAATATTACACTCTTACTCTTATTTTTACCTCCTTTCTTGATATCCTTACAAGAACTTGTTATACCGACTTCTAACGAAGATAAGTTTGTAGTAAAACACTATATTTGCCGCCTTCTATATTCAATTATATCCGTTGGTAACATTTATATGCACTGCCTCATTCACATTTGATAGATCTCAAGTCATCAGTAAATCATCAATGAAATTCCAAAAACGACGCGTGCTCAACTTGGAAAACAGCCACATATTTATCTTACTACTTTCATGTCCCAATATAATATTGCTTCTAAATTGACACTACAGGCTGACTTCCGAGAAGGCATAAACAAAATGCTTGTAATATCTGAACAATTTCTCTGAAACTTCTATTGTTGCCAAACATTGACCCAATTTATTCCAGTGACCAATATGTTTATTTGCATTGGAACTGTTTCGAAGATAATAATTGGGATGACTCACTGGGAATTCTACTTGCCATCAAAGGTAGCCAAGAGTTCCGGATTTCTTAGAAACGGGGGAAGCATTCCATGTCGAACATCTTAGTGTTTTTTTGTTTATTTGGCACGAGTTCCAGTGTTCGGTAGTATGGATTGCAAAATTTCTGCTCGTATTGATTGTTCATGTACTTGAAAATCTATTTCATTTACACTCATTGCTTTTAACATCGCTTCATCTTCGTTAGTGTCTTTAACATCGTCCTCCTAAACTTCCAATTTGTCGTAACGAAGTAATTACTTCTGATTTTCTTCACCATAATTAGGCTCATAATTATCCATTATCATGATTCATTTATTGTTCATATACTTGAAAATGTATTTCATTTACACTCTTTGCTTTTAACATCGCTTCATCTTCTTTATTACTCTCTTTAACATCGTCCTCCTAAAATACCAATTTCTCCTCACGAAGCAATTACTTCTGATCATCTTCACCATAATTTAGGCTCATATCCATCATTATGATTCATTGGGACGTCCACGTGCCACCCAAGGTAGCATGCCAAGTGTTCCGGTTTCCACAGAAAGGGGGTTTGCAAATGCATTCCATGTCGATCATCTTCGTTCTTTGTTGTTTATTTGGCAGGAGTTCGAATGTTTGTGTGTAATGATTGGAAAACTTCTGGGCGTTGGGGTTGTTTATGTAACGCCAGGCATAAACGGTTAAATTTGCAGCAAGCTGGAAGCGGCGACTGTAAACCTTGCGATGCACGGTTATTAAAGGAGACATGTCATGCTCATTGTTAGCCGATAGTGCATTGCATACTGGACGGTGAACAGGATGAGGTTTTCCACGAAGGGCACCTGGCACCTGCGAAAAATGTTGACAGGAAACTTATGTCGAATAGATACGGTGCCACTAGCTCAGGTGCCATTGTCAGCAGGTGCCCTTCGTGAAATTCCTTTTGCACTCATTTTACCTTGGCTAGCATCTTTTACATCAGAAAAATAATCAAATCAAATTCCAATTTCTCGTCAGTAATTAGGTATTTCTGATTTCCTCCCGTCACTTTAGGCTCATATTCTTTAAGTAAACAGTATGAGTCACTGGGACGTCCACGTGCCAACCAAGATAGCAAGCCAAATGTTCCGGTTTTCTCAGAAACGGGGGAGGCATTCCATTCCGAATGTCTTACTGTGTGTATTGTTGTTAACACTGATATTTATTTGCCTGGATTTTTAGTGTTTGTTTGTTTGTAAAGAAAGGAAAATTTCTGTCCGTTTAGGTTGCTCATCTAAGTTGGGATGGATAGACTATAAGAGAAGAGGACGTAGTAAAAGGTAATGAAACCTTTTAATACGTCCTCTTCTCTTATAGTCTTAGAGACATTGTCCCCGTCTAATTCCATTATCTCATAATAAAATACAATCAGAAATATCTATGGTCTACATGTGGTCGCTAGAAATAAATTTAAAATTCTTACATTTATTTCGAGTGACCATTACCACCATTTTGTAAATAGTGGATCATTGGGAAGATGTTTTGTTGTTATCTCCGATTATAATATTTTTCTTTGGCAGGGATTCCATTGTTTTTTTTTTTTATGAGAGGAAAATTTTTGAGCGTTTAAAATTTTTCAAACTAAGTTAGGTGTTTCTTTATTTGTGTGATCGTTAAAATTTACATCGCATCGCTTGGTTGCGTGGTCTCCTTTATTACTCTCCTCTTCATCGTCAATTACATAATCTCCCCAATGCAGAAAATCCTCTCTTGTAGCGGCCAGTTTTAATTTTAATGATATCATTAGGTCTTCCACTTTGTTACCAAGGCATTAATCCAAGGTTTCCTGTTTCCGAACGGGAGACAATCTTGAAGCGTGTTTTATCCTATTTGGCACTGGTTTAGTAGTTAAAGCTTACGGTATCATTCAAGTCTTCGGTAATGCATATATGTTTTTGTGAACATTTTCGCGTGACTTCGCATTTATTGGTTCTTCTCATCTTCCGAATTTGAACAAAACCGTGAAATTAGCAGTCGGAAACCTAAAAACGTTAAGAAGATAAAAATACAATCGCAATATTGATCCGTTACCGCATTGATAAGTTTTGTTATCTTTATTTGAGCCAAATATATTTTCCTAGACTCTGAATTGAACGAATGACTCATGAAATCGTCCATACAATTCACAAAAGGAAATCTATTGCAAAATAGACATTGTATTGTTGAATTGTCTGGTACGTCAGCGGTTACAGTACTGTTAACCCTGTGTTTCTCTTGACCGCAGATTGAAAACTCGCGCCCATCAACAAGTTCAGACAAGCAATTCTTTTCAAATGCATCTCTAAGGTTGTCAGCACTGCCAAATACTCTGTATGTTTTTATTGCAGCCACTCATAGAATTTGACGTAGAACAATTTAGTTAAGTTCTATTAAGAAATGGTTTGCAGGAAAATAGAGATGATAGTGTTGACAGCTACATTATCTTTAATGAACTCCACATTTCTGTGACATAGCTGTTTCAAAGGGGACGAAACGTAATTAGGCATTACGCCATCATCGCTCCAATATGTGCTAGTGTTAAGGTATCCGTGAAATTCTAACTCGAGGGCCGTTCGCAGGAACTCGTCATTTGAACTCTGGTGCAGTGCCAACGACATACGCGCCTTGACCTCGCAATCCGTCACACGCTGTCAGTCACCGATAACGGTGGATTTACAACGATATCGCTATCCGTCAGAGTGTACGTGCGAGTGGGATGGAGAAAGTCGACGAAAGTATCCGAATGACTTGCTTCGTGGTCTTCATGACCTAGACATTACGACTTGATGTGACTATCTGATTGTAAACACGAGATATTTATGGACTTGATGAATAGATGGGAGGAGAAATTCTATAGTTGCTGGACCACAATATTTTATTTCTCCATCATAAAATTTTCTCTTCTTAAAAATTTGAGAGCCCGGGTGACCGAGGCTAATTTGTTAAAAGACTTCTTTGTTAGATTTTCGCGGTTTGATGACTTTGTGCCTTTGTTTCGAGCCCTGGGGGTTTACAAAGTGCTTATTTGGCTTGGTAAAGACTTGTTGAGTTGTCCAGCAACAGAGCCCTCTAAATACAAACGCTACTCAGACGTCTCGCGTCAAGCCGTAATCTCATTACGAACCAAATCCGATTATGACGGACGAAAGTCTGACGACCCGCAATTTTAAATTAAAATACGATTCTAATTAAATCTCTGAGGATAGAGGCTTTACATATTTTGTCAAATAGAAGCGTGTATTTATTTTAGCAAACAAATAAGTAAAGAGGATCATCCCTAATTTTTTTGAGGCTTTAAGGGCTCTAAAACAGATTATCATAATGAGAAAATAAAGTTAACAATTTCATAAACTCATTTTTTACCTATATTAATTTTCATTTCTCAAAATCTTTTATGATAGCTAAATGTCGGATTAAAGTAATTAATATCAATTAGTATCAGTGCAATATTAAATAGAATTACATATGTTTATCTTGGAGCGATATGCCCAATTGCTGAGTAATTAGGAGGGCTGTAATCAAATCTGCGGGAGTTTTAATCAATGTCAATGAGTAAGGAAGACGTCACGTGATGCGTATTTATACGCTGTGTCACTGTGTGGTTTTATTCGTGCGCGTGAGCAGTGAAACGCCTGATTAATAACCGCTGATAACGAGAGAGGCGTGTCGAATCTACCAGTTTTTGTTTTCATCGTAGTGTTTATGGCGCTTTCAGCTCTCTCGTTTTCTTTAGTGCTGTTGTAAACTCCCTTATTCTCATTCAACAGATTAATATCAACTATTTCACGGCTGTTCTTTTCATCAACAGTCATAAAACATATAATAAAAATAATTTTATTACTTTATCAATTATTTATTGTCTTTGCAAATTTTGTCGTTAAATCGCCCCATTCTGATTTACTGTCACATAAAATCATTTCGTACCGATAATTGATATACTTACATAGGTAAACCCGCGCGCGCGATGGCGGAGAGCCAAGTCTTAAAATAGACAAGCACCATTTTGTTTTCTCACCTTCTGCTACTTGCATTGTGGTCACGTGAGTGGAACATCAATTTTTTATTTTATATAAAACTGATGTATTTTCAATCCGAGCGCATGTTTAAGAGAACAATGACTTGGAAAAAAATGCGAGACAAGAATACATAAGTAGACTTACGGATGTCGCCATGCATAAAGAGGAAACCTGTTACGAAGTAATTTGGAGTAAGAAAAACAAAGCCTCTTAAAAGAAAGATAACATACAAGCTTGAATAAAAAACGGCACCAAAAACATGTGAAAACAACTTGCATTACACGCTCGAGGGAGCACGTCCTTGTGATCGAGTCAGCTGATCTGACCGACGAACCAGAGAATATTACTGGTTATGACTAAGCCGAACAGCGGCCAGTGCGACCACAGGAAGTAGGGTGATTGCGCCGGTTAGCGACCAGTTAGCTGAGTTGCCCACTTAAGACGAGGAAAAAAAAATGTTGTGTTCACGCAAAATAGTATATGTTAATGTGAATTTGTCCCAAATATAATGTAGTTTGGATACAAAACATAAAATTAAACACTTTGATACAAAAATATTTATAAAATGCTGAAAAAGTGAAAATATAGCGAAAACGTCAGTTTGCGACCATTTTTATCAGTTTATGACCACCAGTGTGCTGGTTTGCGACCACTATTATAATATGAAAAATATGCCAATAAAACAATTATAATCGCTTTAAAAATATTTTAATTTAATAAAAACAGAAATGGTAATCATTTTGCGTAATGTTTTTTTATAATTAATAAGAAAAAATAATAAGAAAAAAATAATTAATTTTCTTACAGTTTGTAGAGACTTAGTCATAGTTGTAGTAGAATCAAAAATCATTTGTCAAACAATATCCATAATATGTAGAAGCATGGAGCAGAGGTGAGGTGGTGCTGTTCTCCAAAAAAAGTTAAGGGCCTATTGAAGAACTACAGACTCATCACGCTTATGCGTCATGTTTATAAGCTGTTTTCGAGGGTTATGACGAACCGTCTCCAACACAGACTTGATGACTTCCAGCCTCCCGAACAAGCCGGTTTCCGAAGAGGGTCTAGTACCATAGACGACATCCATACGCTGCGGCAAGTTATACAGAAGACCGAGGAGTATAACTTGCCATTATGCTTAGCGTTTGTGGACTATGAGAAAGCCATCGCATCGGTGGAAACATGGGCGGTACTTGAGTCACTCCAGCGATGCCGTATTGACTATCGGTACAACAAAGTGTTGATGTGTCTGTATCATAACGCCACCATGTCGGTCCGAGTACAGGAGCAGAGTACGAAGGCGATTCCATTGAGAAGAGGCGTAAGAGGGATGTTATCTCCCCGAAACTGTTTACTGCCTGGTTACTGAAGACACTGGATGCAGGTCGCTTCCAACCGGCCATACGTGGAGATCTAATGGGGAGGCCCATGTTCAGCAGTAGACGTCGTATGGCTGAGATGATGAGGTATCTACAACAAATAATTATGAAACGGACATTTAAATAACTGACGAAATTCAAAAAATCAGATGTGGTCGCATACTCAATGAATTTTCATACTTATTTCTGTTAGCGGCCGTTATTTCTCTCATACTAAATTATGGTGGCCGGAAACCAATGTATTTATTTCGCTAACTTTGGTTGACGACCTGTTTAGCGCCCAATTTCGTAGGCAAATTAAACAAACTTCTTACAAAGAAACTGGTGGTCGCTTACCGAAGACCTACAAAGAAAAACTTTTACAATACTACATTCAAAATTGTAACAGTCCTGTATGAAGCATTAGGAAGATATTAGTAAAAACGAAATATTGCTGATCTCGTCGGTTTGCGACCATGTGGTCGCTATCTAACGTTTTCGATAAATAAGCATTTCGGTTACCGACCACTTGATTTTATCTTAAAAATAAGTTTAAAAAATGCAAAAAACAACTAAATTATCACCCATACTTATGGATTTTACAATTTAACATGGTAACGGGTGTGTAAAACATGAAATAAGTATTAAAACTTACCTTTGAGCGCCGCGCGCCGTGTTATTTTTTTTTCAACTCGCGCTACGTCCACTCACCGCGGAATCAAGACGCGCATTTAACAATTTTTTTTCGGCTCTGGGTTAACCCATTTGTTACAAACTTTGCAAATTCTTATTTCATAATTACTTAGCAAGCACGTTAGATTTATTTTTTAAGTATTTTACCTCTACAAATACTATTTTCTTGATTTAAAGAAACTTAGTCCGTCAAATGGTCGCCTACTGAAGGTGGTCGCGAAACCGGCGAAACAACCCTACACAAAGATACGGACAGACAGACAGAATCTATTTCCTGCACTTACAAGACTTCGCACGCACTCCTCGACCTTGACAGTTATCGAGTTAATTCTCTCATCTACTTGACCACAAATGGTATTTAAAACGATGATAGAATTATTGATTTGCACAACAACCATTGTTTCGATGTTAACGTAGAAAAACAGGTTTATTTGCATATGGAATTTATGGCTGCGCCTAAAATAGAAGTTGCAGTAGTCAGAGCAGAAAATGTTGGGTAACTATGTGAAGTACTAATTTAATAACTGCGTCCGAAACGTGCGGAGACGAAAATATAGAGGAAAACAAAATATGGGTTGCGATAATATTGACGCGAGGGGAAATAGTTGAGGGGAATAGCGATGAATGAATGAAAAACTGTGAATAGTTCACGCTTGGCGGTATTTGTCGATACTGATTGAAGCAATATACAGCGATAAGATAACGTTAAAAAGATAATACGATTAATACTCTGTGTAGAAACGGCAAACGGATAACTTATCCCGAGGCTCTATATTATTTCAGCAATAATTATTTGATCAAGTGCTTGATCTTCCTGCTTTTAAGCTTACTTAAACAAATTACTTCGTCGTCTTTAATTCCTTCATTAATTCGCTTGAAAAATTCGCTAAGCACCATAAAAGTCTCAGGATTGCCAAAACCGGTTTCAGTTTTGTAATTCTTGCATTCATAATGCCCGTTTCTGGGTTGGAAAGGAAATGTCTGAGGTATTTAATCGGCACGCCTAACAAGTGCCTCTACTCACTAGTGCATGCTCAAAGTGCCACATCGATCGTAGAATTATTCGAATGCGCCAAACCACAGCACTTGCGGTTCTGTCCGTCTAATCGAGTTTGCGCAATTGCTACCAATTAACGCTGCACCTCACATGGGTATTGAGTAATCGTTTGGTTCCAACGGAACGATAATTGCTTTTACATCTTCTCTATTGTAGTTAACATTATTATCGTCGGCTCCTTTGTCTTAAACAATCTTTAATATCTCTTTTGTCGGATCTGTTACTGCTATTATCTCCTTGCGCTCTAATTGCTTTTCAATCTACCAGTTCTTTGTTGTCTTTCAATTCTACGGTTTTTTCTCATCAAACCTTGAGTTTCTGACTTACAACGGAAATTAGACTGTTGCTCCGTTTACCAAAAGATGGAAATTCGGCCTCGTGTTATCTCCTTGTTATTTGGTCTCATTAAGTAAATAGATCTGTTTGCGTAATGGATAACAATGTTTTCCCTTTGCTCTATCTGATAAATTGGCTTACTGAACACGAAACTCGAGAGGTAATGTTTTGCTCCAAAATCGTAGTCGATAAAATACGTGAGATTTGGTTTCACGATTAACTTGTAGCTTTGTGACAGTGATTAATTTGTAAGAGTAATGATAAATTGGCTTCAAACATGAATTTAGGATGTTTATCGAAAATCCGGTAAAACAGAAAATCCTATAATGGAGACAATGTAGTTGGCTTAGCGTGATATCCTCTTGATAGATTGCCCGACAACTTTAACAAGGTTGCTAGGACAGACTGTGTCAGGCGCGTTGAAGCGTGTGATGTAGCAGCTGTGGGCTTGCATATGTAAATTGTAATAGATTGAAGTAACTGAAATTGAATATATTGCATTACACTGTTCGTATTGGAATAAAACTAATATTTTAATATGTTTTAAAATAGATCGGAACAGACGTAGTATAAATAAATAATATAGATATTAACAAATTATACTTTGCTTCTCTTCTACCAAATGGAAAGATTTCATTAACACCTAAATCAGTGCCCATATCGGCCATATCAGTACCGAAATTAAGTCATTTGACTCGAGTGACACGTCCAACTTCCAGAATGGAGGCTCATTATAACTGTTGGAGCAATTTAAAATCCATTACTCTTAAACGCCGGGCTAATTAAATTCAATAAAATAATTTAAAGTTATATTGTCAACCGCAGCAGTGTTAAATCTTAATTGAATGAAGAATTTCTGGAAATGGTTTCTCTGGTCCAATGGTTTTTGCATTTTACTTAACAAGAAGGTTAGATAACATTGTGGTTACTCCAAAAAATATAACTATTTATACTAGAGACAAACAAACATTAATAAATAGATGGATCGAACGAACAGAGAACTTTAAATTAAGCAGTTTCTCCATGTAAAATACTGAAATTCAGCTACCTTCTGTTTGACTGGAAGCAGATTCGAACAAAGTTGATAAAAGTTTTCTCAGATGATAAAACATGAGAGTAACCGTTTCTGAAGACACTGAAAATAGGCATGATTATGATAAAAATAATCTGTCTTCATAAAAACATTGTTTATTCAAATACAAAATTGAAAAGATGCCTTTAGGGTTTAATTTGTACCGAAAACAATGAGAATGGAAGTTACATAATTGAAATTTGCTGATAAGGAAAATCTTATCACAATGGAGTTGTTTGTTAGAAAGATAATCTAAACAACAAAGATATATAATTTAAAGAACGTACCTACACAAAATTATACATCAGATTTAAATGTGACAACATTGCAATACCTAAAAATCCAGAAATAGGACTTCATTATGGAATCCCCAAATTACAGAATAGAAAACAACAAGAAAGCCAAAAAGCTACACAAACAGATATTTACGAAAATGAAAACCATCTAGGTGTAGCATAAAAACAGAAAATGACAGCTGAGAATCAGCCCACGCGAAGTGAAAAATTCGACGCAAAAACGGACAAACAAAATACCATTTCATCAACTTTCATTTCATATTTCGCAAACGTTGCTGTACATAAAACTGAAGTAGTTCTACCTGTCAGCATGATAAATGATACTAAATATCTAAATACACAAGCAGAAATGCAATATGCTGTCGTGGATAATTCTAGAGTTATAACTGCCCTAACTCAATTGCATTTTTCTGAGGCACGTTTGAAACCTTATCGCCTTCAATGTTATCGAGTTATGCTTGCGACGCATGAGTATTAAAACTGCATACTTAAATAGTAATGTTGACTTCATTATGTAAGTAAAGTATGTGTAATTTGTTTTTGTAAAAGGCTAGATTAATTATAAACTGCGCAAATATGCGGTATAGAATTAACTTTGTGTTGTTTTTCTGTGGTTTTATTTGGTCAAGTGTTGAGTAAGATGATGAATAATCAATATTTATTAATATTTGTGGATTTTTGATGTGATAATGGAAGAATGGTCGGAAAGGTGAATGTAATAGATTTAGAATCTACTGCTAGAACGGGTCCTCTTTGATATCTGAACCGACTAAAACAATCATCATCATCATCATCATCAGCCTATAATGTTCCCACTGCTGGGACACAGGCCTCCTCTCTGTAAGAGGGAGTTGGCCATAATCCACCACGCGGGCCCAGTGCGGGTTGGTAGATGTCACATATCTTCGAATTTTTTGGTTGTAGGACATGCCGGTTTCCTCACGATGTTTTCCTTCACCGTTTTGAGAGCAGTGGTGATGAAATAAATTACACAAAGTAATGCGTCTGACGGGGTTCGAACCCACGACCTACTACTCGTAAGTCGGAACCGATACCACTGGGCCACCACTGCTCCTCCTCCTCCTGCTGATTAAAACAATGTATGCTTAAAATATTGAATCTACAAAACCACTATTATGTATGTATTGACAACAAATAAATAAGTCATTATCAGTCGCATGCAATTCAAATCAATGGTTTTAAATTCAATAAATCTTGATTTGTTATAAATATTTATGTGTTAACAATGATAGGTCATTCATAACCATAACACTTGTTATGGTACAGATGAATAGGATTGATTTAATTGCATGTATGAATTTCTCAGATCGCAGTTACTGAAAATAATGTTAATAGTAAAATCTGGGAATATAATCGTAAATCAACTCACGAAAAGCAAAGCATTGAAGATAGAACAGACTAGGTAATTATTGATGGTCCAACTAGTAATCATATCAGAACAATGCATAACACAGCTAATGAATCAACAATTACAGACCGAGTAAAAACCCTAGGCTATCTTTGAACCCACAATAATTAATCACAAGAGACACTGGACTCGTAAATCTTAGAATATCTTACCGAGAAACGTGAACAATAACGCGTAAATATACAAAATTGTTGTGATAGCTAAGGTACGGTTGAAATCGAACTTTGTTCGTATCATTGTATCATTATCGCCTGCAGTGACTGTCGCCAAGATGTTTACTGCTGTTTTAATTAATGAATTAATAGCATCGGCATCATATCGGGTCCCCGAACCCGATTGGGTCGCTGTGTTTTGAATTTTATCATGAGTTATGCATTTCAGTGCCTTGTTATGGTCCTTATTGATAAAGTTAATTAAGTGTTGATGTAAGTTTGGTTTTGCGTAATTTTCCTGTTCGGTTGCAGTTATGTTCGTCAGTTATTTTCGTCCATTTCATAATTATTTTGCCATCATCATTTTTTTCACTTGCCTTGCTATACTACTACTGAATGTAATGCCTCCCCTTTTGTGCCATACTTCCCTGGTCGGTTTTCTTACTGCTTCTTATTTACATTTCGTTTTCTTGTATTGGTTTTTTTGTTGCTACACCTTATTTGGTTTCGGATATTCAACTTCCTTTTCCGATTGATTTACTTTATCCATCGCTTGATTAACAATGAGTTTCTTTTACGTGTTCGAGTTGATTACAATGAACAGCTGAATAAAGTTGAATGGAATTACTTTAGTCTGACAATTTAAAGAAATTACTAAGTTATAATTCGGGTTAGGCAACTAGTGACGCAGGATAAAGAGAAGGAGGGTATAGCAGCAGATATAGATGCAGGAAGTTTTTTTTTTATCTTTGAGCTGCTGTACTGTTTATTATCAAATAACCAAACTCGAATCTTAGATCTTTGTCATAATATTTACTTGGCGATTGTTTCTACAAGTTTTTCTGTGCGGTTCATTATGACTAAGTAAATAGTCTCACGCGTGATCCTTATTTATAGCCTCATCCAGTTTTGAATTCTGCTCTTCAGATACTCGCAAATTGATTAATGAAAACCTTACGTACTGCATGAGTTAAAATAATGTTTTTAATATTAGCACAAATATTTTGAGACGCGGAAACGTTTAGTATTAGTAAACAAGGCACTAACAGGTGCACTAGCAACTTATTCTAATGCCATGTGTTGTGCAACAATCTCAGCACATTCACATCCGTGTCGGAGCTAATATTGCGCAATGGAGCCACACTCGTTTCCTATTTATTAGGTCGATCTATTTCAGTACGTTATCGTATGAACACGAACACTGCCAATATTTATTTTATTTGCGAAGAGAGTTGGAATAACAAAGTTCTTTGTGGTATAGAAAACTCAGAAGTGTAAGCTGGATGTTTATTTGTTACTATCCTTATTCTTACCTTGCTTAACGTGTTTTCGTCTTCAAAGAAAATATCTGTAATCTTCCAAAATCCTCCTCTAAGAGTAGTTTAATACAAGCTGGAATTTCATGAATTTCCTTTATCCAAATAATAGTTTCCGTTTTGTACAGTTTATTTAGTTTTCCACACCACTAAATCGCTAAATCGCAGTTCACTTCAACTATCTTGGTTTCAGTTAGTTGCAAACTCGGTAAAATGTTAAGCACCCGCTGTGATCTGATTACAACACTTTCCTCCAACCACACTGTTAGTAGACTTAGTAGTTTCTCTTCAGAGCAATTTTGGTTAAGCTCTGCTCCCAAGTTCTTCGGTAGTTTCTCTTATGTGTTAATCGGTACTTTGTACTTCGAGATTTTTATTATCATCAACGACAACGATTGTCATTGAAAGGTTATCCGAAGTCACGTCGAAATGTTTCTCATGTCTCATCAAACTAAAAATACTTTGCAAGTCAAGATTGATGACCTACACGAATTGATAAAATATGTAAAAATAATTTTGCACTGACTACATTTATTCGAACATCATTATATTCACTGATAACCCTGGGTCATTTGTTCCTATCACATTATCAATCAAACTAGGTACTGTAAACAAGCCTGACATGAGGTTATCAACTCAACACTGTTTACTGCCATTGCAAACTAGATACGGAAATTGTCTTCTTCTTATGACACATTCGATCCTAATTGTCGTTATGTGATCTATCAAAATGGGCCAATGGAATTTGCCCACGCTGCCAGACTTGTGTTTGTGTATTCAACCATTATCTTTGGAGTGGCACTCGTCTGATTTAAAATGTTTTGTATAATTATGATACGCCTGAGCATACGAAAGTGAAATACTCTTCTTCTTATCTTCCACATTTAAAACCTTATTATTATTTCGGTAGCTTCGTTTTCATTTTTAATGATATTATTTGCTCTGCTTGCTTCTAAATGATCAAAATGTATAAAGACTGTTCGTGATATTGAAACGTCATGGCATCAGCGTATTCATAGCCGCTTCTTGTTCCAGATGTTACTTTTGTATTTATGCAAATCAATCTCTTCAACCATAGTCCATTCATGTGTCATTTAGATGCCGGCGCGTTGCGTGAATGCTGTTCCAGTATCTTTTCTTCGTAGTACCTAGTTTATAGTTTCGCTAGCAGCGCGTCTGTCTTATATCTTTACCTTTGTTTTTCTTGTAATTTCATGTTATTACTTCAACTGTATCTTGAATTATAGCACTGGCTTCTAAGTGTTATAGTGTCGTATCTATTCGATGCTAATATCCAACCTCGTAGATAACAGGAGTGTTTTTCACAATCGACTTGTAGCCAAGAAAGATTTACAGTCGCTCAAAGTACGATGGTAAAACACGGAGTTATTTCCGACGGAATCCGCCTTGTGGATTTGCTCCGCCGAAAATAGTATCATCGATCTTATTCGCGAGAGAGAGAATAACAGCGGCCGCGTATTTATTTATACAGCGGCATATAGGAAAAGTTCTGCCTTATTCTCTGAGTTCATTTACATATTTATGCCACTGTGGTATGTCGGCGGGAGCCCTTTCTGCCCCTTCAATTTATGTATGAATTTACTACCATTATATTGTCAGTTGTAAAGAATACTGAATCATGAATGGTCTCTTGATGTAATCATATAATCCTAACAGAGCTGTAATCAAACGTCTTACACAAAGCGCATCAAATTTGCAATTTGGCTGATGTCGGTCCACTTTATTCAATTAAGCGTTGATTGTCAGTGGCAAGAGGTCGCGTCGGGTTGTGGCTGTACTAATTAGGGCCTTAACGCTTCGCCCACGCACGTGCCCATTGTCGCTCATGTTCATATAATCCATGTCCACTTGTCCAGATACAATACACCTTATGATTTGTGTCGTAGCTAACAATCGTCCAATTGTCTTCTCATTCATCTTGACCAATCGTTCTTGGAAATCTTAGTTCCATTTTGCTTATTACTTTGTTTTGTTCGTAAATCGTCTTAGTTAGCTGCCATTTAACAACATACTTAAGTGCAATTATCTATCATGAAGATGACATAAATCCAGTGTGAATAGATATCAATTTTGAAAACAACACTTCATAGTGTGCGTCAGATTGCTATGACTATATCAGTGGACTCGTTGAAAGCACTCAATAATTCATAACACTATTCATGTCAAACATCAAGGTTGAATGCAAATGCATGTTCGATAAGGTAGATATACAGATAGATTCCGTTGGATTTGGTACATTCCTCTGTAAGACCCGAATATCCGAGTGATGGGCCCCGACATACAACGCTTCGACCTCAATACTATCAACGCATTGGCAATACAAACATTATGTTTATATTTACCTTCGTGTTATTATTGCGTGCCAGCAAGTAAATGCCAAGAAACACTAGATTAATATAAGCTCCGATATCAGCAACCGCAACCAATTTATATACTGCGTTTCGTCATTGTCTAATTTCACCTCGTTCAATCGTCTAAATTGCCGTTATTTACACGGTCCACGTAATTGACTCAAGATTGTATTTTTGCATTTGCATCAATCAAGACTTTTTTCTAACCATTGTGAGTTCAAACACTGTTATGTAATAAATTTCCGCTGGTAATATGAAAATTATGGCTTGTGCATTCATGCTTCATATGCTTAACCCGGGAAATCACGTGCAAAAGTGGTAGAACCTGTTTCCAGGCTTCGTTTATAAACAAAACAGGCCTGGAATCAGGTTTTGGCGCATTCGTTCTAAGCGCGTGGGCGGCCTTGACTGAGCGAAGGACGGCTGGCAGCGCGCGCGTTGTTCAGAGCGTGCGCGCGCGCTGGGGGCGTGGCACACACGCGAACCGCGTATGGATGATTGCGGTTTTTTCTTATACCAGTTTTTTCCCTCTCTTAGAGGAAACGTGAGCGTATGAAATTAATAGTACTTTTCACAGCATTGTACTTTAATTGATGCGACGAACAAAAGAACGACAATGAAACTTTATATGACAATGGACATTATGCGGTCAAATCAAGCATTAGTAATAATGTCATTTTCAGGGAATTAAATTAAGTCTGACGTAACACAACTGATACGAAATACACAAATAGATTTAAATAAGTACTGTTGTGTAGACACAACAACGATTGAAACACGACTGTTTTTTTATTTACACTGCAGCTGCATTTCACCAGCATTTGTTTTCAACGGAAACTTTAATTTCATTATGGTGTTGAAAATTTTCAACTGTGACGTGACTAACAGTTTAACCGACTAGTTTCCCGGCAAAAAGTTGTGGACGACAGCGATATTCATTATTCAAGACCCCCGGACGTGGTGTACGCGACAGAAATATTAAATAGACCATTCATACGATAGTAGAGTTGCCTTCGAGCTTTTCAGAAAACCCTATTGTGCAGTTTTATAGCAAAAGTCGCAAAGAATTTTTCATATTCGCAATATGGAATCTGTACTCGCTGTCTGGATTGTGGGAATTCGTAGTGTATTTGCAATAGCTTGATCGGTTCCGTTTCTCTGCTGTGTTTGCACTGCTACTGCAATGTAATGTAACTTCTTCATATTATATTATTTCACTAGCTGTGCCCGCGACTTCGTTCGCGTGGATGTCGGAATTGAACAATGTATTTTTTAGTTCTAAGCGCTTAATTCAGGCCACGTTTTTCATATAAACCCTGTATTTAGAATTTTCGTAGATTTATCAAGAATATTTGACACTTCTATTCCAGGTTTATGTAGGACTGTTTTCCTAAAATCCACTCTCCTCCGCTCCACTCCCCTCCGCTCCAGTCCATTCCAGTCCATTCCAGTTATTTGAATAATGTAGTTTTTCTATTAGAAGTTAGATCGCGCGACTGACGTACGAAATCAATGTGTGAGACCAAAGTGCACCCGTAATTTTACTTCTGAAACACCTTAAATTCAAATATCTTTTGATAGACTGAACCGATTCCAATGAAACAAAAACTAAATTCCTCTTCAAGTTACGCTTAATCGTTGTGTATAAAAGTTATCTACATTAATTTCGTACATTTTACGTGATACCTGGACAAATAAACATACAAACAGATAAACAGACAAAAATTCTAAAAATGCTAGAAATGGGTTCTATTGGTTGTCCTTTAATACCCTGGCTATATTTTTTGAGTTTTAATTTAATGTACAAAAATAATTTTTCTACAGTTTTATTATATGTATAGAATAGATAGATAGATATTGTATCATTATGAACTCCATTGATGCAGTTTTTGTTATTTGATTCTTTTCAAATAATTCTCCACGTCAACAAACGTTTCCTTGAAAGGCATCTAAGTATTCAATTATTTAGTAGTTAATAGATTATTTATTTATTATTCATGTAATTGAAAAACAAGACATTGAAGTACCTACATTATTCATTGGTTTCGTTTTGATAAACTAGTCAGTTTATTATATAGGAAAAGGTCTTCTTTGGATTGAATAATACCTAACAGTAGGCCTCCGGCTACTTCAGATAATATTCAAAAGAACTTTTGATCTAAAACAGACATGTGTATTTAGACGACATATTTATTTATTAGACTTCCAACTTGTTTTATTATTTCTTCACTCCCAGTAAATGCTTTATAAACAATTCTAAAATCCCTAGAACGGCTCATTTATTCCCTCATTGTCATTGCCTCTTTAACATGAACACTTCACAACAAGACTCTTAACATCACCTTTTGAGACTCATTGATCCATTGTGATCCAGAGTGAAGCTGGCTTTCGAGTAATGCTTTGTAAGCATTACTCTGTCGAGAGCCGGCTTAGAGTTTCGCGCACGGCTTTGAACGTTCTCATAAAGCCAGCATTCAAAACTCCACTTTGCATAGTTTGGCGCAGTTTCGCTGTAATGAAAACAGCAACAACAAATGTTTATATCCATAGATTCCACGCCAGAACTGTATCTAACCTCGGTGGGCGTATTATCTTATTTATCTAGATCTAGACCGCAGTATCTAAAAAATTCCGTGTCTTCCAACGAATTAAATTCTTGTAAGAGACCATCAAACGATTGAGAAACTATGGGTGCGTCCACACTGGAAGCCTAGCGCGTCGGCGGTGGCTGGCGCGGTGGTGGGCGCTGCGGCGGGCGCGATACGTGTCCACACTGCCGATCAAGCGTTTGTTTTTGTTGCGGTGAGTTCAGGTGTTGCAAACCGGTGGTACCTAGTAAACTTTGTAAAACTGGTCTCTGCAAAGAAATTAATATTATTATTTTTTACAGGTTATTTAGGATTTAATACAACTCAATTATAAATAATTCTACATTTTTCTACTCAAGTACGGTATAAATAATTTAAATATGTATAAAAACATCCAACGGTAGTATTTTAGTACATGTTCTGGTAACTATATGGCGCTACTAAAAGACCGAAAAGGTTTGATACACCTGCCGCCAGCCCGTTGTATCGGTTGTTGCCTAGCAACGCCTAGGCTCGCAAAGTCGCTCGTAACCATCGCGCTAGGCTCCCCGCCTAGTCACTTCAATGTGGCCAAAAGCGGCGATTTCATACATTCATTTTATCGCGCCCGCCGCCGCCACCGCGCTAGGCTCGCAGTGTGTTTGAGCACAATGGCACTGAATGTTATTGCACTAAAATTATCACCGTCCGGTGAAGCTATATTATTTTTGTTGCGAATATTATCTGATCTTCTTTTACGCGAGCTTTGTTGATGGTCTAATTTTAGTCAGTTGGCGTCACATCGCCGGGACCGGCTGTTGTCTCTGTGACAAATGTTTATTGCATGTATTTATTTTATTTATCGTAACGTTCGATTTACAAACATTGGGTTCGTTGGCTTTGAAAATTTACGCAACGCACAGGCCTAGTTCTTTTCTATCGTTATCGTACCCGTGTACGGTATCGTTCAGTGAACCGATTTTTACGTTGACTGATCATAAAACACGTGTGCACTTAGCGTCATGCTTGGTCATGCTCCTTTCATTAGCAGGCCGGTCGGTTTTCTTAGCCTTTTAAGCATATGTTCCGAAAAAAAAAAAAATTACCATAAAAAAAATACTTTTTTTCAAGCCCAATGAAAGTCATTACCAAAATAAGTTAAAAACGAACGTTAGTTCTTATCTTCCTTTGTACAAAAATATTGGTCCAAGCTTGTTTGTTCAAGTCATGATAATGAGAATACGCTGTTTTGTTTATAATTAAGTTGTCAGGAAACGTGACATGGGGATTACTACTTTACAGCGATGATTAAGACAGCATGTATGAAAAAGAAATTATTAACATTAGCCTCTGTTGACGTTGCTTCTTGCCCGTAAAGCAGATTTAGTTGCTACTCGCTATTATACTTGCTGAAGTTTTTCTACTAATGAAAAAAGAACAACGACCACTCTCTTCCCGCAACAATAAATATTGAGGTTTTGATATTTGATCTGAACACTGATCTAAAATGATAATAACCTCTTCTCCGTTACTTAAGGAGCACATTGCTGAATGAAAATCTAAGATACAATTCAAATCTTTGTGAAACACAATTCTATGTTTTAAATGATGTGACAGTCATGTAAGGTGATTCTTTTCTAACCACTATCAGCAGTTAGAACTTAGTTATTAGTGGTTGTATCTTCATCGCTTCTATTCTCGAGTCTAGAACAACTTGATATTATAGTCAGTAGTTCAGACACAATGTCATATTCATCTATTTCAGCGAAGGTACCGTGTATCAAAGCCGACATGCAGACTCAAATATATAATTTGTGCGCCTCGCTTCATCTTGTCCTTGCTACAAAGTGGATAATCACGCAGCCACAGAACATGTCAACCACAGATTGGATAACAAATTCATACATGCACACTAATTCGAAAATCTCTAGCATCTACCGTTTTAAAAATATCCTTCACAACTGTTTGATGATATAATTTGATGGTGAGAATCGCATACATTTTAGAATCATTTATAGAATGTGCCGATAAATTATTTATCGTATTATCAATCCGTGTTTGAATTCAATTAGATTACTTGTTAGTATTGCGTATGCATGTAACTTTCCATAGTAATTGAATAATGAATGATAAGCGAATCATTGATTAAAATAATTTGTTAACTTGTACTTTAGAAGGCCTGTTCTAATACTTTATTGACGTCAGCAACAGAATCGACAGACTGCGAGGCCCGTTAACCGGCTCTGATGTTGCCAGATCAATCCCACAAATCTGACGTGGAATTGGGACGTCTATATTTGATTGCTACTCTAGTAATGTTGCCATCCGTCTCCTGGTAAACAACTAATTCATTCAGATCCCCTTTGATTTCGGGAAGAGCTTGAAAGTGTATGCAGTTTAATAAAACTTCGTAATAGAGATTTTCTTTATAGTATGCTTTTATGTTGATAGACTGTTATCTTGTGTAACAATAAGCAGACTTATAAAAATAAACGAGTGTCTGGCATTTTTCTTAGAACTCGCAATGTTCTTTTTTATTCGACATCAGGAGAATCTAAATTCTATACTCGATTGGAGTTATTGAATCTGGGAAGTATTGATGAGTTTCTTTTTTTTTAAAATTTTATTTATTCAGAAAAGTATAACATTTCTATTATAACACATGTTTTCTGCCAAACTGCAATACATAATAATTGTTTCGACGCCATTAGTAGTATTGAGTTATTTTAGCTATTCATGAGAGTGCATGTTGTTGCAAATGCAAAGTTATTTATTATTCGTGACTACATAATTCATATTGTTTTTACAAAAACGAAATTTGATTTCGGGCTTATAGATATCACCTTGGAAATATTAAAAGCGCTGTTGCCGGTATTCACCTTTATCCTGTTTTTTTAATTGTTAATCTGACTACCTCATCTGAGCAAGACCTCCTGTTTTGGAGTCCCAGGATAGTGTTATTGGGTTTTTTCATCTGGGATTCTCTAGCAGTTAGTAGCAAGGGGTCTCGAATCTACAAAAACTAAATAGGCTGCATAGGACTTAACATAATTGGTGAAATGTTGGCGTACCAGTATCTATTAGGTAGCGACATATTTATATGTTTTATTGCTAAATTACTGTATTCTAAAAATTTCCCTTCTTTCCAGGTGTTCGGCACAGTTGAGTTGCCGGACAAGCCGATCATGTTGCCGCCTTTCGTGGAGGCGACCCACTGCCTCGGCTACCACCTGACTCGCAAGGGTCGGGCGGTCGCCGACAGGGTTGTGTCTGTCCTCGGGTATGCCTGCCCGGACATCACGTACAGCCCCAGCCTGTACCCCATCACTGCTGCGTTACTGCACTTCATGCCTGGTGAGTACACTGCTTTGTTTTTTTCTCTTCTCTGGTTTTTTGGCTAGTTTGTGGCCCGAAAGTCTAGATAAGATGATTTAGCGTTTTTGTTATCATTGCAGTTTCTTGTCGTGTCTTAGTGATTATGAGATTGTTTTAGTAAATATGTTTTTTGAATTTAACGTGCTTCCTTTTTTATTTTAGATATCTTTATTTTAGAGATTCTCTTTAGATGTCTTGTTCTCGGAATCAATTTTTAAGGAAAACCCGATTCACTATTATTTTTCGTCTGAAATCTTTTCTAATAGAACTTTACTGTGAATTGTAAATACTCTGACGCACTGATTTAAATTACCAAGTAACAAAGAAGTTTGCTGTTCCACGAAGATATGTCACAAAATGAATAAAATGGATTTTTATGAAACTATATTTCTTAGCGATGGCACAAATGTGTCCCCGTTATGCTAAACAGTTTTGTTTGTCGCGCAATTAATTAAGAGCAGCTGAAACGATTTCATAGCAGATAAATTATACGGAAAAATTGGAATGAAAACGTCGGAAAATCCAAAGTTTTCATCGTTATTAGAATACCAAATCATAATGTTGAATGCCAATTTCCTCGGCGATGCGAAGGCGGTTATATTAATTAGTATTAAAGCGATCTCTTGAAGCTTGAATGGAAGCTGTTAAATTTATTACTGTGGCTCGCTCGGTTTATGAACCGTGCCGCAACTTTATTGATTGTCATTACTAGTATTATGACAAAATTTATTAGAATTCCAATATACGATGTATTAATTGGTTCCTTAACATCGTTGCCAGTGTAGGTTGACATTGTCTGTGACTAAGTACTGCTAAATTAAGTTATGGGATTCTAAAGACGCTTGTGTTTTTCAGTTTGAATTTCTTCATAAATGTAGTCTTCATGTCATCGTTGTCTGTCAACAACTCTCCTTTATTTACTTTTCTTTTTCTTCAAAGCTCTGTTTCCTTCTTGATTTGTTGTCCCATATATTCAGGTAACAATCAGTTACATAACGTACTCGCAATTCTAGAGCAGAGGCGTCACAAAATTTTACAGTCGCTCTCGCCTTAATTCAGTAATGAGTGCGGGGGGCGATAATTGAACTCGGCAATAGGCAAATTGCCGGACCAGTCTCCCGTCTATACCGCGATTACCCTTCTTCTCTTCAAAAATGAATACCAACTCTATTTCTTTGTGTTAGGAGCGACTATACTTTGCCTCTAGCTCACATCCCTGATCTTTCTTATCAACATCTAAATTGAACTCTCGTACTTGGGTAGCAGAGTCTGGTATGTGTTCGATATGGATCTGACCGGGTTGACGTGATCAAAACGATAAATGGACGTCGCCGGCACGCCACAGATTTGCATTGCGTCCGTCGTGCTGTCAGTCCCATACGATTCACTTCCTCTACAGCACGTTCATACAATTGACTGGAATGCGAACATGCCTTTACGATCGATATGGGATGTGCGATTTATGTCAAATTAAATATTAATACATCGGTGTTTTACCATGCTGCTGTCACTAACATAAACATGCTCAACTATATAAATAATGGTTATACCAGCCATTTATCATACGTCTGAGATAATTTGAACCGTGTCGTGAGGAGGCGGAGAGGCGGTGTCAATTTAGCCGCCGGATGACTCCAAAAGTGACAATTTCCTCCATTGTCATCTCCCGCTTTATTATGTAATATACTGTCGTGTTTATGCGACATAGATTCTATTCTCGCGACACATATTCTATTCTCGCGACAATTTGATTGAAAATAAACAGTTGATGAGGCAACAGACAATACTCAGAAGAAATAAAAGAAAAGTGACTGGCCTGTTGGTCTAGTGGTTAGTGACCCTGACTGCTATGCTGGGGGTCGTGGGTTCGATTCCCACCCAGGACAAATGTTTGTGTGATGAGCATGATCATTTGTTCTGTGTCTGGGTGTAATTTATCTATAATATGTATGTATTTAGAATTATATAAGTATGTTTATCAGTTGTCTAGTACCCATAACACAAGCTCTGCTTAGCTTGGGACTAGATGGCGTTGTGTGATAGTTGTGGTATATTATATTATATTATTATATTATATTAAATCCTAAAATGGATTGTTGTAACAATGAAGTTTCCATGGGACTTATTTGTGTTGTTTCCTTCAGTCTTCTGGGAGTTTGGTTACGTAGCGACAAGTTGTCGAGTTAAACTGACGGTCACGTTTGCGGCGCGGCATGTTATTAAACTGAAATAGTTCATGACGCTCGTGGTCACATGGGCCTCTCAAACGCACGAATTGGTTCGGTCGAGTCCATCGATGTTTTTATTGTTGTCCCTCGCCGCTCTCGTGTGTCAATGTCGTTCACTTTATTAATTTGAACTGACGTACGTTCGTGACACTGGTAGCTCTCACCGTTATCACTGTCCGCTCTGGTTTTAACCAGATATCTGTTGAGTGCTTCACGTCATCAACATTATACATGTTGTTTTTGAACTAATAAATAAAGTTAGCGTTTGTAATTTTCTGTAAAGCGTCGACGTAAACTCTGGCTTGCCGTGTTTTAGTGGTTGGCTCCCCGCCAGTGCCTACTCCCCTCATATCGATCTGAAACTGGCACCGTTTACCACCAGCCGCCACTCGAACAATGTGACCGTTAAGGAATCTGTTCTAACGCTCTCCTTTATCTTTACGCGTTTACTTTATCAACTGTTAGCAAGAGATAAGCTTGTTTACGTCAAGATCAAAAGATTTACCTCCAATTTCGTTTCGATCAAAAGTGTTTTCCATGTTCTCCTGATTTTCGATTAAAAACGAATTGTGACCTTATTGAATTCGACACAATGCTTGAAAGGGCTGCACAAAAAGCTTGAATAAAACTCTCATTACATGCTGTTTGTTCGTTTTCTGCAAGCATTGGAGCGAGAAGTGACTTCCTGTTCCGTTCTCGCACTGTATAAACGGTTAATACTACCCGCGACACGTTGATAAGACTTAATAAAGTTTTCCTGCTTCAGTTGCAGACATACAAAGTAAATGAATCGTCGGCTCCGCCAACAGAATCTTGTTTTGATAACTCTCAGAAAGTCTTGCAAGTTATTATAATTCTGTACTTGTTTCTGTTGCTCGCTTTGATTGCGGCGCTCAACTTGTTAATAAACTTCCCTTTGTCAGACTGAAAGATTGCAGCCATTTTCGTTCATGAAACAATATACAAGTAACAAAGTATACTTTGTTTTAAAGTAAAACCTGGTGGAAAAGCTTTATTTGGAAAAAAGTGCCGTGTGTTTCGCCTGAAACACGGCGACCTTACATTTTTCGATTACACCGCTTGAAAGGAGCATTCCAAATCCTATTTGGTACGAAATTGAACCCCCTTTTATACCCCAACTCTGCCAAACAGGGTTGTTTATTGATACCCAACGATGTACGTGCCATTTGATATACAACGATAAAGTTGCCTACTCTGCGCCCATCAACAAACATTTTATTTCTGAAACTTTTTGTGACCATTTTACTGCTGAATTAACGGCGCTAGTATTTTTGTTTTATAACGAGATTTATTATGTGAGATCTAATCACAACTTTATAGTCCACCAAGGCCGGTACGATTTCCATACGAGCTAACTGAGGTCCGCACAATGTCATAAGTCTGTTAGTCAGACAAATGATATCATAGCAATGCTGCGGAGTAGATACACGATAGATATTCAAACTATTTTTATACAGAAAAGCTAATGCTATGTGGCCAAAAGAAAATTATATCATGCAATAAAAGAACTGGTGCCAAATTATGTGCATTCTATGTAGTACATTGAATAGAGGATGATGAGACATTGTCCCAATTTTTCCACGGCTAATAATACCAACTTTCGCTGCTGAATCATAGACTTTTATTGCTGTAGTAATAAAGGTCTTATTAGAAACGTCTTTGAAAGTTATAGGCCCTATAATGCGGGGGTTTTGCTTTAGGTAAGGAATTGCGTGGTCGTCAGCCTCTTCAAAATAATGCGATGCACATTTGGCATCAATGATTTTATATTTCTGTCTGCAGGCAGTACTTACTACACTGAGTACTTTGCTACTTTGATTTAAATTTTAAAGTGGATCATATAAATTACTGTTATTTTTGAGATCATATCGAGATGCTTGCCACATTTTTAGATTTATCGAGTTAGCTTTCACGATTGTGTTTCCTACCAACTTTTTTTTAAATACAACGATAGCACGAGTACGTCAAAAAGTGTCTGTATTTGACAGTACTGACCTTTTTATTTGTGGGATCCAATCCGACCCTATTTAACCGCTGTCATCAACGCATTCAGCCATAAGAGTTTTCGAGTCGACAATTTCAAATGAATGTTTAATACACACATGACGTTCAAAACAATCTTTTAGATGAGCTTGAATAATTTGAAGAACACATTAAGTCATTGAAGAAAGAAAAAAATTAAGCAGTTACTGTGGTGCTAAAACTCCAAGAATTTAAATTTCTTTGTCAAAATGAGTGCCTAAACTTTGTTGTATAATTTGGCAGTCTTACAAAGTCAAACACCGCACCAGTTAAATTCTGGTCTTTTTTATTCCAATGGCGACCAATGTGTAACCCGGTTTGAGTATTACCCTCATCTGTTTCAGAATAAAAATCCTTTCTCTGATCTATAAAAACTTCCAGTGAAAAAAAATGTTTTATTTTTGCCCTATCCAAACTGTACCGGGAATCCCGGTACAGTCTACTATTCCGACTATCTGGGACCGTCTTTTTCGTGTTTTTGCGTTCAGTTAAAGCGAAGTTACTTTTGTTTATTTCGGACCTAGAGCCTTTTAGCGTTTATATCTGTCTCTAGAGCGCTTTAAAACTTCAGAATGCTCGAGCGTACGTTTACTGAATGCGAATTTGGGTCAAGCTATTGTATAAAGAGGCGTGTACAGCCTTAGAATTTTCACAGAGCCAACGTTTCAGTGCTGCATCATTCAGAGATCCGTGGTTATGACTCCAGCTATTGTTTTGTCTTCATTTCGCATTTGTATCACTTCGTTATTATAATTTTGTCTGAATGGTTTGTAAAGGCTGGCGCTGTGTCGCTCTAAATTCTCTATGCCGTGTTGTGACTTACTGGTACAATATACTGTTTGTGGATCTATGCATAATGCAACTACAACTTTCTTGACATATCCTGTCTTCTAGAAATTTCTTTTCAATCTGTGTCTAGATCTGTCTTTAGAATATAGAATGAAAATAGCTTTATTTTCTCACATTTTCTACATGTTTCTTTTAAAAATCTTGAGTTTAACGTTTTATTAACGATCACTGAATACCACAAATTCTTCTCATCTAACGAGACTACATTTCATATTGTTTTTATTCTCAAATTTATTTTAGAATCCACTTGCACAACTAAAAGCTCTTCTAGTGGAACTCAATTTGTCTGCATGCATTTGCACCTCAAAGGATTTTCTAAAGTATAGCGCTGCATTTGAGCTCTATAAGTGCCTGACGCTGACCCGAATCTACGTCAACCCTCGTAGTTGAAATATAGGTCACGATCTTTGTTAAGCTCCCTTCTATTCTATGCTCTGTACTCTCTGTCTCTCTCTATTTACATTGTCAGGCTTTTGTTAGTACATAGATCTGGTTGTGAAGGACCACAGATCATTTGTCAATACCTTTCCGGGTCGACGAATTTGTTAGCCAGGAAATTTGAATTTAGTTTGTACGTTGTAATTTATGTCTTTTGCCATAGCTTTCGCATATAAAGATTTGATTGATGGCAGGATGTCAGACTTGATTTGTATATATTTTTTATTTGAATATTTTTATTAGTTTTATAGACTGGTGTATGAACGATTCAGAAAGAAATGTTTGTGTTGTTTAAATTGTCATGATTATGTTTTCCTTCCTTAATTTAAAGCTTATTATTGACGTATCGATATTTATTTGGTAGATATCTGCAAAAATCATAATAATATGAAAATACTCTAACATCACAAATAGAAGAAACATTCATACTGCAAATTGTTATAAACAAAGTTGGCGTTCACGACAGCCGTCGGCCGTATATCAAAAGCTACCAGTTTTACGACCATTGGTCGAACCACAGATTACCGCCGCAGTAACCGGTAGTACGACTGGTTTATATCTTCTATTGAAGATTAATATTACATATATCCGTATTGTTATTTTAAACATTTTTGATTCCGATGTCTTCATTAGAACTAAAAGATAGTTATTAATAAACATTAGGTATGTCATTATTTTTGACACCTGCTGCATAGATTTTGTAATTTTTCGTTGATTTTAACTTTATCCGAAGCTTTTTTTTAAAATTATTTGCGAAAGTCTTAATCAATCGTTTTTATTAGATATCTATTATTGAATAAGAATCACAATGGACTCCATTAGCGAATTGAATAAGTTATAAAAATATTATTTGTGGTATCATAAAGATATAACTGCACTAAAACCGCAGATGTGAGCCGGATTAATGATATAATTGAACATTTATTACAACAAAAGATATAAACTTAAAATGACTAAATATCTTCGTATAGATTGCGCCATGTGGCTCTATTCATAGACTTTAACAAAACGATAAAATTTTAAGAACCGTTAGATCAAAACGTTGTACAAACAGTAAATGCTGTTTCATTTAACGTTGCCGAAGCTAGGATTCTTATCGTTTTAAATGTAGGCTTTTTAGATGTATCTGTAATCTTTACTTGTGTAACGCTTGTCACGAGATTACCTACACTGTTTCTAATATCGTTCAAACTAGCATAGATACAATGAATCATAGAAACTCATGTGATATCGTTACACTTTGCAATCGCATGGGTGGTTGGCCTCTATTACAAGTCAGTGTAGTGCAAGGACTTTTACTTCTAATGTCCGTTATTATTGAAATGTTCACTATCTATAATTGTGTCAATGCTAATGTTTCTCTTGTTGTGTCATTGTAATGAGTTGCACATGTTTATACTTTATCTTTTGATTTGTGATAGCTGATTTAACTTTATTTTTTCCTAGAATGATGAAACATTACGATGACTCACGATTTTAGCTTATTTTTTCAAACATGGTTTCTTCGCTTGTCACAACCAAAGCAAATCTTTGAATAAAAGTAGCTGTTAGCTTAACAGAACCAGGATCGTGATAATAGCGAGAGCATACACCAATGTTTGTGCCCCTAACTGGCAGGTCGTTGCCATGTAACACAATACATTTGACATTGCTACTAGCAGATGTTAGTGTTAGGCTTTTGAGCACGTTCGTGACTAAATATCTAGAACGTATTGTATTTTCTCTTCGTCTGCGAAAAATGTAGAATAGCCAGGAAAGATTAAGCATTATTGACCGGTAAAATTGAGCGTTTAGATACGGAATATTGGTTCCGATATTGCGAATATAGAAATATACCTGAAGTGTCCCTCAGGGACCGATATTCGGTCCGCAGGTGAAATGTTCTGTATTTCAGTAATTTAATAAAGTTCGCAATCCCTTGTGTAAAAGCGAAATAAACTCTCTTAAACATTAATAGCGTAGCCATGTGGAAATATGATATTCCAGTACTTTTGCGAAAAGAGAAATTATATTCGAGTATAACAGAAATATAGGCCAGAGTAATTAAACATTTTAAATGTAGGGCTGAAACATTTTTTGATATTTCATTTTAAACGAATCGTTCAGCACGGAAGCGGATGTAGCATTGTTCAGCTCGCTGCAACACGCGTTCATTATTTAATTGGATTAATAAAACCCTCGTGTGTCAGATCTGCTAGGTCAGATTGTTCTTTGAATTGCCAAATGGCATGACGATTGACATAATTGTCATTAACTGTAACGACTCAATCTTTTTTATCATTGGCGTGAATATGAATGTGTTTCTTTTTTGCAGTTATGACACTTTTCATGATCTTTGTTGTTGGAAGTACTGTCTGACTGTCGAAAATATCAACAATTGTTATTTTTGTTTTTTAACTATTGTAGAATGTTATTTGTTGTTGAACTGTGTAATGTAGTATTACTATTTCTTATAATTTCATGTTAGGTAGGCTATTTCACATCTTTCCTTTGTGTTTTGTTAGATATATTCGTATTGTTATCACTTCAGTATCTTGTAATGTGGTCCAAATCTTCTTAACCTTCGCTTTATTTATTGATTTGAGAAAACTTGGCAACTCCACTACGAAACTGCCTTTTAGCATTGCGGGTATTTTACTTATCTGCAATATTTAAATTCAGTAGAATTACCAAAATATTTTTGGCACAAGTGCTAAATATACCTCTTAAACTATGCTAATTTAAAACCGCCATATTTATTTTTAGAACATCAAACCACATCATGTCATCTGATCTAAACAGCTGTCTTTCCTTTTTTCCTCAAAGCGGTTCTTAACCGTTTACTGTTAATGATTTGCATTTATTATCATCGGTTGTTTTACTGTGTGTTCTAACAATAGCTAATTTTTCAACTGTGATCAAGAAATATATAGAGAAAATGCACAGTATTAGGTGATGGGTCATGCCGTTACTTCAAAAGATTTCTTTAAAGTTTCAAGTATGTGGATAACACTCGATAAAAAAACAGCAAAGAAATGTAAGCTAAGATTTTTAATAATAACTCAGAGACACTGGAAGTCTAGAAAAAAATGCTTGTCCAAATTACAAAATGAAATTGTGTCAAAGCTTTTGCTATTAATAGATTAAACGTCAGACAAAGCATTGTTATCTTCAAATAAACCCAGCAACTTCAATAAAGTAATGGAAACGCTATTTTCCATTACCTTATTGACTGTATGTGTACTTAAAACAAATCCGAATAACAAACTTCAAAGTATTGAACGTGCGAGATTCACCATCACGTCTCCAATTTCTTCGTATACAAACTTGAGCCAACATTAGGCAGGACTTAATGAGATTTCAAATTCAATCAAGAAGTTTAATTTCCTACCTAGGTGACGACGGTAACTGCCTTCACTGATGAAGTGCTAACTTTGAGCTTCCATTGCCAAGTTATTCGCAAAGTTCTTGTATAGGAAGGCTTTGAAGATGTGCTGCTTCAGGGGTTAAGTGGGCTTATAAGTTTTAATTAGATTGCCTGTCTTTATTGGTGTTTGTGACAGTACTCTAAGCTGTCGTAGTTGTAGAGTATGAGCTAAGATATATGGATTAGTATTTCGTACTTTGTAAACCAATTTCAAAGACGTTGGTAACTTTTAGAATTATCGCTCTATCGGTTCCAGAATATTCGCTTCTTCATCATCATTTTAATTGATTTGTGTTTCCTGATGGATCTCAATATTTATCATCGTCATTTCAGCCTGGGATCACCCACTGCTGAATATAGGGCCCATTTTTCTACCATACTTGTCGATTCTGTGTCCCTCATCCATTTGTTATCCGAGATCTTTACAACATCGTCAACCGAAAAAGCTTTTTTTCGTTTGACGATGATATTGTAATCAAAACCCAAAAGTTATAAAACTAAATCTGTATCAATCTGTATGTTTTGTTCACAATATTTACAATTCAACCGCCCATGAAATCACTGGAAAACCTCGAGATGGAACGAAAATAGTTATCCGTTACTCACGGCCCACTGAAATAGGATAGACATCACAAGTATTTGAATCAACCGTCTCAACTGGATCAGTAGGTGTGTTTGTTACTAATATGGCTGACAGACAAGACAAGTAACCAGACGAATGATATGACAGGTTAGAATCTATTCAAAAAGCAAATGTTTTCATCGAAGCTGTTACTATCCTAACATGTAATATTGTACTTAAGAATCGTTTGTCTGAAATCCCGGCAGTCACATGGATTCTCGACTGGTGTCCTAAGTTATGATACCTCCTTTTATACATTTATATCTCAACTTTTACTCATTTAGGTCAATTTTCTTCATTCAGTTGACGTGTCGGAACAGACACGTTCGGAAACATTTCGGTGTTATCTACACTATCATTTTTATTTACACTATCATGTATGTCATCAGTCACATTTTCAGTACTTTTTAGTTCTTTAGAGGTTTTAAATGTACTGAAAGAGTCACTGAAGTCATTTCCACAAAATAAAAGTCAATAACCCCAAACAATATTAAAACGTTGAATAAATCAGCCAACACAAAATTTTTCTTACATATTTACGCCCCACATTTTTTAAACGAAAATTCTCCAACAGACTAAATATAATTTTACTCGAAATTCATCCTACATCCCTCCGTGTACAGTTCACAAGTCAAGTGTGGGTCACACACAGCCACTTATATCGCGACCCTTCAAAAGGTCCCTGAATTTCCCTAAGGTCTCGAGTGGAGATAATTTGCAAATCGTGGTGACAGCTCTTTTAGTATAAATCCATGTCCGCCTCATATTTTTGAATTTTGTTTGTGCTACACCGGAAGATATTATTTTGTCTTCGGAATTTACGGAAGCAATATTTGTTGGGTTATGATTGATGGTCTTGTTTGAAATTTTTATCATCAAACTAGATTTAATGTTACAACGAGAACTACTTGTAATTCAATTTTCTATATTGCTTACACCACAGACTAATAACATAAACCTTGCCTAACTAACCATGAACGGTCCATTAAACCCTTCAGAAGTTCAATTATATCGCGTAGAAATGCCAATTCTCTTCCCATTGATCTTCAAAGCTTTAACGATATTCAATTTAATTCAGTTATGTCGTAGAAGATTCAATTAACTGTGCGACGGAGAACTACCGATCCCCTCTATTGGCAGGTTGGTACATAAACCGTATAAACGCATCCGTTGGGGCCTCTGTCTGTTACTTCCTGTCGATTTAGCGAGACTATTCCAGAAAAAGGTTGGAGAAATAAAGTCCAATATCGGTTTATCCGGCAGGATTTCTTTCTGCTGAGCGGATTTCTTGCGAGTTCAGCTGCAATATTTTGAAATTTACTTATAAAATACTGATATTCGCTACCATCTGCTACGACTCGGATTTGTTTGAGAAAAAGGAACAAATCAAACTTAGGCTTAGCATAGCAACTGATTCTTGTAACCACATTGATAACAAAGATATCTAAAATTAAACATCAACAACATCTGCACGAAATGCCAAACATCGTCCAAAATCATAAAAAAACGGTAAACACAAAGAGAATCCATAATGCTTTCGTTCATTTACATTTGAACGTTATCAACACACGTAGCTTACGTCAAAGGGGCTGCATTAAAGTGGATCAAGTCGTAAAAAACAGCTGATACTAGACTGCCTACGTCTGTACACTGAGTATCACCATGTGCTTCACGTAGCGTGTTGTCTCCTTCATATCAAGTTGTATCTATGTCGATAAAATTAACGTAAAAACAAAGGATTATGTCGCGTCTCCCGATAACAATATCATTACAACTTTTATTTTTGTTTTTATTACTCACGTTTTTTTTCGGGTAAACAGAGAATTGGATTGTTTTCAAATGTCAGTCATCAGTTGTTGGCAACTTCTCGCTATTATTTAAATGGGACAAAAATAGTAATCATTTATGATGCATGCCTTTGACAAACAATGCTTGAATCACCTCTTCCCGTTTTTGTCAAAAATTTATTAAAGGGGGTAGTTTAACGTCACCCCGATTGCCAAAATATTCCACAGAAGCAAAGTAGGGATTTAAAATAAATTCACAACACATACAATAAAATGTGTCTGCGAAAAACAAATGTTTGCGCACCGCTGCTTGATCCTCTTTAAATATTTTTGCATAACAGTGCGAAAATTTACATGTGGAATGGATGATGGACGTTGAAAAAACATTGCTCTGTTTTTAATTAGAATGACAGTTCCGTCCATGTGCCCTGTTTTTCAGACCGTTTTGTCTGTACGTAAGCTAGATTCTTTTTTCCATCCAGTGTTTACTGAAAACGGAAAGCTTTTAAAGCCCAATTATTGGAGCGTTGACAGTTTTCTTTTTGTTTTTCAATGTTGTTGCTTTTCTATTTCGTTCTCGTCGCATGAACTGTTCTGCATATTCAGTTTGTTAACTTCATTTAAAAAGTATCGCATAGTTTATCCTCCACTCTTTAGTTAAAAGTTTTCATTTAACTTCTTTAATTAATTAGCAACTCTACGCTACTACTGGAGCATTAATATTCATAGAACAAGTTTGTGAATTGTTGACGTTCTATGCAAACTCAAATATTGAATTTAGCATAACCTTAGTTAAATTCACAATGTCGTGCAAATCTTGATGCATTAACGATTTATTTAATTAATAAGTGCAACGTTTAAATCCCCACTTTCAATTTCTACGTCAGCATGCTGTACAACATGTGAGTAATCATCGTTACTTACTGAAATATCTACAATTTGTCTTTCTCTTGCCCTTCAACCAACATAATAATAGTCCTCCTTACCGTTTTCGATAACAACGACCCTTTGAAACAACTTTCTTGCGTTTCCCTTACCATCGCTGGCCACTGATTTCGGTTTTTCATTCAACATAAATTAATAAAAATAACTAACTTTTTCAAAAGAAAAACATATCCCTCAACGGTGACCATTAAATTCAGGAGGATGTGTAACTGCGGTATTCGCTTAGTTATAATATCAGTGTTGCAATCTTTTAAAACAGATAAGCTATCACGATACTCAGCTTCGAGTGGTCGGAACGTGTGTGGGCAACACTTGAAAAATAGTTCTGTTATAGCTATCGTCATAACCGGTATGTGTAATGAATAAGCAGGTATTTATTTTGTATCAAACACCCACGGTTCACTATGAACAGTTTTGAATAGAAGGCCTCCGAGCATTTAGACATTCCAACTGTAAATGATATTAGGCACTGATTCTAGCTGATTGTAGAAAGCAATCCAATCTGAATCCATTTATCTTTAAGTCTATTACATCTTGCTGATGCTACACTAAATTTTGTCTCGAATCAGAAATCTGAGCCGATTCTGAATCCAACTTCGTTAACGGTTAAAGGGCGTGCTCGTTACAGATATTAATGAGCCGATTGTTCTGAACGGTAACTATATCCCTAACAAGGTAAATAGATGGTTAATCGAGTGGAAACATCGTCATAAATCCTTGAAAATCATGCGTAACGTTGCTTGTACGCCGTTAAATGTCACTGTTATACGGGTTTTGCACATCATATATATCTAATGTTTAACTAGTGCGTCGTAGAGTTAATACAATGAAATCTATGTTTCTTGAAGTGGGTATTTTATTATCGCCATCACTATCATTATTTTCGTGCCCTTGCCCTGCGTCTACTTGGGATCTGTAGATTACTTCGTTGTAATTTTTCTATTTTTCTCTCATTTTTTTACCCAACTTTTTTTGGTCATCCTCTCCTTTTTTTTCCGATTTTGTAGGCAATGGAGAAGAGTAATTACAAAGAGTAAAGAGAAGAGTATATTACATTTAAAAAATTGTAGAATTTGGATAGAATTTGCAGATATTGGATGAAATTGGTCAATAAAACGAAAGAAAGAAAGGAAACTATGTGCATGTGAAACGAAAGAGTACTCACAAACAAATTACCTCTGGATTAAGTTGCATAGGACATCATAGTTTCAGCTGAAGCTGGCCCAGTGCACGAACAAAGCCTTCTTTCCTTTATAGAAAGGACTATTAAAGAAATAGAACTAGCAACTTAAAAGCCATACAAGATTACTTAATATGAATGACAAATCGCACAGATCAGAATCGATTTATCGACGTTAGATTGAAAAGATAAGCACCGATAACAGCTGAACGTATGACCTTCAAAGCGAGATATGCAAATATTTTTGTTACTGATTTATACGATACAATTCAAGGCTTTGTTTTTTGTTTGAGTTACGGAAACCATGTCTACATAGGTTTTTCTGTTACCTACTGTGCTGTTGTGTATATTTTCCTACTCACCTTCAGTATTACTTAGTGTAACGTTGTGTTGTCTGCTTCCAGCATTATATTAATTAAGATACTCACCGCTTCGTTTAGTTTTCACCGCTGAATTTCAGTTTCAGCCTAGTTTGTAGTGTACCTTCATTTATTATTCCGTCTTTCTCTGCTTTTAAATTCAATTCGCTCTTAAATATTTCAGTTTTCGCTTCAGGGATCACTTTTGTCGGTTCATTTACTACAAGCCTGCCTTTGACGGCTATTCAAGCGAACATTAATTTTTATCATTTGTAGAATCATTCAATTATCATTTTAGTATTAAATTTTGGAAGTATTGGGATAACCATATGGTTGATGTGTCTGATAGGCTTTCTGCTCGACAATGATTGTCTGTATGTCCTAAACACGTGGGGCATATTAGTAAGGCGATGCTGGATTCGATAATTTTAGTTCTTCCATCGCTCCATAGATGTCGGTAGTCGTCTTTTTGTTAACGATTGAATTATAATGTCCGCTTCACACTTGATGCGTCCGACCGAATATCGATTTTTATATCTGTTGACTGTCAAATGCCAATAAAACTTTATATTTGTTGTATCAGTAATCCCAACCGATTTATAATGCAGTAAATATTTTATGACATTATTGCATTTTGTGAATTATCTAGCTCCGTGGGGACGCTCGCTCGCTATTATCTTTTTATCACGTATTTTGTGCTTGTTTGCATGGAAAAAATCAATAAACATAACATCACGCTTGTAATTCCCGAAGGTAATAAACAGAGACACACCTTAATAATTCATCCATACTTCGCCGTTATTTTTAGATCCCCATGTAATGTGGTGCGAGTCAATAATTCTCATAAACCGAACATAAATCCAGACTCCGTCACTGGTACTTAGAAATTTAGTTTAGAAGAACTTAATAACACTGACAAGCCACTGCCAGCAGCTTCGCCCGCGTTTATATCCTGTCAGTAGTTATTGTGTGGAAGAGAAACAAACAAACATCCATCCATCCATCCATCAACACAAACTGTCTATTTATAAAATAGATAGATACCTACGTGAGTAATTACTAATATTCTAGTATATTTCTGTCTTTATTAAAGCATTCATTGACCTTAGAATTGTGACTGTTAATTTAATTAAAACATATATGGTAGTAAAGGTTGCAATAATGCACTAAATTGGCTTTGCGTGGTATTCGCGTGACTGACAATTTGCACGCTCATTAAGCTCCGTAATTATCGGTGACTAACTCTGATTGTACAAATACGGTACTTTGTGGATCATTACACGGATTACACCTGCGCCATGTACCGTAAACCTATGTAATTATTGTATGAGATAATCCATCACTGCCTTGTTCATCTAGTGGGCAAGAAGTACTTTTTTTTTCTGTCAAGAAAAAATCTTTAAAAAGCGCCCGGTCTTCGGGAATAAGACGGGGTATGTAGAACCGCCAGCAAAATTGCCTCGGTAGTCACCAGACCAGCTCTAGACCCTCTGTGCAATGGGCAAGAGGTAGGCTTGATTCTCACATCGGGAAAATGTCGCAGGGACTTTTCACAATCACATAAGGATTCTAGATTTGTTCCCGGTTGATGGCTATACGTTTTTTTACGACCATAGGTTTGTGCTGGATGCAAGCCGCTTCCAACCGATCTTATTTGAAGTCTATAGGGAAGACTTATGTAACATAAGTCTTCCCTACATAAGTTATGTTCAACAGTGGACAACACACGGCTGATATAATGATAATGACAATAGGCTCGCTCCCCGAATTAGAGGACTTAACATAACAGGTGAAATGTGGGTATAGGGCTATTAGATACATTTCTATATATATCAGCATACTCCTTCGGGGATACGTGATGTTATACTAATGTAAATATTCCATTATATTCAACGTCAATGTTATTCGGCACTAGATACATAGTCGACAATTCAACACAGACGGTACTAGCGTCAGAGTACCCACTCCAGCTAAGTCCTCTTAGCTTTAAACATATTCGATCGCAGAGATAGGGACCGTTTTCTCTATATTTGCAACGTCATGAGCGTGAAGTCTCTTAGTGTGTGCTCGATGTACCCTATTATTTCTCTCAACGTTAATGTTTTATTTAGCATCTTTAGCTTTTACGTTCCTGAAGTTGTTATTTGCTTTAGCGTTATTGTTTCATCGATTCTTTTCGTCCTTGTTGATGTCTATAGTCGAAATCGAGGTGTTATTATGAATCACTCTGTTAGTCAGCTTGTTAGGATTACAATTTTGTTAAGTCATGGTGACATAAAATTACCAATTCATCATGTGTTATCATTGTTTTTTCCTGGCTCATAAGGCTTACTTTTGGAATCCTTACGGTTTTAGTTCCCATTAGTGTCCTGGCTTCTCATACGTGCAATTCGGGAATAAAATATCGTATCGCTCAGGAAATATGCAGCTTTCGACTGTTGAAAAAATATTCAAAGCGTTTCAGTAGTACTCGAGATTTTCTCATACTTACAAACTTTACCTTTTAAAATATTAGTACAGTTAGATGATTATTTCTTGTAAAGATCTATGTTGCTGATGAAATTAATATAATATCTTATGAAATATCTTGTTGCGATATTTCGCCTTGCTGGTTTCATTTTTATGTCCAATTTCTTCGATAGATTTCGTGAGTTTGTTTGTTGGAAATTATCTCTAGAACTTTTGAACCGATATTGAAAATTATTTCACCGGTTCATCTTGAGTTACAATGCTATATGTATGCAGTTCAGGTCGTTAGTCTTCGATATAATTAATAAGACCAGGTGCATCTTCGATATCAATCTGTTTAATACTAGCAGTAAATCTTTTATTTACGTGTTTACTGACATGTAGTCTACAGTGCTTAACTCGTGTGTCGTAAGCCCAGTGTTATCTTGCACGGAATTGATAACGGTTATCATATTTTTATTCAGTGTTCCGGTAATCTTGAATCGACTGTCTGTCTGGACTGAATTCTTATTTCTCTTGTATCTTCGTGTCAGTGATACAGCTGTTTATGTCATTGCGGCTTTTAGTTCTTTGGTTTTTGTACAGCAGGATGACAATTTTTTTTTTCAAATTTTCGCAGTTTAGTAGTGTTTACTTCACTTAAGTTTCTCTCTGAATATTTTTGCTCCTCATCTCGGACTTCATCAAGTTTATAATTATGACTCCGTAGACAATGCAATCTACAATAATCTTACAGGCTTTTCCCATAGTAATTATATTAATCGACAATTTACTCTACAAGCTCAAGAATTTCGTCAGCCGTTTGTTTTCTCATAAAAAAATTACGTGATTCATAAACCAGTTTACTACTCGTTCAGAAAATGTGAGTATTAAGTGTGACATTCAGGTTTTTATTTAAAGGTTGTCGGTCAAAGGCCGCTTTCGTTCATGAATGAACATCGCTTGGGTTCAAAGTTCGTCGATATTCGTGATATAGGCAGATTAGAGCATGTGTCATACCTTCAAAGTGTTTTTATCTGTCAACGTCTTTGATTTCTTTATTAATAGAAATACTTTTTTACGGCGCGTACATACATATTATATGACCAGATGGGATACTTTAATTTTTTTTTTATATAGATAAAATCATCAAATGAGTCCTCCCAACCCAGGGCAGAGCGGGAGGGACTGTCAGACTGACTAAAATCCACTTTGTCGTTTACTAGCCCTTGACGTTTCTTGGTCACGGAAATTCGTAAGTGCCGTTACGAAAAGTTTTAAAGCACCTGTTACAGAAAATGATGATGATGAGACTATGGAGATGTGATGAGGAGGGATTAAACATATTAAGAGACATGGGTATTAATGTTGATGGATGGAGAAGGAAAGGAAGCCCATAGAAAAGCTGGCTGGATTGTGTGAGGAACTATATGAAAGAAAAAGGAGTAAATGATGACGTGGCGTCTGACAGATAAACTAAACTGGAAGAAAAACACGCGTTTTCCCTACCCCAAATGAAATGGAATGAGGGCGGGAAGATACTGATGAAATGTATATCATAGCATAGTGGGATTTTAAATAAATTAATAATATACCACAACTATCACACAACGCCATCTAGTCCCAAGCTAAGCAGAGCTTGTGTTATGGGTACTAGACAACTAATAAACATACTTATATATTTCTAAATACATACATATTATAGATAAATTACACCCAGACACAGAACAAATGATCGCGCTCATCACACAAACATTTGTCCTGGGTGGGAATCGAACCCACGACCTCCGGCATAGCAGTCAGGGTCACTAACCACTAGACCAACAGGCCAGTCAAAATTTTCTGAACTCTTTTTATGAGTAACAAGGCGAAAGATTCTTATTTGAGTCTGGTTACATTTTGATCCGTTCATCCTTTATTATGTAACCCTTTGTTCAAAAACCAGATAAAAACGATCTTTTGTTACGTAACTTAAAAAGTACAGTCGTATTAACTTTTTAATTAAGTCCCACAGCGACATAGAGGCTTAATTAAAAAAAAAAGTATAAGCTCCATCAATTTTAAATTTTCCTGAAAGTTCCCTTTCCATTGTCTCGTTTTTTTACCGTTCATGTCGTCTGGGCTGCCGTATTACATAAATATTTCACATTTTCCTTGAGTTATATTATTATTTCAGTTATTACCAGGACTCTTGCCTCAGGGAACGTATGAAAGTGGTTTTTAAAAGTATTTTACGGGTCTTACGTGAAAAAATGAGGTTGAGAATATTTTATTTTTTATTTCGCATTTAAGAACTGAAAAAAATTACCTTCTTTAATATTTTATGTGTCTATAATATTTTTCAGTCTACTTTAATTTAGCTTTAATTTAACAAGGAGCTTTCATATTTCGCACTAAAACAAAACAGATGATAAATTACTATCCTAATGTACTAAGAATAAAAATTTTAATTACTTTACGTAATGTAAAACCTGTAATTTAATTTGCTATCGCGTTACGGTGAATCATAAAAGTACTCTTGAATAAACAGCGCGATTGTTTTCACAATTTAATTACACTTTTTAATTAGATAATTTAAAAGAAGACAAAGAAAATAAAAAAGGTATGAAAACTTAGTAATTTAATCCATAGATGTTGAACAACTTTTTCTTTGTCTATATGTACAGTAGGCATACTACTTACCTTAGGTAATGTGCTTCAGGGACCAGGATTGATCTTTATTCAATAATAGTTTGATAGTCCCTTCCCTGCATACAGGTCTCCTTTGATGATTTTACCAAACAAACAACAAAAAAAGTGTGTAGTACAGTAGATCGAGTACACCGTGTGGTTTTAGTCAGTTGTCTGACAGTCCCCTCTCCACCACCCGTGGGCGTAGAAACTCCATGAGGATTTCCAAGCTATAAAGAAGGTAGTATTTACTCGCAATGGGTTTTCCACTTTACGCAATTAGGGTTTGACGAGATCCCGAAATTTTAGGCCGAAGCAAGTAGACGTATTTTGTGGTTTTAGCCTCCTACCTAAAATGAAAATATATTTATTGAAAACAAATGGTTTGTGTAGGCGTGTGAAATAATGTCCTGAATTATAAATCAATTTCATGTTTTACATTATGACCACGGCTAGGAACCGTTAAAACTAATTTGAAACGTTTTTAGTTGAACTATTACTAGGGTTTTCTAAGCAGAAATAAATAAGTTACTGTTATACCAACCGGTAAAAAGGATGAGCTGGCTACCTTTGTAGTACCTTTATCCAAAGGAATGAAAAAACAAACAATATTTCAATTGCTTCAAAATAAAGGAAAAGTTATTACCGTCCAAAGGTTTTTTTTCCATTACTGGAAAGTTTATATTTACGTCTAGAAATGCTCGTGGACTTAAAAAGGTCAATATGCACTGTAGTGAACTCGACCTTTGTTTGTATCCGTTCTTTCGAAAGCATATTGCGCGGGCGTCAATACGATTGTACACACGGCTACACATCAAGCTATGCAAAACCAGTATAAGCCGACCGTTGAGTGTGCGGAAAGATTATGTAAAGCGAGACCACGATAAACTGGTTTTGAATAGCTTGAAGTGTAGCCTTGTGTACCAACTGTTTTTTTACATAATTTTATGACCGTCTTTCTTTGTTGGTTGAAATGGCTACAGAAGAATGAAAATCTACACAGGTCTTGTATCTTTTTTTGGCTGAATGATTTAATTATGTCCTTCCGCTCTAGGTGGAGCGGAAAGGACTCTCGAAGAGCTATCTCGTGAGAAGACAATTCAGGCGGTCCAGGATACTGGACTAGTTTATTTCAGTCATAAAAAAATGTATTGTCATCAGAACAAAAGTGTCATTGAGCAGAAATTCATAAAATTTCAGTTTTTTCGGTTAGGTAGAACTGGTTTATAATTTAGTTGCGAGATTTAAAGAATAGATACTAAATTAACTAAAAAGGCAAGTCAAATAAAATCTTCGAAAAAGACTTCTAAAACCCTTAAAATTAACGTGATCATTATTGTAATCAGAATCCTACTTAACTCTGAAACAGAATATTTAAACAAAGGCCATGATGAAAATTTTAATTTCACCGACAGACAACGTACAACTGAAACCGACAATTAATTCCAGACCCAGGGCTGAAATTAATTTTGTACAAAGGTACCTTATATAACGAACGGAATAATTACTGAAATTTCATGACCGTTAAGCCTTAATAAGGCACTGGCCCAGCTTTGATTCGTAAATCTTTGACAGTCGTTACCAGTAGCGAGTCGCTCATAAGTCTGACAACCAGTCTTGCTAAGGGGTATCATAGGGGGGCCATAGCCTTGCCGGGGTTGCGGGACATACGTACACCGCGACTCCGGTATACAAAAGGCTACTAAAGGACACCGTGGATTTTAGTCAGTCAAGTCTGACAGGATTCATTTGATGATTTTATCACGTAAAAAAAAGGGAGTATCATACTACCAAATAACTGGTCAAAGAGAGATAAAGTCTACGATGTAACGAGTTTACCTAAAAGAAGCCTGTTCACTCTAACTTTAAGTTAAACTTTGGTTTATTGAGATACAATCTGATTCTACCAACTTGACGCGTTTGGGTATAACTGGATGCCCATCCAGTTATCTTTAACTCAGAGGTATCGGCGACGTAAAACTGGTGGATGCCAAGCTTGTATCATTACCTCAAGATTGCCTGCTTGTCAATCTTCTTTAGACTTTACTTCAGCGATTGTGCCCAAGAAGTCAACGACTACATTCCTGCAATTTGTTACCATTCTTCTATACTGCAATTAAAAAAAAATCGCATTAAGCATTTCCAAACGTGTTTCATAATGCGTGCATTTATCTTTAATTCAGAGCTGTCAGCAACGTAAAACTGGTGGATGCCAAGCTTGTATCATTACCTCAAGATTGCCTGCTTGTCAATATTCTTTAGACTGTACTTCAGCGATTGTGCCCAAGAAGTCAACGACTTCATTCGTGCAATTTGTTACCATTCTTCCTTATTACAATTTAAAAAAATCATTAAGTATTTCTAAACGTCTTTCATAATGCATGCATTAAAAGAACTTACGTCTTTGTTTCCGAACGCATACCTACCAACCGAATCTATTTATAATTATTAGAATGCTTCTTTAGAGTAAGGAAGGTAATTATTGACTTTGTCTCTGTCATTTTATCAGACTAGAGTCAAGAATAACAGGTAAGTCGACCCGATCTAGAGAACTAGGCAAATGATGATGTAGTTCTTGAGAAAACCCCACTAATACAAACATAACAAAAATAATAAAACCACAAGTTCACAGCTCATCCAACATTACTCAAGACACGAGATTTCCATTTCCTCATTTCTCACGATGATAAAAGAAAATATATCGCAGCCGAGAGTTTAGTGTGTTGTTAAACATTTTACGATTGTCATCAACTTGAGTAATACCTAGGCCGTTACTGGTTTCTGCAGCGTGCAGGTCAATGACTTTAGAACCTTCTAGAATGTCCTAGATATGTTTACTGTGTATTTTCGTTGCTGAAAACTAGATGGAACAGGTGTTCCCAATCATTTAGGAGCCTAAATATATTGTGCTATATCTGAGGAATTTAAAGAATTAAATGAGTACAAACCCACCAATTGCCAAATGCCAGAATCACCACTAATAGCAAAATGGAAATGATCAGTGTGGCTAGAATGAATCTGCGGTCCCTAAAGAAAAATCTGAGTGTAATATTAAAGTATATCTGCCTATATTGAGGCGTGACATTATATTGTTTGTTACTTTACCTCTCCAAACATGACGTCATAGATTGCACGCCAATGACGCTCACATAGCCACCACCATAAAAGTACAAATGCTTAATGGATATATTAGGGCAATGTACTATGATCGCCCATTCATATCAAATAATCACCAGTCACTACTTCCACCATGCAACAGGTGCTGCCATCTATCGGTTTCAGGCCGTCAAACGTCTATTTGTTTATTGTTAAAAGTGCCAGTTTCCTTACGATGTTTTCCTTCGCTCGGAACTGGTGATAAATCTAAATATAAACTCAGTGAACGTAGGGTTTTGTACGTTGTTTCTACGGGTTGCACGTCTGTTTCGTAAATCTGGTTGGGATATTTTATCTCTTTGAGCTTTAGCTTCTGTATATCTATGTTCATCATCTCAATTACCAACGTGAATTCTACCAGGCTAGATCTAAACCAATTAGTCTTTCGAACCATCTTTCTCTTCCTCAAATTTTACCCAACCAATGCTGTGTGGGTCTCTTGCAAATCTCTAATCGTTTCCAAACGTTTTTTATAATGAGGACAGCGAATAAGTGGAATTCTCTGCCTGCGTCTGTATTTCCGAACGCATACAACCCTAATCTCTTCAAAGTTAGAGTGAACAGGCTTCTTCAGGGTAAGCTCGCTCCATCGTCGACCTTTTCTTAGTCATTCCTGACCTAGACTAAGGTCAAGACCAAACCAACATAAAAAATAAAAATCTTACCACTTTTGGCAGTATTACTGCTCCCGAATCTACACCATTTTCTGTCAAATAAAATATACGGCCATTACCAATTAAATCGTTCCTACGTGAGCCACGTGCAATCCCAAAACGTATTTCAATTGTGGAAAAACGTCACGCAATACATTCAACCCTGGGCTTATGAGCTTCCGTATATGAAGGTACTAGCGGGTTCTACTTGCGCTAGGGGAGGCAATATACGGAAAAGGCGTATATTGCCACACTGCAGCTGTGGCCTACACATTTTATTATACCTTCTGCTGTATTTCGCGAATATTTGGACTGAGGGGACATCACATGGTTACTATTAAGATGAAACATAAATGTTGGTAAGTATTAAAAATACAAATAGAATCGAATGTATAAGATCTGTTTTTTTTATTGATAGACGTCTTGTCTTAGGGCCAGTTGTCTGATAAGTGAACTATTAGTTAAACATGCTAACATATTTTTTAAGAATGGTTATTAACGTATAACTTTTTATTTATAGTACTCAATAATATTTAGCAAACAACGGGCCCCTGAAATTTTAGTTAGTAATCCTTCTTAATTTTTTCTTATAAGGTGTTTGTCCAAAATTTAAATGTTTATTTACCTTCATCAGTCACTATTATTTACTCTACTGACATTATCAAATGACTTACAAAGTCATGTCTGATTCATCCTAGCCAAATATCTGGCGTAAATTGATATAGGTCTTGGAAAAGATATCCTTACTTTTTGATAAGAGGTTAAAATTCTACGTTGGAACAATTAAAAAAAATACTTTAGAGTTCATTTAGATAGTGGCAGCAAGATTATGCAAGTTGGCTAAAATAAAAATTCTGCAAATGAGACTAATACTAAAGAAAACAGAAGTAATAAAAATGTTTTCATTGAAATCATACATCAACAGAAGCTTGACAGGACGTCAATTACTGCTCCACAATTACATGTACCTAATAAAGCCAGCCAAGCTAATATGGTTAAAATTGTATGTAATAAACATCAAACTACTACAAAAGGTGATGTGGTTGACAACTAAATGAGTGAAATCACTCCGCCTACACCCTGCAGCCCTTGGTTCATTTTTGCAGCTCCGTATACACATAGTGATCTTTATCGTTATTGAAATAAGGTTGCTATTTGATTGCTAACACTGACAAGTCTATCAAAACACATAGTGATCTTTATTCTCTTAACAGTAAGGTTGCATTTGCTGCTTTCAAAAGTAGAAGTAACTGAATTTATGCTTGATGAAAAGTTTTAATTAGTACGTGATGTGACGGCTCATTATACGAGCATGTGTTTTGTCTACGTGTGTCATGACGTCAGACGAAGTTTCGGAATACGTGTGCGGCTAATTAGTGGCGAAATTAAAAAGTTGATGAAGCTCCTTTCAGTGTTTGACATTTCGTTTCACGTAGCTTCGTCTATTTTATGAAGTGTTACTTTTTGATGATGATTATGTGCGATCTTTTCATATGGGTTTTAATTAGATTTCAATATAAAGTGTCATTTATTAATTTTTCGGGGTTGCGGTACTGTCTAAGCCAGCAACAGAAAGAAACTGGTGGTTTTTTCTAAAATATAAATATGAATCGCTAAATGTGTTGCTAAGCTCATAACTTGAATACGGCTGGACCAATTCGGATAATTCTTTTTTGTTGTGTTTGTAACCATCAGGACCAGGTTATAGAGGACGAAAATATTTGTTTTCAATCCACATGTCCACCCTTGCGAAGCCGGGACGGGCCCGCTAGATGTCAATAGAAGTCTGTCTGACAGATCCTTCCGCTCCACCGAGACTGGGCCTCATTTGGTTATTTTACCAACCCCAAAAAGAAATCTCCGACCACCGGTTTTTTTCCTTAGCGTGTACTGTCCCACTGCTGGGCAAAGGCCTCCCCATTTCTTGTTCTCCCCAGCTTCAAACCAGACCTCGTGGCATACGTCTAGCTCGTCTTGACCAAACGCTTAGCAATATTCATTATATGAATATACATGTTCAGGGTGACAAGTAATTTGTGGGTGCGGCAGTCATAAAAGTCCAGCTGCGTTACACACCACAATGAAATACAATAAGAAGTTTTATCTGTCCAATAATAACGTTTATTGTTTCTTGCACCAATGGATGGCACAACCATGATGTCGTAAAGAATGTAATTTGTGGTAACCTATCTTAGTGTTGTAGTAACAATGTGTTTACGTACTTCTGGTGGAAGATATGGGTTGGCAGCGGCTTCGAAGTTTGGAGGCCAGACTTTGTCAATGGCTAGTTTCCAGTTTCCATAAATTACAAATCTGTTTAGGCCGTTAGTTAGAGTAGGTAAGTACCCAATGTACCAAAGTACCCAAGTACCCAACAAAATAAGGGAGGTCGTGATGTGACGTCAGAATGCACAAAAGTACATACCACGGCGTGATGTATTGTGAATTTTAAAAGCGTTGTCTATTCGTCAATTTTCATTTATGGAACAAAATACTGATCATTTCTTTTCTGACAGACTAATTTTCAGTACCTAAACATTTTTATTGTGATCCGAACCTGAATTATTGAATTCGGTATTTTGGAAGTTAATCTACAAAGACTATTTCCTTTGGGACCATTTTCTTTATCATATCTAATAATAAATTGAATTACTTATATATGTTTAAAGGAAACATTTAAGTCAATTCTTTTTACAGATCTCCAGTATAGAGTTCATTAATGTCCAGATACAATATTAGAATATGAAAATAAATAAATAAACGATCCTTCTAAATCTAAGACGGCTTACCTTCAGTCAATTTATTTTGACAGTGTTTGTTTGACGGATCTCAATGTGTTTTGGCACCGACCTAACACACGCCCCTCGACGACACTTCACTACAAAATAACAAAAGATTAGCTGAAAAAAAGGAAACACTCTAATAGTGGCATTAACGTATCTTCTACCACGACTACTTGAGTTCAAATAATAAATAAGTTACAGAAGTAAACTTTAAAGGCTTGACCACGACCTACACGTTCAAGCGGCTGATTTGTTGCGGCAGCAACTGCATAAAGTTCATGAGTTGTGAATAGACTTGGGATCAATATGGACGGAGACGCGATTGCGGAGAAAGTAAATGAAAAAAATATACTACTCAAAAGAAAATAAGGGCCAACTGATTTTTGTCGATTTATTAAATAATATTTATATTACTGGTTATAATGACTGAATCTGATTAATATTAACGATGTTACTTGGAAATACACAAAAATTAATTTTGTATTCCAATCAATTGTTAAATTAAACGAAATTGAATGAAATGTGGGGAATTGCAGGAAAGTCAACTTACACAAAACATCAAAAAACTCCAAAAATTAACGTCTTTAATGTTACAAAGTGTTCTTTAAAGCTTCTCTTTTAACTCTGTTCTCTCTTTGCTACTCATTTTAATGGAGGTGGAATGTTCAGGATTAAATACCAAACATTTTCTTTGGGATTCTCTACCAGCAAGTTTTTCAGACAATTTATGAGACCCAGCTGGGTGTTGATGGGAATTTTAATTTCTTTTGCACTCCTCTTTAACTCATCTCTTAAATGCTGAATAAAACTTAGTTAAAAATCCTGAGTAGCCACTGTAACATTGTAATTCGAACGTCAGCGAATGTATGCACTGTTAGTCGCAGCGTGTCCGCTCTAACATTATCCTGCTTGAAGATGAACTCAGGTACTCGTTGCTGTGCGAATGGGATAATGTAGAGTTGCACCACATACGCTACGCAATTTTGAGCAGTTACAGCAACGTTATTACGAAGTGCGAGCTCAGTTTTGCGTGATAGAGACAACCACCCCAGAGCATAATTCAGATCTCATCGGAACAGTCTGTTTCAAGAGTGCAAGGATCTGAAACCTGTTGTTTAGATCTTCTCTACACTCTAATGAATCAGTCTTTATTAAAAAAAAAATAACCTGCAGTCATAAATAAAAAGCAATGAAACCCATTCAAAACAGTTAAATCATTTTTCTCTTTGCAAATGTTTCACGATTTGCACCATACGCTCCAGTTAACTGGAGGAGACCCAAGCATCTTCTTGAATATTGTTAGTCTTCATGGAGTCGATTCGGAATAGTTTAGTCAATTATAGAGGTGCCTATAGCTTAACGCAATGGAGTTTGTACGGTCCGCGCGGTAGATTTTGGCTCTATTTGCGCGGTTAATCAAACTTATTGGTCTTCTTAGGCTTTATTTACTTACTTTCTTCTTGGATCACGGCGTCTGGTGATATTACCCGTCTTTTGAGACCAGTTTCAAACTTTCTGAATCACTGGTTGGGAATATTCCACCATAAGACCTACCTGTTCTGGCTATGCCCCCCCTGGATTAAGGGAACACCCCAAGTGGCTGTTTTTGCATCCATATGTCTCCGAATAAATGGTATTATGAGACTAAACAATCGTTATAGCCTACTTGCTGTATAAGTCGAAGAAAAATCCGTTAGAACTTTGAAAAATAAAAAACACCAAACCGTACATTCGAAGAAATCTCAAATATCTCATTAAAAAAAAGTTTTGAATTTCCAATTATGCAGTAGAAACAATATTAATACTTGAAAGAAACCATAACAAGGTATTTACCATCTATTATGTACACAGAATAAGAGTGATACTTGATTAAAGTGCAATTTAATTAGTGGCCCCTATTTTGTTTTGACGAGTATACTAACGCCCGAATTGGATATTGTATCTCTAATCTAAATCCTGGCCAGTATTCTTTGACGACTGCTTGTGATTAGATTACTTAAGAAAATTCGGTCGTTAATTGTTTACAGACTATTATTATTAGTCTAGAGATTGCAACAGAGTTTACTGATTAATTTCCAGCATTAGAACACGTTAGGAGTATACCAATACACAATACGACAAGACTCGAAGGAAAGTAAAGCTGAACGGTATGTCGTATCGCCCAAGTTTATGAACGAAGCATAATAGCTGGCAAGTGACAACCGTCAGCAATAATGACCGCTTCTTTGTCATCAAGTCCGGGTGCCAAATTCCTCGTTTATTTATCCGGTGGTTTCCATACCCGTTCTGCACACTTCGTTGGCTGATTGGGCAATGTGTGAGATGCGTTTTAAATTGGTCGTTGTTTTGCAGTATTGGCGAGTGTACAGATTGGGTGTGGCTGCCAGGACCTTGTCGTGGTCTTGGCGAAGTGTCGTCTAACGTAATGGCTTCTCACTTTCAACTGAAGGATAGAATAGATATTGTGTTGGAGTTAGATTTGCCAAATTCAGATATACATAAACTGTCGCCATTTTCATGAGGACAGAACTACGTAACGCTTCGCCTGTTTAGATGTTTACATATTCCTTTTGTTCCGTTCTCGTTCATACATCTGTAGTGCTATTCAGTAACGCTCAACACTTCATCCAAATGATTGAAGTTGTTCTCAACGAGACACTGTTCGAATTTTGGAACATTTGGAGAATTTAGTTTATTGTTTCGTTCAGAATTTCTTTCAGCGATGAGTTCGATTGTGCTCACTTGGGTGATCATAGACGTTACAGAATAGCACTATTGACCTTTTAGAAGAACATCAGTATAAAACATAGTTATAGTGACTCACATATCCCTTAAAATAACTCCAAACGATTTATGATTTTATACCATTGGTTCTAAGAGTAAATTCAAACAACACACAGCCTTAAAATCTTTTAAAATCGATGGTTTATTGGCATGTACTCCGAAATTTACTATTTCTGTCTTCAATACTAATAAACTTTTGGTTTTGTTGTATCGTAAGAGTCACTCACGGGAGTGTGTTATTGTTCCACGAATAAACATTACAACATGGTATATTGTTATAGGCATCTGATGGAATCATTTTGTGGTATATCTGAATCGATTCGGCTTAATATAAGTGGCTAGCTCCTGTGTTTCATTGTTGGGTAGAAGTATCAGTTTCTTCTGGGTTAGCTCCGTCTTAGGCCTCATGTTTGCTTCTGGGTTACATTAAGAACAATAGCAAATGTTTTCTCCATTTATGTCGTTTTCACGAGGAGTCTCTCAGAAGCAGGACATGATAAGATCCCGCTGACCCGCAAGTATACGACAGAACTCCGGGGCGGCTTTATCCAGTTCGACTCAGATAAGTCTTAATAGGGTTGCACTTGATGCTGTTCTACTGATTCCTCTTAATCATAACTAAAACAAAATTACACGCTCACAGATATTTCAGAAAACATAATGCTTTAGAAACATAACTTACCACATACAATGTTCCATCCTGCACAAAGTTCAACAAACAACTCCATATGGAAACTCTCAGACTAACATAGAACTTGATATACTCATAAATTACATAAGTGTGTTTGGGGTGAATGCTCTGAAACAAGGTAATTGTTCAGTGTTCACTTATTCATGAAGTTCCATTGGTGGTTGGGTACTAGGTACTGAAACTGAAGACGATCGATAAGTCTGTCTTGTTATGGAATCTGGGCTAGGTTGAAAATTTGGTTGTCCAATGGTTGGATAGCATTAAATCGACTTTTGTAGATGTCTTGGATAAACTTGTTCTTGATAGAGATGATTAAATGTTCGAGGTGAGAAAATTTTAAACGATACGTTTAAAAAAAACACTGATCTTAATAGAAATAATGTATTTGTTGTCTCGGTAATATTTTAAGTGGGTCGATCAATGGTCGCGGGACTTATTTCCATCACTTTCATTCCGGGGTCACCCCGGAACATAAAAGACACCGTGGACAGCTATTGAAGGACACCGTGGATTTTAGTCAGTACAAGTCTGACAGTCCCTTCCGCCCTGCCCGGGGTGGGAGGACTCATTTGACGATTTTACCACGATAAAAAAAAAAGAGGGTCGATCAATGGAAACTATTTTGGTACGGAATCTAGGCTAGATTGAATATTTGATTGTGTAATCGATTGATGGCACTAAATTGGTTGTTAATGATGTTGTGGATGAAATTGTTCGGGTAATGTGTAAAAGTCGGGGTTAGGAAATTATAATGCGATCTACTGATCTAAATGCGTCTGTAGTATTGTCTTTATATCTACTGCCCATGAGTCGACGGCGCGTCGTGTTCCACGCGCGCCTCAAAGAGCTGTCAGCAAATGACGGGGCCCCTTCACAGAGGGCCAAAGCCTGCCGGGGTCGCGGGTTATTTCCTTACCGTGACCCCGGAACATAAAGGGCTAATGAAGAACACCGTGGATTTTAGTCAGTAGAAGTCTGACAGTACCTCTCGCCCTGCCCGGGGTGGGAGGTCTCATTTGATGATTTTACCACGTAAAAAAAAAAAAAAATCTACTGCCCATCTGTTTCAAGAATCTAAAGAATTGACCATTTCCTTTTTAAGTTATTCAAGAAATAATTTCGTCTACTAAACTACGTCTTAAACTAAAACGAAGAGAACAGCACTTTGAAAGTTAATAAAATCCTTCAACCGTGGCTTTATGCAAAGTAAGCTTGTATGAAAATCTAGAGCAGATTCAAACTTTGGAGCTTTAAATCAAACATGTTTATTCAGTTGTTATGAAACTTGTGAAGGAACGAAGGAAAGGAGTTTTTCAAGCTCCTGTTGGTACTAATCCTAGACTAAGATTAAACTAAATATTATAATTTCTACCCTCTTTTTATACAACCCCGACCTTTCGCTACCTAATTCTGTTTTCTCAAAGGAAATTATGAAACTTGTATATGACAGCTAATTAATCTCTTTGAGCCGAATGCCCTCGTAAATATGCCAAGAAAATGAAAGAAAAGAAGAATGGGCAGAAATGTATGGACCCCGTCCCTTTCCTTGTAACACTCCCATCTATACCTATATCAAATGAAAGTACGTGAAAAGTGTATCATTTCAATGTATGACAGCAAACCTGCAAACTATAGGAGAAAAAAGTTATTGAGACTTTTATGTCAAAAGATGAATTTCGATTTTCAGAAGAAAACATTGCTCTTAGCTTTTTCTCATGATAATATGTGTATAGATCATGAGAAAGAGTAATATTGTTGACTTAGCGGCACCCACTTCTGACTCTTTAAAAGAAAATCATAAAAGAAAATCATAGTACTTAGTAGTAATAATTGTATGAAAATAATGAATTTAAACTAGATTGGGGCTTTAGAGGTTCAAAGCTGTGGTAGGGGTTACCACAGGCCCTACTTAGAAGAACATGGCCATAAGACCGTCACATGCCGCCACAACCAAAACGTTACTCAACTGAATAACGAGGAAGCAAAGGAGTAAAAAAAACACCAATGTACTATGGATGGTCGTTGGAGTCATTTTTTGGTTTCCTTCATTAGTGTCCGAAGTGCTAACAGTGTCTGAATAGCTTTTTGTCATGGTAATGATGCGTACCAACGACAACGCTTGTACCCATCATTTCCATGTGAAAATCTATGAACATCGCCGTGTGGAGACACGTTCGCATAGAGTATATGGAAATATGTGGCACGACTATAATATCGCCAAGATTCTATCGATTGTGGAGATAGCGCCTTATTCTTTTTCAAACACGCTATCATCATCATCATCTCAGCCGTCGGTTGGAAGCGACCTACATCCAGCGTCTTCCGGCGACCTTCATTAAAACGCTATAATTAAATATTAAACAGATATTTTCAAAATCAATGTGTTCCATTATAAACTCTGTGAATCCCGGCCGATCTTCCATATATGTACATATTCTCGTAATAACATGACGAATTCTGACTCGAAGTAAAAATCGCGAACACGTAACACATAGTTGACGCCTGTCTTCTACTTCCATAGTCGACAAACCCAATCGTTAAGGCACAGAACCGTGGACGAGCTGAAGGTAGTCCGAGAATCGGTTAAAGAAACTAGCAAGTTTTTTTTTTTTGCATGTCATGTGACATTTTTTTTTTAATACAGTAATGTCAACGATGCATTAGCACACAGTATTGAGTATGGATTAATATATTTTAAGACATACATGACTTCTGCCTAACATTATGTATCGTTGGTATTTTGACATAAAAGTCTCAATAACTTTTTTCTCCCATGGTTTACAGGTTTGCTGTCATACAATGAAATGATACACTTTCCAATTGCTTTCATTTGATATATAGCTGGAAGTGTTACAAGGGGTGGGACGTTTTGTCCATCCTTCTTTCTCGTTAAGTTTCTTTAAGGGTCAAATCGGATTGAAACGACATTTTACCACATAATTATGACGCTCTTAATTCGGCACTGGACCAGTCTTTTCGCCACCACGAAATAACTAGAAAATATGACGTCTTCAATTTTTACCTGTCGCTTAATATCACCATAATACCTCTTCTACTCGAATTTGTAGTACATTGCTGACGCAAACTACGTCTCACTTCGTCTTTTAATCCAACCATACATGATCAAGTAAACTTGACGGTGTATGGCTATCAAAAGTAGACTCGTCATGCACACTGATAGCCATACTTATCGCATGCCGCTTCCAGCGCACTACAGACTTGACGGTAAACTGGATCGTGAATTGCTGGTATATCGCGTCTCACGTCTTTTGCATAAACTAGTGCCATCATAAGTGTCTTCTTAGCCCTTTCGTACACTAGACGTCGCAAGTATCCGATACCTTACGACTTTGGTATCTATTGACGCGTGCCTGAGTACGAAACTCTATGGATTTGTATTGCGAGAGTCACCTGGATACCAAAGTCATAATGTAACGAAGATTTGCATCACCTAGTGTACGAAGGGGCTTAAGCCAAAAGATATGCAAATCTTGTTCTACATATAGTTTTTGATGACTGTTCATGATTGGACATCTTAAAGACTTGGGTTATAGGTATACAACAATACAATTGATTCAACCGTAGATATAAACTGAGATAGATTATTTATTGCCAGCGTTCGATGATATCACTGTCTTTTGGCCATTATGACTTTATCACATGTCCAGTAACTTTTTTTTTTCTCTTTTGTTTTTCTGTAACATGGCAATCTGTGAGATTCACAATGGGCCATTTGTTTGTCTTGTATGAGAGGTAAGGGCGCTTCTAATTAGGTAGCTTTAATAAGCTTGCCTATGCAGTGCGGTCTTCAAATCGGTCTATTAGGGCAGGTACGCTATGTCTCTTAAGACGAAAGTATTGAGCGCTATGTCCAGTAACTACGAGTTAATAATTAATATTGAAGTAATTAATAACCATTTTTAAATGTTTATGCAAGTAAAATAGCCAATTTATTAAGTTCGGAAGAGTTAAATCTGATAATGGAGCATTGTTTAAAAGAAAGTACTCGGTGTTCATGTGTTGCAGATAAAAAATTGTTAACGATACATATGACAACTTTTATTATAGTGATTTAAATTGCTCATAAAATAATATAGTTATCATGACTAACAAGGAAAATTTAATGAAACAGCTTCTTTACACAACAGACGCAAAAAAAATTACAACGATTTCCCTGCATAAGGTCGTTTGGACCCGCGATCCCCGCCTGAGCCAAACGACCAAAGAGCCCATAATATTAGGTACATAATACTAAGGTTCGGTTCAGATGGTAAAGTCATATCGGGATAAAAATATCCTAAGTGGTTCCGAATTTCATCAACATCCATTTAGCCGTTCTGACGTGATTGGGTAACAAACATCCATCCAAACATCCAAGCTTTCGGAATTATAATTTTAGTAAGAAAGAAGTAATATTGTAATAGTCCACTAAGCAAAATTCTTTGACAATTAATTCTCGAAGATTTGATTTATACAACGACGATATATTACCGACCGATGTCTGTCAACACATTAGGCAAAAAAGTCTTATATCCGTCTTATTTCGACCACTCTCGTGATCCGTAAACATACCTTGAGACAGAACAGACCTTGAGTTAGCCAATCACAAATTCACAACGCAGTACCCCGTCCCTCTCGCTTACGTAGTACCTCAGCGAGTTGACAGATTAGTTTTGTTCCTTAGTCGTGCATGCGGAGTCTAGTAATATATCGTCGTTGGATTTATATCTGCATGTTAATGAATAAATAAATTACTCTTCCTTCCAATCCCAAAAGACATTGCCACACTGGCATCTTCCCTTTCATCATAATCCAATTATATTCCCTTTTTCCATCACCTCGACTAATGCACTTATCGTTGAGTACGGAAACACTTACAGCTCTGACGTCACTCGGATCTGTAATTGTGTTACTTGGTCGTGTATTAAAAGCTTTCTTATGTAGGCTAAGTAAGCTTTCTCATATTCTTCTGGTCTTGAGATTTTTTTTTTGGGCGCTAGATTCAGGATTGGTGGTAGGAGAGATCTGAATAAAATATCGAGACTGGTCCGAAATTTTAGGACGAAATTATGACGAAATGCAGGCTTTTTTAGCTTTAAAAAACAATGATTAAATCAAAATAACTGTAAAAAAAACTTTTACATTTGCAAAAAGCATTTTATGCCTAAACGTTATTTTCAAGTGACAGTTGACATTATGGAGGTTATTGACACCTTCCTTGAAAGTTGAATGCATAGTATGAGTTTTCCTTTCTGATCCCCAAAAACTGTAATAGTCGGGGGGAAAAGTTCTGTGTTTACAGGAGTTTTTTTCTCAACCTTTTTGCCTTTGTTATAATATCAGTATCACTTATTACGTTCTCGAAAATAATTTGACCGATGTTTCCATTACAGGCGTTTACGAAAACTGAGCTAGGCCCTCGCCCTGTATTAAATTAAGAATCTCAAAATATAGCATGAGCACAAGCTCCAGTATTTAATTAGAAACCACAGTTCCCCAGTAACCCATCTCAATACGAACTAATTACAATCATTAATCAAGTAACACCATTACCAAACCATGACGTTAAGACGATTTACAAACCACATTATCACATACGCTAGGGTGTTTCTCCGTGAGCTGTTAATTATATTAATTAGTTGACCGCAGCCACGCCGGTTTATTACTGAACACCTGTGTTGACAAGAGGTATATGTTTAGCTGCACATAGCATAGTATGTATACAGGGTGTTCAGTAAACAGCGCGTTCGATATTTCAGCAAAGTTTGAATAGCTAACTCCGTAACATTTTGCTGAACATAAATTGTGATGTTTTGGTAGGTACTGAGCCTAGTTATAACCACCTGCAGTACGTAGATGGATAGATAGAATTTAACACTTTATTGTACACCAAAATTGTTACAAAAAACAGTTTTACAATATTTCTAATTCATGATTACAAAGGCGGTCTTAGCGATATCTTCCAGACAACCGTACGTACTAATTACTGAACATCCTGTATACAGACTATAGAAGTCTTGTAGCAAAAGTACCAATTTAAATTAGTCCAAATTATCATGGAGAGAATAAAACTATTTAAGTAGTGCGACAGAAGACTTAAATAAACGAAACTGATTTTAAGCAAGATTGAATCCATATCTTCTACCTTCTCTAATCATCTTAAGTGTCCTTGAGTGTAGCAGAAGAGAAAGTCAGTCTCTTACTAACTAAAAACTATATGCCCTTTGCGTTCCAAGACCGCAGTATCCATAGACAATACCGCGACCCGTATACCATCTTCCTGTACCTCGAGACGCCGTGACATTTTTTCTTCCATTCTTCCTTGTCAGACTTCACGGCATCATTTTATATTTATAGTCTCTTTTAAATATATTCACGTTGACCTCGTTAATGACAAATATTCTACACAAAAGCAGCTATATCCGACATTCATTAAACTATAAAACTAAACGTTTTCATCTCGATATATAATTCAAAGCTTGGAAGCTATTAATTACAATCGTTCGGTCGTTAGTAAAACGTTTTGCGTGGCTCCAGCCGTTTATATTTAGGTTTTACAACTTAATCTGGCTAATGTGAATTTGTAAAGAATGGTTTTAAACTGAGATGTGGTTATTTTGTAAGAAGTTTCGTCTTCTTCTTTTGTAACTTTATTAGAAGTCTTATTTTTTTTAAAGAGTCTGGTACATTTGTTTTTTAAGTTCTGATAATGAAATATTAGTCGTAATCTTGGATCTGTTAGTACATTCGGTTTTTAAGTTCTGAGAATGAAATATTAGTCGTAATCTTTACTTACTTGAACTTTCTTTATCTTACACACAAAAAGGACTGAACATAAATTTACAGAAAAGTTAAAATTAATCCTGGTATAGCGTTTAATAATTACCGAATTTCGCCGCGGGGATAGTAACCTACCCAAAATTAAGTCAAAATTCTGTATCAACAGGACCTTCACTCTCTTATTTCTCGAAATTTAGGGAACAAAAACATCAAGAAAATACAAAAAAAACTTACAAAAAGTAACCATAACTAACCTACTTCCTGCTCAACATCTGCGCTAGACACATGAACACCAATAAATTCAACATATACCTACATCGGTTATTGGAAACCGATTCCTGTCTCTAGGGTTCTCGTATATACTGGGAGAGTCGATTGCAAATTGGATGTCTCACTTCAATTTGTCATGCACAACTGCTGTGCTAGTGAAGGGGAAATGGCAGGACGTCCCGTGTATCCCGTCAATTCTGACTCGGTTTAAGACTATGTGGGTCATCGTGGATGAAATTGAGCAAATTGAGATGCATTTGTTCTGGCCATGAATTAGGATTAGCAGTGGTCATTTTGTCTTGTGCTACTTGGTATACGCTATGTGCGAAGTTGGTAGTAGGGGACTATGAAATCGATCGGAGCAAGCGATGTGACAAGAGATGTGAGTTAAGGGCTCCCACACAAGACGATGCGATGCGACGTCGCATCGCAGAAACAGGCGATGTTAAGTCGTGCGGCGTATCGTAAGGTTCAGGTGACCATACGTTCTAGATAAGATAAGATATATTAGATTTGTACTAAGTGTTATTTCTTTTAGTTTTGCTTATTATTAAACCATGCGATCTTACTAAATAAAAATAGTTTGAACTAAATTACCCCAAGTTTCACATATCGTATGTACCATTTCAAGCACTTTTTTAATGAAAAATAAACCGAAAATATTAATCTAAATATCTTCTTTTAGTTGGTAAGAATTAGCAGATTTTTTGGCCCAAATAATGTAGTCAGTAGGAGGCGCTGTCTTGATGCACAAAGCGTATTTTTTTTCAACTACTCAGCAACTAATATCCCGGGATTCGTCTTTCGATTATCCGATACAACAAACATCACTAGAGGAAACATTTTCACATCCCTATTGAATTGACCGGGCGTTTCCATCTGTTTTATATTTTCATTTTGTTTTGTAGCTGCGCGCGTTAATCGAGTTTCAGTGCTTGTGGTCCGTGTTTCAGCAATTATGTTTTGAATAATTGAATTTTCATTTTGTTCAGGCTTTATTTTTGTTTGAGGAAGATGGGTTTTTAGTTGTTGGAAGTCATTCAGATTAAATGCAGGATAGATACTTAGCTGAAGTAATTTCTGTCATTTAGTAATGAAAATGATGTCTTTTCATTTTCATTACTAAATGACTGTGATAATTTGATAAGTTTCAAATGACAATTCAAGAAATTGTTTAAGCTTAGTTTTTACTTTATAAAACTGCTCTTTCAGGCGGCATTATATTTTGCTGAAACTGATGGAATGAGTGTTTCAGAATCACGTTTAGATTTATTTTTCAGTCATAACAATTTTCACAAACTGTTCAGTTTTGCGCAGGCAGTGTTTATTCTTCGTGGCATAAATTTTTATCTTTATTATTAGCAAGTAATATCACCTGAAAGTGTGTCAGTAACAAGGCGACAGGTCATTGACCGACAAACAGGGTAACTTTATGTTATATGTACACGGCCATACGTCAAGCTATGCAAAACCAGTATAAACTGACCTTTCAATGTGCTGAAGGATCATATGTAGAGAGGCCAAGATAAACTGGTCATATAATATATAGGTTGATGTGTACCTAGTAGACTCTCGCTACACAATGTTGCAAATGCATATTTTTCAACTTTGTATTTAACATTTCGATTTATATGGAAATGTGTGTTCTGTTGTATTATTATTAGGTGTTTTAAGTAGTTATACAGGTATTGGATCATTGTTGGGAGTTTTAAAATCATGAAAAGGACCATCCCACCTGGGTGGAGCTGAAGGGACTGTCAGACTCTTACCGTCTTACCACAAAATGTTAAACATTTGTCGAACGCTTGTTTAAAATAAGTAACTGCAAAACGACCCTTATATCACCCTTATATGTTGTTTTGACGGACAGATTTGTAAGACAAGTGTTCAACAGATGTTCAACTTATTTGTGGTAAGACGGTATATGACTAAAACCTGTTCCTTTGGTTGCCTTTGCTTTCTATGGCCGCGACTCTGACAAACCTGCAACGATCGCTTCTTTTTGCTTCGTCGACGTTCATACTCGAGCGTTTGTTTCTTGGTATCGAAATAACCCTGTAATTAAACCGTACATAGGATCTCAAGAACATTTCCAAAATAATCATGACACAATTAACTAGTACTTTATAGCTATTAGCTATAACAGAACAGAACTATAACTGGTTTTATATTCGTTACAACCATTTGGCACTACTGCCAAATACTACCACATAATATTGTTTAACGTAATCTTTATTTATACTAGTTTAACACGCAGCTTCGATTTATACCAAGTCTTAGTCTAACCGTTCAAAATTTCATCCAAATCCGTCCAGCAGTTTCAGCGTCAAAAACTAATATGCATACACACAAACTTTCATGAGGTATTCCACTTAGGGCACCTGGCACCTGCGAAAAATTTTGACAGAAGCCTTATGTCGAATAGATAAGGTACAAGTAGCTCAGGTGCCATTGACAGCGGGTGCCCTAACTGGAATACCTCACTTTCATGACTATGTAGGTATTATAACAGTGTGATTAACCCGCTTCTTGAAATGTTTTCCATAAATTGCAAAAAAAAAAAGTTGTATGTTTTAGACTTCTGTCTGTCATATTTGTTCCGTCTGTCTGTAGTATTTTTATCTAATAAACTAGCTCACCCGGCAAACTTCGTACCGCCTCAGAAACAATAAAAAAAACCTTTTAAACCTTCTCTGGACTTCCAGAAATAATTCAAAACTAAAATCAGCCAAATCGGTCCAGCCGTTCTCGAGTTTTAGCGAGACTAACGAACAGCAATTGATTTTTATATAAGTAATAGAGATAAATTACAATGTGCAAGTTTAAGACTAAAGATAAGTGTTAAGCGATAAACGTAAAACTCATCTTAAATCGAATCACAACTTTATGCGCCTAGACACCTTTCGGGGGTCGCAGGAATGTCACCAGGATCATGGGAATGTCTTAATCGTTTTCCTATGGGAATCTGAAAATGCCTAATCATTCTCGTCTGACAGTTTCTTACACTCGACTCGGAACTTTTCATGATTTTCTAAAAAAACTTTCCTGACATTATTTTGAAATCCGTTACTTAACACGTTGGGCGACTCACTGTCTGATCATGGATCATGCCCAGGTCTAGTCTCATTAGGAAACCGTGACAATGAAGGGCTATTGAAGGATCCACGTGGATTTTAGTCAGTACAAGTGTGACTGTCCCTCCCGTCCTGCCTTGGGTGGGAAGACTCATTTGATGACAAAAAAGACACGTTATAATGTTATTCCTTTCTTTGTTTACAGAAGAAGAATGCTACCACTGCATGGCGAGCTTGGTGGCGTCCAAGGAAAAGATGTTCATCACCCAAACGAAACTACTCAACGAAGTCACATGGAAAACCGTTATGCAGATCGCTAAGAAACATGCCGTAAGTTCACTTCAAACTCTATGGGTGATGGGACTTGTTCATAGACAAACTAATGTGTTTTATTGGCTACTTTGCTGAACTGGTGGCGGGAAATAATGGTGGTGGGACGACGAAAGACGAAGGCAAAAGTTTTTGGTTCATTTAAAATTAACACTTAAAAAAATCAACAAGAACTGAAAGCTATGGAAGACGTTGATTGTGTAAAACTTTAAACTATCTTTATATTAATATCAAGTTTAGGCAGAGTGTACCTAATAGTAAAATGACAGGAGTGCAGTTCCCTGCCATTTGTATTTCCCGACAGCTATAACCTATGGGGTCTTCAAGTCAAGACTGCACAGGTTACTTCTAGTCAAGCGTGCTTCATCGTCGACCACGTCTTCACTTTACCATCGGGGAGATAGTGGTCAAACGCGAACCTATCTCTAACATTACATTATACATTTTGCCAGTTCTGTCAAATCCACATACAATACTGGTGGTCCGATCCGTCTTCGCATGAGCTCATAGGCTTGGGTTTTCCGAACACTTTCTTACATTAAACCTTATCCCAACAAGAATACAAAAAAAAAGAATAATCCAATTTGTTAATAGTCGTTCGGAAATTATGAATATAAAGACAGACTTATATTACTTTTTTAAACTATGTGAACAGAATAAAGTTGATGAAAATTTTGGTCTGCCTACATAATAAAGACTATTCTATCTGCCTGATGCAATCAAAAGACCAATGAACCTACCTACAATATATGAGTTTAATCCCTGACAAATCAGTGATGTGATGAATTTTCGCTCATGATTACATCCGTTACTGGTTTCTTGACGCGACAAATGACTTCCACGATTGGTCTGCCCCCACAGATATTACCGATAGTTAAAACGGGTAGGGATTTATAATTCTGTAAATTGATAATATATATAATTCTATCTTGATTCAAATGTTTGTAACCAATCAATGGCCGAATTTGCCAGTAACATCGACCCTACTCCTCCACTATTCTTTTCTGATTAATTTCGTTGCAGGATCCAAGACAGGTAAATTCATTCTCCGGGACACGTCGAGCTTCATTGTCTCGGCGCTTTTCTGTTGGTTGCTACTGAGTCTGGCTCTCAGGAGTTGCAGTGGTTTGGGAATAGTGCGGTGGGATTGTCCCAAAAAAAAAAATAACATCGACCCTGTTTTACCAACCCTTGTATGACCAAGTATGTAGTCTGCGTAAAAGCTACTAGTAACCCCACAGTTTCACTCGTTGTAGTTCCATTGAAGACGTCAATGACTTAAAAAGACACTCCAGCTTTATCAAATTAAAACTCTAATTCGAAGTGAACAAAGCACAATTTGTATTGATCGTCAACTCGTCTCAAAGTACTTTGCATTGCTAATTTTCAACAAACTTCGGAACCTAACTAGCGACTGAAGAAACTTCTTCCCCGATACAATTTATGCCGTACAACTTTATGCATAAATCACTTTGTATATGTAGGTAAATAAGTTCGATAATAGCTTGTTTATTATTTTTAATATTTTCCCTGTAATTATGCAGTTATGCATTACTATAATTAATGTCAGGGCAATAAACTATGTTATATACAGGTTATGTTGTTGCTCATACATAATAATCGTTGTCTGACTGAGTTGCCCGTTAGGGTATTACTAATCAACGTTTAATTAATACAACAAAGCTAAAGAATTATTTGCTTGAAGTCGCTCATCTCTGAAACTGTCAGACGTATTTGAAGATATAAAATGTGCACGATAGCTCGAATCTTGAGGAAAACTCGCTAAGAATTATCTCGAAAATATACCGGTTCCTGTGTTAAAATAAAACGTTATCTAGTCATTTTTAGTATGTTGGTAAATCCTTATAACAGAACTTTGCTTCTAACATTAGGAGTAGGTTCAAGTCAATATAACAAATGAGGCTCTCACGATCTCTCGCGTATAGTCACGTTAGTCCGAACTAGATTATTTAATTGTTTACACACTTCTTCATCGTCACACAATACAAAACCTCGCGGACATATCTGAAGCAAAGTAAGAAAAAAATGTGTAGTGACACGTGCCGTTAGTACACGCAATTACAAAGAAAGAAAATCCGCAGCTATGGAACGTCGTGTGCCAATATAAAGAACAGAGTAGTTTCTAAATCAGTGACGTCTGATAGTCCCTTCCGCTCTAACCAGAAAGACAGGAGAGGAGAGGAGGAGCGGGAGGTTTGCAAATGGTGCTCACATTCTTATAAGAAAAGTAAAGTCCCAATAACAGAAACCGTAAGCCATCATAAGCCTGATAAAGCTGTCTAACGGAGCCATGGGGCTGTCTAAACAGGTAACCATGACTCCATGGCTATTGAAGGAACAAAGTGGATTTTAGCTAGTATGAGTCATACACGCACCAGCAAGCGCAACGTAGGACGTCCACTCACAGGTGAGCAGACGATCTTATGAAGGCAACAGGATCACGCTGGATGCAGGCCGCTTACAACCGGCCCTACTGGAAGTCTAAAGGGGAGGCCTATGTTCAGCAGTGGACGTCTTACGGCTGATATGAGGATTATGATGATGATGAGTCATACAGTCCTTTTACCCAGGACGAGAGGACTCGTTTGAAAGATTACCACTCCACAAAAAAGCAGATTCAGCTGGCTTCACAATCATAAACCACCTTTATCTATTAATTAAAACAATTAACCCATTTCATAGTAATCGGGTCGTTGTTTATTCAAACTATTTGGTTTAACATTGAAAACATTTGATTATCGTATCGGACGGAACGTTGCGTGCATCTGTTTACTATCAACTGTATAAATCTGACTTTTAAATTGTTGCTTACAGGCCTTTATATACTTTGCGTTACAACGCTGTTTGTTACCAAGAGGGCACATGCCTACTGTAGAACTAGCCCTTTCCCTCAGGTTCTTCCCAGTGTCGGAAAAATTTCCCCGAACAAAGAAGTGCTATCTGGACAAAAAATCCGTGGTGGACTGTGGCACATGCAAGAGCGCCATGGCACAATGGGAGGACTCATCTGATGATTGTACCACGTAAAAAAAAAACGTTCATCTCATTTTAGGTGTGAGAGACTAACAGGGAAACAATCGATTTAGTATTTTTCATAACCTAATAAAAATACATCCAAAAATACACAAAAGTAAAAGTTTAAAGTTATTTAAAAGATTCTGAAATGAAAAACTAGAGGAAATACTGTTTCTTTGTGAAAGTTTAAAGTTTCGGAAATGGAACGCTGAAGCGAAAGCTGCTTCTTTGTGACAGTTAAAGTTTCGGATATGAAAACCTGAAGTTGAAATTGTCTTTTTGTGGAGGTCTCAGAAATGAAAAACTTAAACTGAAATGATAGTTTAAAGCTGGAACGACTAAAATGCTGAAACAAAAGCTACCTCTTTCGGAAATCTTGAGAAAATCGTATAGAATACACGCTTATAACAAATATTACAAAATTTCCGACCTACTCTACCCTATGAATTTCATGTTGTACTTACCTCACGGTAAAACGAACATGTAAACATATTATGAACCCTTTTCTCAGCAAGCACCCTTTGATGTACACTTGACATTTAAACCTTGATTGACTTCTAATTGGTTTACCAGTCCTACATGCCCTTTGAAGTGTTCAAGTTACCGGTCGATAGCAACGGGGTGTTTTGTAATAGTCCTTACAAGTTTTCCCTGCGGCTTTACCTGTGTTAAAGTCGGATATTTCCACAAGAACGTATTCCCGCAATTAAAAGTATTCTATGTCTAACTTATACTATGGTTGACTTGAGCCTGTACCAAGAGTTGTCATGTCGCAATATTATCCAAAAAAACTTTGGTACCTGCAGGATACTGTACCCATACCATGAGTTGTCATTACGATACTCGATCATCGATATCGACCGCGTTTGGCGCTTTCATTGGCCCGCTCCAAGGTTGTATGAAATCTCAACCAATGAGAGCGCCAAACGCGGTCGATACGTACCAAAGTTTTTTCGGATAATATTGATGTTTTGTCTTTTACAGAAAAACTATAGAACAAAAATTTGGCTTACAGATCATTTATAACCTGAATTAAAAAAATTGGATAATTTTGAATCCCGGTACTACAACCCCGTGGACCGAACTCCACGCGGGCTAGTGCACTCTAAATCAGTTCAAACGTTTAAGTGGGAAAACAAATACTTACTAACAAACAGATAGACAGAATTACTTTTGCATATAAGTATGGAATATACCTACATGGCGTGCCAACCCCCAGAAGTGGCGCTATCAAGCCCATTACTCCACCATAACTTTAGGTCACGCAACTAGGGTTGCTTAAGCTATTCCCTTTGTTTTTGTCGTGTATATATATTAAGGCGCCATGGGGCTGTGACATAGGTTCTTTGTAATGACGCTCTAGTGTTTTCGTGTAGCAATATCGATAGTTTTTTCGATAAAATGTTTATAGGAGTTAGAATCACTTAAGTGACACGATTGTATTGTTCATAGGGTTAAGGAATAGGTGTTCTATCATAAAATTAATTAGATAGGAAAGATTAAGTAATTGTAAGCCCATACAAATAATTTATAATTTGCCTGTTTAATATATCAAAATGAAATGTCACAATGGCATGCAAGCATGTGCATTTTGTGTTTTGTATCAAATTTTCATAAATCATTTGCCCTTGATGCTGACAATGAAAACATCCAAACGAAATATTAGGTACTTACCCTATACCTGAAAATATTGGCTTAACAATTTAAAAATTAACGTGTTATAAATAGATACTCTAATATTTAAAAATATCAAGCCTTCAGTAGTTATTTATTTGCAATTTTCATTTAGAAGATGTTTGAGTCCGACAAAAATATGTGTACATAACATACTTTACTTAGATCTTTATGTCTGAAGGATATTCCCCATTTTTTAACTCCAGCTATATTTTTTTTAGAACAGTATTATATAATTATCAAATGCTTTTGAGTTTACAGCGGCATTTATTTCTGAAACAAAGTTAGAACACTACCCCGAAGTTAAATTTAACTAATCTCTTTAAAACTCGGTCACCATACTGTCGATAATTATTGCAAAAATCCGTTCGATCAGAATATTTAATATCAAGCAGGTTGATAACCTAATAAAAACGTGTCACAGTTTCATAATAAAAATCAGCTGTGACCACAAAATTAAAGCGAATCACTAACAGCAACGAATAAATTATGTAATTGAATAATTATCGCATCTATTTAACACATCACGTGTACCCGCTCCGACGTGGTCTAACAATAAACTATCGATAACGATATCACGAAGGGCACATCACTATTTATCGACTGTGAATTATAAACATGGCGGGCAACGACCGTTGAGGTAAAAATCTATTGGTTCACTTGAACTTTAATCGATTTATTCGATGCAAAAGTACTCGTTTATGTTAATTTATTGTACGTCGAGATTTGTGCCAAGGGTTGCATCAGACGTTGACTCAATGTCCGTAATTGGTTGTTTGTATGTCGTCATCGAAGGCAATCAACCTAAAGATGTGCTTTCTTCTTGTTACCGAATAGGGAAATGTCTACTTTCTTTCTGATTTCCTTAACTGTGAATTGGAATGAAAACTTGCAAACTGCATGCAGTATGACAAATTGTATTTCCTCTTAGAACGTACACATTGGGCGCTTTCAAACGCACGATTTGCTATCACACGTTTTGAGATCCAAAATTATGGGAGAAGCACACACAATACACATGCAAGCGCGTATGCCCAATGTGTTTCTATCCCTTATGCTCATTTGAATATGATTCAAAGTCCGAACACTGCAAAAAACCGCTTTCTTTCTTATGTATGCAAGCTGGATCTGATTCCGGATCAGATCCAGCTTGCACACTACGGACAAAACATATTTTCCCTGTACTTTAAACATCAAATAGACTATGAGGAATAGTAAGAATAGTGATTCGCCTCAGTCTGTGTAAAATCTGAGCACAAATGGATACCCTGCACTTATGGGATCCACTTGTGCTCAAACATTGCTATGAGAAATTCTAAGAGGGCGATTAAACTCAAACTGGGGCGAATATGTACATGTATTCGCCCCAGTTTGAGACCTAGCCTACACTAATGCGGAGAGTAGACCTGCCAGAATTAACCAATCACAGTCATTGAAATCCATATTGCATGTCTCATCTCTTCTCGTGATTGGTTGAATCTTGCAGACCTCCGCACCGCTTCGCTTGTCTTCGCTTTTCCAGAACCAGGTCCTGATTTACAATAATTTTAATATAACATTTTGTCCGCAGACCAAACAGTTTCCGTACAGTGGTATGAGTTGTTTGCAGAAGTCGTCAGCGCAGCACCTGTCCCGACTTTCGGGTGCGATCGGCCCCGAGCGGATCTACGCCGACTGGCAGTGGTGGATCCTCGCCGCGCTGCCCTTCCCTCACCTCGTGCGAGTGCTCGACTGCTTCTTCCATGAGGGGATCAAGGTAATATTTGTTTTTCAGAATTCCAGAAGATGTGTACGGAAAGACTTGCTACAGTTAATGGGGTACTGTCTTAACATTTAACCGTGACCCTGGAACTCAAAGGATTATTGTAAGGAACACCTTGAATTTAAGTCAGTACGCGTCTGACAGTCCCTTCCGCTCCACCCAGGGAGAAATGACCCATTTGAAAATTTGTAAACGTAGTAAAAAAATGGGGTATTTACACGGGGTGATTTTTAAGTTGATTAGACTGTGTGTGTACCGCTCGCATTTACTACTACTAGTCAAATTGTCATTTGAACGGTCCGTTTTATAAATTCTACACAAGAGATTAATATAATGAGGTTTAAGGTTAAACATCTGATGAGAAAGCTCGAACCCTACAAAAACGACATCGGTTTTGTCCAATTAAGTACTGATACTCAGCCGCATCATCATCAACGAACGATAATCCGCATATAACTCTAAGAAATCTTTGTACTTGAAGAGCATTTCCCTTTCAATTTTCCCCTATTCCCTTTAAATATCCTTCATCATCGTTAAATATATTTCACTCACATCAGTGCATTAATCCTACAGACTTCAGAAAAGGATCTCTTTGATGATTGTTCATAACAAATCGCTGAACTGAAAACTGTTTCATGAAATACACTTTATATTTCAACAAATGTTTCTTTAGGGTCCTCTGTCACTTAATTAAGTTGAGCAAAAGAATTCGGATGTGCAAAATAATCCTACTTCCCACTCATATTATAAACGGACGGATGGATAGATGGATGTTTGTGAATATTTCGGACGGATTTGGATGAAATTTAGTACACATATAGTTTATAACCTGGATCAACACATAGGAGTTAAACAAAATTTATTTATTGCTGAAAATACTCAAAAACTCATAATTATCCTCAGGTATTCTACAGGGTGGCATTAGCTATCCTGATCCTGTTCAACAAGCACGCATCGAACCAGAGCTCTGACTGGTACGCCGAAGCCACGAAGAACGGCGTCGACCACGCCATTGACAAGTTCTGCAGAAACATGCCTGCTTCACCTACCAAGCTGCTTAGGACCGCTTTCAGCATTAGGGCTTTAAGGTAAGAGAAATTTAACGCTAAATGTTAGTATGATATGGATGAATTTCCCTGTGATTCGATTTAGTTACTCTCAAGAATGAGTTAGTTGACATCATTAATACATTTAAAAAATTATTGAGTCCGTCAATTAGATTTATTAAAAATATGTTGTCTGAGATCCAAATTTTTTCAAAAAATTTCATCTGTATGATCCAAAGTAAAACAGAGCCAAATTGCAAATTATGTTTCATCAATTAATCTTATAGCTACCAAAGTAACCTTTCATTCTTTAAATTTTCGTCACGAAATAAAATTCCAAATTCATAAATAAACCATCAGTCGTTTGAAGCGAAAATTGAAAAATATTATCACGTTTACGGTCCTCTCAAATTATTTAAGAAAAGTTATTCTTTAATAAAATTTCGTTCATTAGGGACCTAGGGAGTGCTAGTCGAATGCATAATTAATTCCCTCCAATCAGAGTATGCTAATGAGACGAATCCTAAACGTTGGCCTTTATTAGATTTCATATGGTAATATAGAAAATTGAGCCATTTATCCAAGTATATTATGTTATATTTTCGCTTGAACTCAATAAAATGAAAATATGTGTCGTTTTGTTTCGGGCTTACTGAAGCTTTACCATTACAATAAATCTGTGTTAGGGTTCTGAAAATAAAATATGGGAGCTCGTTTGTGTTGAATGTAATGAATGAGAAAAATGCGTAAGAGTCGTGAGCTATAAAGAGGTTTCTATGGAACTTTATAAGGCTTACTTTTAGTTACACAAATTGGGCTCAATTTAAGGTTAATATAAACGAATAGGTAACCTATAAAGTATTTGTTTAGTTCTCTGAATTTTCCTTGTTGTCATTATTGATATTTTTTAATAATTTAAGTAATAGTTCCAATGGCTGCCATATCGCCCATAGTGGTAACTTCCCAGTCTTCTTTAACCCCTGATTTTTGGACATATGCTAATCACCAATCTTCCACAGTTCACAGTACATATCCCGGGTATTCATCAAGACAGAAATGACCCTCAAGTCGAAGCAGGTCATCACAGGATCCCGGCTCGTTAGATCCCGGTCTTCAGACAACCTACCCACCAGCCAGTCACAAGTCAACATCCAGATGATGTCACATACCCTCACCATACGCGAGGTTAGTATTTACCCTTAGGTAACCCACAACAGAACTCACTTTTACCCTTTTTGACATTTCTTTGACAGGTGTAATGTTGTTAGGGATATTTATATGTGGTTGGAAGCTATATATAATTTTATTATTATATTTTTCAAGACTGCTAATGTATGGGAATGGTAAAAAGATTTTTGCGATTTATTTTTTCAGGAATATATTGTTATATTTTAATGTACTAAAATCATATGATATTATATTATGTATTTTCAGTCTATTTATATTATATGTATGAAAATATATATTTAAAAGAGGCTATATTTATCAATTTAGGGATGATAATAAATTTCCCATTGAGAAATAGCCACGTGTAGGTTCTATGTTTTGCTTACGGGAAGCTTTGATGCTAACAGTCACGATGATATCCTAACTACACACTGCACAGTCACAAATATATACAAGAATATATTTGTATATCGGTTTATTTTACTTGTTTCGCAGAGAATGTCTGAGGAAACGTGCAAACAAATGGTATTGTACTACGACTTAGGCGTGGCTTTGGCTTTTATTTATATCATTAAATTCATTCGATTGCAACCCTAACACGACTAACTAAAAATCGAATTGTTATACAAATTCGATAGTCCAGTCTAATATATTTATTTAAGATACATACTGTTTCGTTTGTCGAACCACCGTTATGTTATGTTCGCTCAGTGTGGCCGACATCTGTGAATGACTATATTGTTGTGTCCGTCGATGTTTCATACGATTCGATTTTAATTCTCATTAGTTAAATATTTGAAACGAATGAAGGATATCGAACATTCATATTATTATTATTATCATTCGCTTTGAATGTCTGATTTATTCATGTTTCTCTCATTGTTTTAAGTGTGTCTCTCTTCTATGTACAATATATTTTATCTTAGAATAATCTATTGAACATAATATTATATGTCAATGTGGTTGACAGTCGGCATGTGTGTGATTCTTGGTCACAGCTCTCCGGAGTTGATACAGATGTACAAAGATAAAATGCCATAACAAGTGGACAAAGCTTGAGAAATTAACAAAAGTGTTGAGAGAATATCGATAATAGTGATGTGAAGGCCGCATGTAATCGATTGTTTTGTGTGAGTGCTAACTGTGGTGTCGATTTTCCTGTTAGGGCTCACATTCGCCGGGCCCGCGCGCCCTATCGATGGGCGTATTCCCAACCCAAGCCATAAGGTCGCAGATTCTAGACCAAACGGAAGTAAGAAACAAGTATTAAGTCACCAAATATAAGTGTCGCCCCTATTGAGAGCTTGCGACATTATATCGATGTTTAGATGCACCGCTTGTCACTAGGTGTTTTATTTATTTTATTCTTTTGAAGCGATCTAGCTTTAGAAGGACCGAAATTACGAACGCTTGTTTTTATTTTGAATATTTTATTTGCGTTTGTATGGTAAGTAAGTGTAAGCTAGTGTGCATGGCGGCTAATGTGCGTCTGTTTTGTTTTTTTTCTGTTGTTGTGTTAAATTTTTATTTTGTACAGTGCCAGTACAATAACTTTTTAAACACCAAGACAACTCTGAAACATTTATTATTCCCAGCATAAGCTTACTTTAGAAAAACAACTTAGGTTTGAAAAAAAAGAACATCAGGCAATTTCGGACCTCTTATGGTCAAACTTGCCTGTTAACCACAGTCTAGTATCATGTTCCCCCGTGGTTGCAGTGTCCCCGCTCCTCCCATCTGGCTCTGTGGTTCCCATTCCCTAATGCAGTATTCAAGGACAAACAACATCACGCATCAGACCTCAGGCATAAGGTTGGACATGCCATCTCTGTTCACACCAAATCTTCTAACAAGGGGGATAGTTGTCGTGGTGGCACTTGTAAACGTAGATTTATCTTTCATTTGAGCACTTTATGTAGATCGTTTTTAAATTGGCTGGTTCCGTAGGTACGTTAGTGATTGTTAGTTCGTTTGGTTAGATGATGATCGTCAGTTTAGTAACTGCGTATAAATGTGAGATCATGCTAGATGCGTATGCACAGTGCCACAATATTTTTTTTTAAATTTTATCTGCCTCTTTCTCGCGATCTCAGAGCAAATGAGAGAAGAGATGAGATACCGTTTCGTACTTTGTTTAACAAATTATTTACCATTTATGTATCTATTGGGCAAGTTTTCATGAGATATTCATTAAAAAGATGTTGTAGTGAATATTTTTTTCTAGAAGAGTACCTATCTCAAATAATTACATATTTCTTACTTGAGTGAACTTCTAAATAGTAATAAGTCATCATCATCATCATCATCAGCCTATAATGTTCCCACTGCTGGGACACCGGCCTCCTCTCTTGTGAGAGGGAAGTAATAAGTCATGTTCGAGCATTTTTATTTCTGAACTTAGACAATGTGTACGCTATTTGGAATTTCCTACGGAACCCCAATTTTAATGCATGTGTCTATCGAATCCACATGGCCACTGTATTTAGTTGCACCTCAATTGTGCCTTTAGGTAAACTGTTAATTGAAGCAAAATAGCCATTACTGCCATTGTTAGATCTGTTGCTATAAAACATTACATTTCGATAAAATGGAACTCTTTTTAAATAGATTTTGACCAATCTTCTTTTTGTAAACAAACATCAATTTCTGGATAAAAATAAAGAGAAATTGAAATAAATATTATCGGATAGAAGACAGTTTGGATAAAATCGAGCAGTTTCTTTCTTCTTATTAAAATTGGCCACACGAAAAATCACCAATTTTCTTCACATATTTTTTATCATTATGACTTTTTCTGGCAGCTAAGCCAACAATATTCCATCATTTGTAGTATTATTACTTCTTTTAATTAATAATTATGTAAAAACAGGGCCATTTTCACAACTTAAAAAGTTGTGTACCTACTAAATACATACTCCACCTTTTCTTAACAGATTTTGTATATGAAAACCACGACACAAAATCCATTAATTAAAGTTGCATGGCTAATCATTACGTATCTTATACAGGATGTTGTGTAAATAGTATGACTATTTACTACACACCCTGTATAGTAAAAATGTAGCAAAGTACCTTAGGTAAAAATATATTGAATTAGCGATTAGTGTAATAATATCATAAGACAGTTTTTCCAAAAATAATTAACATTTTTAAAGGTACAATCTGACTTGCGAGAAAAAGCGGTAGTGAGCGTAAGTTTGAAGAGAACTTTCTCAAAATAGATGTATTGTGTCTTCTTAAATTTAAATTATTTAGTTCAAAGAGTTTCTTAACATTTTTTTTACATAACTGGCTGATTTTTCCAACGACAGATGTTTCTTTTATCTGTGGAATTAAATTGACGTTTGACAGTTTGTGTGACACCTGTCAAAAATTCAAAATTATTCCATAGTGTTTAAAAATGCCGCTGTAACAATCAGCTTTAAATTAATCTCGGAATGCGATTTATTCTTTAGAAGTTACCTCTAATATTGTAAAAAACATTGCTTTTTTTAAATCGATGTTGTGAAATTGGCTCTAGCTCGAGCTATTTTGTTGTTCATTTCAATATTAAATATTTTAATGTTGCATGATATGTATTTTTTTCTTTCATTTGTAAATTGTACACTTTTATCATCTGTGATAGTGTAATAGCGTTTTATGACCACGGTATAAGGTTGAAAATTCGCAGTCTAGCAATTTGATTAAATTATGTGACCTTTTTTGCCTTACTACTTTTCTTATCTTTATCTAGAACTAATTGTAGATAATTTAAGCTTCTTATTTCTTTTCTTTTCGATTCAGAATAATGTGAAAAGGAACAATATGTAGAATTTTTTATAAAACTTTCTATCAGATATTACACTATCACAAAACAAGTAGAACTCGGTGTTTATATTGTTCTATATTCGCACTACTAGCACAAATCACTTGTACACGTTTACTAATTCAACAACACTAACTGTGACGTCATTACGATGTTGCCAGCTGAAAATATTTCAAAATTTTAATTGTAAACACAACATTTTTATAAAAAAAGTATTATTGCCAAGTAAATGATTAGTATGGATAAAGAAATTGTAATTTTATCAAGACGAATAGTTTTGTTTATAAATTGGTCACCCTGCCATATAAAATGTGCGTACATGACACAAGATGTTGACATCGCACAAAATACACAAATAATTTACGCTGGATTTAAATAGACTTAGAAATAAAAAAAATACCTAGTATTAAATTTTATTAGAAAATTACATTCCATTAAAAAAATGCAAGTTATAGTAGACCATCGTTAGATTAGCAACCGTAACCATCATTTTCGATAGTGTAGCAACCGCATTCGCCCAAAAATCGAATAACATGTTCTAATACAATCCTGATCGTTCCAGCTGTTCACGTTATGGTCGTGGTTGCCGGTGCGCATCACGATGTACCAGCCAGTGTTACTGTACACTACAGAAGAGCATGGTTGCTCGTTAACTACTTTCTACGTGCGTGTAGAGCATCATGAACCGACGTTGCTTATGATCAAGACATGTAACAATGAGGTGAGTGCGTTGATGTTTATTTCTTTTTAGATTTTGGAAGCTTATAGTGAATGGGTGTCCTTTATTGAGACATCTAATTCTTCGTTTTTTTGTGTTAGAGGCCCTGATTTACCTATCTTTGCTTAAATGTATAATGTGCTCCACTGATCCCACTAAATTGAAAATATAATTACCTTCTACATTTTTCTATCACTTTACATACTCAATCCATACCTAACTAAACCAAAAGATTAACATTGTCTTTTGTTTTTCTGATTTATTTAAAGTTTTTATTTATTTATTTTATTTGGCTCTTCAACAATGAGTGCACTGTCTCATTTTTGCATACAGTACAACCTTAAGTCTAAGTGCCCCATCACTTAAAGAAGAGCACCACATGCACTATATTTTTGCGTACACACCTAAAATAATTAAAAATATTATATATAATTAATAGTTTTAAAATAATTTCCAGGTATTTGGAGCATACTGTTCAACGAGGTGGTTCGAGCGCAACCAGAAGGACGAGCGCGGTAACCGACAGGCTTACTTCGGAACCGGAGAGACATTCCTCTTTAGGTAACCTTATGCTTCACTCTTTTTCAAGCAACCCCGTTCTTCGGATTTTTTCTTATGTTTTTTTCGAAAGAATTTTAATAATGTAATGTAATTTTCGACCTAGGCGGGCAGGATTGCCATAGATTAGTTGATTAAACATCTGGAATACTTATCTAGAAGGATGTTCGAGTCTTGCTCACAAACGTTTTTTTTTTAACTGTAAAATACTTTTGTGTTCAATACAATTAATAGACAATATAATCAAGGTAATGTATGAAAAACAAAAATGATTATCATTTTTTAGTAGTACAGATTTTACGACAACTAAGTGTCATTAATAATGTGTTGTTTGAAACACAACTCTGTTGCTCAGAGCTTAGCGTTGAACATTTAGTAGTCCGCTTTTAATGAACCATTTATGTAATTTTAACTGTTAACGAAAAGGGTTTTATTTTTATATGTTACATATTATAATGTTTATGTATATGTTTTTCTGTCTTTCCTGTATTTATTCTTTAGCCATTTATATTTAGTACTGCTCTTCGGGTAAAAGCTGGTATTATGTCGTTTTTGTGTTTGTTCTAACCCATACGTGTGACCCTTTAAAACGCACGTATTTCCTATTGCACGTTATATATTTGTATTTGTTTGTATCCATCCTAACTGTATTTATTATGTGTTGTTTCTAAAATATCATTTTTTTAATCATTTACCCCAGGGTTTTTCAACCTTTTTCATGGCGCGACCCCTTTAGTATGAAGAAATATTTCGCGACCCCCCTACCGGTTGTTGTCAAGCATTCAATTTGACGGCACGGTTAGCGAATTTGCCGAGCGATTGCACTACTGTGCTGCGTGTTACGGGTTTGATTCCTGTACTGTGCAAATTTTTTTATGATCTACAGTGGCGTATTATAAAATTCAGCGCCCTGGACCTGTACAGCTTGCCGCCCCAAAAATTGAATAAAAAGAACTGTCTGGTGCGAGTAACTGTGCACCGACATTTCCACACCGCCTTCTTAAAGAAACACTTCAAAGCAGGAGTATACACTCATTTTGTACTACAAATAAAAGTTTTTAACGGTTTGTAAACGGTGAGAGTACGCTCGCTGCGTAGTTTATTTTTCAATAGTAGTTTCCACAAAAGTATTATTGAAAAATAAACTATAAAAATCGAGGTCATTTGGTCATGGAAACTTAAAACATATTTACAAGAGCGAGCGCAGCGAGCTCGAAAATTTTTAGGTTTCGGGACGACGAAAAGCCATATTTAGAAGAGTAAACGCAGTGAACTCTAAAAGTTTCCGTAGTACGACAAAACAAGTTTTAATCTAAAAGCGTGAAAAAAAATTTAAAGACTTGAAGAGCGAGCGCGGAGTACACAGTAAATCTACTATTTCTGCACCAACATAAGACAAGTTTTTATTGAAAAGTATAAAAATCGAGGTCATTTGGTCATGGAAACTTAAAACATATTTACAAGAGCGAGCGCAGCGAGCTCGAAAATTTTTAGGTTTCGGGACGACGAAAAGCCATATTTAGAAGAGTAAACGCAGTGAACTCTAAAAGTTTCCGTAGTACGACAAAACAAGTTTTAATCTAAAAGCGAGAAAAAAAATTTAAAGACTTGAAGAGCGAGCGCGGAGTACACAGTAAATCTACTATTTCTGCACCAACATAAGACAAGTTTTTATTGAAAAGTTGACTTATTTTGACGTTCACATGCACACCCTTCATTAATGGGCGAGCGTAGTGAGCCGGGAAAATTTTAGGGAATATTTTTTTGACCCCCCAGGGGGTCGCGACCCACAGGTTGAAAAACCCTGATTTACCCCATTATTTTATACTAATAAGTTAGGTATTTATTATATAATACTAATGAAACCAATATACTAATAAAATCAATGATTATATCATAATAATTTCCATTTTACACGTCTATAAATTATTTAAATAATTGAATAGCAAACCCTTTAAAAGTCCAATTTGCAGTATCGTATCGTATCGAATTCAATATCAGTTCCAGTAATATCAGCATGTAAAATAGGTACTGTCCCTTATCCAAAACAATATACCCATTTATGAACAATGTATAACCCTTTACCATGTAACCCTGTAAAATATACCATAGCATGTTGCATCAACCCTTGTTTCGCTTCCAGCCTTTACCCAGAGCGAGCTAAGTACCCCTGGGTGGGATGTACCTCGGGAGCAGACGGCAAGGGAGAGGAGAAGGTGGCCCACGGCTCTGAACTCTTCATGGCTGCCGACTCCAAGATGATCACCATAGGAGGCGGGTCAGTTGAAATTAGACTATATTCTATATACATTACAGTTTACATCCCCTGCGAGCCAAATACCCGTGGGTGGGCTGTCTAGAGGACAAGAAAGAGGGCGAGGGTGATGTGAGGACTCCACACGCGAACTCTCTATTCATGGCGGCTGATAATACTATGATAACTATCGGTGGAGGGTATGTCGAGTGACGAGTGTTTGTGTGTCTATTAAAACCTTATTTATACCTTAAAATTCCTAAGTGGTCACTGTACTCATCACAAAAGGAACCGACCAGAAAAAATCCAACTGGATTTTTTCTGGTCGGTTCCTTTTCTACGTATAGAATGGACTCAGTCTATGACACAACTGTGTCATAGACTGAGTCCATTCTATACGTCTATGACGTAGACATATAGAATGGATTCAGCCGTCTCTATGCAAATGTATAAGAGAGTCAAGCGAATACGGCGGTCGTATTGTCCTGTTTATCTAATCTCTTTCTCGCTTTTTGTAAAAAATTGTCCATTTCATGTAGATATTGCTTAGTACAGTAGTTTCTTAAACTGTACTTGCTGAGCCGTTGAGCGTTCAGAGGCATCGAATTAGCGTGGATCAATCTTTAGTTTCGTTCAAGAAGAGAACTTTTTTTTAGTCTTAAAATCAGGTTCACGCATTCCAATTCAAGTTTTCAACCATTGCACATTGGTGGCGACTAGCCTAGACAAAATATTAAACCTGTAAATACGCTACGAACCAAAGTTACTCTACGAACCCCTCTTTTAGTCCGTTCTCTATGTCTCAAATCGTTGCATTCATTCTTCATATCGTGAAATTGATATAGTGAACGGCTGATTTGAGGATTTGTCTCGTATTTTTTTTAAATTGATGAGTACATTGATCTCTTAGGAACAAAAACTAAGGTTGTTTCATGAAGGTATTTTGAATGCGTGTTGTCCTTGGAACGTAAGCGTTTGTATTACATAACTATCCTCAATAATTATTGTATAGTTTTTTTTTTTATATTGGTTGACTAGCAATTAATAAAACTACTTTCCCAAATGTATTATTTTGCGTTGTGTCTTTACTACTACTGTACCCATACCAAGAGTTGTCATTTACCCTACTCGATCATCGATATCGACCGCGTTTGACGCTCTTACTTGTCCGATCCAAAGTTGTATGAACTCTCAACCAATGAGCGCGGTGGATGCGTATGACCGAGTATCGTAATGACAACTCATGGTAGAGGCTCTGTAACGGACGTGGAACTAGATTGCTTCATATATAGTAAGGAAGCTATGGGTAAGCAAGACTATCGAGTTGTGAGTTTGACAGTATCGACCCATCAAAAGACAGATCTAGACAATCGTTGCGCCAAGAATGAGGACTAATCTGAGCAGTTCCAAAAATGTCCGCTTGGGCAGCGCCACTGCCTTTGGACTGTCAAACTATCAAAGAGATTAGTCCTCATTGTGACCGTGTCAAATATGCTACGCGATTCGAACGAATTCCAACTATAAGTAAAAATCAACCTTAACACTATGAAATATGATACAAAACACGTTGTTATCTATGGGTAGATGAAAAACAAATCACGATGGTCATGACGACGTCAAGTCAATCGAATTGCATCATTATTTCTTAGTGGCAAGGTTGATTTTCACTTGTAGTTGGAATTCGTTCGAATCGCGTCGCATCGCATGAGTAAATTCCCTTTCTGTTACGTTTCTTTGGGAAAGTTGTTTGTTATCATAAGTACAATCACTGAACGTTGAATGATACATTTTTAAAGCATGTTTTTGTCTGTCTGAATTGTCTTTTACCAATTTATTATTCTCCTGTTTTGGTGTTGTCTTTTTTAAATACGTGTTTGTAAATGAAAACAATGATTTTGCTTTTTTAATAACTTAAAAACCCTGTTGAACATAATATGTCATTTTCATTATGCAAAATTAGAATATTTGAGTGTTACTATAATATTTGTTTTTGTAACATCCACAGTGAAGGCCAAGCGATCTGGATGGACGAGAACATAAGGTTCGGCAAGACTGACCGCTGTTCCACCTTCAACAACCCACCGCTCTGTCCCAGCGGAGACTTCGAGATCAGAGTGCTCGAGGTGTACGGGTTCTCAGGGGCGTAATGTACACAACATCCTCCCCCCCCCCGTGTGATATATGTTGTGATCGCTTCCGGTCTCCAGCGAGCGCTTGCGTTACTTGCGTATGTCCGTGTGTGCAGCGGCCGAGGTCATCAATAGATCCCACGTGGAGATTCTAATCCGACTCTATTTCGCCAATCACCACACCTTATCACCCAAAAATCACCGTGGTGCAACTCAACACCAGTCCGCACCTCACAAACACAATATTTCAGTGATAATCCCCACAAATGAGATGTATTGATCACCCTTTGCCGATATAACAGACTGTGTAGATGTATTCCTAATATTTATTCTACAAAGTTAATATCGGTGTGGACCCCGTAGCTATCCTATTCGATTGAAGCTGTCCGTTCAAGACAACGAAGACGGGGAATGTAGGTTGTTTAAATATTTACTCGTGTTTAGATTGTGTAAGTACAAAAATTTTGAATGTATCGTACCTACTCTTGATGGATTTAAATAATACGCTTATTATGAAAGCAATATGTATTTGTGAGGCTCAGCCGTGCGGTGGAACGTTCGATGTGTCGGTCTGACGTCAGTGCGAACACTCCAGTGACGGACCGGTTCACTCGGCTACATACAACATGGTTATCTCATTGTGAGGAAACTTTTAGTTCGTACGACACCTAACATTAAATTCGGTCCAAGCAACAGTATTTTGGTATCGTATAGAATGTTCATAAATTGCTTGTAAGGATACTCACAGTAATTTTGTCGTTGCTCACAAAAATGTACCAAAGAATTTATATCGTAGAATGATTATTTTCTTGTAGCGCGATGCTTACGTCATAGAAACATGGCGATATGTTTTGCTCTTTATAAGAAAAATACATCAGAAATAACAACCGCTCTCCCTGATTCTATGATAAACATCGTGCTGGCGAACAAATATATGTATATCGACGTTTATATCAGGAATTAGAGAACGATTGCCATTCAATATTCGCTCCTATTGCTAAGAGAAAAGGTTCAACTCACTGCCATCGTTCGCAGTCAAAATAGTATTATTTATTATGTATTTCGAAGGTAATGTGCCAAAATCGGACCATAATACGAATTGGCTTGATTCTGAACTCCAGGTGATAATCTGGACGTATTTCTTTTCTACATAAAATTTATGTAAAAGTATTTTTACAGTTATTGTATTTTTTTATCGACGAAACGTAAGTGAATTAGTTTTTATCGAAGTTGAATTTTGTCGAAATTAATTTAGTTTATCGTGTGGCGTTTGTGTTCGTTTGATGAAAACGGATGCGTATTTATAGGGAGAAGCAATGTCGGCAGTTTGTAATGATGATGAAATTAAAGACGTTATACACTAATGAATTTAAATACTTCTACGAGTTTCGAAAACGAACACAAAACGTTCGTAATGCAATGCAGACAACGTGTAGGTACAGTCGGTCGCGTCAGCAGTAGCGCTTGTCCCGCAGGTACAGTCGGGTACAGCCTCGCGTGTATTCCCGCTGCGGTTTATTTGTAAATATTATTTTGATCCAGTCCTCTAACTACCACACCATGTGCGACACTCACCCTTTACAATTTAATGACCAGTCACGAGGCCCGAACGGATTGTTATGTAAAAATGTTCACATGTACCTGAGTAATGTGTTTATATATATTATGTGAAGTTGTGAATGTCGTTAAGTATTGTAGCCCATACACAAATATTATATCGTTCGGTTAATATAGACATTCTAACTTTTTGAATATTTATAAGGTATTTGATTTTAGAGAAGGTTAGTTTAAGATAGCGATTTAAACGATCATACAATGTTACGTGGTCTGTTCATTTTAGACGCGCGAAGTTGCCTCTTGAGCATATACAGCTCTATAGACGTTAAGAAATGAAAACTCAACATTACAACATTAAAATTACGGTTCAGATTAAATTGTAAAGGGTCAGAATTTCTAACCTAACATGGTAGCTATTTAGGAGACTGTTCGTAGCGAAACTGGGTTTTGTCATGGTACTACATGCTATAATTATGTTATTCAGAAGCCTAAGACTCGTTTTAAATTCAAATTATTTATGTAACTTATTGAGTAGGTAACATGTAACGTTTATATGTATGTTATGAAGCGGCTCTTTGCGGACGACAGATGACGATCAAATGTTTTATTTTTATTTTATAAATGATCTGTACAGTCGAGGTCGATATTCGATTTATAGAGAACAAAAACAAGTTTTGTGTAGCGCGTGTCGACCGCGACTGTACCGATGAGGCCGATATATTGCAAGCTTTTATTGAAATTGCCATAGTATGTCAAATATTAACTGACTGAAATTGAAACACAAAAAAGTTCGTTGAGCTCAAATTTTGGATAAGCGTTTCGTTATGATCATCTCACAATAGATCAACTCTATGGTTAATAACGTGGACATTCAACTAAGTATACGTGCCTATTTCGATCGGTATTCTTGTCATTTCAATAAAAGCTTGTTTTTTTATTAGAAAGAAGTGTTTTGTTTATTTATGTTATAAGCTCCGTCGTTGCCCGCACAGAGTCGCCCTCGCGATATGTTGCTGTTAGCCAATTTGTCGTTGATCAGTGTAAAGTCTAGTCTTTATCCTGTTTTTTATTATCTCTAACGATATAATATTGTGTAAACTATAAACAAATTGATATTTAAAAAAAAAGTTCGTGCGTTTTTTGCCCTTTCAAGGGGCTCGTAGGCTCGTGGTTAGTTAGTGTTTAAGTACATTTAATATATGTAAATTTATTAATCTCCTTTTTCCTTTTCAGTATTGTGTCGTTTTTTTTTTATGTGAGGAGCATATCATTGTGTGACAAGTATGTGAGGCATGGATGTAGTGAGCTTTGTTTTGTTACTATGTACTGGTACATTCGAATAGTTTTAGTCCGCCGCGTATGCGACGGTGTAAAACTCGTTTATGGTAATGTAAATGTTGCTTCATAATGTGTAAAAAAATATATAATCCTATATACATGATGTTGTTTTTCTTTATCCTTATTTATTTATTTAATGGAAACTGAACAACTTATTATTAATTTACATGAGGCCTGGGTGTTCACTTCAATATCATTACAGCTTGTAGTAGTTGCGGATATTTTACAAGCGTTTAGCGGTCTGCATATACCTACTGAACAGCCTGTATTGATTGTAGGTTAAAAACCACTATATTGATTTATATAATAGGATGGATGATGGATGCCTTGCATTTGCTTAGGTACCACAAAAAATAATCATCCTGATTAATTCATTGACTGAAAATGAAAGTAAACAAAATATTAGGTCTAGAAATATGACCTTTGCATCATAAGTAATAATGCATGTGAAATAGGTGCTAATTTCAATGCATCATTCTTGATATCTTACAAGGAAATTTGCTACCCTTAGGCCTGAAATTAAATAAAGCTGAAAAACCTACTCTGCGGGGTCCAGCGCATGGACTACCAGCGGTAATTGGTGCAAAATTGTTCATTTGAGAAACTCTTGTAAAATAATAGGTGCAGACCAATAGTCAAGCAAGTATCAAGATTATAATGAGGCGTGGTTGTTTTTCCATTGTTACTAGTTTCAGTTGCACAGATGCCAGCAGGTCAATCTACCCGAATCTGTAAAATTTTACCAATTGAATATTAACCTTCCACTATTGTGATAAAGTTATTTTTTAATTTCCTTTAAAATGGAACTAATGATAACAAATTCAAAATTAGTTCCATTATTTTAAGATTCTTCTAAAATGGAACTAGTGATAAAGAAAACAAGCAGATGTAACTGTTATTGGAACTAGTGACAACAAACCCACTAAGCTTATTTGCTCTATTAATCTGGGCCTGTTAAAATTGAAATAAAAAGCAAAAGTTACTAAGAAATAATTTTATTATGAATCCACATTTTCCTTCAACCTTGTTCTATAGTTTGCTGTTCTTTTACGCACATTGGACTGCAACTCCTTATCCTTAACCCAACTTAATATATCTTCATAGTCTACTCCAATCTGATCTAATACCTTTAGCAAATTCTCATCCGTACAGTTTGATAAATAGTTACAAATTAATGTAGCCAAAGATGGTTTAACTTTAGCCACAAATTCCTTCAACTCCTCCTTGTCATTCTCTTCAAATGATGATCCATTTTTATCTGATTTTATAATCGAAGACGAGGCTGTCCATATACTGTAACTCAGTTCAAAATATTTATCAGGTGCGCTGTTAATTTGTAATGCTTTCACTATAGTGTTTGTTGATTCAACAATGTCAACTAAATCACTATCAATTTCTTTATTAATGACTAATTTGTCTTCATAGTACTTTAATATTACATTTATCATACTTATGATACTTTCTTTACTGTGGCTAAACATTTCTTGAGACTTGTCGAACCCAACCAAGTTTAAAGCTATTTGAAGACTTACAACTAGAACTCTTTCTAACTCGTCTTTAACACACGCCTCTTTCTGATTGACTGTTATCTCAGTAACAGCTGATATTAGTGAATCTAAGGCCTCTGGTAACACGAAATGTGTAAAAAACTTAGTTCTAAACTTATCAGTATTGCAATATGAACACAGCGTATTTAAATTTTCTAAGGCAGTCACTAACAGTACTTTGTGCGAAGAGTTTTTCAATATAAAGTATAAGGCTGAAGAGTATTCGATGTTTGCGAACAACTCCATCCAGGTGTTTATTTCTTCGTCACCTGCTACAAACAAACACGCGCTCACTAGTCTCAATAACTGAACTAGAACGAGGCTATCGTCTGTGTTAATATACTCAATCAAAATGCTTAACAAGTTGTCCATCTTCATCAAAACATCGACTACTTCTTTCTGGCAGCACATATTCCCAATGATACCGACGATAATTTCTATAATTCTTGGGATTTCAATGACCGGTAACGCAAAATTGAATAACTTCAAAACGTCGTGTTTCTGAAGAAATAACACAACATCTCTCTCAGCGGTCATGTCCCACAGTATGCAGACATCATCTTCAAATGCTTTTTCTTTTATTTCTTCTTTTAACGTGTCTAAATTAGCGAGTTTTAATAAGATTTTGAGAACGAAGCGTTCGCTGTAAGCTGTGTCGCCAATCACGTCGCCCTCAATCTGAGAATTCTCAGTTTCTTCCACTTGTTCTGGCTTCATTTTCTTAACACATTAGATATACCACTAATAATTTACCCTTCTTAAATCAGAAATAGTTTTAAAACAAGTATTAACTTTAAAATGTAACAATGGAATTATTTATTACAAATCAAACCTTTTGACACACAGAGTTTTTGACAGATGCTAGCGAGGTCATTGACCGATGGATGGACTGAATGACTGAAATAGTGAATGAACGGAAGAGTGAAGACAACACGAACATTTACAAAATTCCATGGTAGGTATGTGGTAGGTATAATAATAGGCAAAATAGTAATATTATTTATTCTTTGGCTTTACGAAGTTAGCTCCTAACATAAACTGATCGAATTGTGTGATAGTTAAACTAAGAATTTTAAAAATAGTTTGCTCAGTAGATAGGAAAGGTAGATAGTATAAAAAAATGGAATAGGGAGATGCAATAACAGATTATACACGTCAAATGCTTACGTGTTAGGGCCGGCGCTCATTGCCGTGCCGTGCCGGCAATGAGCACCGGCCACGGCGTCTCCTGGCATGCCGAATTTACAAAAAAAACCTACATAAGTAATCATAATTCCTCGACACAGTGCCCCATGTTTCGTGAGATGCAATGGCGTGCCGCGGCAACACGTGGAATGAAATGGCAAGACTCGTCATGCATCAACATTCCGCGATAAATAAATATGAACTCTAAGTTATTGAAATAAGATTCAAAATAACTTTCTTAGTAATGAAATAATTTGCCGTGCCGACAGTGAGCGCCGCCGGTCCTTAGAAAGGTATAGTTATTTCAGGAAGATACTCATATTTGATTCTCATGAAAGGTAGAAAACAAAGGACATGTGGCATGTAGGATCTGATTTGATAGGAACAAAAGAAAACACAAAAAATCCTTAGGAGATAAAATTTTAATAATAAACATTTCACGTAACAAATGAAACTCTAGTTTAACACAGTTCCGTTTCTTAAACAAACAGTTTATACTTGTATTAAAGATTATCTTTAATTTACTTAAAAGCAAACATGAAAGTCTATGGTTAAGCATAGAGCCGTTAGTGTGCGGCAGCGCCATCTATAACTAACTGTCAGATGCTTTGACTTTCTTGGGGGGTCCACTGTCTTCGTTGTCGTGTCTCCGTTTCTTGCCATGGTACTTGTTGCCGCCTTTCCTGCCTTTATTGCTTTTGAAATTCTTCATATTTTTTCGCCTTTTGGTCATTTCTTCGACTGTTTTCTGTAGGTATGTGGTCTCTTCTTCTCCCTCTAGTACTTTGAACTCTACTTCGGCGTCAGCTATCTTCATTTTGTTGTCGGTCATTTTCTCTGCTATTCCCTTCGCGGTGTTTTCCTTTGTGAGACGCACCCAGCCTTCTTTGTCGCCCACTTTGAAGTCTATGTATGCTACGTCTGCACCTGTTAACAATAAAGTGGTCAGTTTAGAGACACCCTTTTTATGAAAAGAAAAACTTCGAACCGTGAGCAGGATTTGAACCTGTGACCTCCAGATTCTGTACACACGAGCGACGCTCTTACCGATCTATTCTTCAATTCTAATCAGTTTTTTTTTCAACACTGACGACATTTTCAAATTATAATACAACCAGAAGCTAAGCTTTGTTCTGGTCATCTCTGTAATTTTTATATTCTTATATTCTGTGCGGATGTAATTATTTAATTCGTGGCTAAATAATTACAGCCGCACAGGCCGATCGATCTTCCGTTTCGGGGTAAGCCGCGCTTGCCAAGGTTGGTCTATGGATGAGTGACATTTTTCATAGCGAGTTTCCTTCGTGCTCGGAAACCACGTAAAGCCGTTGGTATCGCCCGTCATTTGTAGATCTTTGACAGTCGTTACAGTTAGTCAAAAGCCCTAAAGTCTGACAACCAGTCTTACCACAAGGTATTGTATTATCCAGTTACTGGGTTGTGGAGATCCAATAGGCAGTCGCTCAATGTCAAAATAGTGAAATTCAGCTGCATCCAGTTTGACTGGAAGCCGACCCCAATATAGTTGGTAAAAGGCTAGGCAGATGATGATTTTAACCAAATTGTTAATCAAATGACTTCTTACCTATGGTAGAGAGTGCTTCCTTAATGTCCTCTCTTTTCATCTGATCAGTACCACCGCTGAAGTGTAGCACTGTTCCTGTTGGTAGTTTCAATTCCTCCTTCTCAACCTGAAACAAAGCAAATATTTATAAGGATAATAATTTTGAGCAGTAATAGTTGTGGTCTGAAATGGGTGAAAAATAGCAAGCCATTGGCTGTCAGGGCGGGGCAGCAATCTAAAATAATAATTTTTTGTTACTATACTGTCCACTAAGAAACCTAATAAGGTTTCTTACAGATATTAAGTATTTTACTAAGTAACTAGATAATTTGGAGTATTCCACTTAGGGCACCTGGCACCTGCGAAAAATGTTGACAGAAGCCTTATGTCGAACAGATAAGGTACAAGTAGCTCAGGTGCCATTGACAGCGGGTGCCCTAACTGGAATACCTCGATAATTTTGTTTTTTATGTTTGGTTACGCGCTTTACAGCCTGTGTGGGGCGAGCACCTCACCCTGCCCCACGGTGGCTACGCACGTATGTCTGGACCTTTACACTCTGCCCCATATACTCTTTTTAGTGGTGGTAGAACCATCTAGAGTCCTTCTGCCCTGTGTGAAGCAGGAGGGACTGTCAGACTCTTACTGACTAAAAGTCCACCATGTTCCAAAAGTTGCCCTTTGTTTTTCTAGACTATGTCCTGTTCTTTACATAATTCCTAGTGTGGGGCAACGTTTTTTTTAAATTTTAACGTAACTCACATTTTGATCCTTGTCTTTATTTCGCTTGTCCTTCTGTTCTTTCTTGTTAGCATACTCCTCCTGTTTCTGCGCAATGTAGTCATCTTGCCATAAGATCAGCAGTTCTGTTTCCTGGTACTGATGCGGTTTGCCTTCTATGAACTTTTCAGCCTGGAATTATAAGAAATAAGATTATATTCGTTGGTTGCATCTTTATAATTGTTTAGGCACAATTTAAGCAACCCGGTGGGCAGATTGATAGGTGGTCTTTGAGAAAAGAAAAGAACATTTAGATAAAAGGATATTATGTTAAATGAATGCAGACAATTTTGAAGATGGGAATATGTTATTAAGGAGGTTTCAGGAACAGATTGGACAAGGAACAGGTTGTTGTAGAGAATATTTTTGGAGCCCCATGATGAATAGCATAACAATCAAGAAGGTGGTGTCTCATAGACACATCATTATTGAAAGCTACTTATGTAAACCACTTTTAATTATCATGTTCCTGGCGCACCATAAGGGAACTAATCAGGACGGGGCCATAGGTCCAAAAGTCTAACATGACGTGGGTGAAACCGCGGGCAGAAGCTAGTGGCTTATAATAAATAAGCACATCATGAAAAATATTTCATTACCTGCTCTCTAGTCTTGAATGTAACAAACACAGACCCTTTGAACAACCTCTTCTTAGAAGTTCTTTCCTGGTATTTTCTCATAATAATGTTCTCAACCTGGTCATATTGTTTGAAATGCTTCAGCAAGTCATCGAGTGTTGAATCTTTGGGGAAACCTTTAGCATAGATGGTCCTTTTGCTCAGTTCCTTCCTGCGTTCTTCATTCATTTCTGGAATGGGTACTTCTGGGCTTCGTCTGACTTTTTTGTTGTCTTCAGACACCTGCAAGCATAAAATAAAATTGAAAACTGTGCATTAGAAGTTACAACTTAATTTATTTAGGTACATAATCTAAAAATTAAAGCACAGACATCAGCCTGTCCATAGACCATTTAGTGTATAGTCGTTTTTAATGCAATGTATAGCTCCATTTTGATTACATTGCATGTTAGAAATAATAATGAAATGAATTGCAATGATTGTTAGAATTAAGGACCTAAACTAAAAATTTTGTCTCATCCTATTGTATGCTCGGCAGAGAAGTCCAAATGCGCACCAAATTCAGTAACAACAACATTATAAACACTGTAACTGTCTCAAAATTAAGAACCCACACATTGACTTATTATTTAAATCCGTCTTACCTCTAGCAATCCGTTGGTGGCCTTATTCAGAGCTTTGGCAATAATATCCGTGTCCTTAGTGAGCTTAGCGAGTCGGTTGAACCTGGTGAGGATGTCAAGTGGCACCCAGCCATCGTCCAGCAGAACTTGTTCTCGCAGGAACTTGTCACGGGGCAGGTTTAGGTCACCTGGAAATTTAGGGCATATTTATGTTACGTATAAGAGTGTTTTGACTAACGTGCTCCAACCACAACACATAATATCAGACGAGAATTGATCTGCATTAATAATAATAATAATATTCCACAACTATCACACAACGCCATCTAGTCCCAAGTTAAGCAGAGCTTGTGTTATGGGTACTAGACAACTGATAAATATACTTATATAATTCTAAATACATACAAATTATAGATATATTACACCCAGACACAGAACAAATGATCATGCTCATCACACAAACATTTGTCCTGGGTGGGAATCGAACCCACAACCCCCGGCATAGCAGTCAGGGTCACTAACCACTAGACCAACAGGCCAGTCAAATTGCAAAGTGGACGTACACTTGCATATAGAAATATAAATAAATAAGAAAGATGTGCTGCTATGATTTGACTACACACTTAACCCACATTCAGAATTGCTAGCATTGAAGCAATGTAGCTAAAGCATGTAGGTAACTATTACAAGGATGATGTTATCATTTCGTCATAATCAATGGTCAACATTTATTTAGAACAATGTGCCACAGTGGTGACAAAATACAACAATGTTGCACTGGTTTCATAATAGCAAAGGCTTGTAATATTTATTATTGTTGACTTGTGACTGTGGTCTTTGTTACATTAAGGGGAGTCCCTTCCTTAATACAGTTCAAAACCACAACTAAGGTTACAATATGTGGATCATCAGCAACTTATGTTGAATACATTATGCGTTTATTCTTGACTAGGTGCATCACAATGTTTATAAGCATGCATAAGACCTTGACCGACCCCGTGTTCTCTAAATAAACTGTACGTCAGTAACATGCAATAGTTTATTACTCACCAAAATAGTACTCGATCTGGCGTATGATGGAACTCTCCAATTCAGAGGTTTCTTCCTCCGCACTCTCCTCTTTCTTATTATTCTCCGCCCCATTGGTCTCAGCTACTACTTCTTTTGCCTCAGTCATGTTTATGAAACTGTAAAACAGACCGAAAATATTAGACCCAAATTTCATGCGACGCGGCGCTTCTCTAAAATGGCGCTATCGATTAAAACATTTACCTATTCTTTAGAAAAAGCTACACACAGAGAAATGTTGATACGGCCAATAAAATAGAAACTGATATAGTTAAATCAATCGATTCAAGCAATTCTTCAAAGAAACACGTGTTTCGATTTTTACCACACGCGGCCGGCACTGCGAATTTATTTTATGGTTAGCGGGGGCGGGCGGGAGAGGGGAATGAAAGTAATGAAGTCCATTGTTTCGTTCTGAAAGTGGTGAGTTCGGGATCAGCCGGCGAGGGACCGGTATTGATTTTTATATCATTTAGTAAATTGTATTTTTAATATAGAAAGAATTCATAACCATAGTTATTTCATTATTTTCGTTCGTTTAATTGTAATTATTTATTGTTGCAAAATGCACCGAGTTTACTGTGTCGACCGGCTCTATGAATTAGCCCAAATTAGCCTCTGCCAAAGAGATATAAAAGAATATAGTCTTTGTCTTTGGCCTCTCTGGCTCCGGCCTAACAAATGGCACTGAACTTGAATATATCAAAAGAAGACTTGGCTCCGGCCTAACAAATGGCACTGAACTTGAATATATCAAAAGAAGACTTGGCTTCCTAACTATTGGTTATTGAAGACATAGAAAAAAAATAAGACTTGGCTTCGGCCTGACTATTGGATATCGAAGACATTGAATAAAGAAGACATGGTTTCGGCCTTGATTTTAACATAGAAAGACAAGAAAGAAAAGAAGAATTGGAAGAAAAAGAAAACTAAATCAGACTTGGCTGTATGGGCTCAGCTCCCTTTGCCTGTCCTAAAGAGGACGAAGAGAAACAAAAAAAAAAAAAATGTCTTTGGCCTCTGCTGAATAGTTTTTAAAAGTTTTATTGTTTCCACTGTTTCTGTCTGTAATGCAGCGCATTCAACGAGCCACTGAAGGTCAACGAATAGGCCTTGCTTACTGGATTGCGTTAAACCGTATCTACACGATCCAACCCGACCGCCGCGCCGCCCCACAGAGGGGTCTTGGATGGTAGATTTACACACCAACTGGACCGAGGCCACCTCTGTCGGGTGGTTGGGTTGGATTGCGTTTGATGGCGATCAAAAGTGTCGCGACATCAAAGGAATTGAACCATTCGATAGAACTCAATGTGGACGGTCAGCGAAGTCGTTCGCTGGCGTTCGTGTGCCCGATGGGTATGGTACAAAAGCCCAAAAGCTATGCTAGAAATGCTCTTTTTATTGAAAAAAGCAATGAGTGATTGTCATTGTTACTTGTCAGTGTCAATGTCAACTATAAATATCAGAAAAACATAACCTCAAAGTCCGGAAGTACGGATTATATTTTGTAAATAATACTTAGTGAAGCATGCAGTGAATGTAAATGAATAAACATGGGAGTTCGAGGTTTGACTACTTACATAAATCACAAAGAGCATGCATTCCTGCAAGATTTCTTGTTACACGACTGTTGTTTGGTTATCGACGGACACAGCTTATGCGCTCAGTTATACAGATTACTGAACTGTTTTTCTGCATTCGGTGGCGATTACGACAAATTTTTCTCCTACGTTCGTAATTTCTTCAAAAACCTGAGGAAATGCAACATTACTGCTTATGTTTTGTTCGACGGCAGTCATGAGCACAGGAAATTGAGAACTGCGTACAGTAGGCTAAAGTCTAAAATTTTCGGTGCGTCTAAGCTCGACCCTGTTACTCAAGGCAGTTTACAGATTTTCCCGCTATTAATACGCGATGTTTTCATAGAAGCTTTGGTAGACATGAATGTGTTATACACTGTCTGTGAATTTGAAGCCGACGATGAAATTGCGGCAATGGCGAGACATTTGAACTGCCCTGTACTGAGTTATGATTCTGACTTCTTCATCTACAATGTTCTTTATATTCCTTTCAATACTTTGGACTTCAAACCAAAGCCTGTAGAAATTGAAGGAAAAAAAACATTTGTTTTGGAATGCAAAATCTATAAAGTGGAGTACATGGTCAATAATTTTGGAGGCTTGAAAGAAGAATTGCTGCCATTATTAGCAACTTTACTGGGCAATGACTTTGTTCAGAAAAAAGTATTTAAAAAGTTCTTCTCCCAATTAAAATTGCCAAAGACCAAAAAGAAGAGTAATGATCAGCAAAAATGTATTCATGGCTTATTCCAATGGTTACAAAACGAAACTTTAGAGACAGCTATAGCAAAAATATTGGGTAGATTAAAGAAAAAGCAGAAGCAAAGAGTTCTTTATATAATTAAAAAAAGTATTGATGGGTACCACAGCAAGCATTGTAGATCATTGAAATATTTCAATTTAAATGAAGATGACTCTCCTGTATCTGATTGGCAGTTGCCTGAGGACTTTGAGAAGAATCTTTTAGCTGAAGAAGACCTTAATGAGAATGAAATTGATGAAAATAAGAATGAAAATGAAGGAAATATGAATGAAAATGAAGAAAATGCAAATGAAGATGATGATATTGATGATAAATCTTCAGACAATGAACAAGTTTCTTCAGAAAATGATGAAGAAAAAGGTGATGATGACCATGAAGTTATTGACATTGAAGATGAACACTTAGTTCTTGGTATACCTGAATGGTTTGCAGATGGAATTCGGCAGAATCATATTCCTAAAGCTTATATCAACCTCTATACACACCACCTCTATTTCTGCTCCCCCCAGGCAGAAGATTATGATGATGAAGACTCCTTTCTTTGCTGCCTGCCTATACTTAGATATGCTTTTGATATGTTAACAGATTTTTCAGAAGAAAACTGTATTTATGTGAGCCGAGAGAAGAACACAAGTTATAAAAGAATTTTTGTAGGCAATGACATCAGTGTTCCTAGACTATTTGAAATACCATTTTGTGAGCTCAAAGAAGACCAGTTAAAATCATGTTTTGAATATTTTTTAAAAGAACATTTGAAGGAAATAGATCTGAAATTGATAGAAACTCTGCCATCTAATTTCCAGCTGTTTTTTATAGCCATGTTATGGTGGGTGGCAAAATGTGAAGTGCCCATAGGGCACATACATAGTCTTCTCATCTGCTTTGTAATGTTGGATGCCATAGACGAAAAAACAGGCACTTTCAGAGGACATTTCCAATTCAATAATAGATATTCAAAAAAGGTAGAAGAATTGAAAAAAAACCCAACTACCCTCACCTTTGATGAAAATGAATTGTTCCTAAACAAGAACAAAGTGCAATATGAAGACAGTCTTATAGCTGCTCATGTGTTACTAAAACATTTTGAATTAGATGACAAGATTAAAAAAAAGCCTAAAAGTTATGACTGTAGAAAGATGCACTCTTTTGCTCAATTTCAATGTTGTTTGCACCATATAAATAGCTTGAACACTCTTTGTGGCAAACCTTTTGAAAGTACAAAATATTCTAAAAGTTTTAATGGTACTTTTGTATATAATATAGCCGTAAAATTAGAAAATCAGTTTAATCCAGAGATATTTTTGGAGCAGTACCTAAAAGGTGCTGTTACTGTGCTAATGTTTTATAAGAGTTTATATTCTGTCTATGATAAATGTTCTGAAATATTGTGCTTGACTACAGCACAATGGCAGGGAAAGAAAAAACGACGAAGAAAGAAAAATACGGCAGAAGAAGAAATCAACTTTATTGTGAAAGGTTTTGAATCAGAGGTTTATATTTAGAATATTGAAACTTGAATTATATATTTTTGTACCGAATTAAATATATTGTTTGTATTTTTGACAAAGCTTCGTAACCTTTCAACTAAGACTGATTCACTGACAAAATGATTTACCACGACAAAATCTTTCACCAAGAAGCATTCTTCGATTTATTATGGAATGGTTTGACGATACTAGATTGACATCAGCGTAGAGTCCGCGTTACGACTCAAGACACAGACTAATTACGACACAGAATAAAGTCGCTCAGGAATCGCTCAGGCTCAAATTGTCTACTTCCCAAAATGTCCACCGGTTGCAAAACGTCCATTTCCCAAAATGTCCACTTCCCGAAACAGTTTTCTGACTCAAGACCTTTTGACGCGACTCTAGTGTTCCTGTCATTACATCAATTTGCATTAAATATACCACGAATTTTCCGCTGATCTTTGGTCGTGCGTGTCGTATTATATCCTCTAACGGTATTCAAGCATAAATCTAAAGATAAGACTAACATCCCTCCCTCCCTAGAATTAACTCCAAAATCGAGCACGGGAACTTGAGCACCCTGACACGCAAGCCCAATGCTACCATCCTGGTACAAGACTCTGTGACTGTTGCTCAAAAAATCCTTTTGGAAAACCAATAATACTTTGCTCGTCCTGGAAATTGAAACCAGGGACCTTTCATTCAGCATTTGCTTAGGTTCATCATCATCATCATACAGCCAGTAAGACCTCCACTGCTGAACATAGGCCTCCCCTTTAGACTTCCAGTAGGACCGGTTGTAAGCGGCTTGCATCCAGCGTGATCCTGAGGCCTTCGTTAGATCGTCTGCCATGACAACAATATCATTAATATTGATGCCGAGTCCTTGCCATTCCAGGAGCTTGAAGACGTTTTCCAAAGTGGCAGTAAACAGTTTCGGAGATATCACATCTCCCTGTCTTATGCCTCTTTTCAAAGGAATCGCCTTAGGTTGCGAAAGTATTATTGATCAGATTTCAAAAAAGGATACTACTGTGTGAAAAAATTTAAGAAGTCCTCCCATAACTGTTCACTTCTTACAGATTTTCTTGAAAGTCCTATATTTTTTGACAAAATTTTCTAACTGCTATAGATATGGATGGGGAAATGATTGGTAACGAAAAATAAAACAAAACGTTAATTAAATAACTAAACTTATATTTAATCAGTGTTTTTCCTAATACCTACTAACTTAGTGTACCTTCTTACTTCCATTCATATAAGCTACCTTATTGCTAGATTTCTGCGACACAATAGTGTCTAATTTTTCGCCGATCAAATAGAATGCCATACCGAGTAAGGCACTTCCTAGAAAGTAGAACATTTTTGTCGTCCAACTAACAACATACAGGAATGGGTATGGCCAAATGCCGTACTTGAAGTAAATAAAATGAATGTATCCGGTATAGATAGCTGTCATAATAATAGCTACAGAAAATCCGGTTTTTTTCGTAGGATAATTTCTTTTAGTCATAAGTAATTCTATGAGGATGAAAGGTAAAATTAAGGTGTGCATTACGTGGTTTAACCATACGGGGAAAGCTTCTTCGGCCTCTTTCGGAAATATCGCACTTTTGGCGAATACGTAGAATATCCAAAAGACTAGGACCACGTATAAGGCCGTGCATAGCGTGATGCTGAAGAGTACATCCTTGACCTGGCGGATGAGGGGCGGTTTCCTAGTTACTTCGTTGGTCCCGAAGAAATCGTTTAGGAGCGATACCCAGTAGTAGAATGTTTGTAAAACCTGAAAATAATGAGAAAATGTTATTAATGTTATTATTATGTGTTTTATAAAGTAGACTTATTCTGATTAATATTGTATCCCAATCCAAATCCTGATCCTCCTTTCTTCGATAGCTGCTTGTGAGTTGATTGTATGGTAACAAAGATAGGATCAAGTTTGCGATCTATCTCATAGAAACATCATTAATTTTCACCTTTGGTAATTAACTATCAGTACAGAAAAATCTGGCGACATTTATGGACCAATGGAAAAACTAAAGTTGGTGGTGGATGTTAAAAAAAAAACAGTTTTTGTAAAATACTGATATGTGTTTATATCTATAGTAGCATCCGGATTAGACGATTCAAATAGGAAAATGATTATAGCAAAATGAGTTTTATGGTATTTGTTTATGGTATTTCTAAACCATGGACAATTGGACATAATGAAAAACTTTTTATATCAAGAGACCTCCTGAATTGTGAAACATTTTAACATTTTGTTCAAAAACTTCCTTTATATTTTACGAGCTGTTTTATTTATTTAATCATTTATGTACACACAAAATAAAATAAAAGAACATACTTAAACTAATAGTACAAAGGTACTGCTTATTTCAAAAGAAATTTCTACCAGCAGGATTTTATCGGATTTCTACTGTTTTATAATCTTTATTTGGGGCTGGAAATAAGTTATTACTCATGTGATAATAATTATAATCATCAACTGTCTGGATATAATAAGATATGAGTGATAATATCTAATCTAAATGTAAATAAATACGGTCCATTTCACTAATGCTAAACAAAAGCTTAATGCTTGCCTTAATATTATACAGGGTGAATTTTTCAACTGGGCGTGGATGGCTACTTTTGAAACTATGAGGAATATCGAAAAACGTTGAAAGGAGTCTCGAGGCCGATTTTGACGAAAACTGAAACTGCATCATTGGATTTTAGAAAAATCAAAAATCCTGGTCAGGAATCGAATCCGCTGATTTTGGAAAAAAAAATCACACCTTGTATTATTATACCGGTCGATAATGTTGCTAATAAGGATCAAATTCTGGGAAGTAATCATATACGGCAAACTTAAGGAAAACGTATAATTAAAAAAAAAAACTGATTAATCTTCAAGGCAAAGACTGTATTTGAAACATAAGTTACCGTTTCTTCTTTAAAATAATGCTATTTTTAATTCAACTCAATAATGTCGTATTGCTAAGTACAGTGGAATTGTTGAAACGTCAAATCCAGTGAGACATTGAAAACAATGAAATTTTATATTTCGAATAAATTATGGCTCAGTAGATGTAAAGTAACATGAAAAAATAGCAATTTCATAAAAATCAGCCATTTCCTTAAGTTTGCCGTATATGATTACTTCCCAGAATTTGATCCTTATTAGCAACACTATCGAACGGTGTAATAATACAGGGTGTGATTTTTTTTCCAAAATTAACGGGTTCGATTCCTGGCCAGGATTTTTGATTTTTCTAAAATCCAATGATGCAGTTTTAGTTTTCATCAAAATCGGCCTCGAGACTCCTTTCAACGTTTTTCGATATTCCTCATAGTTTCGAAAGTAGCCATCCACGCCCAGTTGAAAAATTCACCCTGTATAGGTCTGTAGATTATACCTTACGGATTTAAATGTTATTTTTATTGACGGCACGATTGACCCAGTGGGTGAGCGGTTGAATGCTACTGCATGTCAAGGGTTCGATTCTCGTACTTTTTTATGATTTACAACCTACGGACTTTAAATTATTGTAAACGCACGCAAGCATGATCTCGTGGGGTGCTAAGATAGGAAACCTCCACGTGCGCCCGTGGACTGGAGTTCCCTCTCGGATATGTCCGGGGGGAAGACCAGTTTTTCGGGCCGGTGCATCCTGGGGTGCCCGCAAAAACTCTTCCTTAGCTGGACTTTACTGTTTTGAATTTTAGTAGGTACATTGTATTAATTTGTGCCTGATTGATAGGTCATATGAGATGCAGGCTATCTCCATAGATCTTTAGCATTTTCCCAGTTGAACTTGAACTTTAATTTTTGCCTAATATTTAGTACTCCCGCATTTCCCCGGTTACGTTTAAATTCAATGTAATAGGGGCGACCCTAATGCCATCAACCGGCAACTAATTTAAACATCAGAGAAAATAATTGAAAAACACAGTGATACTATCCAAAAACTAGGTATTTCACCATGGTTCAGCCCTTTTTTTTATCGTGGTAAATCATCAAATGAGGTCTCCCACCCCGGGCAGGGCGGGAGGGACTGTCAGACTTGTACTGACTAAAATCCACGGTGTCCTTCAATAGCCCTTTATGTTCCGGGGTCACGGTGATGGTATAATACCCGCGACCATGGTTCAGCCCTGCTACTCGTCTCCTATTGATCGCAGCGTGATGATATACAGCCTAATTTTTTTTCTCGATAACAGCATTATCCAACACAATAGTAGATTACGCACCAAGGGAGTAAAGCATTGCCTTACCTCACGGGCGTATTGAATCCCGAAGAGACACTAAGGATTCTGGGGGTGAACCTCCGTAGCGCAGCGAGGAGGTTCAAGAATCCTTAGTGTAGCGAGGGATTCAAGTCAGCCCAAGACAAGGCAGCTTACTCCCGAGGAGCGTACTCTGCTTTTCACACCTACTACGAGGAAATAAATTCGATTTTTGAAATTTGATGTGGTACGACAACCTTCGAACGTGAAGTTGGCGCCACTGCAAGCGATCAGCTGTTGTGGCCAGCGGCCGCCATTACTTGTACCACTCTTTGGTGAATTCCCACGGGAATAATGAAATTCAGTACAATATTATTGCCCGGCTCCAGCGAGGGGGAATAATGACTTGCTTTGCAGTAGGTTTGTCTGACATATTATTTGACATTTACGAGCAAGTAGTGTGAAAAAAAATATTCTATTCGAACCATTAGTTCCTGAGATTAGCGCGTTCAAACAAACAATAACTGTTCAGCTTTATATAACATCAAGTATCTGTAGATAAAAATCAGTATTGATATAGTGGTTCCCTAGATTGCCACGATTAAATGTGCAAGCGCAAAGTGCATGTTGATCTTAACAATCAAAATAAATTGATTTCAATTGAGGCATAGTTAGGAAATGAAATGACTAAAGTCTATTTGTTCTAGTTTCCACATTAGGTGTCAGTTATTGCATGCCGGGGTCGCGGCACCGTCTTTTCAGGTAAGGCTATTGAAGGACACCGTGGATTTTAGTCAGTGTGAGTCTGACAGTCCCATCGTGCCCCTTGATGAGAGGACTTAGTGGTTGATTTTACCACGTGCTACCACGAGGGCATACGAATATCAACCTTATTTTTATGTAAAAACTAGCTGACCAGGCAAATTTCATACCGCTTTAAAATCAGCTTTTAAACCTTCCCTGGACTTCCACAAATTAATCAAAACTTAAATTAGCTAAATCCGTCCACCCGTTCTCGAGTTTTAGCGAGACTAACGAACAGCAATTGATTTTTATATATGAGTCTGGAGTCTGACAGTCCCATCGTGCCCTGGATGAGAGGACTCAGTGTTTGATTTTACCACGTGTTACCACTAGAGCATACGAATATCAAACTTATTTTCAGGTCAAAATCAAATATTTTTATTTTACAAAGGCGTCCTCGTGGGCCGTGAAATAAAAATATTTGATTTTGTAATAATATTTGACTTATAAAACGTCGACAAAAGGTGCTCGGTTCGGGTTGGTCGATTACATGGACAAGAACCGGCAAGAAACTCCATGGTTACTCTTTTAAAATATGTTATTGTTTTACAAACTGATTGTGGTAAAAATAAGGGTGGATTCTGTCAACAGTTTCTATTAACTTTTGGCAGTAACCAATCTAAAGAGATGCTCAGCTTTACTAGTTCTATACTTAAACCTGTTTGAAAAAAACCTATCTTAACTTTAAAAAATCTCAATTGAACTCAAACCTTCTTCTTTTTTGGTCGTCTTTATCTATTCTACATGCGGTCATATAATGTATAACTTTTTCTTGTGATATAAAAAGGCTTTCATGACCGTGGTACTATCATTGGAGTCCCATCAGTCTTCCCGGGGACCGGTGTTTTTTTTTTTTAACCAACTTCATAATTCATATAGAATGAAGTGAATGCTTGTCGGACATCTACAAATGGTTAACCAGATGGTCTGTTTTAACGGTTTTAACTAAGTAATTTAAAAAATACTTACAAGAGTCCAAAAAGTGAAGAATAACACCCGAGCTTTTAGCGGCATGAGCTCAAATTCTTTCGAAGGATAAGGAACTTCCACATACTTCTGATCGTACCAAAAGGCATACGAATTTAAACCAATAACAAATAAATGGAATAAAATTAACTGCATTTTTATAAATTATTTTTAAATTCTATTAATTATTAACTTTGGCAACACTTTTTCTAAACGTCTGTATCGATCGACGCCTCTCGCAACACTGGTTTGATTTGAATATCGAACGCTGTTTATTTATTTAGATTTGTTCGGTATCGAACCTTATCACAGTTACGACCAATGTTGGGCTTAATTTATCTGAAAACATCCGATATATCATTTGTTGGACGATTCAGGGTTCCGTATCCAAAGGGTCTCAACGGGAGCTCCGCTGTCAGTTGTCTGTGCGCTTGTCTGTCCCAGGGCTGTATCTTGTTACTTATGAAGTAAAACAAATGCATAAGGTAGGTATTTTTGCTAATTATGCTGGAGTTTAATAATTATTTAAAACCAACATGTAAATATGTAGTGTTGAATAAAAGCACGGTTGGGCAGTGGCTCAGCGATCAACTGTTTCTATTTTGTATAGCATATCGTGGGTTCTGAATCCAGCTGCAACAAGTATTTTATATGACCTACAGTTGCGCCGTTTGTGTAATTATGTTTGTTTTTTTTTTTATGTATGTAAGCACGACAATACACGAGCAATTACGAAGCAGCTACTTACAAGAAACGTAAAAAAAATGGTCCCTACAATGAGGACTAATCTGAGCAGTTCCAAAAATGTCCGTTTGGGCAGCGCCACTGCCTCTGGAGACTGGAGACTTGTCAAACATTGTACAATGGTACTGTACGGACCCCTTTTTGTGCGAGTCCAACTTGCACTTATTTTGTGGTGATCGATCAACCAATTTATTTGGCACGTGCACCAACATTGGCCATTCAATAAAAATAACTTACTTATTACCTATTTATTTAAGGATGGACATAACTACTTATTAAATAACTAAGTAAATTATTATATGTAATAAAATAATTCAAATTATCATCATCATCATCATCTATTTAGCCCATACTATAATATAGAATAGAATTTCCATTACACGAATTGTATCGCAATTCGTATAATGATTCTGTATCTGTTAAGTTAGTCCCTCTGATTTGATCTTCAGTTTCATTAGTGTAATCCGTCCTCAGTGGACGAAGCCAAAATTCAGTCGGACCAAAGTTCAAAGGAGAGTTTTATCCCATGGGAGAATTCATCAGGGAAAGTAGACTTCTGTGATTAATACACTCGCGAAAAAAATGTAACCGCCTTAAAAACAACAACAAAAAAGGGTAACATAACCTACAAAATAACTTTTCTTTCGGAAGTCTGTTGTCTTTTTTTTGTTTTATTGTCTTTTTTGGCCACCGACTTCCGAACATACGATGAAATACGATGTGTAGGCCTATAAAATTTGAGGGTGGCTCTCGATTTCTTCAGGACCCCATCAACAGATATTGAAACGGTGACAATGGAACCACGCGAGAAGCACCAGCTTTTAAATAAAAAAAAGAATCATGAAAATCGGTTCACCCAGTCACAAGTTATGAGGTAACTACCTATTAAAAAAAAAAAAAAAACGAATAGATAACCTCCTCCTTTTTTGAACTCGCTTAACAAAAGTATGGAATCCCTAGTTACCTAGCTAAAAATATACCATAAAAGGTACCATTTTAAAGGTTTAACTGTTAGCTTTAAATTGATACCAAATTCATTCAAATCCCGCCATTATATAAGGAGCTATCCCGGATAAATTCTAAGTAAGTGCAGACTCCATGGGGTGCTAAGACAGGAAACCTCCAAGTGCGCTCGTGGACTGGAGTTCTCTCTCGGATACGGGGGGGAAGACCAGTTTTTCGGGCCGGTGCACCCTGGGACGCGGGCAAAAATATGCGAATAGCCTGTCGTGTGGACGCTCCAAGTCCAACGCGTGCCCCTCTGATCAGCAGAGGGCACAGCGGCGGAGCGGACTTGCGGACGGTGAGTAATGGGTAGTTCGCCGTCCGACCGAGGACCTAGCCCGGGTCGGTGGCGCGTCGTGTTTCGCGCCAAATGCCTGCTAGGGTCGCGGATTTTTCTTAACCCAGGATACCGCGGCCCCGGAACGTAAAGGGCATCCGAAGGAAGACGGGTGGATTTTTGTCAGTAAGTGTCTGACAGTCCCTTCCGCCCCACCCAGGGAGGGAGGACTCATTTGATGATTTTAAAACCCAAAAAAAAAAAAGTGCAGACTCCATACTTTTGTTTTCTAGTGTAGTTTAGTAAGAGTAGTTATGACCGCCGTGGGATCTAGGTTTGTTTCCCAGATTAGGTGGTGTTCATTTGAGTTTAAAGATTAATTTACAAGCACAAATCTAAACTAAAATCCTCATAAAGTTAATCTATTTCTGTTTTGATGTTGCTGATGAAATAATTCCGTGCTATTATTATCTATTTATTAAATTTAGCTTACTTCTAGGCGAAAGTGTGCTTTATCGACCATCAGGCGAGACAGTTATGAAACGAAAGAATAAAATAAAGAATAACAAAAAAAAAATGAAAACTGTGAATTACAAATTAAAAAAAAAACTAAATTGGTTTATGGATTTTTTGACTAGATTAGAAAATCTATATCTTAATATATATAAATCTCGTGTCACAATGTTTGTCCTCAATGGACTCCTAAACCACTTAACCGATCATAATAAAATTCGCACACCATGTGCAGTTCGATCCAACTTGAGAGATAGGATAGTTTAAATCTCAAATTTTAGACCGGGTCCTCCACCCGTGCGAAGCCGGGACGAGCCGCTAGTAGTTACATATAGAAATTAATGCCACTTTTCGTTGTAACTTTATAACTCAAGAACGGGCTCACCTATCCAAACAAATGTTTAGGCTTTGTTCGGACTATTTAGTAGATTATTTATGTGAAGTTTGCACAAAATCGGTCGAGCAGTTCTTCATTTATCACATTTTTTTTAATACGTACGTGCTTCACGGACAGAGCGGGCCGCTAGTTGAACATAATTAGGTATACCTAGTTACTTTATTACTTCATATCCTTCGATAGAATATGCGAAAATATTATATAAATAAAATCAAGAACAGAATAGTTTAGAAACGTTATCAACAGACGACTACTACTAAAACTACAATACTTTATCAGTTAACCCTTTTCTCCCAAAGTCACAAATGTTATAATATTTTTTTCAACCACAGATAATATAAGTCGCTGATAATGATTGCACCTCCGGTTTGTGGATAAAAAAGGTTCAATAAGTCATAGATAATGTTAGTTAATATATTGTTAGTCATGTGTTAAAATAAAAACATTGTGATAAGCGCAGCCGGATGTATTTGTCTGTATGTGACCGTCTCGAAGAGATATTGTGTTACTATTTGATATTTTAATAGATCATCATTATTTTATTGTGAAACTGTTTTTTTTTTCGAAATTCGAACGTTCGTTTGGTGCAGTGGTTGAGCGATCAACTCCTGCGCAGCGTGTCGCGGTTTTAATTCAGCAATTGTATGATTTGCAAGTAGTTGTACCGGATCTGAGTGTTTGTATAAGTGAGTTTATAAGAGAACTTTGCCCTACACTAGGAATTTCTCCTGTATCATGGGTACTTTTACAGACCCAGCACAATGACATGCAGATCATAAAAAAAATTGTTCCTTGCGGGAATCGAATCCGACACACCACAGCGCCAAACCGAACCGTGCCGTCGCGTCATATCCTTTTGAGTGAGTTCGGTCGAGATTGAGAAAAATGAGACCTCAGACCTCAGATGCCTCATTTTTCTCGATGAAGCCAAAGAAATAATCCGTTACAAAGTCCAGTCGTGTTTGTCTTAAACTTTGCTCTTTTTCAGCTCAAAATTTTCCATGAACCAAATAAAATAATGAGGTGCCGCATTAATCTTATAATTGTCATTTATTTATAGCATTAATTTGATAAGACAACCTTTGGACTTGTCTCCTTGCGAATCGTGATTAACGACATAACTATCTGGTGTCATTGGACAGATAATAATTTAGCCAGGATCGTCCGAGTCCAAAGTTTGTTTCATATCGCGAATAAAGCAACCTTTGGACGTATCTACTTAAAGATAGCGGACAATCTCGGCCATTTTACACATATTTGCACTAAATATTACCTACAAGATAATGTAAAAAATAAATATTTTGTCTATGCTCGCGAGGTTGACGACGCGTGGGATGTGGACTCGGTGATCGTACGATTTGTTATCGCGAAAGTCATCTATATCTATATATATATATACATATAATAAAACAGTAAAAAAACTGTGTCTGTACATTGAATAAATTAAAAAAATAATAATTGAGGGGGATTTAGAAACAGTAATAGAGCACGAAACTAAAAAAAAAATCTGTCTGTTTGTTTGTACACGCTAATCTTCGGAACTACTGGACGGATTTGAATGATTCTTTTTTTATTGTATAGATATTAAGTCTGGCCAAAACATAGGCTATAATTTATCTTGAAAATTTGAACACCTGATGCAGAACCGCAACAGACCAGCTAAACTATAAGAGATACAAAAATGGTCCCATAGCAAAAAATGTTTCACGTGATGAGCATTTTCTGCTAAGAGAATAAATTTGAAGATCTGGAACATCTGATGTGGAACTCCAACAGCCCAGCTGAACTATAACATATATAGGAATAACGTCTTTGCAAGAGTTGTTCTGCCTGATGAGCACTCTCTGTTGTCGTATAAAATTTGAAGATCTGGAACAGCTGATGTGTAACTACAACAGCCCAGCTATACTATAACATATATAGGAATGACGTTTTAGCAAGAGTTGTTGAGCCTGACGAGCAATCTCTGTTGTCGTATAAAATTAGAATATCTGGAACAGCTGTTGTGAAACTCCGAGAGCCCAGCTACACTATAACATATAGGAATGTCGTCTTAGCAAGAGTTATTCGGCCTGATGAGCACTCTCTGTTGTCGTATAAAATTTGAAGATCTGGAACAGCTGATGTGGAACTCCAACAGCCCAGCTATACTATAACATATATAGGAATGACGTTTTAGCAAGAGTTGTTGAGCCTGATGAGCAATCTCTATTGTCGTATAAAATTAGAATATCTGGAACAGCTGTTGTGAAACTCCGAGAGCCCAGCTACACTATAACATATAGGAATGTCGTCTTAGCAAGAGTTATTCAGCCTGATGAGCACTCTCTGTTGACGTATAGAGATTGTAGATCTGGAACTCCATCTTCAGATAATATCGACATTCTCTGAACAGAATGTCGATATCATCTGAAGAATCGGATGTGTCTGAAGATATGAGTGACAGATATGAGTGTCTGTAGATGCCGTAGGGCATGGCGACCTTCCTCGGGTTGATAAGGAACGGAGTGCATTTACGTATACTCTTATGATTAACTACGCCACATATTCCGCCATCGGAGGTATGTATCAAAATTGTACATTTTGTAAAGCTGTTAAAAAAAAACAAACGTTGCTCAGGTGGGAAAATCCCCCAGAAATATTAAGATCACTGCTAATCGGTGACCATCCATAGTCAAAACATTTCTTGGACCACATCCGTTCATAAAATAATGCCTTCCAAATGACGTCTTTTGGTGCGAAACAGATTTCGGAAGGGCCATTTATGCCAACATTTAAAGTGCAAGGCCAACTTTACCACCTTATTGGATCATTATTGCCTGAAAATGATCCCAAGTTTCTCCAAATATATTTCGTATCGAATTATCAAGATCAGGCAAATATTAGAAACCAAAATTTACCACAATTGAACAGTAGCAGTTCACTGCTTGAACTGGAACGACTCCAATCGTCTCGCTCATCCCGTTGTTTTCCCGTCGGGCCTTAGAAGTCTACATCAGACGTTTTAGATCTCCGATTTTGACGACCCCGTTGTCGCTGGCATAAGCAACAGGATCCGCGTACGAAGTCGCGGGCAGAAGCTAGTTGTAAATAAGGACCGATGAACATTGAACAACGCTTATAGAATTAATTAATAAATGTATTTATAACAGCAATTACTTAATCCGCTATAAGTAAGTTTGTGAGATTCGATAAAAATTAACTAAATATCTTTTTCATCCCCCCATCTCGGAAAGGGCACTTTTGCTCTTCGATATCTGACCGTAAAAGCCGTTTTTATCCTCAAGTGAGTAAAAGCCGTTTTTATCCTCTAGTGAATAAAGTAAATTTGAATTTAGAACATCGTATGAACAAAAGAGTAGCAGCAGTAATGGCGGCCGGTGACCGCAACAGCTGATCGCTTGCTGTGGTGCCCACTTGACGTTCGAAGGTTGTCGAGGAAACAAATTCTATTTTTAAAATTTGATGTGGTACACAGATGGGAAAGCAGAGTACGCTCCTCGGGTGTAAGGCTGCGTTGCCTTGGGCTAACTTGAATCCCTCGCTTCACTAAGGATTTTTAACTTTATTCCCTCGTTTCTTTCGGGTGTTAACACTTGAACCTTCTCGCTGCGCTACGGATGGAGGTTCACCCCCAGAATCCTTAGTATCGCTTCGGAATTCAATACGCCTCCCTTGGAGCGTAATCTACAATTATTTTGTTAAAATCTCAGACCCGAAACATTCTTGGCTCAGTACTTTGTTTTACCTTTTTTATTTGCTTTGTGCGGTTTTCCTTTCACGTCTTATTGTTATGTTATGACAAACCAAGATAAAAATAAATAACTTAATAATATTTAGGTAGTAGTTTTCAACTACTACTTAGGTATTAACTAAGACATTATTATAGAACAGAATAATTAATTTTTAATTTAAAAATTATTCTGTTCTATAATAATGTCTTAGTTAATACCTAAACTGAAATAAAAGCCTATTTTGTGTTTGTACAGTGTACATCTGATTTTATTTGTTTTTGCATTTACTCATTTCCTCGCTGAGGTGGGATGAAAAGTTACGTGTTGCACTCGAGTGCAAAGATTTTTCACCTTGTGCTCTTTTGATTCCCTCGCTATCGCTCATGATTCTAATTTTGAATCACTCGTTGCACTCGTGATTCAATTTTAGAATCATTCGCTTGCTCGGTCATCAAACATGAGCACGCGGTTAAAAATCAACTTTGCACTCTTGTATAACAAATAACTATTTATTTTATGTGACATAAGGCCGCCGTACACATTGGGCCAAGGCAGTGGGCCAGCATGTTTGATCAAAATAATGAACTCTAAATGTCGCTGTTTACACATTGGGCAAACTAGTGAACACTGTTTGCGAAGCACGCCAAGATCCTTTGATTGGTGCACGAAAATCCGACATCATTCGGTTGGCCGGCCAAAATTGCCGCCTACTACCAACATACCGCCAAGTAGGTCTGTACACGCTGGCCCATTGCCTTGGTCCAATGTGTACAGCGGCCTATACAGTATTCTTAGCACGAGTTTTCAGTATTTGAGACGTAAAGTAAACTGGAACTTTGACACTTTCAAATTGAAAATTTTGGAGCAAAAAATTAGTTCCTTCTTCGCACACCAGAGGCGGTGAAGGAAAACATCGTGAGGAAACCGGCATGTCCTAGAACCAAAAATTCGAAGATATGTGACATCTACCAATCCGCACTGGGCCCGCGTGGTGGATTATGGCCCACTCCCTCTCTCAGAGAGGAGGCCTGTGTCCCAGCAGTGGGAACATTATAGGCTGATGATGACACCAGAGGCGCTGATTTTTTCATACAAGAAACGCTGTAAATACTGGAAAGACCTCTGTAAAGTAAAATAGTGAAAATTCGTGCTAGGGGTACTGGTTATTTGACTGCCAGTTTGAAGAGGGATTGGAGCCATGTGTTTAGAATGCATAGGGATCAGTGGGCTACAATCGTTCCGTAGTGGGTGTTGGCAGGGCCCCCGTAAGGGCTACTGACGCCTGTGTTGTTAAAGCATTTTGAATCATCGTTTTTTTATGGTAGGTAGGTAAGTGGTGTATTTTAAAATTCAGCGCGCTTCCCTTGGGCTGTAAAGCTTGACGCCTCGGAACTTAAACACAAAAGAAACCATCAACTTCACACCCAAACCAGAGTGCCATACCATCTTAGAGAAGACAAACTTTTTAAAATTTTGTAGAACACAACAAGATTAAACTAACATACAATAAGAAGCATTTGGTATTGAAAAATTAGCTATTAAAAGGGAGGTCAAGAAAACCGAATGGCAATTTATGAATCAAAAGCGCGAGCGAAGCGAGCGCGAAATTTTTTAGGTTTTTGGAATAGAACAAGGTAAAAGTAAAACGTTTCCGGACTTCAAGTTTTAATCTGAAAGTGAGATCAAATATTTAAAGTACTTACTTGTATGTAATCCTATATAAATTCTCAACTCCTATTTCTAAATTATTTAAAATCTTTTTTTAATTGTTTTTTTGGGCCCTTTGTTTTGGCGCCCTTAGAGGATGGCGCCCGTGTGCATTGCACACTTTGCACATATGGATGCGGGGGCCCTGGGTGTTGGTCGGTTGTCGTTGCCGAGGCAGGCCTAGAAAACGCTGGCGTGACGATCTAGACGCGTTCATTAGAGATTGACCAGAGAAAACCGCACAAAGAGAAGAGTATGGTAGGTATGTTATGGGGGAGGCAATTGCGTAGCAGTAGGAAAATATAGGTAAAAAAAATGTGACATAACGGTAAGTATTTTTTTTTATTTGGATACTTATCTTTATTTATTATCAAAATAATGTTATTGTTAAGTATAGGGTTGAAACTATAGGGCCATGGGGTCCGAGTGCTCACAGCCTCTTCAGAGAACTTTCAAAAAGACTTGTTGACGCTTCCCGTGACCCAAGAGCTGGCAGAGGCTAAGCTTAGCCATTCGAAGAGGTAACGCCGCCAGTGTCTTGGGCACATTACCGGCTGACAGCGTTGAGGATGAATTTTTCGATGCCTTGTAATATTTTAATTTAGTTTTTGGTTTATGTACAGTGTATTTTTTTAGTTTGTTAAATATTTAGGTTCAATTAATTTATTGTTGTAGTTTTTTTGTGTTTATTTGTAGTTTTAATAAGTTAGTATTTAGTTTTATTATTTAATCAATTAAATTGTTAAGTTGAACGAGACAATTCTTAAATTCAAAATCGACTTTGAACTCAAAGCAACTGCGATGTCCGATGTTACATAATTGGGTGCCTACTTAATTGACATTGTGAACCAATAATCGCAAAACACTGACTCTCTCAATGCACTTTAGACCCGAAAACCCAATTTGCTTTACTACATAGTACCTATAAAACAAAGTCGCTTCCCGCTTTCTATCCCTTATATCTTTAAAACTACGCCACGGATTTTGATACGGTTTTCTTTAATAGATAGAGTGATTTAAGAGGAAGGTTTTTATGTATATAGCACGCAAAATATAGTAGAGATTGCAACCGTGCGGAGCCGGGGCGGGTCGCAAGTAATCAATAAATAGAAAGATCATTCCAACTATTTTGTGACGTCACAGATTGCTATTTCTGTAAAAAAAAACTATGGGAGAATCGCGTTTTCATAGCTCATAAAAAGTAAGTGACATACTTTTTACAATTGTTTTTTTATCATGGTAGTTATCAAATGATCCCAGGACGGGGCAGGAGGGACTGTCAGACTCGTACTGACTAAAATCCATGGTGTTGCTTCTATAGCCCTTGACGTTCCAGTGTCGCGGTTTCCTGATAGTGTGATTCTAGGCTCTCTAAGCCGTCGACTCATGGTCCATGACCGTACGGCAATTCACCCATTATTAGCCGTCCGCAGGCTCTAAGAAGTCCTTCCAATTTTAGCCACAAGCCAAGGAAAATAACTCAGCGTTTATTTTGTAATCTTGAACAACAACAAGTAAGTTATTATTAACAATCTTATCTTCCTTTTGTACTATAAATAATAAAATAACTTTAATCCTTTCAAATCAATAAATCGCTTTTCAATAACATCATCATCACGCCTAGATGGCGTGATGTTAAGTATTGTAAAGAGAAAAAAATGTAAGTACACTAAGCGCGCGAGTTGAATGCAGAGCTTAGGAATGCGGTAGTGCTGTTGACAAGGATGGCAAAGTACTACACTGCAGGCGCGTGAGGTGGGGCGTGCGGGTAGCGGGGAGCTCTTCACCTCAGACCCCGACTGCATTCAACTCGCGCGCTATCTGTAGCTATATTATGTTTGTTTGTTTGCATTCGACAATGCTACAACTGAGGCCTTACTTATGGACTTTTCCTGGAACTGGAACTTTGACAATTTCAAATTGATAATTTTCAAGGAAAAAATTTGTTCCTTCTTCGCACATCAGGCGCGCTGTTCCATTTTTTATACAAGGAACGCTGTAAATACTGGAAAGTAAAATAGTGAATAGTCGTGCTAAGTACAGTTTTTGTGACGTTAGCGGGAACCTTGAGGTTATTCTGGAGGAAAAAATTGTTTCTTATTTGTACAATTTTCGCTGGATAAAAATTAAACTAACGAGGGTTCGCTGAACGGAGTCATAGGTTTAACTGCCAAATTCAATTGACAGCTTAGCATGTTATTAATTATTCTTATTTATTTAAATCTTATGTACTTGTCACACGCAAATAAGACGATAAAATAAGTACTTGTGAGAAATATTTGTTTCTAGAGAGCGAATTGAGCAAATTAAACAACAAACAGCTCAATGTCAAACTCAATCTGACAGCGGGATAAGATTTAGCGAGGTAAAAAGTCGCTAAAATGTATCCTAGTAGGCGAAAACTTATGGCTGCGCTGCGGACGACCGTGAACGGGGCAGTTTAAATTTTAGTCAGTTTATTTTTTCCCCTCGCGGAGTGCTTGAACGGGGTGTTTAACGTCTATTCAGGTTAAATTTTAAACTAGATTGTTGACTTAAACGCACCCCTGGAGGCGCTTTCTCATCATCATCGATATGTATAAAAGTCAATGCCACTTTTCGTTGTAATTTTATAACTCAAGAACGGACTCACCTATCCAAATCAAATGTTTAGGCTTTGTTCGGACTATTTAGTAGATGGTTTATGTGAAGTTTGCACAAAATCGGTCGAGCGGTTCTTCATTTATTACATTTTTTGTAACTTTATACGAGGCACTTACTGGACCGCTAGTTTTTTCATTTATATAATACAGTCAGTAAATACTGCAATAACGCTATAAGATACAAGAAAAAAAAACTAGTGATAAAGCCTGTGAAATTCTTTAGACGCGAAAATGCATTCAATTTAGTACTACGAATTTTCCTCAGATCATAGGTAGTCCTACCGGGGTTGCGGGACTAACGAGCTGCCGTGACTCCGGAACGCAAAGGGCAATTGAAAAACACCGTGAATTTCAGTCAGTACAAGTCTGACAGTCCCTCCCGTACTGCCCTGGGTGGGACGACTGATTTGATGATTTTACCATGCTAAAACAAAAATGTTTTGAGTAGTGGCGCGGACTCTACGGCCAAACACCTAAGTAGAATCCATGTGGGTCGATAATCTTCAAATAAAATAACGAAACTGTTTGCAAAAGGTATTAATTTACAGTGTCCCCTTTTCACCGTGTCTCCTTGATATTTAATATCAGGGATATCAAGCCTGTGACCGTTGTGTTTCGATGCGACCAACAGTGGGTTTATCTTGGGTCGAGTTGGGCCCACACGGCACTATAAGCTGGTTGCATCGTGGCTCAGCACGAGCGCTGTAGGGTGGCCATGGGTCGGACATAAAATCGGGATAAATTGAAATGCGGGTGTACTAAGTGGTTTTGTTAGAGAACATCTCTTTTTGTTTGTACATAAGTGCGACGATAGTGTTAATCCTAAAAGGATACCTAACTTTATGAAAAGATTTCCTTACGTAATCGGCTATTTGAAAAAAAAATCTAATTCGTCTGTCATTAAGATTTTCTAAAAATATTCGACCCGTATTTTTTGATACTTTGACAATATCAATATATTACAAATCTAATTAGGTGTTTATTAAAAATCCCCGGTCAGTATTTGATTGATTCATAGACTGGCAGTTTTTTTTTGGTGGTAAATCGTGAAAACGACTTCTCCTGTTCCTAATTACTTATTATACCTAATTACTTTTTGCGTTCCAGGTTCACGGTTGTTTTTTAGGATATTTCCGCAACTCTTTCGCATTAAATCCACAGTCGTCACAATTTGTGTCATCCAACATTTCATTTTCTCTTATAAAACAGATTAAGTTACTGGCGCGAACACCATGTGCAGCGATTTGCAAAAAATCTCTCCCGGTAGCACAATTCTTTCTGGACTCTTTGACGACCACGTAGGCCTAGGCGTCGGGCGTGCGTTTAAAAGGTGGAGAAGAGGGCACTCTCATCGCCCGTTCTGATACTTGCATCAAAATAACTTAGTAGAAACAAAACAGATGGCGCCACCAGTTACCTTGTGACCAATCTGCTATGATTCACCACCTTCAAAATATAATTATCCCAATTCAAAATATTTCTTGGTGACCCTACAATTCGCTAAACCGAAGCTAAGAAAATAAAGGTATTAAGTTTTCTATTAACCCCTCCTTCGCCGGGTATTATTGGCAATAATGTCAATCCGGGATTTGGCACCGCTGTAAACACCTTTGCTCCTATTTTCTTAGTTTCCATTACAGGGTTATATTGAAAATGTTGGTATATTGTTTAGTTCAGGGGCTTTTTCTGTTTGAAGATGGTTTAAGGTGACAAATAACGGTATTTTTTCTGTTGCTGTAATTTGATTGAAAGGTTTAGTTCTTTTTAGGTTTTTTTTTTAATATTTTTAGTCCGAAATCGGTTCTCAAAACTTTTATCTTTAGCATTGATCACGACATTTTTAATAGGCACTAGGTTTAGACTAGATCACTTTGAAATTAACTTGAGTACCTCTTAATGCTACTTATGTTAAAATATTATAATTCTGGTCTGAGTATTTCAGTGTTTGTATATGTGAGTTTAAATGTTTGTAAACGCTCCCAAGAAACACATTGAGCTATTACTACTACGTATAGAGACGACACTGCGTATCACCACTTTGTCCCATCCAGGATGAGTGCGCGCGCACAAGTTCATTCAGTTGTTTGACAGCTCTGTGGCGTGCTCTAGGCGCGCGCACTCATCCTGGATAGGACACACTGGTGATGCATGGTGTCGTCTCTATACGTAGTAATAATAGGTCGATGATGAAACAGGAGAAATTCCAAGTATTGGGCATTTTAAATTGCGGTAAAGCTGTTGAGCCAATTATGGCACACGAATGGTCAACTTACCCCAATCTGTAAATTTTTACCAATATAACATAATCTTACACTATTGTGAAAATTTATTAAAGAAATTTGACAGATTGAGGTAGGTTGATGTGCTAGCATCTCTAGATAAACACCAGGAAACCCTGAAAGCAATAAGCTACAGGTGAGGCGAAAAAAGCCACGTGAAAAGCTAGTAATGTACTATAAAAAAACACTTAATTAATCCCTTATTTAGCCGCACCGATACCTCCCTACGTCTACAGAAAAAGGGGGTTATTTCAACCCCAAAACAAACAGTATAAAAATACCGCCAACCCCATCCAATTTCCCGCCATCCATCATCCAAGTCCAACCGAGATTTATATATATATATAGGTAGAACTGGTTATTTAATACGATCTACTCAAATAAGTAAAAGCCCGCAGATTTCCCTTGGGCGAGAAAACCGTACTTTCCGAATACTTATAGCATTTTTATGACCCCTGAACTTATTATGTCGATGTAACCTATTTATTAACGCGATAACTATTTTTGGGTTATTTTTATGGCGATTTTGGAGTGAAAAAATCATTAAATGAGTCCTCTCTTGGTAGAGCGGAAAGTACTGTCAAACAACTCTTTTTTTTTAGCGTAGCGAATAATCATCAAATTAATGTGTCCTCCCACCCAGAGCAGGGTAGGAGGGACTGCCAGACGACTTCGACTGGCCTGTTGGTCTAGTGGTTAGTGACCCTGACTGGTTGTCGTGGCTTCTATTCCCACCCAGGAAAAAATGATTGTGTGACGAGCATGAACATTTGTTCTGTGTCTGGGTGTAATTTATCTATAATATGTATGTATTTAGAAATATGTAAGTATGTTTATCAGTTGTCTAGTACCCATAACACAAGCTCTTCTTAGCTGGGGACTAGATGACGTTGTGTGATAGTTGTGGAATATTATATATTACTAGCGGCCCGTCTCGGCTTCGCACGGGTGGAGGACCCGGTCTAAAACCCGGTCCCGATGGTTACAAACACAACAAAAAAATAATTATCCGAATAGGTCAAGCCGTTTTCATGTTATATCGTGACAACGGAAAACGGGTTTCATTTTTATATATATAGATTATTATTTTTGACTACCTGCTGACTAAAAACCATCCTATTCCTAGAGTGTCCGTAGCGGTTCAGGAGGTCTACTCTTGAATGAACCCTACTCCCTATTAGTTCTGAATTAATGCTCTGACAACACATCGGGAGTTGGCACAGCTGTTATATTATGTTGCCACCAATTTTTAGCGTGTTACACTATTTTATTTATTTATTTATTTTACTATTTATGTACACACAAAATACAACACAGGACAATTAAAACATAGAACTCAGTACAAGGGTGCTGCTTATTTCTATAGAAATTTCTGCCAGCAGACCCGCGAAAGGAGAAATGAAAAAGAAATGTAGACTATAGTGTGTGAGAGGAGGAATAAAAACCGTCAAAAGTGGATGCTAACCTAATCTAACCTAACATATAACATACGAATGCATACATAATAATAAATAAATATTAATACTTAAACATACCCTTATAAAATAAATACCTAATACAATATATATATATATAATAAGTATATATATTAAATATAAATAAATTACAATTGTGATGATAAATAATGCTCTTTCAATCTGATTTTAAACAGTGAAATTGTAGATAAGTCACGGATGCTAGGCGGAAGTGAGTTCCACAGCTTTACAGCATGGGCGGAGAAGGAATATGAATAGTAACTGGATTTATGAGGAGGGGATTTAAGTAGGGATCTGAGGTGCGACCTGCAAGGTGCGTCGCTAGGACGGGCGTAACTAAATCGTTCTCGCAGATAAGAGGGATAGGAAGGGTTGTGAAGGATGTTGAAAAGGAGACAAAGGATACGAGTGTTCCTGCGAAGGCGGATTGGGAGCCACTTGAGTTCCTTGCGAAAGTGGGAGACGTGATCATATTTACGGAGACCGAAAACAAATCGAATACATGAATTTTGCAAGCGCTCAAGTTTATTTAATAGCTCCTCAGTAGCATCCAAATAGCAGGCATCGGCATAGTCTATGATCGGCTGAACAAGAGTTTGAGTCAAAGAAATTTTAGTCTTCAAGGGCAAGACACTTTGGAGACGTTTCAGCGAATGCAAGGAAAAGTGTACCTTACGACTGATTCCGTTGACCTGAGCCCCCCATGAGAGATTGGAGTCAATGATTACACCCAAGTCTTTGGCAGTGTCTGTGTAATCGATACACACACCGTCTAGGTATAAAGGCGGCAAAGTTGCAACAAGACCTGCACCACGGACAAATCGGCTGCCTATGATCATGGCCTGCGATTTAGATGGGTTAATTCGCAGGCCAAATGACTTAGCCCAGGCATTGATATTGGCCAGGTCAAGATTCATGGCACCAATGGCAGACGCCGCATCTGCTGTAGTAAAATGACGATAAAGCTGCAGATCATCCGCATAAAGATGGAAACTAGAAGAGATTACTTTCGTAACCATATTGATAAAAATTGAAAAAAGAAGAGGAGAGAGAACGCCACCCTGAGGAACGCCCTCAGTAAGGCTACACCAATCAGAGAGATTGTCTTCAAGGCGAACACACTGAGAACGTCCCCGAAGATAAGAATCAAACCAGGCTAAAGCGGATGAAGAGAAATTTATAGATTTAAGGATACCAAGTAGAATGTCGAAATCCACCGAGTTGAAGGCACTACTAAAGTCGAGCAACACGAGAACAGTAAGTGACCTATTCTCCATTGCCCAGCGGATATCGTCAGTTAGGTACCTTTAAAAGTGCAGTTACAGTGCTGTGGCCCGAACGGAAACCAGATTGGAAGGGGGAAATTAAGGAGTTTGACGTCAAGAAAAATGTTAGTTGTTTGTGGACTAAATGCTCAAAAACTTTAGAAAGAAATGGTAGAATAGAGATGGGCCTAAAATCAGATAGCGAGGATGGATTACTGGTTTTGGGTAAAGGTATAACGTGAGCCTGCTTCCAAGCCGAAGGAAAAGAACTACAAGAGAATGAATGATTAAATAAGTAAGTGAGAACAGGAAGCAAGGAGGGAAGGATGAGAGTAACCATTCTAGAACTCAACTTATCGTTACCGACTGCTGACGAAGTGATAGCAAGAACAGATTTCTTGACGTCATCTTCAGAAACATTGCTTAGAGTGAAAGGAGAACATGGTGGGAGTGACAAATTAGATAAACTATCCAGAGTCATAGCTTTAACACAAGGATCGAGAGAAAAGGGAAGGGAAGAAAAATGTTTATTGAGGTCGTTGAGGTCCACATCCTTGCACTGATTGGTAGAAGTTTTGCCAATGCCTACCGACTTCAGGAATTTCCAAACATCGGAAGAACTGCGGTTGTCAAGCTGGTCGTGGAAATAGCGTCTCTTAGCATCTTTACACAGATGATTGCAGCGGTTACGTAGCGATTTATAATAACAGAGATTCAGCTCAGATGGTCTGCGCTTATATCTACTGTAGGCCTTATCCCTGCGAGCCATCAGTTCTTTAATTTGCGATGTAATCCATGGTGCAGGGTTATATTTTACTTTGACACGCCGAATGGGAGCATGCCGGTCGAACAAGTTGAGGATTGATGAGTTAAAATAACCCACTTTCTCATTAATGCAATCCCTCTCCAATATAGGGGACCAATCAAGAGAGTTGGCATCACGCTGCAACGCCTCCAGATCTATGCCTTTGAAGTTGCGGAGAAATAAAATCTGGGGCTTACGCTTTGGAACACGAATGCGATAAGATAAATAAATAAGATCATGGTAGGAAAATGAAGCACTAAGTTGACCATGAGAAGAAACATTATTGGGAGAAGAGATAATCATGAGATCTAAAAGAGAAGGAGAACAATTAGGAAAATAGTGAGTAGCAGAGAGAGGTAAAACTTGAAGATTAAAAGAGGACAATATTGAAAGAAGTTTGATAGAGCGAAAGTCATTTTTAATCAGGCAAGTATTAAAATCACCCATCAAAACAACATGCTCATATAACGGACAAAGATCACTAAGAGTGGACTCAAGGGAGTCAAAGTAGTTAATATGGAGATTTGGACTGTAAAGGACTGCCAGCAACACTTTGGTGTGGTGAACTAAGATCTCTAAAAACAAGTACTCAGCCGATCCAGAATATAGCGAAGGAGATGAACTGACTACCTTGTAGGGTAAATCTGCACGCAAATATATTGCAACACCTCCTCCACCTTTGCCAGTCCTATCATTGCGGATCAAGACGAAGCCAGGGAGAGAATAATGTGTAGATAGGAGAGATGGCTTCAGAAATGATTCCGAAATTAGTAGGGCATCCAAATTAGCACAGCTAAATGATGCCAGAAGATCAGAATAGTGACCAGGAACACTCTGAGCATTAATATGCGCAATATGCAGATTTTTAGGGTCATTGGAGAAAAGAGAAGATAGTTTATCATGTAAAGTTAGTGGTAACGAAGAGTCACTATCCGCACTAACAAAGCTAGTAGACGAAGAGCATGAAAAAAAGCTGTCATTAAGATCAGCTAAATCATCCATTATAATAAATACCTTAAATATATAAATATAAAAACAAATAAATACTGATGTCTTAACTAATGTGAATAAAATATAAAATAAAATAAAAAGTAAAAAATAAGTTTTCCTACGGTGTGAAAAACCACCCCAACTTGCTAGTACAATTGGCAGGAATTTTTACAAGTATCAAAAAACAGTGAATTAAAAAAAAAAAAAAATACTAACATTTGAAAACAAAACAATATCCAAAAGAAAAAGTAATAACCGATTAACAAAAACATTTATACGTAGAAAGAAACGCCACAGGTGACTAATGGACGGATGAGTGACACTGACAGCAGCTGTCAGCATCTGTCATGTCAACAAACTCAATATTTCGTTCGTCCATCCGTCATCCCAGGTTCAGCTATCATAATTATAATTAATAGTTAAATACCGGCAACAACAAAATACAAATAAAAATTGCGTCGGTAAACTAAACAAAAAGACTTATTAACCACCGGCACAAACAATAAATAAAGTGATTGCGACAATAACCGTTATTGATAACGAACAGAGAACGAAGAATTACTTGCGCAGACGCGTCTTCCTAAGCGTCTTGGCTTGTGTAGTCGAAGCTGCTATATTTGGAGATCCAGGTTCTTCCGAATGCACAGAATCCTCAGCGTCGGCTGCGATCAGTGGGAACTTAGCGATTAAAACTTGAAGTTCGCCTGCAGTTTCGAGCTTGTGGCGCGATTTGTCCGGGCAAATAACGACAATTTTTCCTTCCATTGACCAGCAATTCAACATACCGAAATGTTTACGCGCAGCCGCAAACACACGATGCCTTCCTTGGGTCAAAAATTCTGATATGGTGACGCCAGTGCCCTTCAGAGCCTTCTTGCTGTCCCATACAAGTTGCCGGTGCTCCATCCTGAAGAAACGTACCAGTATGGGACGCGCCTTCTGCTGCGAGAATCCAAGCCTATGACAAACATGTATAATGTTCTTGTCTCCCAACTCAGTCAATTTAATTTGGTTGGATATTATGTTGTTCACCACAACATTCAGATTTTCATTCTTCTGCTCTGGAACACCATGGAACAGCAGGACCTTTCTTCGCATGGCAGTTTCATGCCTGTCATACCCAGCAGCAAGCAACTCAATTTGAGATTTTATTGTGGATAGCGCTTGACAAACAAACTGTTTAAAGTCGGAGAACTCACGTGCAATGGAAGTAACATCAGGTGGAGACGGTGATGAATTTGCAGTGGCTTGTTGCAGTTTTATCTCGTACTCCTGCATTCGGGAGCCAAACAGCTGTTGTAGGTCCTCCAGACTGGCAGCAAGCTTCATGTCCATGTTGTAGTGCAGTGTCAGTGGATCAAGGCAGGTTTGATGAGCTTGATAATATTAGATAGCAAGTGTGGGGAGGTATAGTAGAAGATGAACTAGTTTAATTCATCAAAAATACAAATAAACTATTTTTAATTAATTATTTTGTGAAGAGCCCACGAAAAGTTTTGTTATTGCTATGTCTACCCACTATCTTATTTGATGTCCGTAAGTTATAAAGAGTAAGAAATGCCCGAAACTTTGGCCGAAGCTACGTTATCGTGCTGAGACAGTCCCGTGAACCCGGTACGCCATTCCTCACAGCTGACAGCTCCTTGTCTTGATGACTGGCCTGTTGGTCTTGTGGTTAGTGACCCTGCCTGCTATGCCGGAGGTCGTGAGTTCGAATCCCACCCAGGACAAATGTTTGTGTGATGGGCATGATCATTTGTTCTGTGTCTGGGTGCAATTTATCTATAATATGTATGTTTTTAGAAATATATAAGTATTTTTATTAGTTGTCTAGTACCCATAACACAAGCTCTGTTTAGCTTGGGACTAGATGGCGTGGTGTGATAGTTGTGGAATATTATTACATATAAAAGATGACAAGTGGATAGATAAATGAAAATACATAACTATTTAAAAAAAAAAAAAAATGGTGGCGATCCTGGCCTGCTCGTTGATCAGACGGCGAGAACATTATTCTCTGGACGCAAGCCTGCCATAAAATAACTCCCTAAAATAAAATGGAGCTAAAATTCTCTATCTTTAAACACATAAACAGGACGGAAAAGAAACTATTTCAGTTTTATTTTATTTTTAAGTTGTGAACAATGAAAGCCACGCATTTACCATCGTTCTTACTTATAAAGCGGAGTCTCCACCGCCTACAGATTATTATTAATATTAAATTTTATAGCGGTGCAACGTTGGAGATTAAAGAGCTTCCCCATAGCCGACTACATGGAGGTGTGAAGGACCTGTGCTGAGCAGATATACTTAGCAATGATATTATCTTACTAGTTGCCAGCTATACCTACCTAATTAATGTAAGAAAAGAAAGAAAGAAAAAACGTTTATTGACACATGCTACAAGTGCACACAGTAATAAGAAAAGAAACAAACAAGAAGAACTTAAAACTAAACAATTTTAAAACCAAACAAAAAAAACATGTAGGTATATTTTACACTGTGTTACTCACGGCTTCGCCAAAGAGGCCCATTTCAGTATAATGTCGGACAACCAAAGGTGCCCGACGCTGGTTTTCAAATGAACCTAAATGGTGAGTGCACGAATGTCAAATTAGTTTAAAATTAAATATGATAGAATAAAATATAAAACTAGTTTAAGAGAAATAAAATATGTATATAAATGTATAGATAAAAGATATAATGTAAATTAAGGGCACTGACGAAGCGAGACCGAGTCTAGGCTTGAAAAATGTGACTTGTCTCCGCTGCTCGCGCGATGCCCCCTTGTTGTAAGATGACTTGGTTCCCCAAGTCATCTATACCAAATGTGATTATCAGCGACATCAGCGTTGCGAGGTCTTTTCGATTTTTTCAGTTCCTAGTTACAAATAAAACGTAAGTTCCAAGTTATCTTGCAATATGGGGCCTCGCGCTAGCAGTGGAGGTGATAGACCTAAACGTGATCGTCGGCATATCAGCATTCATGATCCAGTCTTAGTGGAAATATATGGGCGAGGGCTATTTTCCGCAGTGGACGTCCTAACGTCGATATTTTTTATGTTAGTGTCAGCATAATGACGGAGCCCTTTAGAGGGCCAAAACGTGCCGGGGTCGCGGGACTCACGTATACCGCGACTCCGGTACATAGACAACTGAAGGACACTGTGGAGTTTAGTCATTACGAGTCTGACAGTCCATCTCTCTCTGCCCTGGGTGGGAGGACTCATTTGATGATTTTATCACGCTAAAAAAAAGGCTGATATGATAACTACGCACATGAATTTTCTGAAGAATATCACTAAAATAAAGCCGTCTCCTCCACATTTGTCGTTCGTACTTCGTTGTGATCAATAATGAAGCAGTCGCCACTTTTTATTTAGCTGCGAAGCCGGCTCGTTGCCACTTTTTACTGAAACCCACTTTGCGCAGATTTTGTACCTAAATGTGACACTTTTTGTGGTCCAAATTAGGTCTCTGTCTGCCACTAAAATAGGTATAACTTTGCTTTTAGAGCCGAAGCTGGGATTTTTTTCTACTTTATGTTTTTTGGGTACGTATTTCTGTCCTCGGTAAATGGATCGTTTTTCTTATTCATCTTATAGCGTTCTGTCGGTTCATTGCTGAAGGAAAAACGTTATGAGGAAGCCGGTTATTTTGTAAGACTTCAAAGTCGAATAGTTTCATGTAAAAAAGAAATAAAAAAAAAACCTCTTTTCTTACTAAGCAAAACCATATTCAGTCGATCAGCATTCTTAATTTTTTGGCTGCCTTGAAAATTTTCTACCAGTGATAGAATTAATTACATCAGTCGGGATGCTACTGTCTTTATTCTGAAAAATTAAGATTTTAGATAAGGGCTCCAAATAAGTTTTGATACGGGGCCCCTTCTGGTCTAGCTGTGTTATCAAAGGCGGTATTTACGTCTAATGTACCCTACCCCCTTTACTTCTTACCGTGGCGCGGACAAGCGGGTTGTTCCGCTCGTCCGCGCGGACTGACGGTAGAGTGCGACGACCAGGATCATCGCATGTGTTGTTATGTGAGAATTGCCATAAAGTACATTCGAATAAGATTGATTCTCCTTTACCAAACCATAAACTTCAATATTTTTTTATTTAGACTGACGCTTACTTGTACCTAAGTTTTCACTGCAAAGGCGACCATAATAATAATAATAGCCTGCCCTGCCTGCGTCGTAATAACTTACCTGGCTAGGGCGGAAAGTACATCATTTGTTGGTATCAACTTTAAATAAATATATTCACCCCTCACTAGGGTGGCTATGTGTTCGGAAAAATTAGGACTTTTTTATAATCTACAACAGGTTTTAAGTTAAAATAAACTAATAATCTTCAAAATTATTTATAAAGAAATATTCTTTAAGCCTTAATAGAAATTTCTAGTTTACTTGGATATCTCAAAGCTACATGTTTTGAAAAAAGAAAGAACGAATCTGTAATAGAGGCTGGATTACAATCCATGACGCGGAGCCTCTACGGATTCGTATCCTCTCATATCCACTGACTCTCAGTGAGGACTTGCGTCCCAACAATGGTATATGAAAGACTAACTTGCTACTTAAAAGCCTTTTGCGACCTAACAATGGTATACTAAAGACTAACTTGCTACTTTGAAGCCATTGTACCTAAATGTTTTAAAAATTGTAATTACGCCTCGGAAAGGACGCAAAGCCGTTGGTCCCGGCTGTCATTTGTAGATCTTTGGCAGCAGCCTCTAAAGTCTGTTAAACAGTCTTACCATGGATTATCGTATTACACAGTTACTGGGTTGTGGAGGTCCGACAGGCAGCTGCATCTGGTTCGACTGAAAACCGACTCAAATATGTTTATGATGATGAAAGCATTGTAAATGATTGTAACAACAGTGGACGAACTTCTATTTAGGGTAACATTAGAAAAAAGAGAACAGAAAACATGAGTAGGTACTCTAGGTACCACAAGTACAAGGGAAAAAAATATAGCTTAGAGGTAAATCATATAACACAACTTTATTTCTTCTTTTGGAATTTACTTCTTCGGTGTATTGGCGGGTTGTTTGCTGTTTATTTAGAAATATCCCAGTGGGACAACTTAATTAACGTTAGATAGTTAGTTACTATTGGCTATAGTAGAAATACCGATTTCGAAAATACTGTTTCACTATGAAAACCACATTATGAAAAAGTTTATTTAAATATTGCTTTATGTTTTCTCAACACTATCTATGCCAGCGCGTTTTAGTTGGATTATCGTAGGATTTAGTTTTTATACCGCTGAAGCAAACATATTTCGGGTGCAATCCTGATGGTTTTCGCGGAATTTTTACTAAACAATACCTTTTTTTTGCGTGGTTATATCGTCAAATGAGTCCTCCACTTGTACTGACTAAAATCCACGGTGTCCTTCCCCGTTATTTACTTACTTTCTTTGAGGCTCGCGTGGAACACGATACGCCATCGACACAGGCATTGTCAATGATCGGCCAGCGAGTTGCCCATTACTCGCCGTCCGGATGCTCGCGCCTACGGGTGCCGGATAATCCTGCGACGCCCGTTGCCGTGGGCGTATACATAATACATAATATACCTAGTACATCAAAAAGTTCATGTTTACTTTAAAACATGGCTCTCCTACTGTTTATTTCTAAGCATTCGTCTCCTAGTTAAGGCCACGCATTTCTTTGGCGGGTTTTTACTAAAAAAAGGCGTCATTAAGCCTGGGTTAATGAGAAGAATTTCTATTTGTGGGCAAATTTGCATCGCTCCCTTTTTGAACATTAATAACGAGGCTTTTAGGGGCCTGTGGGCGATTTTCTTTTGGGGTCATTCACTCCTGAGGCGTTCGTTTCTACATGTACCTACCTTAAATCTGTCGTTAAAGCCGCCTTAAGGAATAAGTAATCCAGCTCGAAGGACCAATGGCCGCTACTTGCTAATAAAATTGGATTGTATAAGAAAACAAAAAAAAATGGATATACGAAAAGAAATGATTTGGACCAGCATGCACGATCTAAGGAACAAAAACTATTCTGTCAACTCGCTGAGGTACTACGTAAGCGAGGGGGACGGGGTACTGCGTTGTGATTGGCTAACTCAAGGTCTGTTCTGTCTCAAGGTATGTTTACGGCTCACAGGAGTGGTCGAAATAAGACGGATATAAGATTTTTTTACCTAATGTGTTGACAGACATCGGTCGCCTGTTATTAGGAGTCTAGCTATATATCGTCGTTGCACTAGGTCGTAGGTAGTCGTTGTTTTAACAGACAAAAGCGATAGGGAGATAAACCACTACTCTGCAGAACCACGTAGTCTTTACGACGCCATTTTGTATCCTGTTAAATCTTATTTACAGCAGTCTTAGTCAGGCTTTCGGTAATATTTTTAAGGTTTTCTAATTTACCATGGAATCAACTTACAAGCAGTCCTTTATTATTATTTTAAATAAACCCCAACCTAATGTGGAAGTTACTGTCTGATTGACTGAAAATCTCCCTGTTCCTTTGCGTTCCGTGGCCGCGGTAACATTTCCACATTTCCTGTCAGCTCCTTGACGCGCGTGTGATATATGATAATATATATATACCTAATAATAGTAGAAAAAGTACATTTACAACAATTGATTTCCGAACTAAATCAATTGATGTTCTAATATTTATGAAAATATTAATTAAGGTTACAAATAAATACTTGCTATATTGCTAAATTATCTAATCAAGTTTTAAAATGTTTCCATTACACAGGATTTACTTATTATTACTTATTTTATTAGTTATTTAGCTACAATGTATGTCGATCTGCCATTGGCCAAATATGGCGGCAATCTTTGACGGAGGGGTACGATTCTAAGTTTATAAAAATGGATGTACCGCCACATTCGGGGTTATTATGTTGTAATATTTCTAAGAGTTAAGATGGTGTGATAATTACAAAGTGTGTACCTGTGTTCTACAATGATAATGTAAGTTAATTGATATGTATTATACTAAGAATGTTACTGATATATTGTGTTTTATAATGTGTATACTGATAATGTATGTTGCCGTGGAGTTTCTTTCTCCTTTCTTCTCCACGAGGACCTAGGGTTTGCGAAAGGAGGTAGCTTGATAATAAATGCTTAGTATTCTCTTTCTGTGCTTTTCTTCACAAAACCCATTCCCATACATAATTCACCAGAAATATTTCACCTTGACTATCCTCATAACCAAAGCTTGGTTATTAAATATATATAAATACCTACATATACAGACATACATCCACATTCTCACACGCGCGCTCCCCACGCACACCGCGTGGAACCTAACGCGCCGTCATCGTAGTCTTGGGTCTGTGATCGGACGGTGAGCCCCCATTACTTGCCGTTCATAAACTCGCGGTTACGGTGGTATTCGGGTTATTGAAAGACTAACTAGGCGACTTCAGGCACCTCATGTATTTATTTCAAGATCTTTAATGACGTCGAAACGAAAAATTAAAGTATGTACACACGGCTACACATCAAGCTATACAAAACCAGTTTGTCTTGGTCTCGCTTTGTACGATTTTTGCACTCAATGAAAGGTCAGCTAATACTGGTTTTGTATAGCTTGATGTGTAGCAGTGTGTACTAGACTGGATTCTCTGATGACAAGAGATGAACAGATTCGAGCCCTGCTGTTTTTTTGCACTTGGTCGTTTGCCCGAATTCTATTAGCAAAGGAATTCCGGAGATCGACCATGGAATTTTCACTTGTATGCCATTTTATGTGAAAGTGAACACAGAAGTTGCTAATTACTGTTTTAGATCTCGATCTAAGATAATTCATTGAATCTCTTTTATCATTAAATAATCTGTAAATTAATCTCTAATGAGCACCATTTAGGGCCTGTGCACAGCACGTTTTTAAACGCGCTGTGGAAGCGCGTTTTGGAAACGCGCGTCGACGGCGCGTTTTGACAGAGCAGTTTGTTGTCGCGATACGAAGTGTTCGTTTGCATCGCGTCTGTATCGCTACAAACGTGAGTCAACGGCGCGTTTAATAAACGTGGTGTGCATTTTTTTTTTTACGTGGTAAAATCATCGAATGAGGCCTCCCACCCCGGGCAGGGAGGAGGGACTGTCAGACTTGTACTGAGTAAAATCCACGGTGTCCTTCAGTAGCCTTTTTGTGTGCCGGAGTCGCGGTGTACGTATGTCCCGCGACCCTGGCAAGGCTATCCCCCTGCAGGGGGCCCCGTTAGGCCCCTTAATCTTTTGATACTTCGTCAAAGCAATGATAATTAAAGAGCTATTAATTTAATTTTGTACTAATCATCTAATGTTTAATTATCCTGGGATTTTATTTAATTGGTTTTTGGCGAAAGATTTTGTGAAGAGAGCTTCTAATTCCATACTACGTTTTGAACGGTGCTTCGTCTGCTTCGAGGTAACATATTTCCCACAGTGTAGTACTACTCGGTCGCGGGACTTATACCATCACCGTGACCCCGAAACTTAAAGGGCTATTGAAGGACACCGTGGATTTTAGTCAGCACAAATCTGACAGTCTCTCTCGCTCTGCCCGGGGTGGGAGGACTCATTTGATGATTTTACTACGATAAAAAAAAGTGTAGTACTACCCGCATTATGTAGGGGTAATTGTGTTAAAGGATAGTTAATGAAAGGTACTTATAATATATACAAAAAGAATACGGTTTCGGATTTCCTACCACTCAATTATTTCCAAGGTGTGAACTAATTTCGAACTAAAATTCGTTTTCAAAGTGTTACCAAAAACTCCTTTCGCAGTTTTTTTTTGTACAAAAACCTTTACAAATATATAAACTTACGGACACAATTAAACGCCCAGATGTAAAACAAATACTCTTAGATGATACAAATATTTGTTCCATGCCGGAAATCGAACCTGCAAAACGCAGCGCAGCGATCCAATCGCTCAGCCACTGTGTCAACCGTGCCGTCGTCATGCCGTATTTGTAAATTGGGTTATTAAAATAAGATTAACATAATACCAGCCGTTGAAAATGACAGGCTTGTAATAAGAAACCATAGAGAAGGCTGCCCATACGTTCCTGTCAAATCCAAGAAAGGCAAACCATTGTGCAAACTATTACTAGGGTAAGAACCCTTGGGCTGCGGTCGGGTATAACTAATCTAGCGGAATGCCGACAATTTGGGCACACCCCCAAATTAATACAAACTTTAGGGCCAGTCCAATTTAAAATCAATTTGGATTGTTGCTAAGTAGATAGATGCCTTGTTTGTTTCTCCTGGCCTGTTGTTCCTGGGTTTGTTTTGCCAGGTCGGGAATTACTAATATTGGGTTTTTGACTACGTGTAACAGCTTTACTATCACGTTTGTAGGGGTGGCTTATACGAGTACATCAGAGTCAATAAACGTTTTTATTTTCTGTTTTTTTAATGTTAAAAAAAAGAGTAAAATAAAAAACTTAAAAAAAAAAATAACCTTCTTGAAAAACAACAACAAAAACAAATAACTTTTCTTTCGGAAGTCGGTGGCTTTGTTTTATTATTTCGTTGTCTTTTTTGCCACCGACTTACTCGATTCGAATCGACTCGACTGGAAGATGCCTATGTCTTGCAGTGGCCTGCAAAAGGCGGAGTTAATTGATGGAGTAACATCCACCTTCACAAAGCTTTGCATTTATGGGAATTAAATTAGCAGCTCACAATTCAGGACCCATTAATATTAGTAGTAATTACCGTGAGTATAACCTGTGGTGAAATGCACCTGGGCTTCTTCAGTTGTAATGTCCCTTAGTGCCTATTGGCATTGCTTCGTTCTGTTTTCTGCTTGACATGGAAGGAAGTGGAAACATTTTTTTTCCTACTCCTCCACTATTCTTTTCTGATTAATTTCGTTGCAGGATCCAAGACAGGTAAATTCATTCTCCGGGACACGTCGAGCATCATTGTCTCGACGCTTTTCTGGTGGTTGCCACTGTTGATTCTGGCTTCACGATTTGCAGTGGTTTGGGAATAGTGTGGTGGGTTTGATCCAACTAAAACCTTCGCATTTATAATAGTAGTGAGATAAGATTAGAAAAATTACTAAGCAACGAAAAGGTCCATGGCGTTTCTTGCTCATACTTCTCCATAGAGATCTACGCTTTGGAATGAGCACCTGCCGTACTTTCACAGTTTTTATATCATGTGACTGGGACTGTAGCACCTGTCTTTTGACAATTCAAAAGTGCCTGTGATTGGCCTAATGAGGGATTTTCTTTTGATTGTTTCCCTAGTCGATGGATAAATGGCGCTGAACTTGGTATGTTACTGCAATGAACGGAACGTCGTCATTTTTTTTTCACTTGATCGTAATTTTGAGATCTTAAAACGTAACGTACATGTCATGTCATTGTCAGTCACATCACATCACACCATTGGCATTTGGAAATAAATAACAACAAGGAAAAAGAAAAAAATATTCATTGACCAGTCTTTTTAATTTATGAGTTTTCCACGCCATAAAGAAAATTTCGCAAGAGAAAAAGAAGAGAAGTCTGTGCCTCGTGGATTTGTGCAAAAATGAAGGCATAAATCTAGTAACGTAGTCAGTTCAACGCCATCTACAGAGTTCTTGGAAACTACTTTTTTTTTAATATTCGAAAAAGAAAACTTCTCATTGAAATAAACGATTTGATTTCATTGGATTTGATTTGAAAAAAATACAACAAGTAGTTTGTGTTCATGCATGATGCAACAGTGTACAAAGAAGACCAGGAACACGTGTCGCCAACTCTCCATGATTATGTCTATGCTACGGCTTGTCGATATTCAAAGGCAATAGAAAGGCAGGCTCTGAATACCTCGTTACTGGGACCTTCTTCGTGCACAGAGTAGTTTGAGACAGAAACTATAAAGGTAATTTCTTCTCTTCTTTCTTTCTTCTGGCCCACGCTGACGGCACTTCGGGTTAATTTTTACGATAATAGTCTCTAAATCACAAAGATATTTTCAAGGAACGAAAAATTTTGCAGAGAGTAGGGTTCGAACCTGCGTCTTTTGTATAGGTACTTCAGATGCCTTAGCCAATTAGGCCATCGCAACCACTACTCTCGAAGCTACATTTTTCGATCGCTTGTTTTTTGAACGCTGTTTACACGTTGCGCCATCGTTGGTAGTGTTTTAAACTACTTACCTTTATTATAGTCTCTAAATATTTGTATAAATATCTATTAACGGCATATCCCGCTGGTAGACCATAGTGTTAAAGGTTTTTTGTACGAGATAAGTCATCAAGTGAGTCCTGGCGTGTACTGCCTAAAATCCACGGTGTCCTTCAATAGCTCTTTACGTTCCGTGGCCACGGTTACCTGATAAGATAGTCCGGCTGGCAATATTGTCGACAATTATGCTTTTTTCAGTAAAAACATTGCCTGTTTAGACGCGCCTTTATAAAATAAAAATAATGGCCTGTCCATGATCGCCGGACTAACGAATTACCGTGACCTCGGAACGTAAAGGGCTATTGAAGGACACGTTGGATTTAAGTCAGTACAAGTCTGACTGTCCCTCCTGCCGTAACCTAGCTGTTATTTGATGATTTTACAAAGTTCAAAAAAAAAGCTTGTTCATGGAGTTAGGTAACTTTCTCGCCTTGCCTTCCTTGTTGTAATTTGTTTAGTAAGAACTAAATTCTTTACCCCTTCGCACACGGCGTCGTATAGTAAGCGTATCGTAAAACGCGCGTAGTATGAGAGCAATACGAGCAGGAACATTCTCAAACAAGTCCGCACACGAGGCGGTGTTACAGCGTATCGTATGAGGTGTTCATTGTTCATTAAAATTACGATACGCTTACGAGACGTCTACGCCTAATACGCCATGTGCGAATGGGCTAAAGGTACCTTTATGCTTAAGTATTAATTGCTTACTGTAAAACGACCAACGACGATATCTGGGGGCACGGCAGTGCCCCCCACCAAGACGAGCCAAGCGAAGCGCAAGGGCACTACCTACCTTTTCTCGAAGTTTTTCGTCGTTTTTTTGAACCCTCATAGAGTTGGTTTCCGATGTACCAGATAATTCATATTCACAGGATATGATGCCAATAATAAACTTATTAAGCATACAAAATCTCAATGGAATAGCTCTAATAGTTTAGATTTTATTGACATCTAAAATACACGGATTTCGTCACTGATATATTGACACACTGACACACTGACACACTGACACACTGATGATCATCAAAATGTTTGGCTAGTTCCTGCAGTGCTAGAGAGCTGAAATTCGGTATGTAGTCTAAGTTTAGTATACAACCAACAAGAAAATTCACAAACTTATAACTTTCGCCCCCCATCGCCTAAAATTGGGGGTGGAAGTTTGTATGAGATCTTAAGATGTTAGGATACTTCCTGCAGTGCTAGAGACCTGAAATTCGGTATTTAGTCTAAGTTTAGTATACAATCAACAAACAAATTCATTAACCTATTATATAATTTTCACCCCCCATCCCCTAAAATTGGGGGTGGAAGTTTGTATGAGACCTTAAACCTTATTCAGGTGGAATCAAAAAGTCAAAAAAGACAAAAAAGTCAAAAGTCAAAAAAGTCAAAAAAGTCAAAAAAATCAAAAACGTCAAAAAAAAATCAAAAACATCAAAAAAATCAAAAAAGTCAAAAATCACTTAAACAATATGGGTTTCAAATGAAAGGACTCATTGAGAGCAACTCGAAAAATAATGTAACGTCATTATAAATCCAATATGGCGGACCATATAAGATGGTAGAATAGTTATTGTTAATGTACTTCTACAATGTGGGTATCAAATGAAAGGACTCATGGAGAGCAACTCGAAAAATAATGTAACGTCATTATAAATCCAATATGGCGGACCATATAAGATGGTAGAATATTATTGTTAATGTACTTCTACAATGTGGGTATCAAATGAAAGGGCTCGTTGAGGGCAACTCGAAAAATAATGTGACGTCATCCAAGATGGCGGAATAATTTGTTTTTAATGCACTACTGTGAAGTAAGGCCGTGTAGATTCAGAAGCTTGGTTGTACATGAGATCTGATATCTTTTTCGTAGGACAAACCTTATGTGCTCGTATTGGCAACAGTTTACATGAAATGTTTTTGGTGGGATTTTTGTTTTTTCTATTTAATAATATTACAAATGTAAAATAATAAGTAAGAAAGATAAATAAATGAAATAATTGTAAAATAAATCTCTCTTATTCGTCACACTACTCTGTGGTTTGTAGAGGCGCAATGCAAACTACATACATAGGTAAAGACCCCGTGTACGGAGCACCCTTTATGTATCTTGCATGCTCTATATTTTGCACTACAGTGGTGGGTAATATTGCCAACTTGAACCACAGTTACCCTGTATACCGTTAAGAGATACAAAACTTCAGGCGAGGTGTATTAGTGAGTTATTCTATTCATAAATGCAGGTATTTGTGACAATCCTGTTGACTGGCCTGTTGGTCTAGTGCAGGGTTTTTCAACCTGTGGGTCGCGACCCCCTAGGGGGTCGCGAAGCCTCTTCAGGGGGGTCGCGAAGCTTCTCTAGAACGTTGGGAAAGCTATTGCAGTAAAAAACATAGTTTTACAAAAGATTTATTAGGAAAAAATAACCCTAAAATTTTCCCGGCTCGCTACGCTCGCCCATTAATGAAGGGTGTACTTGGTAACGTCAAAAAAAGTCAACGATTTCAGGTCACTTTTCAATGAAATCTTGTCTTATGTTAGTGCAGAAATACTGTGCACGCCGCGCTTGCTCTTCAAGTCTTTAAATTTTTTTTCCCGATTTTAGATCAAAACTTTTTTCGTCGTACTACGGAAACTTTTAGAGTTCACTGCGTTCACTCTTCTATGTAGATATGGTTTTTCGTAGCCCCGAAACGTAAAACGTTTCGAGCTCGCTGCGCTCGCTCCTGTAAATATGTTTTAAGTTTCCATGACCTAATGACCTCGATTTTTATAGTTTATTTTTCAATAATACTTTTGTGGAAACTACTACTGAAAAATAAACTACGCAGCAAACTCGCTACGCAGCGAGCGTACTCTCACCGTTTACAAACCATTAAAAACTTATATTTGTAGTACAAAATGAGGGTCTTTTAAGTGTTTCTTTTAGAAGGCGCTGAATTTTAAAATACGCCACTGTAGATCATAATAATATTTGCTCAGTGCAGGAATCGAACCCGTAACACGCAGCATAGCAGTGCAACATCGCTAACCGTACCGTCAAATTGAATGCTTGAAAACAGCAACCGGTAAATGGGGGGTCGCGAAATATTTTTTCATCCTAAAGGGTTCGTGCCATGAAAAAGGTTGAAAAACCCTGGGCTAGTGGTTAGTGACCCTAACTGCTATGCCGGGGGTTTGATTCCCACCCAGAACAAATGTTTGTGTGATGAGCATGGTCATTTGTTCTGTGTCTGGTTGTAATTTATTTGTTATATGTATGTATTTAGAAATATATAGGTAAGTATGTTTATCAGTTGTGTAGTACCCATAACACAAGCTCTGCTTAGCTTGGGACTTGATGGCGTTGTGCTGGACGTGTGTGTGAACAGGCCAGTCTTGTAAAATATTCTTGTAAAAAACGAAAATGAAAATGATATTGTAGCTATTGTTCAGGATGTCCTAATGGATTGTGACCAGGTAATGGAACCTAATGGGTAATATAACTCGGGATTGAAACATCTGATTACGTTTGTGTCAAAGTAAACCCTTAGCCCTATAGCAAGATGACGGGCCCCCCTATAGAGGGCCATAGCCTTGCCGGGGGTTGCCGGACATACGTATACCGCGATTCCGGTACACAAAGGGCTACCGAAGGACACTAAAACTAGTCTGTCAACTCGCTGAGGTAAGCGAGGGGCAGGGGGTACTGCGTTGTGATTGGCTAACTCAAGGCATGTTTACGGCTCACAGGAGTGGTCGAAATAAGACGGATATAAGACTTTTTTGCCTAATGTGTTGACAGACGTCGCCTGTTATTAGGAGTCTAGTAATATTATCGTCGTTGCTCCCGTCCCTGCCCGGGGTGACAGGATTCATTTGATGATTTAAACACGAAAAAAAAGCCCTCTGGCTACAGTGCTTACCCTTTTAAATAAAACAGGCGTGGTATTACCCAGTTTCCAAGCGAAAACAAAATTCATAATTGTCTCCAAATACGAGAACTTATTTATAATTTCATCCGCATTTTAAGGGGAGAGGAACAATTTAAATTATTATAAAACTTCTCATAAAGCGTTTACACTTCACGATCGTAAATTAAAATGGCCGACGGATGAAATTATTTTATAAATTAAGCTTGCAAAATGTAATGACCGTTTTATTTATTTTTCGTCAATAAATTTTATAATTATATCTTAAATGATTTATTTGGCTATTTGTCGGGAAAAATATTTTGGTAGATTGTTATTGAAATTTTGAGCAGTTTTTTTTGGTTTGCGGGAAAAGATTTCTGCAGCCCTGGAACGTAAAGAAAACACAGCGTGAAACGGCGATATATTACTAGACTCCGCATGCACGATCTAATGAACAAAAACTATACTGTCAACTCGCTGAGGTACCTACTATGTAAGCGAGGGGGACGGGGTACTGCGTTGCGATTGGCTAACTCAAGGTCTGTTCTGTCTCAAGGTATGTTATTATACTGTGGCGTGGGTGTCGGTCAGAAAGAGTTTAAAAGTGTCTCTTCCACTCCATCCGGGCGCCAAGACTATTTTTTTGCTGAAATAACCACCCGAAAAAGGGTTAATGCTGAGAATTTTCTATTCAAAAACCTATTCACTTAATTTGAGAATCATTTTCATGACCCAATGTTTAGCAAACAAGACAACGAGGCAGTTAATAATGGGGATGGCAACTGCGGACCTAATGGCGCTAGTATAGCTTGTCCCAAGCATCGTCATTGGTTCAAATCAGTTCAAATCTTAAAGGTACTTCAAAATAGTACTACGTCATTGGTCGGATTAGGACTAAGCTATGATGGCGCCATCTACAATAGCTTTGGCCGGCCTACTTTTTTTTTATTTTTAAATATTTTTTTACTGGACAATGGCCTTCCCCATTGTCCAGTAAAAAAGTATTTAAAGTCGTCTCGTCGTCGTATCTAAACGACATCTCTCGCTCAGCTGCTAAAGTTTCCTTCACAGATTTTTTTATTATTATTTAAATATATCAAACAAAACTCGCTATAAAAGGGAAACGATGTTTTATAACTTCGACACGAGAGCAGTTTTTTATTTAATCTGATGGTTTTAATATCAATGTATTCAGGGACGGACTTGGGAAAGCCTCAAGGCGAAAAGCGAGTGTGAACGCGATTTTTGAATCGAAAATACGACTGATGAATAAGATGGCGCTACAGGCCATAAAGACAAACAGACGACAATCGTTATCGCTCAGCATTTTCAACGATATAACCCAGTGCGTAAAGTTGAAAATCTATTAAAGAATGCTGCGCGATAACAAACGAAAAAAATCTGCGAACTTCAATAGATTTTCAACTTTATGCTCTAGATTATAAAGTTGAAAAGTATTAGGCTGCTGAGCGATAACGATCGTCGTTTGCTGTCGTCGTCTGTTTGTCTCAGTACCCGGGCTATACTTCTGCAGTGACGAATCACCGTTTTAAAAAGTTATAAGTATACGGATAGATGTTTGGGTTGGTCTTAACATGAAAACCTTACCAACATACATTTTTTATGCATTACAATTTGATCCCTATTAGCGACACTGCCGAATGGTGTAATAACACAGGGTGTGTACGTTTTTTTTTCCGAAAATCAGTGGCTTCGATTTCTGACCATATTATTGAGTTTTAGTTTTCGTCAAAATCGGCCTCGAGGATCCTTTTAATATTTTTCGATATTCCACATAGAATATAGCCCAGTTAAAAAATTCACTCCGTCTTGCTACCTATTCCCAATGCTTTCAACCCCGCTGCTCGGGTCATTTTCGTCGTAGCATGATTTTATATACCCTTTAGCCTTCCTCCGACAAATATACCATCAACAGCAAAATAATATTTCAATTCGAATCGGTAGTTAGTGAGATTACCACGCATAATCAAACTAATTCTTCGACTTTAAAATATTAGTATAGATTTACTCGTTTTAAAGTGATTTCTACGCATATTATGCTAAAAATGGGACCAGAAACATTGAGCTATTACTACTATGTATAGAGACGACACCACGCATCACCACTGTGTCCCATCCAGGATGAGTGTGCGCGCCTAGAGCACGCCACAGAGCTGTCAAACAATTTAATGAACTTGTGCGCGCGCACTCATCCTGGATGGGACATAGTGGTGATACGTGGTGTCGTCTTTAAACGTAGTAATAATAGCTCAACGACCAGAAACAACATTATGTGCCACTAACGTTACGAAGTGCATTAATGTTACGTTTTTAGCCATAACTGTTTGTTTAGGACACCACTAAAATGCTGGAAGATAATCCATGATGGTGTAACAAGATTTTATAGCTTCCATTATTAATTATACTGCAAACATTATAAATTAATTAAATATGAGCGTAAACTCAGAAATGCACGGATTGTAAGTATCTTATCACGTACACACATAAAAAAATTGTGATCATTAGCATAGTATGTTAAAAAAACTGAAAATAATTGAACTGTTTTATTGTTTCATATACTAAATCTTCATTTTTAAATAAAGAATACTTGTAAAAAAAGAAGAAAAACTCATAATATAATCTACCGTAACAAAAAAGATTTCGTTACAAAAAGTGACGTTTTTAAAACTTTTTTTGACGTGTGAATAATGCGGAGAAGATATTTTTTTTGAAAGTAAAAAAATACAAAAAATAGTAAAAAAGACTCAACGAACAATCTGTTCGCCAATTATAGTAGGTACTTCATTATTTAAAATATGTACTAAATATGTTGTTATAATTTGCTTTATACTATAAAGCTTTCTACTGAAACAGAACATGAAGCCTTTTACAATACGAGGTAAAACTATGCTGAAACCACCGCTTCGTAAAGTCTTGCTTGGCGCAGTAGAAGTCCAATAGACAGTAGCTTCAATTTAAATATTAGTATTTAAATGCGTCTAGTTCCTATATATTTTTAATGTTGCGATGTAGGATTTGTAGTTCTTCCATCGCTCCATAGATGTCGCTAGTCGTCTTTTGTTAAGAACAAAATTACGTCCACACAAAAGATAAAGCCGCGTACAGACATCGCGAGGCGTGCGACACGAATGGTTCGTCTCGCATGCCTCAACCTGAGGCATACGGTGGTACATTTATACGTGCGTCCCGAACGAAACATGCTCAAGCTGAGCAAGCAAACCACCACGCACGGTGTTCGTCAGTCGTCGTTGACTTGCTGTGATATTTGACGCCACGCGTCTTCCCTTTTACATTTATTGTAATAATCGGAATGTTTAGAGCCCCACAACACTCTATTAATTTCATAAAGTTGAACCAGCTCACGTAGTGACTCGGTATTGGCCTCCATGATGCATGCGCGCAACGCAAACAACACCTGTCCGTCCACACGGAGCGCACGGCTCGTACTGAGGCGGCGTTCGCAACGATCGTATGGCGCGAATGCTCACTGTGAGCACACACGTCGACACAGCCCGAGGCATGCGAGACGAACCATTCGTGTCGCACGCCTCGCGATGTCTGTACGCGGCTTAAAGTTTCAAACGCTCTACCATAATACAAACTCCATTTTTCACAAAGTTACCCCTTTTTTAATAATTCAACAGTTGTAAACAGTCATTAAAATTAACAGCACTTTGTTTTTCCCGCGTTGTTCCGTTTCATTGTTGGAGAGTTTATTTATTACTGTTTGTCTTGAGTCCGGTCCTGCTTAACATATCTCGTCCTTATACAGATGTTTTGCTGAACAATGAGAGATTTTACTGAAGAAATTAGTACTTTTAAAAGGTTAACATTCTTCCAAAGCTATATTCTAACGCCGTAGTTGGAAAATTAAATAACTCTGATTTTGTAGTTCTGAGATAAACGCGATTTAGTTTTTTTTTTTCAGTTAATGTAAAGTTGTTAAAAAAACTCATGTTACTTATCATTGACCACAGTTATTGATTTATTTACTGAGTTATTTATTTTTCCTTTAAAAAAAATATTGTTTGTCTGAAAATATTTATTATTCTATCTGTCCGACAAAAATGGCTATATTTTTGGAACGGAATAAAATACGAAAACGCCTGTAAGGCTCAAAAGTGCGGCATGTTTTAGGTGTTTTGAAAATAGGGAAAAGTCAATATCGCCAAAATCGGACTTATTTAATTTTCCAACTACGGGGACGCTAAACTACAATTTTTTTAAATATACTTACGAAAAATAAAATAAAAAATATATAAAACATAGCAGTCCACCAGCATCGGGAAAAGAGTCCGGGCTGCATGTGGTCAGGGCTCCTGCGAGAGGAACCTCCTAACAATACACGCCGTGTTCAGAAGTTCTGCCTTCTGAATCAGCTGGATCCAGCTACCAAGCGAGAGCCTCCTCAGATGGTTTTCGAGGCGCTTGGCAATCCTAACTTTATATATCAATGCGAAAGTTAGTTTTTAGGTTATTACCTTTTACGCCAAAACCACTGAACTGATTGTCCTGATTTTTTCCGTTGTCATATTTTATTCATAGTTTTTTTAACGTTTTAAAAATATCAGATGTGTTCTCCCACCCTGGGCAGATGGGAGAGCTGTTAGACTTATACTGACTAAAATAGTGTCCTTCAATAGCCCTTTACGTTCCGGGGTCAAGGTTACTCGATAGTGTCGCGTCCCTGTCAGGCTTTGGCCCTCTAAGAGGGTGTATTCATAAATAGATTACGTTATCTTAATATAGATAAATCTCGTGTCACAATGTTTGTCTTCAATGGACTCCTAAACCACTTAACCGATTATAATAAAATTCGCACACCATGTGCAGTTCGATCCAACTTGAGAGATAGGATAGTTTAAATCTCAAATTTTAGACCGGGTCCTCCACCCGTGCGAAGCCGGGACGGGCCGCTAATGTACAATAAAGCTTGAATTTCAACTGCATTTGTTAGTATTTAGGTCATTTGAATTTAAAAATCCAATGCAATTCTGTACATACGGCCATAAAGAAAGACTTTAATCGGAACCCCCGCGGCCATTATTCAGTGTTGCCACACTAGTTACATACAGGGTAAATAAATCGCCTAGTGTGGACGCACAGTTGTCGCGCTGCGTCAAATATTGGTGTTGCCATAAATTGTGATGCGGGGCCCGCACGGTTTCCGTACGTAACATTCATTCTTTGTTTTCACAGCTAAAAATAAAAGTGTTAAAATACACTAAAGTAATAAAATAGACGATATGGTCGTTTATTTTATTACTTTAGTGTATTTCTCTTGAAATAGACAAACGTCAAATAAAATGTTTATTAAATATTATTAATTTCATTTAAAATGGGTTTGCCACACATTAGAGAAAATAAAAATTACAAGTGTCACCTATGTGTTATGTGAGTCTTAGGCTACTTTTCCACCAGAGATGCGCTATGCTACGTTTCTGTGGATGCGTTTGATAACCGCCAATCATATTCATTGGTTTGACATAGCACAGTACTGGTGGAAACGGATTCAACTAAGATGTATTTTTTATATGGAATGATGCGTGCTATGGATGCGTGCGTTGGGTCGTCTTCCCTTCTATCAATACAGCGCATAGCTTGAGATGCGCATCCTCGTAGCGCAGCTACGCATCTTCGTATCGCAGCTACGCATCTTCGTAGCGCAGCTACGCGTCTTCGTAGCGCAGCTACGCATCTTCGTATCGCAGCTACGCATCTTCGTATCGCAGCTACGCATCTTCGTAGCGCAGCTACCTATCTTCATAGCACATCTTACTCGCACAGCCACATGGCGTAGCATCAGTGGAAACGGTCACACAGTTTCGTAGCTCAGCTTTTGCATCTTAGCAGCACATCTCTGGTGGATGGACATTAACAGTCCCTATCGACCCGCCCCGGGGTTGGAGGACTCATTTGATGATATTAGCATGTTAAAAAAAGGAATTATCAGACTCTTACTTACTAAATAGGTAGTTTGCGTTTCAGGGCCACAGCGCCTTTTTAATACGGTCCTGCGACAATGAATATATGCCTAAGATAGTCTTTTTTAACCCCCGACGGAAAAAGAGGGGTGTTATAAGTTTGACGTGTCTGTCTGTCTGTCTGTGTGTCTGTCTGTCTGTCTGTCTGTCTGTGGCATCATAGAGCCCGAACGGATGAAGCGATTTTAATTTAGTTTTTTTTGTATGAAAGGTAAGGTAAGGTAAGGTATCTGCGAGTGTTCTTAGACATGTTTGATGAAAATCGGTTCAGCCGTTTAGAAGTTGTGGGGGTGAAAGTGGGGAAAGGTAACCGAGGATCTGCAAATATACTCGAGTTGGGTATCAAATGAAAGCGTATTGAAAGGGAATATTGATGACTTAGTCGGGAGTACTCTTAGCAACATAAAATGATATAAGTTTGTACCTATAAAAAGTGTAAAATAAAAAATAAATTAAAAATTTAATAAACCCCCGACACGAACAAAAATACGTCGCGTTGGGGGACTGCTCCAAATTATTTAACATCTCCTGTTTTTTTGCAGTCCCCCAACGCGACGTATTTTTGTTCGTGTCGGGGGTTTATTAAATTTTTAATTTATTTTTTATTTTATCATTTAAATCATCAAATGAGGCCTCCCACCCCGGGCAGGGCGGGATGGACTGTCAGACTTGTACTGACTAAAATCCACGGTGTCCTTCAATAGCCCTTTATGTTTCGGGGTCACGGTGATGGAATAAGACCCGCGACCCCGGCAATGCCTAAGATAGTCTAAATAGCTTTTACAGCATGACTGTTTCTTTCTTTTTTTTTTCGTGGTAAAATCATCAAATTATCCTAGGGTGGGAGGGACTGTCAGACTTTACTGACTTAAATCCACGGTGTCCTTCGGTAGCTCTTTGTATACCGGAGTCGCGGTATACGTATGTCCCGCAATCCGGGCAAGGATGACTCTTCATTATACCGTAATAAATAATCTGTCAGCATACCCATTACTTACTAAAAGGTCCAGGAGATAGTATGTCTATTCAGACCCTCGCTGTAAGCAGGAGTCTTATCTTCACGCGTCGATGATCTTCCATAGGTGCCTATAAACATGTTATTTACTGCTCGTTGCCTAATATAGCGTTATTGGTAAGCATTGCTTTAAGGCTTATTGTATATCGGATAAGGTAGGTAGGTAGATTTATTATGTGTTATAAATCTGCCTTACACTAATATGTAAGGGTATGCGGGCGGTGAGTAATGGGCAACTCGCTGTCCGACCATGGACCATGTCAGGGCTGAAGGCGCGTTGTGTTCTACGCGCGCCTCAAAGAGCGTCAGCAAGGTGACGGCGCCCCTTCTAGAGGACCAAAGCCTGCCGGGGTTTCGGGACTTATCTTATTACTGTGACCCCGGAACACAAAGGGCTATTCTCGACAAAAAAAGTTTTGATCCTGTTCTGCTAGTAGATACTTTCTGTTCAGATTCCACATTGCGACCTCATTTACGGTAGGTTTGTGGTAGAAGTTTAACCGACGAAAAAGAAGGAGGAGGTTCTCAATTCGACAGGTATATTTAATTGTTCTGCTATCCGTGTGGAACAAAGAAATGGGGACGAATTTACAATTATCAATTTAATAAAAAAAAACTGTAAGGTTGTAACTGTGAGGTCAAAACTGAACAAACAAATCAAAATGAAAATTCTTTTAAAACCCTGTAGGCCTAGGCGGAAAGAATACAACATTCTCTTCACTTCTCGGATTACCATACAAAGCATAGCGCATCTATAATATTTAAAATTATAATCTATGACAGAACCCCGAGTAAGATATATAGGGTGTCCATGAATTATTCAACAGGTTGCCACGGTGTTACTGTATCCGGTGTACAGCGAAACTGCTTACGGAAGTGCTGACATCTCGCGATAGCATTCCGTATTTTGGTAAAATATTGCCACCCTAAAAGATTTATAGACAACATTTTGGGACGGTAAAAAATTGAAGTGTGGTATGCATTTTAGGTCAGTTTAAATTGGTTAAGTCTGTGTTTCGAATAAAGATGTGCGAGGTAGCTGAGCTAAGCGGTGTGCGAGGTAAAATTGCCAATAGTATGGTTTATTCTGCGTTCAACCCCCAAGATTTTCTACCCACTTCCGCGTTCGACACCTAAACGTTTCCACTTTCAACCCCTGAGGGTTGAACGTGGAGCTCAGTACATTGGTAGTCTTTATTACTCTCTTTTCATAACCTCGCTTAGCACAGCTCTGGTAGAAAAAATACGAACGTATGACAGAGGTGCGAGCAAGGTATGTAGTTGCTAGCAATATGTGTAACTACAAAGTTGGAGCTGATCATCTCTACTACACACGCTTTTTCAGAGGGGTTGTGTATGAACCCCCGAAAAACCCCACATGCCACTGTTTTGAAAACCCGATTCGAATTTTTAATCACTCTCTCCCGACAAATATTCTGGTTACTTACAAATGCCCTACTTAAAATTGCCATTGTTTGATCTCCCCCAAGTTTTTTTTTTACCCCCTGACCGAAGCCCTGGTTGTGGTGGTCCGACAGGCAGTCGCTCCATGTAAAATGCTGATATTCAGCTGTATCAGGGTTGATTGGAAGCCGACCCCAATACAGTTGGGAAAAGGTTCGGCAGATGATTTTGACTAAAGTCCTGGCTAAGACTACGTGTGATTCCACTAGTGTCTTTACCCAGGACCGCTTTTACCCAGTTACACACCATTCCACAGCTCCGCTAGTATCTCGCTCAGCTTTCGTGGAAACCATCCACGTTCAAAGAGGCTAGTTGTTGTGGAAAACCAGCTTAAAAAAAGAAAAACTGGCGACCGGAAAGCCTGGGTTTTCGTTGGAGTTTGATTTATTTTTACCGGATTTTAGTTTGTGAAAACAAAGTAGAGTTGTTCTATTGTATGTTTTAATAGTTTTTGCTAGAACCTAATGGACTCGACACGCGAAAACCTCGTCCGTTGGAGGCTTTTCGTAAACGTTCAGTTTATATTTCGGCAGTCCGATTTGTAGACTCTATAGCATATCATGATAAGTCTAGTGTTCCCACTACTGGGACAAAGGCCATTCCTGAGGCAGTTGGCTTAAAGGACAAAAACCTCGTCTTTGAGAGAGGCAGTGTGCTGTAATAGTAGATGTCAATTTGTCGTAGAGATATTTGATTGAAATAAAATACAGATTTTTCTTTAAAAAAATCTTAAATCTAAATTAAAAAGAATAATAATAAGGTTAAAATTTTAGGGTGAAATTAGGAGGTATTCCACTTAGGGCACCTGGCACCTGCGAAAAAATTTGACAGGAGCCTTATGTCGAATAGATAAGGTACCAGTAGCCCAGGTGCCATTGTCAGCGGGTGCCCTAAGTGGAATACCTCGAAATTAGCGAAAACATTTACCCACAATCTAAAAAGTTACAACATTTTTTAGCTTTCTCGGATAATTACTACGGAAGGACCCTCCATTTTTCTCCAAAAAATGTAGGAAGAAACATGTTAAAAATGGGCAACCTCGCCGAAGCAAAGCTGAGAAACAAATTGTAGTCATTTAAAAAAATACTGTTAAAATAAAAGTGTGCCAATAAACGTTTTTTCTTTGTTAAAAATTGACTTTTTTTACGTGGTATAATCATTTAAAATGTTTCCCCTCACCTGGGTCAGGAGGAGAGGAACTGTCAGACTTGTGCTCCGTTCAAGAGCCAAGTCACGTCATATTGCTGACAGCTCTTTGAGGCGCGCGTGGAACACGACGCGTCTTTGACCAGGATGGTCCATGACGGCGATTTACCCATTACTCGCCGTCCGCATGACAAAAACAAAAAGTTGAATAAAGTGTTTACTGTACGAATACATGCACATTTTCGCTTTAATAGGCGACTTGTAAACAAATGCCTAAATGAGAAGGAACTGTAGGGTTTATTAATTTTTTGTTTATTAGTGAAAAGGGCAAGAAGGTAATTTCATGGAATTACCCGACAAATATAAAGTTGCCAGAACATAAAAAATATAGTCCCCGCCAGATAAGTCGGGAATAAAGGTCATTGATCCTAATAATGCATCGTTCGAATTTCAAAATAAAATGTAAGGTGACGGTCGCCTCTTACCCGATTCGTTTATTTTGATCGTGTTACGACACTTTCTTTACATTTTTTCGAATGGTTTTGAAATATTGGAATACATTGGCATACCAATGAATGAAAAAATGACGGGGGTCAACGAATTTAATTCCACACTTATCTGGCTCAAACAGTAGTAGCAAAATACTGAGGTCCGTGTGAATTTTACGCTTTTGGCTAAGAAGCGAACTTAAAGTAAATATTACGTCATAAATTGATGGAAAATACAAAAGCGTCTCTTGTGTCCGAACGGTAATAATTTTAACCATCAAATAAACTTCAAAGTTCCGTTCACTTTACGTCACAAAATCGTGAAAACTCGTGCTTGAGCCTCAGTTCAAAGAAAGTTACACCAACATTTCAACAAAAACGTCATGTATTGTATCAACAAATTAATTCAACACAAGTTTCCTCCTTGTGCGACACAAAAAAAGATACGGAGCAGCTGTTGCACTGAAACTAGTTGCACTCGTATCTTTCTTTCAGTTTTCAATAAATTTTCACAACTGTGCCCCCGTTTCAGCTTTGTTCAAGCTTTTGATGTAAAGCGTATTTTTGATACAGATGGAGCATTGGAAGCCCAGTGGTATGTAGATGGTCGCGAGACTCGTTTCCATCACCGTGACCCCGGAACATAAAGGGCTATTGAAGGACACCGTGGATTTTAGTCAGTACAAGTCTGACAGTCCCTCCCGCCCTGCCCGGGGTGGGAGGACTCATTTGAATATTTTACCACGCAAAAAAAAAAAAGTGGTATGGTCGTGGGTTCGAACCCAGCCAGGCCCATTACTATGTGTAATTTATTTCATCACCACTGCTCTCAAAACGGTGAAGGAAAACATCGTGAGGAAACAGAGAAGTCCCGCAACCCGCACTGGGACTGCGTGTTGGATTATGGCCCACTCTAACAGAGAGGTGGCCTGTGTCCCAGCAGTGGGAACATTTAAGCTGATGATGATGATGGTCACAGATAATGTGTATGTTCACCAATACTTACTAATAACTATATCTTAGTGTGTAGATATATAAATTGTTCACTGAGATCAGAGTGGACGGCAATTAGACGATTTTACAACCTAAAAATAAATAAGTACGACAAAGATATAAAAAGTACTATTAGTAAACTTAGGTACATAGAACAAAAGAAATAACAGAAAATAATCAAAATTATAAAAAACGAAAAAATAATAATGAGGTTGGTCCAGTTCCAGGCCAAAAGGTTCCCATCTCAGCTTAGTTTTTTTAATGTCGTGTTGTAGATTTTTTTTTAATCTTAAAAGAAGAGGGTAGGTTAATATTAAATCGTTTGAGAGCTAACCTGAGCTGAGAGGCCTCTTCAGTGCCCTCACTTAATAAGCCGTGAAGTTATCAAAGGAAAGCGTGAAGAAAATAAAATTGACTTGATCGGACTTTCAAGTCCTTATTTTAAAGATTTTTATGAAATAAGTAGGTCTAAAAAATTTGTTAAAATCATTTTAAAAAGTTGCTTATCATAGGTGACCTATCTTAAAACTTTACTGCCATTTGATGGCTCATTGATCATCTTTATTTAAAAACGCAAATCGTAAATCAATATCGAAATTCGTTTCGTAATAACCGAATTCAAAAAAGTTCCAATTACTTTATGATTTAAAATTCGAACCTCATTCGATTGGAGAACAGTGAGTTGTGGCTAGAGTTACGACCAATCACAATTAGCTAATGGATAATGGCTAATGGACCAATTGAGTGGTCTGTCGGTGATATTTTAAAAGTCGAATACGTTCTTTTTCTGTTCAAAATTTAAAAAGAAGTGTAGAAAAAACTGAAAGAAAATGTCTGCAATGTAAAGTAATAAAAGCGCTTAAACAAAAAAAAAGCACAATTACCTCCCATATTTGTATGTGTAAATACGTGTGAAAATCGCGAACGGGGAGCCACGAGCACGATACAGAAGTTCAACTATGGATTCTGTTAAGTTACCCGTCGCTAGGAATTTCTCCTGAGTTGTGGGTGCGTTAAAAAAAAAAACATCACATACACCCAATCAAATACTTGTAAATCATACAAGATATTGATTCCGTGCGAGATTGGAACCCGCGACACGTAACGCATCAGTCTATAGTTCAGCTTTGCAAAGAAAAACAATCAATCCATTTACTTTTTGTGTCCGTCCCACCCCACACGTCTATCAGTCTTATCTTCATGCGAAGCGAGTACCGAAGTTGGTCGACATAGTGTTATAGCCACCGGATAATCCGGTGATACCGCATTATCCCACGTGGTCTTTGGTGAAGACCTTCGAGTGCTCGAGTACCGTCATAGGATCTGGAGGCGAAAGCCCTCAAAACTTCTATGAGTGGAGTTTGGAGGTGCAATGCCTCGGGGAGAAAATCCGCGGTAAATCGAGGCTCAACGATCAATGAAAAGAGCTATGCTCGGAGTTTCTTTGCGGGATAAAATCCGGAACATGGATATATATGGTGAAGAACCAGAGTCGCCGACATAGCTCTTATTTGCAAGTTGAAGTGGCAATGGGCAGGCCACATCGCTCGTAGAACTGACAACCGATGGGTAAGAAAGGTTCTCGAGTGGCGACCACGGACCGGAAAACGCAGCGTAGTTAGGCCTCCCACTAGGTCAGGGTTACTTAAACTTTTTGCAGTCACGGACCACCTTCACAATATCAATAATTCCACGGACCCCCCCCCCCCCCCCCCCCAAAAATATTTTGAACAGATCAGAGTATCAGGGTCAAACATGAAACAAACCCTGCCCTGGAAGTTTAGTCTTTGTTCAATTAATTCATGTTTTGTGACTGACGATCTGTTGTCGCGGTGAGTTCTTGTATTTACCTAGACGAGATTATTATACTATTTCGTAGTAAATAGGTTAAGAGTTAGCTGACCTACTACGTACCCCTGGTACACATGCCAGGGACCCCCCGGGGGTCCGTGGACCCCACTTTAAGAAACCCTGCACTAGGTGGACCGACGACATCGTGAGAGTCGCGGGCCTACCGATGGATGTAAGTGGCGAATTGTCGTTCGGCGTGGCGGTCTAAGGGGGAGGCCTATGTTCAGCAGTGGACGTCTTCCGGCTGATGATGATGATGATGATGAAATCGTGGCACTGCGGAAAGAACGCCGGCGTGATCTCATGGCGACATGAAGTGAGTGTTAAAATTAAATAAAAAAATGCGTTAGAGTAGGTACGTTTTGTACTGCCTCCCCTATAGAGTTTTGAAGGAACTAAGACTTCTGAAAATAATTTCACATTGACCCGGAAGCTCCGCTGTCACACGAAGCATGGCTTCCGATTATAGGCTTCGGCGCCCGCATTTTCGATTTTTCATGTTTTAAACGATGCTAAATTGTTCGACTTTCAGGGGGTAACTCAGACTCAAGCAGGCTCTGATTTTGTACGTAATAGCGTTTTTGAAGTGATTTAGCTGAAGATGTGTAGTTTATTATATTTCTTGAGGGGAACATCTTACTAGGTTACCATAAAAATGAAATTATATTTATTTTTGCAAGTAGGTTAATATCAACTCTTTTACACGACGTCTTTCTACAAACTAGATGAAGACGGTGTTTCGTACCTGACAACTCTGAGAAGAAACAGCCGAAACAAACTCAGAGGTCTCTTTTAAAGTCCAGACATTAAATTGGTAATCACATGAGAGCCATGTAGGTTAACGTCTGAGATGGTCTTTTGAAGAAAGAACCACTCAGATTTAGTGAACCTGTCCAGTAAGTGCAAGCATTTGTCAGTTATCGTGTAGCTCTACTCATAAGTCAAGGAGCTCAACATAACGACGAACAAATACCAAAGAGAGAACATTTGCGTAGGCCGCATACGTTACTCAAATTGACTGACACTCCATATAAATAAACTGAAAAAAGAAAGTGACCGACATAAGTCCTTGCAATCACCAATAACAGTAATTAAATAATCATGATGTTGAATTTTACATAGTCGATAAAGGCTAATTCTTTGCTATGGCTTCGCTCGTGACCTCAATCTTGTCCAGAAGCAAAGCTGAGACCTAAGATGGAGTGAGCTCACCCAGAAGAAACCGGAACTCATCAACGGTACAAGGTGAAAACTGTTTATCATCGAACTTCGACAGTATGGTAGTCGCGAGCCAGGCGGCCCTGGCGAAGCCCTACCGTTGACCGCTAGGTGGTAGATCACACCCATTTGGCCCAGACTAGCCTGTTGGTCTAGTGGTTAGCGACCCTGACTGCTATGCCGGGGGTGGTGGCTTCGATTCCTACCCAGGACAAATGTTTGTGTTATGAGCACAATCATTTGTTCTGTGTCTGGGTGTAATTTATCTTTATGTATGTATTAATAAATATATAAGTATGTTTATTAGTTGTCTAGTACCCATAACACAAGCTCTGCTTAGCTTGGGACTAGATGGCGTTGTATGATAGTTGTGGAATATTATTATTATTATTTCTAGGAAGATTTCATCAATGTCGGAGCCCCCCTTAGAGGGCCGAAGCCTGCCTGGATCGCAGGACTATCGCGTAACCGTGGCCCCGGAATACGAAGGGCTATTGAAGGTCACCGTGGATTTATCAGTACAAGTCTAACAGTCCCTCCTGCCCTGCCCTGGGTGGGAGGACTCATGAGGTAATTTTTTTTTAAATAGAAAGGGTAGTTTTCATTTACATATTGTCGGTTACATAATGTATAATCCTATGAACATTAATTCAAAAAACGTATTTCTTTATAAAGTTTCTTTTTTTCCGAAATCCTTTGTAAGAAGCTTGCAAGTGGAGGGTCATTAATTTCTCCAGGCGTTCTTATTTCAAAAAATAAAAGTATAAAAAATACGCAAAGTAACGCAGGAATCCCCAAGGAAGTGTAAGTTACGATGTATTAAGCTTTTTTTTTTAGAATAATGTAAATATTTTAGGGTTCTGTTGAGAGGTGACAAGATCCACAATGCCAATCTTTATCATTTTTCCTTACCTAATTATTTTAAATCTAAAATATAAATAAAGAAAAGGAAAAAGTAAAGATTACCCGTAAGTTTATGATTGTGGTTTCTGGAATGCTGGAAAACTTCATTTTAATGGGATGTTGTAAGTTTGCCACAAAAATAATTCCCCACCAAAGAAAGTATGTATAAATTAGCCAAAGGTTATTGTTATTTTTTTTTTGATTATAGTAAATTTGCCCCATATCTTTTTTCCGCACGGATAGCAGAACAATTAAATAATAAATGCGGAATCTGAACAGAAAGTACTAGGAGAACAGGATCAAATCTTTTTATCGTGGCAAATTAATTTTGTGTCATACTTACAACAACCCATTTTAACAACACTTCAACTTTAATTTCAGTTTTGGAGATGACTAATAACATTTTTGCCCGAGAATTGAACTTAGGATAACCATGCTCAGCAGTCGGATTAGCGACCACGATACCGACGGGTAAATTAAAACTCACACTGACATTTTTGTTAAATTCTGTTTACAAAAATGGCAAAAGAAGTTTTAATTTTGCCATGCACAGGTATTTTAACACGATTTTCTAAACAATCACAAAAAAATTTAAAAACATTTTTTTTTGAATTCGGTGGCAAAAAATTTAATGAAATGAAATGAATAAACCCACCGATCTCCGAAAAAAAGAGTTATTGTACACTTTTTTGTAGAAAATTTAACTACGGAACCTTGTAGTAACAACGTATCATTGCTTAAATTGTTTTACAGTATAAAATAAAACGTAGGTTTTAACAATGATTTTCCAGTTTGGTTAATGTAAAGTGTCTCTTAATATTAAGGAGGTCATTTGTTTCGAATGAACACTTTTTTATTTTAAGATTTTTCCGGCCATTTTCTGCCCTTGCATTGTTTAGGGTGGAGTGGTTTATGGGAGGCCTATGTCCAGCGGTGGGCTGTAAATACGTTGGTCAAGTGGTCGTAAGCACTTATTGCTGAGGTCCTAGGTTCAATTCCCTAATCGGGTAATGTTATTGGACTTTTAGCTACTTTTAAACAAAATAATAGACAAATTACTACTCAAGACGAATCAAACGAGTCTAAACTCGATGGGTTTGCGACGTTTCATTTCAGAGTTCCTATGGCAGCCTTCTAGCTCCATTATTAGATCAGCTCCATGTCATCATTCACACATACATGTACGTGCAAAACAATTAATAAATTTAACTTGTAAGATTGATTACAGACAACGGGAGAGGTGAAATTAAATAAAAGCTTGTAAAAATTTAACTTGAAAAAAAAAAGCGTTTATTCAAGGTAATAAACATAGTTTACAAAAAATATGACTTCTGCCAAACTGTAAAACAGTTTGTTGGCTGATGTAGCTCCCTTAAACAATACAACTAAATCCAATTAATAACCTTTGACATCGTAATTCACGCATAATTGTTACCAGCACGCGTAGCATGGCGATTCTATCTCTATTCTACCAAGAAAAGACAAAGTTATTTCATCGTTATTTCTATACAAATCAACTGTTTTTTTTGTACAAGTGTGACACGATTGGTACAACATAAAAGAATAGAATCATATTTTTTCTAATTTTAAACATTGCTATGCTTGAATCGATAAAAATCTTTAACGTTCTGTCATTTTGTCTATTCTCTCGTCGACAAAACCCGTTTCTACGGCGCCATGCTACGCATGCAGGTAAGTAGTTTAAGTAGACATAAAGTTAATCTATACATTTCCATATCTTCTTTGGTCTTGACAAACTTTTTTGAGAAGAAACTTTACCATTTTGTTTTTTAAAGAAAGTTTTGTAGTTCAGCTATTTTCCAAATCGTCTGGTATGTCATTAAATATTGTTGGGACTAAGCATTTTCAACATCTTTGCCCATAATAGTTGACAGTAGTAGGTACTATGAATCTTTTAATGATTTTCTTTCTTTCAGGTCTTATGTTTACCCCTTTGATTTTAAAAATGAAATACAGGTTGTATTTACCATAATTTTATATGGCCAGTAACAACACCTTTTGATGGACCGGCAACATCTTACATTCTAAGAATAATTCTTCATAATTACTACTAGCTTCTGCCCGCGACTTCGTACGCGGATCTTGTTGCTTATGCCAGCGACAATGGGGTCGACAGATCGAAGATCTGGAAAGTCTGATACCCAACTCCAAGAGCCCGGGTAAAAAATTAATGGGAGTTTGACCAGTAGAATATTTTTTTCGTACCACTTGCTCAATAAAGTGACATTCTATGCCACAAAAAGCGAACATAACAATAGTCATTTTTAATCTGTGAAAAACAGGGAAAGAATGTTGTACTGAATTTCATTCTCTCTCTAGGGAGAGAATGTGCCTGCCGGGGTTGCGGGACTCATACCATCACCGTGACCCCGGAACATAAAGGGCTACTGAAGAACACCGTGGATTTTAGTCAGTACAAGTCTGACAGTACCTCTCGCCCTGCCCGGGGTGAGAGGTCTCATTTGATGATTTTACCACGTAAAAAAAAAAAAAAAAAAAAAAAAAAAGGGAGAGAATGTGATTTAAATTTGGAATACTTAGATTACGGTAGACTCGATCGAAAGCTAACCAGAATAATAAAACTTTCAAAAATAAAGATTTCGAGTCGACAACATATATCCGCAAAATTCGGATTGTCGAGTATTTTGTAAATTTCTAATGATTTTCTGACCAGACAGATCGCAGCCGCCATTATTGACATCGGTTATCATGTTGAGTTTTTTTTTCTTTCTTTATTTTCGGCCTATGACTTACCGTGACACCTACATTTAGTACCTTGATGTGTAGTATTTGGGACACACGTTTCACCCGAGCGAAGCCGGATTTTCATCTAGTTAAAAAAAATTACGAAAACCGACGAGGCCGTATGAGCTTGATGCCTTTGCTTTTTTAATTTGCCGCGTTTTTGTTTTCTTCAAATACACAAACGTTGAGTTTATTTTTACTTATTTTTATAAATAAGTTAATGTTAAATATTAATGTTTAAAATGCGTATCTCATATTATTACTGTGTTATTTTTTTCGCAAATGGTACGAAAAGTAGAGTATTTTCCTCGGTGATAAAGCTGTCTTAGTCTTGGGTGAACTTAAATCCCTCGCTACACTCAGGACTCGTCTTAAATCCCTCGCTTCGCTCGTGATTTAAGTTTATAACACCCTCGCTGCGCTCGGGAGTAAACCTCGAGTCCTTCGTTACGCTCGCGATTTAATTCGCCACCCGCGACAGAAGACCCTGCTTTATCCCCTTGGTTAATAATCTACTATTTTATTAATATATTTATCGTAATCGAAAATCAGTCCTAAATTGCGACCGCCTTAACTGCGTGGAGGTAATCCCAGCTTATGTTATTTTATAATTATACAGTGAAATTAGTGATAGCTTTGATTTCGACATCAGGTGTTCCAGATCTTAATTTTTTATACATCAATGGATAATGCTTATCAAGCTGAACAACTTTTTCCCAGACGTCATTTCTATACAACGTGTTTTTTTTGATATCCCATAACTCTAGGGCAGGGGTCACCAAATGGCGGACCGCGGTCCGCATCCGGACCGCCGACCCATTTTGTGCGGACCGCGAGAACACAGCGAGTTGCTCTACAATGTACGATCTCATGATCAATTTCCAGAAAGTTTCTGGATTTAATATCAAACACGTAATAAAACATGACACTTTCCTAATAGAAGTTACAATTGTTAAACTTTTTTTTTTCCTACAACACGTACGGCGGACCGCGATGGTTGTTTCATGTCTTTAAACGGACCCCGAACGAAACTAATTGGTGACCCCTGCTCTAGGGTATGATTGAGGCCATATCTAAGAATCAACTGGCATATGAGTTATGTTCGAAACCTTCGTTATTTTTTTTTTCATTTTTCATACAAAATAATTCGGCAAAGTCACGATTATTAATGTAAAACACCCTTACGTGAAATATGACAACGTCGCATTTTCTTAGCTTTAAATATGAATGATTGGTTTGAATAAAAATGAATTACTTGTATTTATCAATGAAACTTAGATACCTAGACACATCGAGGGTCTATTCTACTGCGAAGTTTGGCAACCTCAAAAAAGTAAAGATTCGTCATACTGGTGATATTTTTTGACCTAATTTAACTATGATTGATGATATCTCCGAAACGATGCATTTTTGGACCACCTATTCTAGGAGTTTTAGTATTATTTTTACCTACAGAATATAACCCTAGAGTTATGGGATATCAAAAAAAAACAGGTTGTATATGTTATTGTTTAGCTGGGCTTTTGGTGTTCCACATCAGGTGTTCCAGATCTTCAATTTTTATACGTCAACTGAGAGTGCTCATTAGGCTGAACAACTCTTGCTAAGACGTCATTCCTGTGTATTTTATACTGTAGCTGAACTCTTGGAGTTCCGCATCAGGTATTCCAGATCTTTAATTTTTATATGTCAACAGAGAGTGCTCATCAGGCCGAACAACTTTCCTAAGACGTCTATAGCATAACATATCTGTGGAAAAGCACCCTTATGCAAATATGATCTATGTCTGTATATCTAAATCAGTATATAACAATGACAACCCACTACGGAACAGGGATGAATATTTAATATAAACGTTACATACAATATGGTACATCGCTTACAATGCATTTGGCTCGATGTCAACAGCTGCCGGCAGATGGCGCCACTTCCGGCCAGAACGGATGCGACATCGGTGTTGCCAGATCGTAGATGGATTATCGTTTTATTTAAGTGTTGAGAGCATGAAAATCGGAATTAAATTAATGGAAAATTAAAATGCAATTCTTGTCTACTATTTTACGCTTTTTAAGGCTTGCAATTATTTAATTTATTTGGTTGTTAAATCATAATATTTCTCGATATAATTATATACCCGACAGTCATAACCTTGTGGTCTTCAAGTCAAAAGTGAACAGGTTATTTTTGGCGTGTTTCAACCTCGACTACATATTCGCTTACCATCAGGGGCCTCAGTCAAACAGCAGACTACAGTAGACGACAATTGTTACCGTTCATCAGTCACCAATACATTTTCAACTTCATACCCCAGTGCGTAAAGTTGAAAATCTATTAAAAACTGCTGATCGATCCCCTCGACCGTTACGACAATTATCATGTCATTGACGTAAGCGTATGACTCATCGACAAAAAATGGCGGGCCGCCGGACGCAGGTAGTCGTGTAACATAAACAAGCTTATCGCCCGCTCGGCGAAACAAAGAAGCCACTCAAGTGGTGTTTTTATGAATGGTTATTTATGGCCCATTCACGTCGTGTTAAGTGTTTGTTGTTAATTAGTGTCGAATATTTTGAAATATGGCTTTTAAGCATTGACTACTGTTGAAATTAAACATTACGTGAACTTTAAAGAGGATTATTATAAAAAGTAAATCGATAACGTATGTATATTATGACTTTTATTGGTGGGGGGTTTATATCTACATAAGATAAAATAAAAATCAACATACTTTACGGTACAAAAATATATATTTAGAGGCGTACAACTACGTGCAAAAATTTGCTGACTGATAAAAAATCGTCACGAAAATTAAATAATTTTGTGCAACTATACCTTTTCACAAACATTCAACATATTGTTTTCATCTGGAAGCTTAGTTCATATTGTAACTACTGTGTAGAAATTATGTTGTTAAGTTTATATAATACAGAAAAATATGAGATTGATTGAAGTAATACCCACACGTAAGAACACTTTTTTTGTTTTTGTTTAAGGAAGTTAGAGTAAAGCAAGTACTTAGTACATCATACGTAACTATTTTCTACAATAAATTTCCTTGCCAATGATGTATCACACTTGTAATTCAATAGTCATAAAATAAAAATACAAGGTATCAAATATCACAATCATCCGAGGTTTGTTTACAATGGCCGACATTTTTGTTTGTTTACCTTTGCAAAAATTCTAATCCTATTCTAAATTTAGTATATTTTGTTTATGTTTTGGCTGAAATCTATTGTCAAATAAACATTCAATACGATAGTAATTAGTTTTTAGTCAGAATTGGTCTCACAATTTAATAAATTACGATAGCATTCTGACAAAGTTCAAGCGTTGTTACAAGCGTTACGAAAACCGCACAGAAAAAGAATTAAACTTACCCTCAGGTTAAAATTCACTTGCACACACATTAAATATAAACTTATTTCACCATTAAATCACTAATTCACTCAATAACACTCACCCACAACTTAATAAACAATTATAACCGGCAGCCATTTGATCACTCAGGCACGCGTGAGCACAGACTAGATAGAGTGCGACATTCCGTAGCGAATTATTGTTGGATGTTTATCGTGTGACGTTAAACGCCTTCCTCGTTCTTTCCTCTACACTTTGTGTAAGTTTGAGCAGGATAGGTATACTCTAAGTAGGCGAATTTCCGCATTTAGCCAAGGAGGACGAACAAATGGAGAGCGTGAACTTATAAAGTTCACTTACGAACGCGCCATATTTGAACGAGAACTTATTAAGTTCTTGTTACGGTTGAGGGGATAACGAACTAAACAAAGGAAAACGATCTGTGAACTTCAATAGATTTACAACTTTACGCGCTGGGATATAAAGTTGAAAATGTATTGGTGACTGATAAACGATAACGATTGTCGTCTGCTATCGTTTGCTGTTTGGCTAAGGCCCCTGGTGAGATAGTGTTCAAACGTGTACCTATCCTTATGTAATTTTAAAAAATCGTACTACACTTTGTTTCAATGCTATTTTCCGCCATTTTAATTTCCAACATAAACTTAAAAAAAGGAAATTACAACTTGATTAATAGACGTGTAATGGGCTGTAATTAGGTTCGCTACAAGGAAAAAATTAGAAAGATTAAAATCGTGATTGTAATCGTAGTTTTAATCAAAAGAAAATGGCGTCAGGGCACACGCATAAAATTAATTTATTATAAAACTATATCGAACGCTTGTAAAACGTCATTTTAATGTATGTTACAAATATAATGTGAATTCGTGGCATGGTTACACGGGTTTTCACTTAGAAATTAGTTTTTTTTATATTTAATGGTTCATAGTGGTTTAATGAGGCATTGTCACGAAAAGGACAAAGTTCCGCAATTGGAATTGTTACTCAAATCTTTTAAGAAAGTATAATCACACCAAAAACATTCTGTAAAAAACTAGCCAGTCTCGATAGAGCTGCTTATTTATCTCTTAAAAGTAATGAAATCTAGACAAAGTCGTGCCAAGTCGAAGGTTGCTTTTTTTTTATTTGGTAAAATCATCAAATGAGTCCTCCCACCCCGGGCAGCCCGGGAGGACTGTCGACTGTCAGTCTTATACTGACTAAAATCCACGGTGTCCTCCAATAGCCCTTTATGTTCCGGGGTCACGGTGATACACCGTATGCTCGACTGTGTCCTCCGGGCGATCTTCGCAGTGGTGACACCCAGGCGTCTCCTTTTTTCTCATCAGACACAGGTAACTCCCGAAACTTCCGTATCCGGTGAGGACCTGCGTCATGCGGTAGGTGAGGACGCCGTGACGTCTCTCCAGCCACTCCTCAAAGAGGGGTCTTACCGCCGCTATTGCGGCGTGCCCGAAGTCTAAGGTTCGTCACTGCGAGTTCTGAAGAAGGTTGCTGAAGGGTACACAACGGTATAAAACCAGGTGCTTCATGATATCATTGCACTAAATCTTGACTTGTAGCGTAACTTAGCATTCACTGCTCTACTCGTCATAAATGTTGAATTTGAGAAAATTGACGGATTGGGCGCTATGGGTAAAGGCATGCTCCCTTAGATAGGTGGTAAAAACGATAAATGAAAACGCTCTGTAGTCTTTATTAGGTTGTTACGTGGTAACATCATTGGCCTTTACGTTGCGTGGTCACAGTAGCGCGTTAGTCCCGCGAGCTCGGTTTCTTTAGAGCGTAAAGTTGAAAATCCTATGGTTAGAAGCTTATGAACCTGTCCACACCCGGCTTGAGTACCTTGTGTAAAATAGAAATGCCCTTTGTACCGCCATTATGTCTAAACGGTAGTACGAGCAAAAAGTTTTTATGGCTTGGCATTCGAGCCAAAGTCAATACTGAATTAGGAAGATTATGCGGAATGTGAACAACGAGTGCAGAATGATTGCATAAAAAGTATTTTTTTTTTTAAATTAAATTTGTAAAATAAAAACACACAATATTCATCATGATAATAAAAAAAAACAACAAAGTTACGTTTAGAGTCTAACCATATGTCAGTTCGAGTTCATTTTTTTCTTCTTCTTTGGCAATGAGGGATTTTCTTTTTCTTTTTTCCCTAGTCGATGGATAGATGGCGCCTGAACTTGGTATGTTACTGCAATGAACGGAACGTCACGTCATTTTTGATTTTTTTCACTTGATTGTAATTTTGAGATCGTAAAACGTAACGTATATGTCATGTCATTGTCAGTCACATCACATCACACCATTTGCATTTGGAAATAAATAACAACAAGGAAAAATAAAAAATATTCATTTACCAGTCTTTTTAATTTATGAGTTTTCCATGCCATAAAGAAAATGTCCCAAGAGAAAAAGAAGAGAAGTCTGTGCCTCGTGGATTTGTGCAAAAATGAAGGCATAGATAAATCTAGTAACGTAGTCAGTTCAACGCCATCTACAGAGTTCTTGGAAACTACTTTTTTTTTATACTCAAAAAAGAATCTTTTCATTGAGTCCTTCGACTACTCTTCCAGTGTCGTGTAGTGACGGACTTCAAAAACTTGTAGCAACAGTATATCCCCTAGACAAATCTAACAGTGACAATTGACACGTTTAACTTGCTAATCTACTTCAGACTAGTTTGAAGCAGGATTACTGACCTGTCAGAGAGAAAGATTAAATAATAAATAAATAAAATAAATAAATAATTCTTTATTTCACCAAAAGCCATCATACAAACAATATCCTTAAAACTATGAACATTAATTATAGGCTTATTGCTAGGGTATTAGTAACTCTGGCTCCTAAACTAGGCGTAGGTGCCTGTGACTTAGGAGTCAGTGATACTCCGTAAACATCAAAGAAAGCTATAACTATTATGGACCAGGACGTTTCAATACATAAGCAATGGTGGCAAAATAAACATACAGATCAAATCTGTTCTAATTTATGGAAAGAAAAAAAAAATACAATTAAGCAAAACTAAAAAGGTTTAGCGGTGAGGTGAGTAGTATATGTAGAGTGATTGTGAGTGTAACTGTAGTGTAGTGTTTAAGTATGTGGTATACGAGTGAATGATTAAACCGTTGGATCACTGCAACTGAGGTATTTTGACGTGATATACCGTCAGGGCCGGTTAAGGAGGCCAACATTGGGACCCGCAACGACGATCTATTACTAGACTCCGCATGCACGATCTTAGGAACAAAAACTATTCTGTCAACTCGCTGAGGTACTACGTAAGCGAGGGGGACGGGGTACTGCGTTGTGATTGGCTAACTTAAGGTCTGTTCTGTCTCAAGGTATATTTACGGCTCACAGGAGTGGTCGAAATAAGACGGATATAAGACTTTTTTGCCTAATGTGTTGACAGACATCGGTCGTCTGTTATTAGGAGTCTAGTAATAGGTATTATCGTCGTTGGGGCGTCGCCGGCGCCGCTTAAGATGCGTTAGATTTTACGTTAAACACTTTTCTTTCGGAAGTCAGCTTGTACTTTGTTTTTAACCGACTTCAAAAAAGAAGGAGGTTATCAATTCGAGTGTATGTTAAAAATAAAGTAGTAGTTTAAAATAATGGTAATTTAAAATAATTTAAGTCGAACAAAACTGGTCCCTTTCGCGCACTTCGTCCAATCGGCAGCTGGTAATAAAATGTCAATGTTTAAAATATCGAGTAGGCGAAATCACTTCGGTCGTTTCTGAGTTCATCGCGTTAAGGTCGATTTTTTTTTAAGAAAATAGCTTCTGTAAACAATGAGGCTAGTCAAGAAAATAATCGTCTGATAGTAGACCACCACAGTCGCAGAGCTGTGCATGTGACTTTAACTAATTATTTGCCTCTGTCTGAATTAATTGCTTCCTTCAGAATGCCAATTTATCTAGAGATACGGGCGGTCAAAGAACAAAAAACGTATAAGCAATTAATTTAGGTATAAATGTCTCTTTTGCAATTAATGATACACCGTTTCATCAGTTTTTTTTTGTTATTTGGTAATATCATCAATGATTCCTCCCGCCCTGGGTGGGACGGAAAGGACGATACATGACTAGACTCCTAATAACAGGCGACCGATGTCTCTCAACACATTAGGCAATAAAAGTCTTATATCCGTCTAATTTCGACCACTCCTGTGAGCCGTAAACATACCTTGAGCCAGAACAGACCTTGAGTTAGCCAATAAGAACGCAGTACCCCGTCCCTTCGCTTACGTAGTACCTCAGCGAGTTGGCAGAATAGTTTTTGTTCCTTAGATCGTGTATGCGGAGTCTAGTAATATAACGTCGTTGGTCACAGCTTTACCCCAAGCCTGCCATCACCGCGCCTTGCCAGGTGTCCTGCCCAACTCCATTATGAGTTCCACATTAATATAGGTAATTTGAAATTACTCAACATCAGGTCCCAAAGGCACCCGTTGCTGAAGTCATATCAGAAGTTAAATTGACGTTGTTATTTATTCAGTGACTCGGCGACGAACGCTAAATTGGGGTCATTTTTGATCAAGTATAATTATTTTGTTTTGGTTTCATATATACAGCTCTTGGTTAAGGGTGTTATCGGTAAAAAAATGTCAATTTACATAAAATTGGGGTTTTTTTAAAGTTAAATTATTACAAATTGGCACGAAATTTATAAAGATATGCTTAATGCTGTACTCCACTACGATTATTGAGCACTGCGATGAGTCGGACGAGATTTTTTGATACTTTGATTTTTCTTAATTATTTTACATATAAAATGCTGGAATACAGATAATAAGTACTTAAATAAAGATAATAACATCAATGGACCTTTTGAAAATGATAATCGCGTAATTTTTTTTTAAGATTTAGGTTGTAAAGAAAATAGTTTATTAATTACTATGTTACTGTAACTGCAGCTCACCTCATTTTGTCGCATTTATTCAAATTCTATCTGTATATCAAGCGTCGTTGATCATAACTTCAATGTAATGGGGCATAAACTTCGTTTTGTCTGGGACTTGCCGTGCGGTGGTCCCTAGTCCCATCTCTTACATAGAACGTCGGTCTACAGGCCGCACGCGCACGGTTAAATCGACCGAGAAATCGACCTTGTCGACCTTATTAACCAATTTCAAAAAAGGAGGAGGTTCTCTATTATTATGTATTTTTTTAAACTAATACTTTTTCTTCGCTGGTCCTAATAAATCAGAACCTGTAGAGCTAAGTTTGATAAACTAATAATTTTGTTTGTTCCTTTTTCACGCCCATATCACAATATACAGACACGGGCATGTACCTTTCATTCCGATAAAAGTACTGTTTCGAAAAAAACAACAATAACGAACATTAACTGATTGACAAAATTGATTGTCAAATAAAATACAAAATTAACGCCAGCCAAGTCGCGGCCAAAAGTTAGTAAAAAAACGTTACAATCAGATCTACCGCGATGACGCGATCAGTTCGATGTTCGATTGTCGTCATAAATGGACGCACTTTCCATTTCCTTCTTTTAGTCCCTCGCAGAAGACCCTAACTTATAAGCTTATGCGACTAGGGTTGCCAACATTTGTTTGCCTGAATATAGTATATATGGCACGATACACACTTTCAGAACCCGTCTGCGGCAGTATTTGATAGATGCGCAACGAAAATTAGATTTGGTTCAACATAATTTTTCAATAATATGATTTGTACCTACTTCACAAAATAATACAAATCGCTGTCATGGCGTTTAAATTCCGATGTGTACCGTTTCCCTTGAAAATCTCGTGATGACTGCTGTCGCTCGCGCGGCGTTGCATTCTTCTTTAGCTGCCTCTTCCATCCCAGGCTTGGGTGCCGTTTTGAATTTACGTGCCATCGTGTATAGGAGAACTACACAGAAAAAAAAAAAAACATGTTACAGCTCATCTAATTACACCACGTCTATAGATGCTGCAAATTATGTATCTTTTACTTACAAATAGTGTCTTGCTGCAACGCTGCTACTCTTCCAAAACGGACAAAAAGTGGTCACTGTATTTTGAATATGAGGCTTTAGTACCATCTTAAGTTTAGCACTGAAAAAAAAAAAAAAAAAAAAAAAAACTCGTTAGCATTCCATAAATATACCCACATATTTCTTCGTTCGTTGTATTCCGTTTGCTGTTCGAAATTTTACGTTTTATCATGATAAAAATCAATGTTGTAAACCTAATTAGTATAAAAATACACTCACCTTTGCACACACAACTTTCAAGTTTATAAACTCAATCTCAACAAATTAGTCTGCTGTTTCACAATTTCCTTTTATTCAATTCTGTCGTAAAAGAATATAACGTGTCAAGCGTGCGATCGTCCGCTGCGCTCCGCTGCTTGCAGCGCATTGTCCGAGGGTAATTGCACTGATAACAATTTGATAAGCACCGGCATCGCACGCGCGTAATATTCTTTTTGTAGGTACCTACTATTTATTATTATTTTATAATCACTATAGATTTATTTTAAATCGTAACACATAGTATATAATATATATTTATACATGTCTATATAAGTATTCGTATATTACGTATGACTGGTTCGGTGTACAAACCTCTCAACCAGGACCAGTTGAAAACCAGCGTCCGGCACTTAGTTGCCTGACATTTATGCTGAACTGGGCCTGTTTGGAGCAGCCGTGGGGCAAACAAATTTTTGAACCAAATAGTTTTAGATTATTTTTATTTTGTATTCTTTTTTTTCTATCACTTGTTTTTTTTTAATAATATTGTGCTATGCCCTGCGTCTGTACCAATAAATTTTATTTCTTTCTTTCTTTCTTTCTTTCTATATTTTTGAAAAGGCGATACAAAATATAGTACGCTTCAAAAAATATAGTATTTTATTTTTTTAGTAGGGTAGAATAAAAACAGATTTGAGTTATATTTTTAACTAATTATTTATTTTTTATAAAAAAACTATATTTCTTTGCACTTCTTGCACTTCAAAAGAAGCGTTTGAAAATTGCAGGATATTTTTTTAATAATATTGCAAAATATAAACATTGAGCTATTGCACTGAAATATAGTATTTTCGCGTACCTACTGTATATTTCTTCAACAGTGTAACATAACAGTGCAACAGTACGGAGACCCTAAATACAGTACAATACTATAGATTATAATACGGTTGGCAACCCTACTTATGACGGTTGCTAAATGTTTTTTACAATGTCTTACACAATGACGCCACAATTGGCGTAGTGGCTGATCAATCGACTGCTGCGCAGCGTGTCGCGGGTTTGATCCTCGCACTGAACAAATATTTGTATGATCTGCAAGTAATTCAAAGATTTTCTTTGGAAAGAAAAATTCGAACCGAAGGCAAGATTCGAACCTGCGACCTTTGTATTCAATAAATCCGACATTCATTTCAAACCGAGCTACCGAGGATCTTACCTGAGATGATTTCCAAAGAAAATTCGCTACGCATGCGTTAATGCGATTATTATTTATAAAATGCAAGTAATTGTTCCAGGTCTGGGTGTTTGTATGTTATGTGAGTTGCTATGTTTGTAAACGCACCCAGGAATAAACTCCAAGAATGACGTGTTTTATAAAAAAAATCCTCACAACATTACCATGAGACGTGACACCATGTTTACGAGTAATTGTGAACATAAGAACTTCCTCCTTTTTTGAGGGCTACTAAAAATATAATAATAATAATATTCCACAACTATCACACAACGCCATCAAGCCCCAAGCTAAGCAGAGCTTGTGTTATGGGTACTAGACAACTGATAAACATACCTACTTATATATTTCTAAATACATACATATTATAGATAAATTACACCCAGACACAGAACAAATGATCGTGCTCATCACACAAACATTTGTTCTGGGTGGGAATCAAACCCCCGGCATAGCAGTTAGGGTCACTAACCACTAGACCAACAGGCCAGTCAACAGGATTATCACAAATACCTGCATTTATGAATAAAATAACTACTCCTCCCCTACAGTTTTGTATCTTAACTGTATACAGGGTAACTGTGGTTCAAGTTGGCAATACTACCCACCACGTAGTGCAAAATATAGAGCATGAGATACATAAAAGGTGCTCCCATATACACTATTCCAACTACCCATCTTTTAAACGCTTGAATCTTATAACTATTTTTTAATTTTTTATTTACGTGGTAAAATCATCAAATGAGACCTCCCACCCCGGGCAGGGCGAGAGGTACTGTCAGACTTCTACTGACTAAAATCCACGGTGTTCTTCATTAGCCCTCTAAGTTCCGGGGTCACGGTAAGGAAATAAATCCCGCGACCCCGGCAGGCTTTGGCCCTCTGTGAGGGGCCCCGTAATTTGCTGACAGCTCTTTGAGGCGCGCGTGGAACACGACGCGCCGTCGACCCGGGCATGGTACATGGTCGGACAGCGAGTTGCCCTTTACTCGCTGTCCGCATGCCCGCGCCTACGGTGGCCGGAGATCGTCTCGATCTTGGGACGTCCGACGCCGTGGGCGTACACCACTGAATCTTATAACTTGAACCACAAATCTATATAATCGACGCCAATAACTAACTTGATTTCCCTCCCGGATATAACTTTTTCCCGGGCAGAGGACAGTTTCTTGATTGATGACTATTTGATTAACTTCGGTTCCTTTTGCAATGGCGCACTTCTTTGATTAGTATTAAAAGTGTCGGTGTCGGCTTGTCTGACAATTCATTTCCTGCTCTTTTCAAATGCCGCCTTTTAAAACAGCCGATGCAAAAAGAGGAGTGTTAAAAGCTTCATTGTCTAATCTTATTTATGAGTGAATTTCCCGGGACCGAAAATTGCGTGGCATCAATGAAATCGGTACTAAAAAACATAGTTATAACGTTCTTAATTTTTTTTCCGGGTAGGTGAAATAGTAATCTATGTGTAGCACTAAATGTTTATTTAATTGGATTAATGGATATTCCAAAAAAATATATTAAACCTCGAAATCATTCATTGCCGTGTTTGTCCACACTTCACCTTGTTGTGTATTATTCCACATTGATAAAAATCTATTGGTTATTTATACTAAAACCTCGTTTTATTTGATACATGAATAGTTAAAGTATTGCTACAGAATACATTTATTCAAATATTTAAACAAAACAACGAATGGTTAATAAAAAATCACTTGTCCCAGAACTACCCTTCATCGCCGTGTCCTAATCATGTTCAAGGATATTGTTTTATCTACTACTTTCTTTCCCCCTACCGGTATGCTAAACGTTGCATATTAGTGCTGCCTAAGTGCTCAACGTGGAAGGAAGTACACACGTGCCTGCGTTTTCGCACCATAAATTTAAATAATCAATGTTTATGTTACTGGAAAATTTTTCTTTCATCGCCGTGGATAGATATAACTGATATTTAAATAAGTTTGTCTTCAAGAGTAAGCATTCGATAGAACACCATTCCTCATATGTTCATTTGTGAGGTGCTTATTTCTTCGAATAATTAATAGATTTTTTGTTATTTATATTTTTTGCCTTGATTTTCATCGACGTGTTTTCATTGCCGTGTTTTCCGTGGCCGAAAGATGCTATGGAAATGAAAAAAAAGACATGGCAATTAAAAAAATTTCATTGCCATGCCTTGTAAAACAATTTAGTTTCATTGCCGTGGCCAGGTATTTCATTTCCGTGACTTGTGTTTTCATCGCCATGGTATGATTAGGCAAAGAAAACATCTTTTGTCACCGGCGGTTCAGGTAATACCGATTACTGACAGTACAAAACTCGTCAAGTTAACTCTAGATTGTTTCTCTCTGGTCTCTCTTTAGATTTGATGAGTTTTTTTACTGTACAGTCAACTACAAAAAGATGTTTTCATGTTAACCTTACAAAATGACGTAACATTTGGTACTATATCACACGTAAATACACTCACGCACGCAAGCAGTTTCAATTCAGTGATGTCTCTGAGATCAACAGGGTAAAAACTGGTAGCGATCACCGAATCGTAAGAGGCTCACTGAATATCAATGAAAGGTCCAGCCTGATGAAGTCTACGCTCCCACCTACTCGGTCCCATATTCAGAACCCCGAAATCAACTCGAGCTTTCTAATCGCTTTGCTTTCCCTGAGAACTTATTGACCGAGCAAACCTTAAACCTCATGTCTGAACGAGGTTTGCTACAGTTGCAGTCTTCCAATGACGCGAAGTCATATAAGCAGCTAAATAGACGTATATCTAAGTCACTTCAGAGCTTCTGAAAGCGGGTGGAATACCGGTACTTAAAGTCCTCCAGAAGCTCACTAATACCGTCCTGTTCTAGGGCAAAGCGCCTGAAGCATGGAGCAAAGGTGAAGTGGTGCTTTTTTTGTTTTGCTTTTTTTTTTCAATAAGCTGTTATCAAATTTTTCTTAAAAAAAGTTGATAACAGCCTATTGAAGAACTACAGACCCATCATGCTTCTGAGTCATGACTTTCAGACTTGATGACTTCTAGCCTCCCGAACAAGCCGGTTTCCGAAGAGGCTATAGTACCATACACCACATCCATACGCTGCGGTAAGTTATACAGAAGACCGAAGAGTATAACTTGCCATTATGCTTAGCGTTTGTGGACTATGAGAAAGCCATCGTATGGGTGGAAACATGGGTGGTACTCAAAAATGGTCAAATGGTCACTCCAGCGATGCCGTATTGACTATCGGTACATCAAAGTGTTGAAGTGTTTGTATGATAACGCCACCATGTCGGTTCGAGTACAGGAGCAGAGCACGAAGGCGATTCCATTGAGAAGAGGCGTAAGAAGGATGTTATCTCCCTGAAACTGTTTACTGCCACAATGGAAGACGCCTTCAAGCTCCTGGAATGACAAGGACTTAGCATCAACATCAACGGCGAATACATCACTCACCTTCGATTTGTCGACGACATCATAGTCATGGTAAGTCGATGGAGGAACTCAGCATGATGCTTGATGGCCTCGACTGAGTTTCACAATGGGTGGGCTATGGGCTTGAAAATAAACATGTACAAGACGATTTTTTTTTTTAATTTCAAATGTCGGTATGATGCATAATATTATTTTGTCAAAGTCTGCCAATCAGTTTGAATATAATTGTAGTTCTTATTTTAACATATATTGTACTCATCGTTGATTGATTCTTTCATTGACATGCCACAGTACTTTCATTGCCGTGGGCGCTTGTTTCATTGCCGTGCACGCATGTTTCATCGCCGTGGCACGAAATTTTTAAATCCTTATATCTCGTTAGTTTTTTAAGTTATCTGCTAGACATTAAGCAAGAATATATAAATTATCAAAAACTTTAATAAGAGCGTTTCTTTTATTAAAAAAAGCTTAAGATTAAAAAAAACACGGAAATGAAGATTTTATAGGACCTGTTGAAATTCACTCTTATCTTTCTAAGTTATATTGTAAATGCGAATGTCTGTAATGATGGATGGATGGCTGTTTGTTACTCTTTCACACAAAAACTACTCAACATGGATGAGTTTAGAGGGGTTATTGTAACTTCGCCACCCCAAAGAAGCCCCAAAAATGATTTATTTTAGTCAGTACAAGTCTGACAGTTCCTCCCGCCCTGCCCGAGGTGGGAGGACTCATTTGATGGTTTTACCACGCAAAAAAAAAAGTGCTTATAGCTTCCTAGAAATAATAAATGTGGATTCTGAACAGAAAGTACTAGGAGAACACGATCAATATTTTTTTTAAAGTGGGACACTACAGAATTTTTTTTAAAAACTGCATCACCCTTTCATGAATCTAAAGCATCTATGGCAGTGACTGGAAGACCAGGCGGTGCTCTCAAAATCTGGAGAATGTAGTCTAAAATCAAAAACAACAAAAACCTTCTTTACTAATTGTATTAACATAATCGATATTTAGAACAATTTAGATTTCAGAACACATTCAAAATTTAAGCAACTTCGTCAAAGTAAACCTTGTCTCCGGCATTTGTTTCTTATCATTCAATGCCCTATTGGAAGGAACATAGGTGACCTTTTCGTATGCCACCAACCGGTTCATAAGGGTGATCATTTGCAAGAGATCAAAGTCTTCGTGGTGGTTTTGGATGACGTGGCAGAGGGCTTGTATCATCCAGGATCCATTCACGTCGCGGTAGGATAAGTAATCTGTGAACAGAGAGATTATTTCAGTTTATATTCGTAAGAATATTCAAGAAATAAATCTAGACGGGGCAGCCAAAACCACGCAAGTCGAACGCAAAAAGATTTGACTTAAGTGCTTATAATAATAATATTCCACAACTATCACACAACGCCATCTAGTCCCAAGCTAAGCAGAGCTTGTGTTATGGGTACTAGACAACAGACTGGTAATCATACTTATATATTTCTAAATACATACATGTTACAGATAAATTACACCCAGACACAGAACAAATGATCGTGCTCATAACACAAACATTTGTCCTGGGCTGGCCTGCTTATGGCTTGGGGTCGCGGGTCTTATACCATCACCGTGACCCCGGAACATAAAGGGCTATTGAACACCGTGGATTTTAGTCAGTACAAGTCTGACAGTCCCTCCCGCCCTGCCAGGGGTGGGAGGCCTCATTTGATGATTTTACCACGTAAAAAAAAAAAAAGGGTACAGTTGTCACTAAAGACCTCTCGCTTGCTTCAGTTGTTCTTTTTTTGTTTTTGTTTCAGGCAACCTTGTGAACTTGACATGTGACTTCTACCAATTCGCACTGAGCCCGCGTGGTGGATGACGGCTCACTCCCTCTCACAAAGAGGACGCCTGATGTGTCCCAGGAGTAGGAACATTTATAGGCTGATGATGATGATAATATTAATAATATTCCACAACTATCACACCATGCCATCTAGTCCCAAGCTAAGCAGAGCTTGTGTTATGGTTACTATACCTACAACTGATAAACATACTTATATATTTCTAAATACATACATATTACAGATAAATTACACCCAGACACAGAACAAATGATCGTGCTCATCACACATAAATTTGACCCGGGTGGGAATCGAACCAAAGACCTCCGGCATAGCAGTCAGGGTCACTAACCACTAGACCAACAGGCCCGTAAATGATGATGATGAACCTTGTAAAAGATTCCCATGCTCAGATGATTTTGTTAATGAGAAGTTTTCTTTTTCGAGTATTAAAAAAAAGTAGTTTCCAAGAACTCTGTAGATGGCGTTGAACTTTTTCTCTTGGGACATTTTCTTTATGGCGTGGAAAACTCATAAATTAAAACGACTGGTCAATGAATATTTTTTTCTTTTTCCTTGTTGTTATTTATTTCCAAATGCCACTGGTGTGATGTGATGTGACTGACAATGACATGTTACGTTTTAAGATCTCAAAATTACAATCAAGTGTAAAAAAAAAACAAAAAATTACGACGTTCCGTTCATTGCAGTAACATACCAAAATCAGCGCCATCTAGCCATCGACTAGGAAAACAGTCAAAAGAAAATCCCTCATTATGTACCTTCAACCGTAGAACACAGGACAAGAAAGTCGGCATGTGTGGGTATAGTCAGCACACTGTCACTGTGACTGTCCAACTGGACAGTGTTGCCAGCATCCACATTAGGTCCTCTGCAAGCCTGTGGGACATATGTTCAGAAATTAATAACCCAACTACTTATTGCAAAATCACACTAACATTATCCTGGTTTTGTTTTCCTTTTAAATATTCTATTACATAATATTTAATTAATAAATAATAATCAATTTCGTGATGGAATATTTATTGTAATTAATGCATTAATTCTAATAAATATCATGTTTTAATATAATTATTATTTTCCTGATCATTACAATATCAAAACAGGATATTTAACATGTTTATTTAATACTAACTTTTCCCCAAGACTTCGCTCTTGTTAATTTAGAATATGACAATCAATTAAGGTAGTATCCGGATTAATAACGTAGCCTTCATAAGTATATTTTTTCTAAATTCAAAAACCGAATTGTGTAAGCCAAGTTAAGGCCGGTGCATACGTGACGGGTTTTTTCACGGACGGGACGGAGGCTTCCATATTCATACAAAATCAACGACGATATATTACTAGACTTCTAATACCAGGCGACAGATGTCTGTCAACACATTAGGCAAAAAAGTCTTATATCCGTTTTATTTCAACCATTCCTGTGAGCCGTAAACATATCTTGTGACAGAACAGAACAGACCTTGAGTTAGCCAATCACAACACAGCACCCCGTGTCCTCGCTTACGTAGTACCTCAGTGCCTCAGCTAGTTGACAGAATAGTTTTTGTTCTATAGATCGTGCATGCCGAGTCTAGCAATATATCGTCGTTGTACAAAATGTATATGGAAGCGCATTCGTCACGGAGACATGGACGGGACGTTAAGGTGGCACTGACGATGCGGAAAAAATATGGACGATGTTTAGCACGTCCCGTCCCGTGCACGCCCCGTCCGAGGTTTTGTCACGTCACGTATGCAGCGGCCTTTGGTGTTTCTTGGACCTACCTGAACGAAGAACAGTTTCGGCTTGTTGACGAGACTTCTCTGCTTCTCGAAGATGGCCATGATATCAGTCAGTAGATACGGTCTGTCTGCCGCATGCACCTCGCCGCCTCTGTCGCCATGTGTCAGGATCGTCACACAGATGCAAGAGGTCTTCGAGTGGTCTTTAGTAGCAACTGCAATAAGAGAAAACTCTGGGGTAAGTTATAGGTTTGAATTTTGGTCATAGTTTTCGTATAATTGTATAAACTAGCGGCCCGCCCCGTGCTTCGCTATGTGTTACAAAAACTTTGATCAATGAAGAACTGCTCTACCGATTTTGTGCAAACTTCACATAAAAAATCTACTAAATAGTCCGAACAAAACATTTGGTTTGAATAAGTGAGCCCTTCTAGAGTTATAACTCATCACACAAACATTTGTCCTGGGTGGGAATCGAACCCACGACCTCCGGCATAGCAGTCAGGGTCACTAAACCCCTAGACCAACCTCTAAGCTACGACAAATCCGGGGAAACCCGCACGGATGGAACCCTAAGTATCAGTAGTAAGTAATAAAGGAAACTTACTTGCAGTAAGATTTTTGATGATCCCCTCATACTCCAAGTCTCTGAATACGGTAATATTGTTCTCCGCAAAGCCGAGGTCTCCGAACACTTTCTTCAAGGTCTTAACATCGTTGTCAGTGCCATTTCTCGTGGACGGTTGTTTATTTCTGTAATCACGAATATAACAAAAATCAGAATAGTATTAAAAATCTGAATAGAAATCTAAATCCACCTTTTTTTTTATCGTGGTAAAATCATCAAATGAGGCCTGCCACCCCGGGCAGGGCGGGAGGGACTGTCTGACTTGTACTGACTAAAATCCACGGTGTCCTTCAATAGCCCTTTATATTCCGGGGTCTCGGTGATGGTATAAGACCCGCGACCAAATCCACCCTTGTATATCTTTGGGGGGATGGAGGTACAGAGTGGAGGTTCGGGTGTTGTGTCTGGTGGGCTTTCTGCCCAACATTTATAGTTGGAATATTCTAAGTGTTCTAATGTCGAGGATAACTTTGATTGCGCGATGTAGACTCTTAGTTGCTGGGTCTCTGCATAGATGGCGCTGCTGTTCTTTTTGTAGTCGTTTATGTCCGCTACATACCTTTTATTTATTATATTGTGATTTTTTTAAATATTTTTTTCAAGAATTTTTACCCAACATTGGGATTTTTTTCCTGTATCATGGGTACGTTTAGGAACTAAAACTAACAATGATATTATAAATGAATAGATACGTTACCTACACGACATTCTATCTTCAAAAACGGCACACTGACGCACACATGAATGTAACTAAATATTGCAATAGCACACTTAATACGATTAGTCGCTAAGGTAGGATGGCATCGCAAGTGAAAAAGAGACAAATATAGTCAAGGTTTGTCAATTGACCACATTTGAGCGCGTCACTTATTGAGCGCGTATAACGTATCTACACCTTTTTACTTATAATATCATTGAACAGTAGGTACACAGCTACACATCAAGCTATACAAAACCAGTTTGTCTTGGCCTCGCTTTGTACGATTTTTGCACTAAATAAACAGTCAGCTAATACTGGTTATGTATAGCTTGATGTGTAGCCGTGTGTACTATACACAAACAATTATTAAAAGAAAAGCGAAGTAATTGTAAATACAAACTTGAAATATATGGTCTTCTTGAAGGTGTGTTGGTTCAGTATGATGAGATGTTTCTCGCCGCTCATATCATAGTACAACGCGTCTTTGTCAAACTTCAGCCCTTCATCAGGAATGAGGAGGGGATTACTGAAAAATGTAATGTAAGTAGTATGTTTTTAGGTAGGTTTTAGAATAAATCTGTCCAGGGTGACACCACAAACTGGGGCTGGGTGGGTCACACATATGGCGTTGTTGTGAGAAATGATCCACAATATTTATATGTTTATCTTTTTTGCCTACCACTTTTATTATTATTTCAAAAAAATAGCGTGCGTCAACATAGCGTCATTCGATACTTCATACTTATCACTCCCTAGGGTTGCCAGACGGTCGGGAATTGGCGGGATTCTCCGGAATTTTTGTATGTCCTCCCGACTCCCGACAAAGCAAATAATCCGAAAAACAAGTTCGATAATTTTGAGTTCACATTTTCATCAAACGAAACTTTCAAACCACTTGGGCGCTTGGCGCAGAGCGAAAAAACATTGCAATGCACTCCGTCTGAGTCGAATCAGTGCAATGCAAAAATATGTTTGTTTACTCAACATATTATGCATAATTAATATTATAAACTTATTTTTTATTTCTCCCGACCAAAGCCCTAAAATCCCGAAAAATCGGTTTTTGATCCCGATAACAGGAAGAATCGATCTGGCAACCCTATCTCTCCTACTACTCTCCCACTTACCTTGTATTTGACGGGTTTAAATTGAAACCCTTTATGTCCGGCGAAGTTTCATTCTTCTTTTCCATTGTTAAACACAGCAATATAAATATTAATATAATTTTATGCAATAATTATAATACGTAACTAGGTAGAAAGACCCTAAAATGATTTCACCAGATTTTTATGGAAGTTGTGAATGCAAAAATGTCATCTATCCCACTATGTTTTTGTTCATTTTTTTGTATATTTTGTGCAGATAAGAGCGATGTGCTAATACAGAACTGTCAGATTACTCTATCTCAATGATAACATATCAACCTATCGACGTGAATTAAAGGAAACAGCCAGGACTACATAATAGAATTTTAACTTAATTTCCAAGTAGATAAAGTTGAAAATCCATTAAAGGCTGCTGAGCAATAGCGAACGGAACGTACGAAAAACCTTTGCTAATTTTTATTAGTTTTAAAACATGTAGAACGCACTAGATAAAAAAGCTTTAAAACTCGTGCACTAGTTAAATATTCGGACGCAAACCGGCGGATCTCAGTATTTATATATATAATCTATGCCGGCGGACGCTAGAGCGACATGCACTCGCGGACAGAGTAGGGTCTCGACTGACGTCACTCGCTGCGTGGATCCAAAATGGTCATAAACCTGCGCGGGCGCTTGACTTGTTTGGCGACCGGTCCGCATTCAAATATTTTTATTATTTAAATCACATAAAAACTATCTACTAACATAATGGTTTGTTTGTCTTATCAATTTTATTTTGTCGTTCGACTTCTGTGCAGCGGGTCGCGAATTCAATCTCCGCACGGAACAAATATTTGTTCAGACCTACAAGTAGTTTTTCCGGGTCTGGAAAAATGTCTTATGTTAAAAAATATAAATAAGCTTCTAAAAAAATATACTTAAATAAAAAATCTTTGAGAAATATTTAGAAATACTGAAATTAGTCTTTTCGCCGATTTCGGCAAAAAATAAAACTGCATTTTTTTGAATTTTTTAAAATCAATCATAATCTTGGTCTGGAATCGGATCCGTTGATTTAGGAAAAAAATACAGACGCTGTGTTATAAAACCTTAATAGATCGAAATTAGATTTTTTATTGTTTTCGATGTTCAAGAGAAAAATACATACTATTAGGTAAAATGTAGAATTATTCCTGAAAGGAATTCTTCCTCTTCTCGCAGGCAACGTCGCGGGCATAAGCTGCCGTATGACTCATCATCATCATCTCAGCCATAGGACGTCCACAGCTAAACATAGGCCTCCCCTTTAGATCTCCACATATACCGGTTGGAAGCGACCTGCATCCAGCGTCTTCCGGCGACCTTTATAAGGTCGTCTGTCCACCTTGTTGGTGGAAGTCCTACGCTGCGCTTGCTAGTCCGTGGTCTCCACTCTAGCACTTTTCAACCCCATCGGCCCTTTATGACTATGACGGGGAAATTGTAACGTGAGATATCTTCTCAACGATAGCGTGGTGAGCAAATAATTATATGTAGAGTCAGGTGACGTCATAATGTTTTGAAAACATTGTCTTCAAATTGTATAGAAGATCAGTTTAAAATAAATTTCGACATTTTCCTTATCTTTGACGTAAGCAGAATTTAAAACTTGTTAGCGACTATCTTGCTTTAATTAACAGAGCGCATTTATTTTTCTAAAGCAACGGATTCGATTTCTGGCGTGTATAAAAGCCTCAGGGTCATCTTGGACCTACTCTCTTTCTTATTTAAGTGAACGAACTCTGCCAACTACCACCTCCATATTGTAAAATGATCACATATGCCCAACAACGACATAATTATTACAAGACTCCGCATGCACGATTTATGGAACAAAAACTATTCTGTCAACTCGCTGAGGTACTACATAAGCGAGGGCGACGAGGTACGCACGAACTAAACTATTCTGTCAACTCGCAGAAGTACTACGTAAGCGAGGAGGACGAGGTACTGCGTTGTGATTGGCTAACTCAATGTCTGTTCTGTCTCAAGTTATGTTTACGGCGTAGGAGTGGTCGAAATAAGACGGATATAAGACTTTTTTTGCCTAATGTGTTGACAGACATCGGTCGCCTGTTATTAAGAGTCTTGTAATATATCGTCGTATCGTCACTTATAATTCACGGCAAAGGCTGGCCTGATACCTTCTTTAAGGCGGAGGTGGCCCTCAGCGTGGTCATGTACCTAATGGTTACACACAAACCTCGTCACGCTCAATATCAGCAAAACTAAGTGTATACCAACGACGATATATTAAGAATTAATTTTTAACGACGATATATTAAGTCCTTAAAAATTAGAGGACATGTTTGCACACACACCAATTACTTCACTTGCAGTTGCTACCTATCGAACGAACCAATAACATTAAATATCTTGGAATACTCATAGACAATCTCCTTAAGTGGAAAAATCAGGTTGACTCCATAGTGAAACGTGTGCGAAGATTAATTTTTATATTCAAAAGACTTAGGGGGGTTGCTGACTTCAAATGTCTGATAACTATGTACCTGGTTCTCGCCCAATCAGTCCTTGGGTATTACGTAACAACATGGGGTGGAGCGCACAAAACTGTGATACGCCGAGAAAGGGCGCAGAGGGCCGTACTGACGGTCCACTCAAAGAAGGCAATCCGCTTTTCAACAACTGCCCTCTATTTGCCCTGCAAGGTCCTTACCGTCAGGCAACTCTTTGTTTTACAGACCGTACTCGTCTAATTTTATTTGCAATTTCTTGAAGTTGTCAACATGCGTATACATTGGGTGAAGTGAGCTCGTGAACGTTATAGCATTTTTTTAGCGTGGTAAAATCATCAAATGCGTCCTCCCATCCCAGGGTAGGACTGGACAAGGACTGGACAAGGACTGTCAGGCTTGTCCCGTCATTGTGCTGACTGACTCTCTTTGAGGCGCGCGTGAAACACAACGTGCCGACGACAAAGACATAGTCCATGATCGGACAGCGAGTCGTTCATTACTAGCCGCCCATACGGGCGGCGAGTAATGATGGACTAGATTGCGGGTGTACGCCCGCGCTGATCGTTACACTTACAGAATATTATGCACTACTCGTAGCAATCTATTGATTGTGAAATAATCAATAATGTTTTCGACTGTGCAAATAATAACTTAGTACCTATCTTCGAAGATATCAGGTTTGTTTCGACTTATCGGTAGAGTACCCTTACCTTTATCGGTAGATTATTTAGTCAACGTTTCAAATACTGTGTCACTTATTGATACGTTCTACAGTGCCAGGTGCCAGCCAATTAATTGCCAAGGCTTCTCAAAAAAACCTGTCACAGTGGTGATTTTCAGGGAGTTTTTTGACAATATGACACGTTTTTTGACAACAGGTATGTATCTACACAACCGATTTTGATTAATTATTTTTAAACGCATTAACGCATGCGATGCGCCTCGTAAAGATGATAATTTGAGGAAAAAAAAAATCCGATTGCAAGTGGGATTCCAACCCACGAATATCAGAAGTTGGTTAAGGCGTCTGGAGTACCTATCCAGAAGACGCGGTTTCGAATCCCACTTGCAATCGGAAATTTTTCTTTCCTCTAATTATCATCATAACCGATTTTGATATTAACCCTTAATCTTTAACCGTAAGTTTCACGCTTAACAAGTTACGTAAATAATAAATTCAATAAATTATAATAAGACATTTTATTTGTCTTATTATAATTTATTTTTTTCATTTGTCTGTCTGTCTGTCTGTCCGTCCGTATGTCACAGCCACTTTTTTTCGAATGATTCAGAGCTATCCTGTTGAAACTTGGTAAATAGATGTATTTTGTAAACCGCATTAGGATTTTCACGGATTTTAGGGTATAAAGTTGAAAATGTATTGGTGACTGATGAACGTTATCGATTGTCGTCTGTTTGACTAAAGCCCCAGGTAAGACTGTCCCGCGACCGTCTCAAGAGGCTTTTTTTTTTATCGTGGTAAAATCATCAAATGAGGCCTCCCACCCCGGGCAGGGCGGGAGGGACTGTCAGACTTGTACTGACTAAAATCCACGGTGTCCTTCAATAGCCCTTTATGTTTCGGGGTCACGGTGATAGTATAAGAGCCGCGACCCCGGCAGGCTTTAGCCCTCTGAGAGGGGGCCTCGTCATTAGTCTCAAGAGGCTGGAATGCAAAGTGACAGAGTGGTTTTTAGTCAATCAAATAAAGATATTCTTTGTACTCCACCCAGAAGGGAAATGTAAAAATGTCAGAAAAAACTTACTTAAAGTAAGTAACTAACTATATTCCAATATATTATCATGAAAAGGAAGTACATTTTTTTTTAAAGACAAAGTGCGATATTATAAAAATTGATTTTTCAAAGATTTTATCATGAATTGTTTCTTTCGAAACTGACGCGTATGTGTTATAGATTAGTGGCAAGATAAGATATGATTAAAAAAACCAATTATAATATAGAGCGAAATTTTTCCACGCAATTAGATTTAAGTATAAATTATTAAAGGCGAGTACTCACTAGCGAGCTGTAACTGTAACCGTTGCACGTACTGTAACCAAAAAACATAGTGTGTAAATGGTTCGCAATCCTGCTGCGAGCGGTACGAGTGCGGCTTGCAGCGAACCGACGTTTACAACGTACTCATTTCTAAACCCGTAACGTTGCACCTAACTGTAACCGTTACTGTTACCAAAAACATAACGTGTACATGGTTCGTGAGCTTGCGACGAACGCTACACGAGCGACTCGCAGCGAAGTGACGATTGTCGGATTTTGCAGCGGATCAAAGGGCGCTCGCCAACGACAATATATTACTAGACTCCGCATGCACGATCTAAGGAACAAAAACTATTCTGTCTACTCGCTGAGGTACTACGTAAGCGAGGGGGACGGGGTACTGCGTTGTGATTAGCTAACTCAAGGTCCCGCTATTGAGTACCCGGCTTTAGATGCTCATCATCATCAGAATGTAATGTTCCCACTGCTGGGACACAGGTTTCTTCTCTGTGAGAGGGAATGGGCCATCCCACCACGCGAGGCAGTGCGGGTTGGTAGACGTCACATGTCTATAATTTTTTGGTTGCCAGGTTGGTACAAGCCGGTCAGGCCGGTCAGACAGGCTTCATACAAATATTTATTCATGCGGGGATCAAACACGCGACACGCTGTGTAACAGTTCATTATTCAGCTACTGCGCCAAAAGCGCCATTTTTATCTTCTGACATTTTTCAGTAATTCCTCTCGAAGTACTGAAGTTTGACAACGACGGGCGGTAGGTACGTGTTGCACCTGCACAACACTTTTGACGTGTTAAAGTCATCAAATGAGTCCACCCACCCAGGGCAGAGCGAGAGGGACTGTTAGACTCGTACTGACTAAAATCCACGGTGTCCTCAAAAGCTCTTTACGTTTCAGGGACACGAGAAGTCCCGCGACCCTACCTGCACATCTTTAAGAAGTCAAAATATTCTCCAAGTTTGTATTTAATTGCGTCTACGAATGGCGCGGGAAGGCGCAGCGCCGCGGCGTAACCCCGCTGCCTCGAGACGCGGCGGGAAGAGCTCCGGCGCGAACTCAGGGCAGTATGGAGGGGACGACGAAGACCCCTCTTTGAGGAGTAGCTGGAGAGACGTCACGGCGTCCTTACCTACTGCACGACGCAGGTCCTCACCGGACACTGAAGTTTCGGGAGGTACCTGTGTCTGATGAGAATGGAGGAAATGCCTGGGTGTCACCACTGCGAAGATCACCCGGAGGACACAAACGAGCATACGATGCAAGATTGCCCCGCTTGAGCGGAGCACCGACGTGTCCTCACGGCGCAGGATTACAAAAAAAATTGCCATGTGACTTAAATTCAATATGGCGGACGTCCAAGATGGCGGACAGGCTTTGAGGTACTTCCTTGATAAGCTAGCAGGCTGATATTTTCAAGGTAGCTTCAAACCCGATGTACAAAGATAAAAATAATAAAATAATTAATAGATTTTAAAAAAATCTAAAAACCCATGTTGGGTTGGGTTGGGTGTATATTATTTAGGGGATTATTTATGGTATATATTTAAAGGACGTATATAGATCGTGGGTGTAACTTGCAAAGATACCCCACGTTTTGAGTGGCCCCATCTCTCAGCCCCGTAGGGTTATTTTCTTATTTTGAGGAAATTCAAAACGTGGGTTTTTTAGATTTGTTTAAATCGATTAATTATTAATAGATGCACTCTTTAAATTTCAGTATGCCGTCAACCCCTCTGTGTGGCGATCTCAATGCTTGTCGAGAAAGGCGGCGAGGTGCATGCGGCAGACAGACCTGACTGATGTCATTACCCTTCGTCAGAAGCAGAGAATTCTCATCAAAAAACGAAACTGTACTGTCATTCAGGTAAATTTATCATAATATATTTTTTATAAGACATGTAGCTCTTTTTGAGTGATTAAGAATCATGGAGAAAGAGTTCGATGTCTTTTCATTGGGTACACATGGTCCTGAACATGAACCGTCCACACCACCACAAATAAACAAACATCTGTTTCACACTTTTCGACAAAAATGTCAACGTCATCACAACATTTCACGTTGACATAAGGGTCGTTTTGCAGTTACACTTTTTTTTTTGAAAGCGTGTATCTTATTTATTTTATAAGAGGTAGCTTCACAGCTGACAGTATTAAAAATATTATAATAGTTCCAAACAATACGCCAATTACGAAGTACACAGATAAAATAATTAAAAACAAACATAGCAGAGAGTGACATTTTATAATGTGTATAGTGTGAGCTTATCTTATTTTTCTTATTTTTTTTTATCTTTTTATGGTAAGACGGTGACCGTCGTACTCGAGTAATGAAAAAAAGCGATAACACTTAAATGGTTTTATTTATAAAACACAATTTTAAAATATCAAACAGGTATATAAAATAATAGTTTTTAAAATAACATTAGACGTACCTAATTATAAATAACAATTAATTTAATAATTAATAACATTAATTGCCTCATGCAGATAAAGGCGGTATTTTGCGGTTTTACATAACACTTAGCCCCTTCGTACACAAGACGACGCAAGTTTCTGATACCTTACGACTTTAGTATGTATCCAGGTGACTATCGCAATACAAATCCCTAGAGTTTCATACACCGGTACGCGTCAATGGATGTCACAGTCGTAAGGTATTGGAGACTTGCGTCGCCTTGAATACGAAGAGTAGAAATTAGCTTAGGCTCATTACGCACTGTCGACTAGTCGCCGGCGCGGCGGCGGCGTCTTGGTCGACAGCCACAGTAACTTTCATTAGTTCAAATAGGTGGTTACGCACTTGGTCGCCAGACGCTCGCCTATGTTTCGGTCGCCGAGGAACTGAGTCGCCGGCGACAAGTCGACAGTGCGTAATGAGCCTAAGTTCATTTGACTCTGTTCACTGCGGATATGGCGAGCGCTTTGCTCGTACAGCCACACTGCTAGCCTGGTGCAAACATACTATTTAGCCATAATAATTTTGTAGCCTTTCTCTGTGAGGGCTTTGCAGATCAAACATTATTTCTGAGATATTGAGAAAAACTTGAATAGTGTTGAATTAAGAGGAAATGACTAATAGTTATTTGTTAAACAAGGCTGCAAAGTTGATTTTTGGCGCGAGTACTTGAATTGAAAACTGAGCGAGCGAAGGCGAAGATAAGATTGAACCGCGAGCGAAGCGAGCGAGTGGTTCAAATATCGAATCCTAAGCGTAGCGAAGTTCTCAAAGGTACGAGGCGCAGAAAAACTTTGCTGCCGAGTGCAACACACATCTTTTCACCCCGCACAGCGAGGAAATGCAGTGGGGGCGGCTCGCCTGTCAGTGTAGAAAACCCATTGAATATTATAATATACTATTAGTCATACAAGACGTGTTCGAATTTTGATCAAAACTTTGCACCCTAGTGCGCAATTGTAGTTGTATGAGAAATGGAATCTTTCCGAGCGTGTGAGGTTAAAATGATTTTTTTCCTTCATGTTTGAGAGGCTATATCTATGCTTTTCTACCCACAGAACCTCAGCTCACATCCACAAAGTTTTTATTATTTTCTTTCTGTTACGTCGCATCATACATTTTCTCCTGTATCATGAGTGGGTTTACGAACATAGAAACGCAGATAAAAAAAAATGTTCCATGCGGCCATCAATCCTGCGATACGCTTCGCAGCAGTCGATCAATTAACCACCGCGCCAACCGTGTCATCAACAACTCTCTGATGTATTCTACTTATTATCCCTCGGGAGGAAAATCTTGACCAATTGACGTGGCTTCGGTCTATAAGGCACATTTGTGAAATTGCCGCTAGAAATGTATTGAATCTTGAGGATATCCAGTTTTCTGCAGGCTTAAAGTCTTGTCAGTTTTCTAACAGCTTTTTTTTATGTTAGATGGGTTTGCTCTTGACCTTAGTCTAGGTCAGGAATAACTAAGAAAAGGTCGACGATGGAGCGAGCTTACCCAGAAGAAGCCTGTTCACTCTAACTTTGAAGATATTAGGGTTGTATGCGATCGGAAACACAGACGCAGGCAGAGAGTTCCACTCCTTCGCTGTCCTGATTATAAAGGACGTTTGGAAACGCTTAGTGCGAATTGGTGGTATAGCAATAAGGAAAGGATGGTAGTTTGCCGTGCGTCTGGATGTGCGATGATAGAAGGGGACTGGTGGGATGAGGTCGTGGAGTTCTTGGGCACACTCTCCGATGTACAGTCTGTAGAAGACCGACAGGCAGGCGACTTTGCGGCGATGAGCCAAGCTATGGAGCTTGGCATTCACCAATTTAACGTCGCCAACGAGCCTCCTAGCTCTGCGTTCCACTGAGTCAATCCTGAGCTGAGCCATCCCAAAGGTGGCTGCAGTAGTTTTTTCTAAAATCTAATTTTTTCAGTGTATTTGTAATTATTTCAGGTGTCTGTTTCTTATCATCCGCGGTCTTTATAGCAGCCACCTTTTGTTTTGTCGTATTGAATAATGTTCGCAAATCACAGGGACTTTCTGCTTGGTCCATGGTGAGGCATAGAAATTGGATCATAAAGCTTCCTAAATCATCATGATAGTGGGATACGTAACCTGTGAACAGTTTATACAATTATTATTAGTGTTGCTACGTTCTTTTGGATTTAAAGCACCAGTAAAAGTGAAAGGAAAATAAAAACATACTATTATTTATACTTTTATTGCATTCCACATGCAAGTATTCTTACGGGTACGTATCAAAATGCCGAATTTTCAAATACCGATAGACGAAATCCCGAAAAACGAGGAATGGTTTTTGAAAGTTCATTTGCCCGAAACTTTAAAATGCCGAAATTGTCACCGTTTCTGAGAAAAACAATTTATTGTAAACCTAACCACATTTCAAAAGTTCCCTTAACCCGTAGTCGGAGAGGAGTGGTGGAGTGTGTGTTCGCTCTCTTCGCTCGCTCACTAGACGCCGCCATAACATCGAACCTAACCTGACCGTGTCGGGTTTCCGTTAGGTCCCGATTTCGGTTCCGATGTGGTCCCGAGTCCGGGATTTTGTCAATTCGGGGTTTAGTCCATTCGAGATTCCGTCCATTTGAGATTTAGTCCATTCGGTATTTTGAACAGCGGTCATCATCTGCCTACCCTTTTCCCATCTGTATTGGGGTCGGCTTCCAGTCGAACCAGATGCAACTGGATATCAGTATTTTACATACAGTAACTGGGTATAATACCATACCTCATGGTACGACTGGTTGTCAGACCTTAGAGCTTCTGACTTAGATAACGACTGTCAAAGATCTACAAATGACAGCCGGGACCTGTTGGTCCCGGCTGTGTTGTGTGTGCTTTACATCGCTATGACAGATGGTCACCCATCCACAGACCAACCTCGGCAAGCACGGCTTAACCCGGAAGATCGGCCTGTGCGGCTGTAATTATTTAGCCACGAGCTCCTCGAGGTATTTTGAACGCGGTGTAACCACTATTTGGCATTTTACACTTTCGGTATTATGAATTTCAGTGTGTTATGGACGTCGTCGGTATTTCATCCAAAGATTTTCGATTTCATCCAAAGGTTCATGAAATTTCAGGATTTTGATACGTACACATTCTTACGTGGTAAACTTAAGTCAAAACGTGTTTATACTGGTCAGTCGGCCCTGATAACTGAGACGAGTGACGTGCGCGTAAGGTTAATAAAATTATTAAATTGTAACCAGTGTTGTGAGCGGTGGTGGCCCAGTGGTATCGGTCCCGACTGAGCTGTGGTGGCCCAGTGATATTGGTCCCGACTTACGAGTTGTAGGTCGTGGGTTCGAACCCAGATTGGCGCAATACTTTGTGTAATTTATTTCATCACCACTGCTCTCAAAACGGTGAAGGAAAACATCGTGAGGAAACCGGCATGTCCTAGAACCATCAAATTCGAAGACACGTGACATCTGCCAATCCGCACTGGGCCCGCGTGGTGGATTTTGACCCACTCCCTCTCACAAGAGAGGAGGCTTGTGTCCCAGCAGTGGGAACGTTATAGGCTGATGATGATGAACTAGTGTTTCGTCCTTATATCAGCTCCTCACCTTCTTACCATTCTTCACAAGATAATTTATGAAGTAAATTATTATAAATACATGCATATTTCTACGGCACTTTCAGAAAAGGCCCAAAAAAAATGATCTCATTTGTATTTATCAACGAAGTTATCAATAAAAATTATGATTTTTTTCAATCAAACGTTTTAACATACCAACATCTCATCATGAACACGTTATGGAATGCAATCAAGTATTAAGTATGTTTTTATAATATTTTTATTAAGTTTGTTAGTTACCTTCAGCCGTCGAATACATCATAAAGGTGTTTTTTGAATTCACACTGCAGTCTTTGGAAACCTATAATAAGTAAAAAAGCATTTTTCAGTTCTCATACTCGGAAATAGTGTTTGTTTGATCAGAGCAGCGGGTCGAAAACGATGCTTCCCTCCCTGCTTTGGGCGGGAATGAATTTTAAAAATAGAACTAAAATTGGTTATTTAGTCGGCTAAATCCACGGTGTCCTACTGTAACATAGTGTGTGTGATAAAACACAAACCGGTAAAATTAGGGGAACACAAAAAAAAGATCGCATTTTTGTCAAAGCTTTGGTTGATTCGATCAGTGTTTATATTTTTTAGGTTCTTAACCTGATAATAAACAGCATTAAGACACTTATTGACAGGTTTTAGTAGTCCAACAGAAATTATACCCTCTGTGTTTTTAGGCAGTCAGCGCTTTTAAGTGTTTTTGTTCTGAAAGTTCATTTTTGCAGTTAATTTTTGCTGTAGCTCATGTTGTGGTGTCTGTATGGTGAGTTCTCATTGTATTGCATACAAAATGAGTGAGTTTTCTGTAACATAAGTCGCTAAAGCTGTGAAAATGATCAAGGAATGTCATTACTACCGCTCAGTTAGTCGAACATTGGTCTATGGTCTGACATCGAGTCGCCCCTTTCTCGCCACCCGCCTATGGTGTCTATCGGTGGCCGGACATCGTCTGCCGACTGGGGCGTTGATGACCGTGGGCGACCACAGCGGCTGTGGTGGAGGGAGGACGCTGTCTTCTCACTCACTCGGCCCGCCTCCTCCTTCCTTTTTCAGGGTAGCTTCAAGCTACCCTGAAAATTTCAGCCTGCTAGCTTATCGGGAAGTGCCTCAAAACCTGTCCTCTATCTTGGACGTCCGCCATATCGGATTTAAGTCATATGACTATTTTTTTCGTATTCCTGACAGCAAACCCTTTCATTTGATACCTATATCATGCATTGGGATGCATTTCAAATCGACGGGACCTTTTGTATTTGTGAAATAAACCATCAAATTTCAGTTTTATGCGAATTACTGTACTCTTGAACTTGAATATCTGACCGGGCTTATCTTCTTTCAAAGTGCGTTAGTTGTTAGTATATATTGCCATAAGTACTAGAATATTTACCTTTTTTGGCGCAGTGCTACTGTCGTCAATGGACTCAGGGCACCAATCTTCTGTATTTTTTCCTCTGCAAGCCTGTGGTGATAACAATATGGTTAGTTTAGAACTTCATCCGATAAAATTCCCTCCCTTCTCGTTCCCTCTAGCAAGTGGGTCTATGAGTGGTGCGTGGTGGTTCATCGCCCTGGGGCGGTGTATGGAGGGAACGATTGTGACGAGCGAGGTTCGGCCACGCCGAGATCGCGGTGGTAAGACCGAGAGGTCAAGAGGTGAACGCCGTGGGTCCTCTCCAGCCACTTCGAACGATTTCATATTTTATCAAGTTATAACGGCGCAAATACAATGGCTTGACTGGTAGCCATTTGGGGTTGAAACACTAGGGCAATGGGGTCCGAGCGCCCACCAACTTTTCAAAGACATCGCCAAGCGTATAGTCGACGCCTCGCGTGACCAGAGGGCTGGCCAATATCTTGGGCAAAGGATCAGCATTGCGATCCAACGAGGCAATGCCGCCAGCGTTCTGGGCACTTTGCCCAGTGACAGCGATGTGGATGAATTTTTCGACGCCCTGTAATCTTTACTTTTATTTCAATCATTTTTGTAAATATTTCCCTTTAATTTTAGTTTTTGAATGTAGTATATTAGTAATTAGTTAGTTTAATTTGGACACTAAGCTGTTAAAGTTTGATGAATTATAAATATCTTGACTCGTAAAAAAAAAGTTATAACTTGTCACTGATATTGCTGATATGCAAATTTTTTGCGGGCTGCTATTACGGTTCTATCTTAAATGTAACGACAGATTTCTGACGAACAGAAACAAATAGAGGTTAGTAGGTAACAACATCGTGAAATCGCAAAAAACAAACATAACTAGCAAGTAATCGTAATCATAACATTGTACAGGTTAAAAAAACGCCATGTTACATATACTGTCAGACTCTTACTGACTAAAATCCACCCGTGTTCCTTCGGATGCCCTTTAAGTTCCGGGGCCATGGTAACCTGGGTTAAGAAAAACCCGCGACCCCAGCAGGCATTTGGCGTGAAACGCGACGCGCCACCGACCCGGTCTTAGTCCTTGGTTGGACGGCGAGCTACCCATTACTCACCGTCCGCAAGCCCGCTCCGCCACTGTGCCCTCTGCTGATCAGAGGGACACGCGTTGGAGCGTCCACACGACAGGCTATTCGCATACGGGCAAAGAGACCCCCTAGGCACACAGTGCCTAAGGAAGAGGTTTTGCCCGCATCCCAGGGTGCACCGGTCCGAAAAACTGGTCTTCCCCCCATAAATTTAAAGTTTGTGCTACACCACCTTCATTAAGGCGTTTGCTAACTCTATTGACTCGACCAGAGCATCCGAGTAGAGCTCGGTGCCGATGCAGCCGATGGAAACTTTAATTGCAACGACGATACATTACTAGACTCCGCATGCACGATCTTAGGAACAAAAACTATTCTGTCAACTCGCTGAGGTACAACGTAAGCGAGGAGGACGGGGTACCTACTGCGTTGTGATTGGCTAACTCAAGGTCTGTTCTGTCTCATGGTATGTTTATGGCTCACAGGAGTAATCGAAATAAGACGGATATAAGACTTTTTTTCCTAATGTGTTGACAGACATCGGTCGCCTGTTATTAGGAGTCTAGTAATATACTGTTGTTGCTTAATTGTGATCTGTTTTTGTTCTAGTTGTTTGGAACGTCGCCTAGAACGTCAGCGAACAGCGCGACATCGACGTCGACGTGTCAACGTCAATTGTTCCTGACAAGAACTGCTTCGACCCTGGCTCTGCATGAATTGCTGATTGAGACCGTTTTGAAGGTGACGTATATTATACCCTTACCCTCTTCACCCTTTATTACCCTTTACCATTTTCGACCGTTGGGATCACAGGCGTAGCTACCGCCATATCAGCCGTACTAGAATGAGCTACGATCAGTCGATCAGCATACTCAATTTTAGAGCGCTCTTCAACATTTTTCTAATATAAATATTTTTATTAACCGGATTAGCAAGCTGAAGTGGCAATGGGCAGGCCATATTGCTCGCAGAGCAGATGGCCGATGGGGTCGAAAAGTGCTAGAGTGGAGACCACGAACTAGCAAGCGCAGCGTAGGACGTCCACCAACAAGGTGGACAGACAACCTTATGAAGGTCGGCGGAAGACGCTGGATGCAGGTCGCTTCCAACCTGTACATGTGGAGATCAAAAGGGGAGGCTTATGTTTAGCAGTGGACGTCCTATGGCTGAGATCATGATGATATTTTTATTTAACATTTATTTACCAGTAACTTATGACTCAAAGTGTTAGGAACAATGTTTCTTAATCACTTTGTTAGTCTAATTCCTAATCTAAACATATAACTTATATCTATAGAAAGAATGTAAAGTGTGTGAATCCCTGCTACAGGCCCAACACCAAAGTAGACACTGTAGACAGCATGCAGCAGCGGTTGACACACGAACAGTCCAATCTGTACCCTTAGTACGAGTTTTCACTCTTTTACTTACAGCGTCTTTCCAGTATTTACAGCGTTTCTTGAAAAAATGGAACAGCGCCTAGCCGTAGGAACTAATTTTTTCCTTGAAAATTGACAATTTGAAATTGTCAAAGTTCCAGTTTACTTTACATCTCAAATACCGAAAACTCGCGCTGAGGGTACTGTAATCTGCTCGCGACACAACGCAGTATAATCTTGGGGCTGGCCCGCACGCAGCGCACCAGAGAGGCGCATCTTTTTCGCTTCGTAGTGTAAAAACAATCGACGCGAGCTTCAGCACACATCCCCGACGCGCTACAGTAACGACATCAGTGATTGCATCATCATTAATAACATCAGTAATAGCATTAGTCACAGGATTTAGATTGCTATTGTCTTTATTCTGCGAAGGGCCCCAAACAAATTATGATTCGGGGCATCGGGGGTTCTGGCCTAACTGCGCCACTGGTTGGGTTCGATGATACGAACCGACTGAAATAAATGTGTTTTTTTCGACCTTTTTGTTTTCTTTACCCTTTGTAATGTACCCTACCTGTACGATGAACACTTTCGGCTTTTCGACCAGACTACGTTGGTTCTCGAAGATGTCAGTGATTTCCTTCAGTGGGTACATTTTATCTTTTGCAGCTATTAGACCCCCTGCGCATCCATGAGTCAGGATCGTGACACAGATACACGATGTGTTCGTATGGTCCTCCGATGCGACTGAAAAGTACAGGAACGTGAATCATTAATTATTAGCTAAACTCTTTTTAAATAAGTTTCTTAATCAAATCTCTATTTGTAAGAAAATATTTTTAAGCTATTGCATAGATTTTATCGCGGGGTCTGAGCGCGTCGCGGTGCGGCGGCCGAATCAAGAAAATCCCAAAAACCTAACGAAAATACCTAAAAGCTAATTTACACGCCGATAAATAGCCAGTGCAGGTGTGAAGTGAAAAGTGTATTACGCAGTTTTCTTAAAACTTTACCTTCTCAACAGTATTCCTTATTTTCTGATAATACAATAATTAAAAGTAGAGAAAGTTATTATGGTACTGTAAGGGGAAGGCTTTTGAAATAGGAATGTTTTTCGTGTTATTTGTCAAGTGTCGTATTCACATTTATTTTGGGAAATCTTCCTTGAAAAACCTCCCAAGAGAAGAATTTCAAAAATTGCTATAATTATTTCGAAAAACTTAAAAAAAATAAATTAAACGCCTTCAAAAACAACCAGCCAAAATAACTTTTCTTTCGGAAGTCGGTGGCTTTATTTTATTATTTCGTTGTCTTTTTGCCACCGACTTCCGAAAGATAAGTTATTTTGGCTGGCTTGTTATTTTAACCTTTTTGGTGGTTGTTTTTGAAGGCGGTTAAATTTTTTTCCGCCTTTTTCTTCTTGGTAATACATATAAGGCAGGCTTCGCGCACAGGATAGCGTGGATCTATCATGTAGTTTTGTTGATCCCTGGCGAATCCCCGTAAAGTTTGTCAGTGAGGGAGTGAAACCGATACGATGACAAGCACGATGACAACCTCTTCTAGCAAAGTCCTGTGAGGTATCATTGAATAAGATTCACTTTGCCCTGCAATTCACTCCATACAAGGACGATATATTACTAGACTCCGCATGCACGATCTAAGGAACAAAAACTATTCTGTCAACTCGCTGAGGTACTAGGAGTCTAGTAATATCGTCGTTGACTCCATCTCAGACACCATCGAGAATAAGATTAAAATTGAAAATGATTTATTTCGGTATCATTTAAGAGTTACCAGCAATAACTTGTTGAAACTCGTATCGTCCGGTACTTAACTGTTTCCGCATACTTTAATAGTTTTACGTCGATACGTTTACAAGTGCAACTAATTCTATTTATAGTACAATGAGAAAATGGATGGAAATTAAATGACGACAGACCGTTACTGACAGCCAATCAACGACGATATATTACTAGATTCCGCATGCACGATCTAAGGAACAAAAACTATTCTGTCAAATCGCTTAGGTACTACGTAAGCGAGGGGGGCGGGCTACTGCGTTGTGATTGGCTAACTCAAGGTCTGTTCTGTCTCAAGGTATGTTTACGGGTCACAGGAGTGGTTGAAATAAGACGGATATAAGACTTTTTTACTAATGTGTTGACAGACATCGGTCGCCTGTTATTAGGAGTCTAGTAATATATCGTTGCAGCCAACATACTTACTTTCAGTAAGGCGTCTGATGATATCTTCATGTGATAAATCGTTTAAAACATTGTGACTAAAGCCGTACATAGAGAACGCTTTTTCTAAGCTCTCCACATCTAGTTTTGATTGTGGTCTGGTGTATGACTGATTCCTGTAATATAAACCGCATAATAAATAGATACTTTGAGGCGAAATGTGTGTTTTTAACACACATAGATTAAAAGTACAAACAAACAGTATTGCAGGACATAATAAATTTCATAATAAAGTACTAACCGAAATGTTTCATGACTCAGAATTATATGGATCTTGCGTTGGCTCATGTCATAAGCTGCGTCCAGTGACTCCTCTTCCTCATCAACTTCAACAGGATCAATGCGAAATGTGCTAAATGAAACAAAATTCCGTTCAATCTTAATCTTAATATATATAAATCTCGTGTCACAATGTTTGTCCTCAATGGACTCCTAAACCACTTAACCGATTATAATAAAATTCGCACACCATGTGCAGTTCGATCCAACTTGAGAGATAGGATAGTTTAAATCTCAAATTTTAGACCGGGTCCTCCACCCGTGCGAAGCCGGGACGGACCGCTAGTATAGTATATAAATCTCGTGTCACAATGTTTGTCCTCAATGGACTCCTAAACCACTTAACCGATTACAATAAAATTCGCACACCATGTGCAGTTCGATCCAACTTGAGAGATAGGATAGTTTAAATCTAAAATTTTAGACCGGTTACTCCACCCGTGCGAAGCCGGGACGGGCCGCTAGTTATATTATATTCAATGAAACAAAACATTTTATAGTTAGATAGGTTGTGAAACAAAAAACGTAACATTGTACATATTTGCTTGTATTGTAAAATGTGAATTGATTCCACGTACGTACACGTGCTATATGTACGGCTAAAATGAAGTCCAAGTTTTCAGGTCTGCAAACCGCTATGTAAATGGGCAGTCGATACAATCAGTAAGTATAGATACATCAACAAAAACTTACCTTGAATTAGATGCCTCGTAACTGTAGCTGGTTATGTCAACGTGGTCCTTACTTGAGTCTTGAAACAGATATATCATTATTAAAAGAAGTAAAAGTAGAGTAGAGTAGACTAGTGCTAATAGTAGAGTAGAGTAGACTAGTGCTAATAGTAGAGTAGATGTGTATTCAAACATGCTGAAGAGCGATCTTCTTTTCGTAACTAATCCTAATGATATGATGATGGCGGGAAATACAGCTCTATCAGTCAATGTCAAAACCAGCTGATCGACCGAGCTCCAATCAATAAGTGCTAGTGTTGTATTCGTTAAGCCAAGAAATTAAAAAAAAAAGAAATCCAGAAAAAAAATGGACAAACTAAAAAGAAAAAAATATTCAAACCTTTTATTATAGTAAAATAATTTTATTATGTATGTACACACAATAAATATATGTAACATTTAAAAACTAAAATTAATACTGAAATATTTACAAAAATGACTAAAATAAAGTAACATTAAAAATTTATAGGGCGTCAAAAAATTCATAATGTTTTTTTTTATTGTTTTAACAATTTTTTTTTCCGCCTGAAGTATTTTCAACTTTATTTATCAATTTTTCAATTTAATTACAAGCTATAAATAAAAACCTATTAGTAGTATGTACAGGAAAAATCATAATAAATAAATAAAAGAGAAAACATTTATAGGGCGTTAAAGAATACGTCCACATCGTTATCAACGGGAACAGTGCCCAGAACGCTGGCAGCATTGCCACGTTGGCTGGCAATGCTGATCCTTTGACTAAAAAATAGGCCAGCCCTCTGGTCATGAGAGGCGTCGACTATAAGCACTTGGCGATGTCTTTGAAGACTTGGTGGGCACTCGGACCCCATGGCCCTATATTGTTTCAATCCCAATTGACTCAAATACATAGCTAGTAGTCAAGCCATTGTATTTGCGCCGTTTGAGGTTTTCGGCACTTGCAGCACAGCATGCAGTACCAGGAAGATGGGATGGCGCAAGGGTGTCGACACATGTTGCATCCCACACCAAAGGCCTACCCAACTTCCACGGCATTATAGTCATCCCATCGTCGCGTGCCAAGCCTCCAGAGCACGACGGATAATGTCATTTAAACTAGCGTGCCGTGCTAGCCAACCAGCACTCTTGCTGCAGGAAAGGCCATGGTGCCCGAGGCAGTCGACGCCTTCGCCACACTAACAACGATGTCGTAAGCAGCGCCCAGACGCAGGCATGTAGCGATCCGGAAGGTTTAAATTTAATTGATATAATAAATATAAATAAATTATTTATTTTAATTATTCAAACTTAATAAATATACAGCTTATTGTTCAAATTAACCTAACTAATTACTAATTACTACATTTAAAAACTAAAAATAAAGGTAAAATATTTACAAAAATGATTGAAATAAAATTAAAGATTACAGGGCGTCGAAAAATTCATCATGGGCAATTTCCCCATTGACAGCGATGTGGATGAATTTTTCGTCGCCCTGTAATCTTTAGTTTTATTTCAATCATTTTTGTAAATATAAATTAATATATAAATTAATTACCAAAAACATTATTTAATGGTAATTAACGGAATTAAACCCCAAAATAATAAATTAACCCCAGTAATATTAATTACGAATGGCAAGAAAATATTTAACATCTATGCAAGATACAGATTACGTATGTAATTTGTGTCTTATCGGGGTACACCCCTATAATGATAAAACACTTTAAAACACAAGTGTCGCGTTGTCTGTGAAAATTTAACTATTTTAAAATCAAAGATTAAGTTATTTATGGTATCTGCGTTTTAGATTCCTTAATAATTATTCTTCAACAGCAGTGATTTTCCATCGGTTATATTATCTATAAATATATTTTGGGTAGGTTAGGTACTTAGCTAATAATAGAAAAGTAACCTAAGTTCGAAATTTTTGACGAAGTGATAATCCTCAATGTTTCTACATTAGTATGTCAGCTGTGGAATACATAATATGGTAGCTATCATATCTCCTCATCACAACATCCCAGGACACTATGCTGTTGACCATGGAAACCTAAGTTATAACCTAACTCATTTCCTTAAGGCTGTTTTCGGTCAGTAAAGAAAAAACTTACATTAAGTTATTTTATCGACAATATAACATTTCAAAGTTACTATATACTAAATTTTGCGGCGCCGAGCTGTGTCGGCCAGAATACAAATACAATATAAAAATATGCCTAATGCGGTACTAAAATTCCTTTATAATCATTTCATGCCAATTTGTAGTAATTTAACTTTAAAAACCCCGATTTTATGTAAATTGACATTTTTTACCGAAAACCCCCTTAAAGTGCATTAACTTAGTTAACGATAAGCTCGTAAAACAAACCAAAGTTTAAAAAAAAATAGTACAACATTATTGTGTTCATCTTCCATCTACGAACAGATTTATTTAATAGATTTATTTGTAGATTTATTTAATTATCTTTATATCTCTCAATTTGCAGGTATTTACAAATTATTAATTACACTTTAATTTACAAACTATAAATAAAAACCTATTAGTAATATGTACAGGGAAAATAAAAATAAAAAATAAAATAAAAGAGAAAACATTTATTTAAATACTTTCACTATGTACGCCATCCCTCCTGGAATTTGGGTTTAATGTTTTAGTTCAAACATTCAACTCAATTTTTGTCAATTAAGTAATCGATAGTATCGGTAATAACATCGTCCAAGCACTCCATATCAGCTTATTGCAGTCCACTTCTGGACATAGGCCTCTCCCAGAGAGCGCCACAGCTCACGATCTCCTGCTTTTTTCATCCAGCCACTGCCAGCCACCTTTTTCAAGTCATCGGTCCATCTTGCCGGGGGTCGTCCCACCCTACGTTTACCTACACGCGGTCTCCATTCGAGAACCTTCCTACTCCACCTATCGTCGGTTCTGCGGTAGACATGACCAGCCCATTACCACTTCAGCTTGCTACAGATTTGGACAATATCTGTAACTTTGATCTTATGCCGTAAGACCTCATTCCGGATTTTATCCCTTAGTGAGATCCCAAGCATAGACCTTTCCATAGCACGCTGCGTGACATGAAGCACTCAATAAGCTAAAAATGCTCATAAAAAAATATACCAAACTGAAAGATACAAATAAAAATCTTAGAAATCATTTTATTCAGTCGTAAGATAAGACGTTACAGACACAAAAAAAAATACGCCAGCCAGTGGCCACTCTTGGAACATCATTTTCTTTCTTTGTCCTTGTGTGTGTTTCCAAGCAGTAAGTTTGAGTGCTAGAATGACGAGGTGTTTTGTCAACTAGGGAGTAACTAGTTTTACCCTAGTAATTAGGAATAATAGCTGATTATTATGTATGTAGGATCAGGAGGGCCGAGAGGTATATACAGTGTGAAATCGAATAGATGCAACCAATTTAAATATACAATAATAAGTGTTATCAAGAAAATTTATGAAAAAATCAAATGAAAAATTAAAAAATATCTGATGTTAAGCTATGAACGGCAACATGAGTAGGTACTTCACGACAATTTATTATTGAGCATTGCGATTAGTCTGACGAGATTTTTTGATATTTTATTTTTTCCTATATGTATATTTTGCATATTAAATGGTGGAATACCGATAATTCGCACTTAAATAAAGATATTAACATCGATGGATCTTTTAAAAACCATAATCGCGTAAATTTAGATTGTAGAAAAAATAGTTAATAATTACTATTTTACTGCAACTAAAGCTCCCATTTCATTTTGTCGCATTTATTCAAATTCACCCTGTATATGGTCAGGGTTTGGAGGTCCCATTTTATTGGGATTAACAAGACTGTATAAGCAAATACAGTTTTATTACAGTCATTACATACTATAAAAAAAAGACTCCGCCTCTGAATGTCGAAGTTTGAAATGTCGACGTATGTTAGCTCTAAAGTACGGAATCTCGAAGTACGCCAGTTCGAAAGTTCGCTGGAGCGAAGTATGCAAGGCCGACGTATCGTTAGTTAGAAAGAATACGAGTGCGATGACGTATGTTAACGTCGACATTTCAAACTTCGACATTCAGAGGCGGAGTGTAAAAAAAGTCGCTACCCGCTTCCTGTCCCTATGTAGGCTTATATCTAAAACTACGCAACGGATTTTGATACTGTTTTTTTTTAATAGATAGAGTGATTCAAGAGAAAGGTTGCTTAAAACATGCAAAATATAGCAGAGATTGCACTTAAATATCAATCCCGTGCGGAGCTGGGGCAGGTCGCCAGTAGGTAATAAATTAAGCACACAATACAAACAATTATCAGTTTAAAGATAATTAAAAAGTAAAAATAGAGTAAAGCCCGCTGTACACATTGGGCCAGCTTATTGGGCGTGTAAAGACCTACTTGGCGGTATGTTGGTAGTTGGCGGCAGTATTAGCCGGCCAACCGAATGTTGTCGGTTTTTCGCGCACCAATCAAAGGATTTTGGCGTGCTTCGCAAACAGTATTCGCACTTTGGCCCAATGTGTATTCATTATTAGGAATTTGACATTTGGAATTCATTATTTTGGCCCAAAATGCTGTCACAATGCCTTGGCCCAATGTGTACAGCGGATTTGTTTCTTTGTTTTCTAAAAGTGCTTGTTACCAAACAACGACGATATATTACTAGACTCCGCATGCACGATCTAAGGAACAAAAACTATTCTGTCAACTCGCTGAGGTACTACGTAAGCGAGGGGGACGGGGTACTGCGTTGTGATTGGCTAACTCAAGGTCTGTTCTGTCTCAAGGTATGTTTTTACGGCTCACAGGAGTGGTCGAAATAAGACGGATATAAGACTTTTTTGCCTAATGTGTTGACAGACATCGGTCGCCTGTTATTAGGAGTCTTTTTTTTTTTTTTTTTTTTTACGTGGTAAAATCATCCAATGAGGCCTCCCACCCCGGGCAGGGCGGGAGGGACTGTCAGACTTGTACTGACTAAAATCCACGGTGTCCTTCAGTAGCCTTGTTTGTGTGCCGGAGTCGCGGTGTACGTATGTCCCGCGACCCCGGCAAGGCTATGGCCCCCTGCAGGGGGCCCCGTCAGCGTGCTGACACTCTTTGAGGCGCGCGTGGAACACAACGCGCCGTCGACCCGGGCATGGTCCATGGTCGGGCAGCGAGTTGCCCTTTACTCGCCGCCCGCATGCCCGCGCCTACGGTGGCCGGAGATCGTCCCGCGACATCCGTCGCCGTGGGCGCCTACCACTGCGTCTGGGGCGGAGAGAGGATGGTGTTCTCTCTCTCATGTGTTCCGCCTCCCCCTTCGCGAGCAGAACTGCTTCGCAGAAGGAGGCGACCGCCTCCCACTCCGTCTCGCCCCGCAACATGGCCGCGACCAGTGCAGGGCGTGAGAGGTCTCCGCCTATCGCCCGCGTGAGGACACGGCGGTGCTCCGCCCAAGCAGGGCATTCCTGCACCGTATGCTCCACCGTGTCCTCCGGGCGATCCTCGCAGTGGTGACACCCTGGCGTTTCCTCCTTGTTATTAGGAGTCTAGTAATAATATCGTCGTTGTTACCAAACAAATAGGAATGAAACACTGACTTATTCTGAAAGCTGGAAACGTCGCAAATGGCTATCAAATAAAAAAAATAAAAAATTTGTTTAAAATTTGTTTTGTTTTGTTTATTTGTTTTTTAATTTGTTTCATTAAAACTTGTAATTATATTGTATGTATTTAGCAATTTTACTGTGTGAAAATAAGAAATATCGCTCTGTAGTGCACTAAAAAATTGATTAGGGAATGCAATAATGAATATCGTAACGCCGAATACATAGTTTTAGACGTAGAAAAAGCATTTGGAAACTTTCGAACTGCCTTTTATACACCTGAAACGGTTAAAACATCAAATTCAGTGTTTTAATTGCATTCCTTTATCAATTTTCTAGTACACTACAGAGCCTTATTGTTTACCTAAAACATTGCCAAATTAATTAAATCTTGTTAATATTTGACAGCTATTAGTGTCGTCAACTTTCTGGTTATGTTGCCTGAGGACAGTGGAAAACTGCAATCCTATTGATTAATATTGGTTCTTCTGTTTATCCATTCCCGGCCTCACTTTGTTCCTGTGGACATGCAGCCTTACCAAGGGGCATTGGATTTGTGGCAATAATAACTGGGTTTTGGAGATCAGGTAGCAGTCCTTTCATCGTAAATCAACCACAGTTGGTTAGATTGAAAGCGGTGCCCAACAATGTTACGAAAAGGCCGAATGACAATTATTCGCCACTTGCATACATTATCGGTTGCCAGCGACGCTCACGACGTCGTCGGTCTAACAAGTGGGAGTTCTGTCATGTTACCTAAGTCTTCCGGTTCGTGATCGCCACTCGAGAACTTTTTTTTTTTACTTATTTCTTCAGCGGTTCTAGGTCTACGAGCAATACTGATACTTAAAGTTTTAATAACTTCTTCAAATTGCTTTTCATCTCTGATGTCTGCTTCGTACATTTGATGTTTGAACTTTTCAGGGACACTTCCATGTTTATCCTGGTGATTATCCTGTGGATATCTTCCTCCGTCTTCTTCCGATTGTCTCGTATTTGTTTGCAGAGCGATTGGATCATCAAGGTTCCGTTGCGGCCACGTAGCGACACATAGCCTATAACAGAAAGATTAATAAATTAAGTAAGCATTAAGGCTTGTTGCTTTTAACTAAATAACTTCACAAAGTTATTTTTCAAGGAACGAAAAATTGAGCTGCGAGCAGGGTTCGAACCTGCGTCTTCTGGAAAGGTACTCCAGACGCCTTAACCAATGCGGCCAACGCAACCACTTACACTCGTAGCTGAATTTCTCGTTCGCTTGTTTTTTTTTTTATGAACGCTGATTACACGTTGCGCCATCTATTGGTAATGTTTCAAACTACTGACCAACCAACACGTCTGATATTGCAATCAAATCAATGTTGTATTAGAATGTTCAGAAATTTCAAAGTTCAATGTTTATTTTTTATATGTTGTATCAGAAATCGACTAAAGGTATTGAAGTTGGCATTAAGAGGCTAACAAACCTCCGATTTGCCGATTACATTGTCCTTTTTGCCCCAACATCTTTTGAGCTACAAACTATGCTCCAAGAGCTGAGCACGGCTAGCTCCTTGGTAGGACTTGCGATGAATCGGTCTAAAACGCAGATAATGACCAACAGCACCAAGCGTAGGGTCGAGGTAGATGGGCAGGATATTAAATATGTCGATGAGTATATCTATTTGGGCCAGTTAGTGTCTTTCGAAAACAGGCAAGAAAGAGAAATCGATCGCCGAATCGAAAATGCCTGGAAAAGCTACTGGTCCATGAAGACGCTTATGAAGGGTAATTTACCAATCTCCCTAAAGCGCAAACTCATCGACATGTGCATCCTGCCCGTCTTAACCTACGGTGCTCAGACCTGGTCGCTTACCGAGTCGCAGAGGTTTCGTCTTGGAGTCTGTCAAAGGGCAATGGAACGCAGTATTCTGGGCATCCTGGACGTCGGCAAGAAGGCTGTCAAGCTGAAGTGGGACTGGGCGGGTCACGTCAGCCGCATGAATGCTGACCGCTGGGCGAAGGCCGCCACACAGTATGCCTGGAGATGGACGGCGCCGCCGAGGCCGGCCCAGAAAGAGGTGGAGAGACGAGTTGGATTCGTACCATGAGGGCTGGTTCGAAGTGGCGCTGGACAAGGACTCTTGGAAAGACTTGGGGGAGGCCTTTGCCCAGCGGTGGGACAGTGTAGGCTGAACAAAAAAAAAAATCAGAAATCAATGTTGTTAATTATGATGCATAAAAAAATAACTTCAATCAAAACTTGATGGTACTCTACTTAGTATAGTACCATTAATGGTACCACATTGAATTGATTGTTGATAAGTACCATTAGTTATATTTTAACTGTTGTACAACACAACACACTGTTGTAAAAAAAACGTTTTTATGTTTTTTTGAGGAAATAAGGAGTACTTATCCAGAAGACGCGGGTTCAAGTCCTACTCGTAGTAGAATTTTTGTTTCCTCCAAAAAATCCTTACTTACTAATAAAATATTACGGTATGTTTTTATTAAAGTACCTTCAATACTGGCATATAGCACGAGGGTGTCAGCATGTGAGGGCACAGTCAGAACAACGTGACCTTGACTGCCACTGTCAGCAGTGTCAGCTTCCATCTGAAAATTGTTTAATAATAATATAATTATTACGACGCGCAACCAGTTTTACCATGGGGTATCGTATTACCCAGTTACTGGGTGTGGAGGTCCGACAGGCAGTCACTCCATGTAAAATACTGACATCCAGCTGAATCTGGTTTGACTGGAAGCCGACCCCAATATAGTTGGGAAAAAGGCTAAGCAGATAATGAATTACGGCGCGCAATGATTGTTGACATAACCGTGCCGCATGAAGAGAACCTCGTGAAAGCTGAAGAAGATAAGCAAATCAAGTATATTGATTTGGCTCGCGAGGTTGTCGATATGTGGGATGTGGATTCACAAACCGGACCGGACCGAACCGGACGGCCGGGGGGTTTTCGTTTGTAGTCCGGGTTTTTGAAGTTATTAAAATATTCGAAGAATCAATCATGTGTTCTTGGATTATTCGAATTCAAGGGTCTTGGGTATTCAAGTTTTAAAGGAAAGTTTTGGGATTGGCCCATCAGATTGGTCTGGCATCTTAGAAAGAGTCTTGAAATAGTACCGGGAGTAATAGGTATATGTAAAATCTGGGCTTGCTAAAATGACGTAGGTGAGTTAGGTTTTTATGCACCTTTAGTTCGCGCTACCTCGCTACTTACCCCGCTTTCGAGCTAGTAAGTACGCATACTGTCTTCACTACATAGTAGACTAGAAATACTCAAAATTTCAGCTTTGCTTAAATAGCGTACGTCTGGGGGCTCTGGGATCTCACTTTATTAGGTATTTTTGGCCTTTTTTTAAACTCTTTTTTATATAAATATTCAACATAACTATTATTTTACATTTTTGAATAGGTATACCTAATTTTATATAGGTACCACTTTGGTACCACACATAAAAACTTGAAAAAATATTAATATAAAAAGTGACCCGCCATTATCGGGAACAGGGTCCAAGCTACCGGTTGTTAGGACTCGAGAGACCTCTTAACTATTCTCGTCATGTCCAAGAGAACAGCTTTTTGCATCAAGCCCTTGAGCCAGCCGCGCAATGAGAGAGGTGTTGTTCGATGGTCCTAGTTTGTCTTTTTGTGCCTTCTAGTCACGTTGGGATGTAATTTCGAATTGATGTATAATGTGAATGTTCTATTAAATTGTATTAAATCTTGATTCTTCTAACCGTACAGACAGATGTGTTGCTGGGGAGTTTGTTCCGCCACTTCTTCTTCCCAGCCAAAACACTAGGAAGTGTCGAAGGGAGGGCTCTTTGGGGGACTGTCTTATGTAAAAATTGACCTTCAAAAAGTGCTGAAAAATCAGCCTAATTTGGAATAAATGATTTTTGATTTTGATTTTGAAGTTTTTGCGATTCCATTGACTGTAACGAATATCGGTACAAAAATTGTCGAGTTTACAGCCCACATGTGGACAATCTCGTATGCTAAATCAAGATATCAACCTACTTATTTTTTCATCGTTTTCGGCTTTCACGAGATTCTCGTTATGTCAACAATCATTGCACGACGCTATTGGCTATCTATCACCACAATATCAAGTTAATTTGCTCCAATAGTCCTGTCAGTGGTCGCGGGATTTATTCCATCACCGTGACCCCGGAACATAAAGGGCTATTGAAGGACACAGTACAAGTCTGACAGACCCCGGGCAGGGTGGGAGGACTCATTTGATGATTCAACCACTTAAAAAAAATGTCCTGTCAGTGACGATAGATTTATCCCAATACAATGTGGCTGACTTGTTCCAGATTTTTCGTGCTTCACTCAGTTGTAGAAAATAAGTGAAACACCTGTCTACTACCCCGTGCCGTTGACATTTTAAGATAATAACAGAAAAATTCACCTCTAGGGAATCCCGTGATGATGGAATACTAGAAGTAAGAGAATCAGGAACTCCGTCACTGTTTATGCCTAAACGCGTAGTTCGACCAATATCCCTCTTGTTGCCCCTGCAAGCCTGCAATTTAAAGAAAAATAACATAATTATTTGAACAAACAATCGAGAAAGGCTGGGCCGATTTCGCTCATTTTAGTTTTGAACGATTTCTGGAAGAACAGGGAAGGTGTAAAAGATGAGAAAATTGATTCTGAGGCGGTGCAAAGTTTTCCGGGTCAGCTAGTCCTTTTATAAAAAAGGCAAGTCCATTCACACCATTGATACCCTTGAACTTGCATACATGCCTACGCCCACGAAGGCTGATATCAGCACATACAGGGCCCTGGGATCTCCAATAGGACTCCGTCCGGTCCGGCGCAATGCGAGCCGTTTGGTCTGAATCGTACCCTAGATGCTCTAGAACCGACGTCTATACAGTTATGGGAAGCTCTATGATTTCCAGTAGGACTCCCCCATGTTTGTTACTCACGTCTTACGTTCCCATCGCTACGTTTCCATCGCTTACGTTTCTCACGTTTTCAGGCAACGTTTGTTCCCAGTCGCCGCCCTACGTACCAAGAGACATGTCTTACGATGCAGATGATTTACACTTGTAATACGTAGGGTCGGTCGCTTTGTTTTCCCACGTATTGTTGCCAACGTGTTCGTTTCGACGAGTTGTTTAACAGCGTTTTTGTTTCCGACGTGGTAATAACCGCGAAGACTGAGCCTTCTAGGTTATGTAAACATGTACCTGTCAGAGATTCAACGAATTTCCGCACTAACTGAAAACCCGCCTCTACAAATAGGCTATTCTGCCCACCATAAGTTCTAACTGATCTATGGATGACCTCTGTGTATAATCAAGGTCATACACAGAGGTTATCTATGGATAACCCGTGTGCAAATATCTCGATCTATGGATCGAGATATTTGCACACCAGGGGGTGTTTTACAAGGGGAATACGAAAATTTCCTTATTTTTTGCCTAGGATAACCCGTTTCTGAGATATGAGACCCAATCTACGAAATTGATTTCTGTTTGGATGATGAGTAGATTTTAAACGAGGATTAAGCAGACTTCATAAAGGTCAAGGTTCTTAGATCAGATCAAGGTCATACAAAGAGGTCATCCATAGATCGAGATCTTTGCACCCCAGGGGGTGTTTTACAAGGGGGATACGAAAATTTCCTTATTTTTTTCCTAGGACGTCTCGTTTCATAGATATGAGCCAAAATCTATGGAATCGATTGCTATGTTTCCACGGCAATTAGATCAAATAAAGGCTTATATAACCGACTTCAAAAATTAGGAACTTTCTAATTCGGGTCAAGGTCATACAGAGATCATCCATAGATTGAGCTCATTGCGAAGTTTTCCGAGTCAGCAAGCTTTAAAAAAAAAAGGCAAGTCCATTCACACCATTGATACCCTTGAACTTGCATACATCCGCACGAAGGCTGATATCAGCACATACAGGGCCCTGGGATCTCCAGTAGGATTCCGCAATGTATATTACTCACGTCTTACGTTCCCATCGCTACGTTTCCATCGCTTACGTTTCTCACGTTTTCAGGCAACATTTGTTCCCAGTCGCCCCCTACGTACCAAGAGACATGTCTTACGATGCAGATGATTTACACTTGTAATACGTAGGGTCGGTCGCTTTGTTTTCCCACGTATTGTTGCCAACGTGTTCGTTTCGGCGAGTTGTTTAACAGCGTTTTTGTTTCCGACGTGGTAATAACCGCGAAGACTGAGCCTTCTAGGTTATGTAAACATGTACCTGTCAGAGATTCAACAAAATTCTGCACCACCTGAAAACCCGCCTCTACAAATAGGCTATTCTGCCCACGATAAGTTCTAACTGATCTATGGATGACCTCTGTGTATGATCAAGGTCGTACACAGAGGTTATCCATAGATCGAGATATTTGCACACCAGGGGGTGTTTTTCAAGGGGGATAAGAAAAATTTCCTTATTTTTTTCTTAGGACGTCTCTTTTCATAGGTATGAGCCAAAATCTATGGAATCGATTGCTATGTTTCCAGGGCAATTGGATCAAATAAAAGGCCTATTTAACCGACTTCAAAAATTAGGAACGTGAGCTGAGAAGAAATATGAGCCAAAATCTATTAAATTGACCTCTGTTTTGATGAATGGAAAACTGCACCATTACTGAATCCACCATTTATTCAATAAAATATAATTATCATCTTGGAACTTGAATTTGCCGGTCATGTCAAATCACACCGCGCTGACATACGTCCCCCTGACTTGTCTCTGCTTGCTCCACTAAGGATGTACCACGATGCGTAGGGTTGGGATTCCAGTTACCGTTTCTCGTTTAACAGTTTGGACGATGGATAGATTTAATAAAAGGCATTGTAAACCGACTTTAGAAAGCTGGAGGTTGTTAATTTGTTTCCAGGGCATTCACAGAGGTCATCCATAGATCGAGATCTTTGCACACCAGGGGGTGTTGTACAAGGGGGATACGAAAATTTCCTTATTTTTTGCCTAGGACAACCCGTTTCTGAGATATGAGCCAAAATCTATGGAATCGATTGCTATGTTTCCACGGCAATTGGATCAAATAAAAGGTATATTTAACCGACTTCAAAAATTATGAACTCTTTTTGTTGTGTTTGTAGAATGCCGCCCGGCCCGGCGCGATGCGAGCCGTTTGGTTTGAATCGTATCCTAGATGCTCTAGAACCGACGTCTATACAGTTATGGGAAGCTCTATGATTTCCAGTAGGACTCCCCCATGTTTGTTACTCACGTCTTACGTTCCCATCGCTACGTTTCCATCGCTTACGTTTCTCACGTTTTCAGGCAACGTTTGTTCCCAGTCGCCGCCCTACGTACCAAGAGACATGTCTTACGATGCAGATGATTTACACTTGTTATACGTAGGGTCGGTCGCTTTGTTTTCCCACGTATTGTTGCCAACGTGTTCGTTTCGGCGAGTTGTTTAACAGCGTTTTTGTTTCCGACGTGGTAATAACCGCGAAGACTGAGCCTTCTTGGTTATGTAAACATGTACCTGTCAGAGATTCAACGAATTGCCGCACCACCTGAAAACCCGCCTCTACAAATAGGCTATTCTGCCCACGATAAGTTCTAACTGATCTTTGGATGACCTCTGTGTATGATCAAGGTCATACACAGAGGTCATCCATAGATCGAGATCTTTGCACCTCAGGGGGTGTTTTACAAGGGGGATACGAAAATTTCCTTATTTTTTGCATAGGACAACCCATTTCTGAGATATGAGACAAAATCTATGGAATCGATTCCTATGTTTCCACGGCAATTGGATCAAATAAAAGGCCTATATAACCGACTTCAAAAATTAGGAACTTTCCAATTCGGGTCAAGGTCATACAGAGATCATCCATAGATTGAGCTCATTGCGAAGTTTTCCGGGTCAGCAAGTACTTTAAAAAAAAAAAGGCAAGTCCATTCACACCATTGATACCCTTGAACTTGCATACATCCGCACGAAGGCTGATATCAGCACATACAGGGCTCTGGGATCTCCAGTAGGATTCCGCAATGTATATTACTGACGTCTTACGTTCCTATCGCTATGTTTCCATCGCTTACGTTTCTCACGTTTTCAGGCAACGTTTGTTCCCAGTTTTTTTTTTTTTTTTTTTTTTTTTTTTAGGTGGTAAAATCATCAAATGAGTCCTCCCGCCCTGGGTGGGACGGAAGGGACTGTCAGACTCTTACTGACTAAACTCCACCCGTGTTCCTTCGGATGCCCTGTACGTTCCGGGGCCGCGGTAACCTGGGTTAAGAAAAAACCCGCGACAGGCATTTGGCGCGAAACACGACGCGCCACCAAGCCGGGCTTGGTCCTCGGTCGGACGGCGAGCCACCCATTACTCACCGTCCGCAAGCCCGCTCCGCCGCTGTGCCCTCTGCTGATCAGAGGGACACGCGTTGGAGCGTCCACACGACAGGCTATTCGCATACGGGCAAAGAGACTCCTTAAAGAAGAGTTTTTGCCCGCATCCCAGGGTGCACCGGCCCGAAGAACTGGTCTTCCCCCCGGACGTATCCGAGAGGGAACTCCAGTCCACGGGCGCACGTGGAGGTTTCCTGCCTTAGCACCCCCAGTCGCCGCCCTACGTACCAAGAGACATGTCTTACGATGCAGATGATTTACACTTGTAATACGTAGGGTCGGTCGCATTGTTTTCCCACGTATTGTTGCCAACGTGTTCGTTTCGGCGAGTTGTTTAACAGCGTTTTTGTTTCCGACGTGGTAATAATCGCGAAGACTGAGCCTTTTTGGTTATGTAAACATGTACCTGTCAGAGATTCAACAAAATTCCGCACCACCTGAAAACCCGCCTCTAAAAATAGGCTATTCTGCCAACGATAAGTTCTGACTGATCTATGGATGACCTCTGTGTCTCTCTCAAGGTCATACACAGAGGTCATCCATAGATCGAGATCTTTGCACCCCAGGGGGTGTTTTACAAGGGGGATACGAAAATTTTCTTATTTTTTGCCTAGGACAACCGGTTTCTGAGATATGAGCCAAAATCTATTAAATTGATCTCTGTTTGGACGATGGATAGATTTAATAGAAAGCATTGTAAGCCGACTTCAGAAAGCTGGAGGTTGTTAATTTGTATCCAGGTCATTCACAGAGGTCATCCATAGATCGAGATCTTTGCACCCCAGGGGGTGTCTTACAAGGGGGATACGAAAATTTCCTTATTTTTTTCCTAAGACGTCTCGTTTCATAGATATGAGCCAAAATCTATGGAATCGATTGCTATGTTTCCACGGGAATTGTATCAAATAAAAGGCCTATTTAACCGACTTCAAAAATTAGGAACTTTCCAATTCGGGTCAAGGTCATACAGAGATCATCCAAACATTGAGCTCATTGCACCCAACGGGCATTTCCTTATTTTTGCACCAGGACGTCCAGTTTTAAGAAATATGAGCCAAAATCTATTAAATTGACCTCTGTTTGGACGATGGATAGATTTAACAGAAGGCATTGTAAACCGACTTCAGAAACCTGGAGGTTGTTGATTCGTATCCAGGTCATTCACAGAGGTCATCCATAGATCGAGATTTTTGCATCCCAGGGGGTGTTTTACAAGGGGGATACGAAAAATTCCTTATTTTTTTCCTAGGACGTCTCGTTTCATAGATATGAGCCAAAATCTATGGAATCGATTGCTATGTTTCCACGGCAATTGGCTCAAATAAGAGGCCTATTTAACCGACTTTTAAGTTCCTAATTTTTGGAATTAGGAACTTTCCAATTCGGGTCAAGGCCATACAGAGATCATCCATAGATTTAGCTAATTGCACCCCACGGGCATTTCCTTATTTTTGCACCAGGACGTCCAGTTTTAAGAAATATGAGCCAAAATCTATTAAATTGAACTCTGTTTGGACGATGGATAGATTTAATAGAAGGCATTGTAAGCCGACTTCAGAAAGCTGAAGGTTGTTATTTGTATCCAGGGCATTCACAGAGGTCACCCATAGATCGAGATCTTTGCACCCCAGGGGGTGTTTTACAAGGGGGATACGAAAATTTCTTTATTTTTTGCCTAGGACAACCCGTTTCTGAGATATGAGACAAAAACTGTGAAATTGATTGCTGTTTGGATGGTGAATAGATATAATACAAGGATTAAGCAGACTTTAGAAAGGTCGACGTTCTTAATTCAGATCTAGGTCATACACAGAGGTCATCCATAGATCGAGATCTTCGCACCCCAGGGGATGTTTTACAAGGGGGATACGAAAATTTCCTTTTTTTTTCCTAGGACGTCTAGTTTCATAGATATGAGCCAAAATCTATGGAATCGATTGCTATATTTCCACGGCAATTGGATCAAATAAAAGGCCTATTTAAGCGACTTCAAAAATTAGGAACTTTCTAATTTGAGTCAAGGTCATACAGAGATCATCCCGAGATTGAGCTCATTGCACCCCACAGGAATTTTCTTATTTTTGCACCAGGACATCCGGTTTTGAGAAACATGAGCCAAAATCTATTAAATTGACCTCTGTTTGGACGATGGATAGATTTAATAGAAGGCATTGTGAACCGACTTCAGAAAGCTGGAGGTTGTTAATTTGTGTCTAGGGCATTCACAGAGGTCACCCATAGATCGAGATCTTTGCACCCCAGGGGGTGTTTTACAAGGGGGATACGAAAATTTCTTTATTTTTTGCCTAGGACAACCCGTTTCTGAGATATGAGACAAAAACTGTGAAATTGATTGCTGTTTGGATGGTGAATAGATATAATACAAGGATTAAGCAGACTTTAGAAAGGTCGACGTTCTTAATTCAGATCTAGGTCATACACAGAGGTCATCCATAGATCGAGATCTTCGCACCCCAGGGGATGTTTTACAAGGGGGATACGAAAATTTCCTTTTTTTTCCTAGGACGTCTAGTTTCATAGATATGAGCCAAAATCTATGGAATCGATTGCTATATTTCCACGGCAATTGGATCAAATAAAAGGCCTATTTAAGCGACTTCAAAAATTAGGAACTTTCTAATTTGAGTCAAGGTCATACAGAGATCATCCCGAGATTGAGCTCATTGCACCCCACAGGAATTTTCTTATTTTTGCACCAGGACATCCGGTTTTGAGAAACATGAGCCAAAATCTATTAAATTGACCTCTGTTTGGACGATGGATAGATTTAATAGAAGGCATTGTGAACCGACTTCAGAAAGCTGGAGGTTGTTAATTTGTGTCTAGGGCATTCACAGAGGTCACCCATAGATCGAGATCTTTGCACCCCAGGGGGTGTTTTACAAGGGGGATACGAAAATTTCTTTATTTTTTGCCTAGGACAACCCGTTTCTGAGATATGAGACAAAATCTGTGAAATTGATTGCTATGTTTCAACGGCAATTGGATCAAATGAAAGGCATATTTAACCGACTTCAAAAATTAGGAACTCTTTTTGTTGTGTTTGTAACCATCGGGACCGGGTTTTAGACCGGGTCCTCCACCCGTGTGAAGCCGGGACGGGCCGCAAGTTATAAATAATTATGCAGCTAATTATAATAACTTACGCATAGTTACCTCTTTCGGCATCCCGCGATGCGTCACGACGTGTCTATGCGTGTGTTGCATGCAAATATGAACTGTAATTACTGTTGATACATTTCAATGTTCTTTTCCGCATTGTAAAATGCCGCCCGGCCCGGCGCGATGCGAGCCGTTTAATTTGAATCGTGCCTTAGATGCTCTAGAACCGACGTCTATACAGTTATGGGAAGCTCTATGATTTCCAGTAGGACTCCGCCATGTTTGTTACTCACGTCTTACCAGTACCGGCGTTAGGGTAAGGCGCGGTTAGGCGACCGCCCAGGGCGCCAAATACGAAGGGGCGCCGCAGGCCTACTTTCTGATGAACCTATAATTTCTCCGGAAAAATGAGTTTCAATTCTTGAACTGTATTTTGGACACTACTATAATTTCAGTCCATGATAGATGTACAGCTGAACGAGTATTCAGAATATCGGTCTTTTTTGTACAATATGAAAAGATTCCAGAAAAACCTGACCTAAAACTCTGTGGAGATCTCCAATTAAAAATAACTGTAGACTCTAAATCCCAATATTTCTGTGCTAAATCCGATAAAGAGTGGCGTATGTTATGTGAAAATCTTTTTTGCCAGAGCAGGATGTGGCTACTCCTGTTTTTTTTTTTAATTTTATAAAATATCGCAATCTAGACTCACAAACTTGCATTGAAATTGCACAGAATCTGGATTTTGATAGAAAGGCCAGAAAGGTACAATTTTAATAGTTATTTTTTTTTGGAAATAGTTACTTATTTCATTTAATAAATGGTTATTTCATTAAATCCTTTTCCTTTTTTTCATATGAGTTTGTATTGGATAGGCGTCACGACGTCTGACGTAGTGACGCCGGACACGGAAGTTTCGGGAGATACCTGTGTCTGATGAGGAAGGAGGGAAACGCCTGGGTGTACCACTGCGAGGATCGCCCGGAGGATACAGTAGAGCATACGGTGCAGGACTGCCCCGCTTGGGCAGAGCACCAACGTGTCCTTACGGCGGCGATAGGCGGAGACCTCTCGCGCCCGGTATTGGCCGCGGCCTAGCTGCGGGGCGAGACGGTGAGGGAAGCGGTCGCCTCCTTCTGTGACGCAGTCATGCTCGCGAAGGAGGAGGCGGGCCGAGTGAGGGAGACGATAGTTTCGTCTCTCCACTCCAGCCGCAGTGGTAGAGGCGCACGGTGTCGAACGCCGGCAGAGGATCTCCGGCAACCGTAGGCGCGGGCTTGCAGGCAGCGAGTAAAGGGCAACTCGCTGTCCGACACGGACCATGCCCGGGTCAACAGCGCGTTGTGTTCCACGCGCGCCTCAAAGAGCGTCAGCACGATGACGGGGCCCCCCTCTAGAGGGCCAGAGCCTGCCGGGGTCGCGGGTCTTATTCCATCACCGTGACCCC